>CM026214.1:7917579-9117579 GCA_014839995.1 Xenentodon cancila | reverse complement strand
AAAAATTTTTCTCACTCAGCTAAATAGTAATCAGATTAGTAAAGAATTTCATTTGGAATCTTTTGTTTTACTCACGTAATGAGGATGGACTGGTTCTCACGATCTATGAAGAAACAAAAAGGAGTCTAAGCTATTAGATTGAATTCTTCGGGTTGTCCCTTCCTTAAGTCTAGAATTACTTCATCTTACCAGTGAGCATGAACTGATAGGCGTTGTCAGAGATGGAGAAGATGTGGGGTGGAGCCTCAATCCTCTTCTTGCCTCGGTATGCCACGACAACCTGAGCATCGTACACTGGAAGCCACTTGTAGGGGTTCACGACGACACAGAACAGGCCGGAGTAGGTCTGGAAAAAGAGGGAAACTCATGCTTAACATCATGAGAAGATTATAAACAGTTATATAAAAAAAACAGCATAATGACCTGTTATTATTTACTTAATTTAATTTAATTTAATTAATTCTCATCTAAATGTAAACCCTTACGTAGATCATCCACGATGCAAAACGCTCTTTGAGGTTATACAACACACAAGGCTCATTGAGGTGGGTCATCATGGCCATGTCCTCAATCTTGTCAAATTTTGGAGGGTTCATTGGATGGATGTCATCCTCTTTGACAGTGACAGTCTAAGGAGGAAAAAAAAAAAATTCATATAAAATATGAATAGGATAGCACTAGTAGCAATAGTAAAATGAATGCTAATTTTCTGAGGAGGTTATAGCATTTCACTTAGTCCTATTCACTTACCTTTCCTGTAAGAGTCTCGACTGTGGCTTTGCCACCCTCTTTCTTGACGAGTTTACCCTTGAGGTACATCTCATCAGGATCAACCACAAAGTAGGCTGTTTTGGCATCAAATGGAGCAGCCTGGGCTTCAATCCTCTCCCTTTCTGGTTTTCGGAGGTAGATGGACGCTGGGCCATAGGCCTCCATCTCTGCATCTGTGCTCATTTTGGCACTTTAGATGGCTGAAAATTAAAGTAGATATGGACTTTATTTATCTTGTATCTGCTTTATCAAATATGAATTATCTCATAGTATACTTAGCAACTGTAATTTACTCAGATTTTTTTTGGTTTACCTGCTTTGCTCCCAGTAGATGATGGAATAAACAGGTTTGTTGTGTTGATCCTGTTGATAAATTGTAAATCATTAGAACTTCATATGCAAAAATTTAATTCCAAAATATAAATAATAATAAAAAAAATGCTATTCTTGCATCAGTGAATGGAATTTCCTACAGAGCATGCTTACACAATCTAAATTAAAATAACTGAATTACAAAAAGAACATTATTTTTGTTGGTGTATGACCATGAAAAATAAGTTAGATTGCCTCAATGTTAACCAAGGGAAATCTCACCTAACTTGGCAGCCCACCAGTTATCGCCACAGTCTTGATGTGTCTTCTTTTATAGCGGGAGGACTGTCTACGCGGTAGGTGTGCCCTTCTGAATTTGGTAATGTATTCTTGTTATGTTGTCTCTAATCCTGTGACATTGACATTTACAGTGATGTTATTGCCCCATAAGCACATTTATAGCAATATATGTTCCCCTTGTAATAAAACAAGAGCAGGCAAAGAGCAGTGAAGATGTATATTTAGATTTTTACTGTTTAAATTAATAAAAAATAGCTTTTTAAGAAACAATAGAATTTCACTAGTATGCTGTTGCATTATGCATATGCTCATCCATTTTTAGAAAAGTGTATATAAAGAGGCATGGAGGTCCTTTGATTTAATAAATGTAAACAGAGTATTATGTATTTTTAGTGATATGATTAATATTTTTTTTTGTTTATGATTTGAAGGAGCACATGATTTCTATCAACGTGTAGTTGTAGTTTACATGTCTCAAATTTGTGAAATTCAAGAAAGGCCTTTCTTTTTTATGTATCAGTTTTCAATTATTAAATGACATCACACTTGTTAACCATTCAATGAGCCCAGAGTCCAGGTATTTCTCCACCTGAACATGTAAGTCCATATTTATATTGTTGTATTGACAAACACATTTGTTACCAACTTCTTTCAGAAATAAGTCCAAATTTTTTTTCAATCCTTTGCATTAAAAATAATAAAAAGCATAATGGAATATGCCATTCCCCAGGATGCGGTTTTGGAGGAGCCTGTAAATGTCACTGGTATACAGTTGCAAGCAGGCACACATCTCAGCTGTCTGTAATAAAATTGAGCCTGAGCACCATTCCATAAAAGCTGAGGAGGGATTACATATCGTCTTGGAATGGAATGGATGAACAGTTGCCATCTAGATTGGGATAAGACCCAAAATAAGTCTTATGCCAATAAACGAGATGTCAGAACTGCACCAATTTGAAAAAAAGGAAATAAATAATGGGGAAAGAAAAACAATAAGTGCTTTATCACACCAACTATAAGACATTTTAAAAAGTGGATTACTGAGTGAAGTTGGACTTTGTTTTGTGATGTTTTTAAGCTTTTCTTCTAGAAAGAAGATGACCTTGAGGAACGTCATCCATTTGGTTTTGTTGAAAACATTCATTTTATTAGTTTTCATTTAGATTTTGTGGCATATCAAGATATTTGCCCCCCCCCCCCAATTGTCTATTTAAAACTGTTTTCAAAACAGTTCTTTTTTCTTCTGAAGTTGAAGGTGTGCTAATGTCATGCATACAAATGGGACACTTGTCATCTCATCTGACAAAATGTAACAGCTGTTTCAAATTTGTTAACTTTCTTCAGAAGCAAAAATTTACAAATGAAAAAAAAAAACACTACAGAAAAAAAAATCATGATGAATTACTTAATTTGGGCTCCATTCATTAGATGACAGTAATATAATTTTTAAAGTAATAGGAAAATAATTATTTAACTAAAAATGCACTTTTAACAAAGAATAAATAAAATTAATCGGGATACATATCACAAGTACTGTAAAAGGACTGAGCTGCATAATTAAATTGTTCTAGTTTATAATAATATTCTGCTATTTGTTTTATTATGAGGTTTACTAATTTACGTAAGTGTGCAATGATTAGTTCATTTTGTAACACAAATGATTGATCTCACACAGAGTTTTTCCTTTTTCTTTTCTTTTTCTTTTTACATTATATTGCATGTAGCCAACACATTTGTCCAAAGGTACTTGCAACTGTGGAAAACAAACAAGCTACTGTAAAAATATTAAATTCCATGGAAGAGAAACGTTTTCAAGGGCTTTTTTTTGAGTAGTCTGGTAAAATGTTGCACCCCCCACCCTGATTGAATATATATATTGAATAATTTTGTTTAATTAATTTAATTAATTTTCTATACTGCTAGTTTAATAATACTGCTACTGATTTGAAAATAATGCAGGTGAATTTTTAGAGGGTGAAGATGACCTCAAGTGTGGACAGATGGCCTTGACTAACTCTCTCCATTAATGGCTTTGAGTCTGTAGATGTTTATAGCTGAACCTATGCACTAAGCCCTGAAACTGAAGCAAAACATGCCTTAGATGTCTTGTGACAAGGAGCTTGGGATGGTTTAAAAGCGTGTTAGATTTCTCTTTGGCAGTGTTACACAGCCTGAGCGAACCAAAGGTTGTGTGGTTTGTTCTTGTCCTGCTTTTTTTTTTTTTTTTTTAAAGTTGCCTTAGTTGTCTTTGTTTTATATTTTCAAAATAAGTTTACAAGGTTTGACTGACTTTTGGTGTATTTGATTAGTGACAGCAGGATTATTTAGTCTCATGAAACGTAGCCATTTAGGAGGTGTTAAGGCCATTCAAGTAGGCGGAGGGGAACTGTGTGAACTTGACAAAAGCAAAAGCAAACTAGTTGGTGTGCTAAAATATTTCTTTTAATCTTCCAAGTATTTTATTACAGTGTTTTGATGTATGCTCAAATGATCTGTTATGAAAACCCAGAAGTACTGTGCAAACCCAGTGAATTTAGCAGTATTTGGGTTGTTTGTTAAAGTAAAATTATAAAAATCGTGCTATGAAAGGCAACAACTGCTTATTTTCTTTAAACGCAAGCACCTCAAACACCATCAAATCAAATAGTCATTAAAGACATAGAGACTGTTGTATTGAAAGGAAGGACATTTGTTTTTGACCGTTATATGTTTCTGTCCATGTTGAACAAAGGGAACTGCCTTGACATCAAATGCAAAGACGGTGGCCAAACCTCTGCAGTTGTAAACTAATCCCTAAAAATATCTCAGCACGCAGATAGGCAACCTTGTTAGTGTGCAATGTTTATATTAATAGCATCTGCCTGAGTTCAGCAACAAATGTGCTTCCTGTGATGTCACTAAAACAAGATCACTTTAAGCTGTTGTCAATTATTTCTTCCTGACTCATTTTCATTTATGTCCTTCACCTTGCAAGTTTCTGTTGTAGAAGTCATCATAGACACAATACAAAAACAAAATGCAGTCACCAATAATTTTTTTAATTACATTTGTGCTCTGAAAACACTTATTTTTCTCTCACTGAACAATCCTTTAATATGTTATAAACCTTAAAGAATAGTATTTTATTCTGAAAGCTTTAAAGTACTCTGTCTTTGTTTAAAGAATAAGAAGAGAAGCCAAGGTAAAGTAAAAAAAAAGATTCAATTTATTTATACAGATCATAACAGATGTTTCATATTTTATGAACTCTGTTGAGAGCATCAGACTGAAATGGAAAAAGAATTACTAATGTGTTCACTAAATGACAGTATTCATTTAAGTTTCCAATACTTTAGTTATTTGATTAGTTACTAACTGGTCTTCATGACCTTTGTTATGCTTGCTGCCTCTTTTCAAATAAACCCGTCAACACAGTGTTTACAAATGTGCTTTGTTGGCAGCAAGAACTGCTCATAAATTTAAATTCTATTGGGATCCACAGTAATCTTTACTGTCACATTGCTGAACTCATTGCTGAGCAGTGCACAAACTCTGAGTCAACAAGTAGGCACGAATTTCTTGAATGCCTGTGATAGTTATTGGATTATATAAAGCCAATTGTCGTTCCACAAAGAGGGTCTCACTATTTTACTGGCACACTTGGGAGTCATTATATGAAGTAAAACATCAGCCTGTCAGTGGCTACAGTTGAGTTAGGCATATTTATGAATGCATAGACAGTAAATAGTTATTAATTCTTGGACTATTAGTAGTTTGAAATTTATTCATGCAATGAAAAAAACTTAGAAGGTCTCAATTAAGCTTAGTATACCTTGTGTACCTGGTATGTCAGCTCCTTCACTCTCCTCTCATATTTGCGGACTCCTTTAACAGCATCAGCTCCACGTCTCTGCTCAGCATCAACTTCAGCCTCCAGCTCCCAAACCTGTTTCATGATGGTGAAGAGTTTAGACCTTTGTCTTGGAAATGATGAAACATTGAATTTATACACTATTTGTGTGTATCAGTGCAAAGTAAAGTTCGTACCCTGGACTCCAGTTTCTGGAGCTGCTTCTTGCCGCCCTTCATGACAAGATTCTCAGCCTCATCCAGACGGTGCTGGAGGTCCTTGACTGTGACATGGAAGTCTTACTTCTGCTGCTGATGGATAATTATACTTATGTATCTTGTCTTTTGTACCTTTGACAGTGTGTCTGTTTCTTTCCTCTCTCTCCACTTCCTCTTCTTCCCAGCCTTCGGCAGGCGGGTCCCCCCTTATGATCCACATCCTGCTCAGGGTTTCCTTCTTAAAGGAGAGTTTTTCTTTGCCACTGTTTGGTTTAAGGTTTTTCTCCCTCTAGGGGAGTTTTTACCTGCCGTTGTTTATATAATATTTGCTCTGGGGTCAGGTTCTGGGACCCCGGAAAGCGCCTAGAGACAACTTGTGTTGTAATAGACGATATATAAATAAGATTGAATTGAATTGAACTGACCTCCAGGTGAGTGCTGGTGTTCTGCTCCTTCTTCATCTCCTCAGCAATCATAGCAGTCTGTTTCATTTAACACAAAAAATATAAATGTTTCTTAGATGTCTAACTCACATCAGTGATGGCCTTTTTGGCTTTCTCCTCAGCATTTCTTGCTTCATGAACCGAATCATCCACCTCAACCTGAACCTGGACATGGTCAGCTTCCAGCTTCTTCTTGATGTTCATAAGGCTGGTGTTCTGAAAATTGACCGATACGACCCACTGTCAGTTGTGCTGTAAGTGCTGTTGGGAACCTTGGGTCTTTGTTTTATTGGGAATCAAGCAATGCACAAAGTGAGGATGAGTGCTGTTCATGAGCTTGGCCAAGTTCTCCTGAAGATTGTGAAGTTATACAGGGTAAACAGTATTTCAATAGTATTGAAATACTTTTTGAAATATTGTAAGTTTTGCAGTCGTTTTCTAACACTTACAGCTATAAAAATGAACATACCCTGAAAAGAGCGGACGTGGTCTGGAAGGAACCACCAGTCTTCTTACCACCTTAATTGCCACCACCACCAGATGCCACTATGATAGAATAATATTGATTTGACATGATTCAATAAACAAAATATATATTCATACAGTTATTGGACTTTAATGTTCTGTATGAAATGTGCATATTATTACATCATGGCATTTTTCTGTTGCTCTAATTTCTCACCCTCAGCTGATGTATGACCACACAAGAAGCACATCAGCTTGTTTGCAGACTTCTGGTAGAGCTGCACCAATGAGTCGTTCAGTGGGTCCTTGTTCTTGTCCAGCCAGCCACTGATGTTGTAGTCCACTGTTCCAGCATAGTTAACCAGGGAGAAGTGAGCTTCAGCCTTGCCCTTTCCAGGTTTGGAAAGGGCAAGGCTGAAGCTCACCTTCTTTCTTGTACTCCTCTTGCTCCAGGACAAACATGTGGTGGTTGAAGAACTGTTGCAGTTTCTCATTGGTGAAGTTGATGCAGAGCTGCTCCAAGCTGTTGAACTGTAATTACAAAGAGGTTTTTAATTTCATTGAAAAATATATATGAACAATCAAACTGCTAAGGTTAATTTTTCATTTATTGTTACAGTTTTATTAATTACCCTCAGTGCCATCAGGTTCAGCCTGCTCCTCATGCTGCTTCTGCTTGAATTTCATGTTGCCATGATGCATCACAGCGCCAGTCAGCTTGTAGATGTTGATCTTCTCATCAGCAGTGAAGCCCAAGATGTCGATAGCAGTCTGCACAGGAAAGAAAGCTTTAAATAAATAAATCTCTCTTGTAATGAGAATAAAAATCCACAAAACACAAAAACATAATCTTACATCTGTTGCGATGAACTCCTCCACATCATCGATGCTCTTGACAGTAATTTCACCCTGACTGATCATTGGGTAGTCGTAGGGGTTGGTGGTGATCAGAAGAGCCTCTGAAAGGGTGGAAATCAAAAACTTGAGATATTGTCCTGATATTTTTCACTCTTATTTATAATCAGTTAACTGTTTTATTTATTTATTTATTATACTTCAGCAGTCTTTGGGTGAAAATAAGTATGTTGTGTTCACGCTTCACTGATTTTTATGTTGTGGTAGGGGCTTCTTCAACGAGTTAAAAAGAAAATTAAAAATACACCTGTCATGTGCTGAAAAGCTTATACCTTGTTTCCTTTTCTTTCTGTTCTTAAAGTAGTATTGCTACTGAATATTCAAATTTTTTCTGCAGATAGACAGCTTATATGTTTCAATATCAGCCAAAGCCAGCTTTCCACTGGAACCAAAGTGGATCCTGATGAATTTACCCTGGACAAGATATTAGTAAGTATTGTATTTCATATTAGAGCAATTTGGTTTAATTCTGAGCGTTTGTCTGATGTGAGCACTTACGAAACGGGAGGAGTTGTCATTCCTCATAGTCTTGGCATTACCATAGGCCTCCAGCAGAGGGTTGGCAGCAACAATTTGATCCTCAAGGGATGCATTTTCCCAGGGGTGTGTTCCTTGTAAAGATTTTGCAAACAAACCAGGACAGACTGCCTTTCACGATCTGAAATGTAAACCACACTTTATACTTTTTGTTCCTTCAAAAAACATTTTTTTCTGAATTCCTTTTGGTGTCTTCTAACAGCGTAATGTATGAACTGATAGGCATTGTCAGAGATGAAGAAGATGTGGGGTGGAGCCTCAATCCTCTTCTTGCCTCTGTATGCTCCCACAACAACAGCGTCGTACACTGGAAGCCACTTGTAGGGGTTCACGACCACGCAGAACAACCCAGAGTAGGTCTGTTACAGAACAAAACACATAAAACATGTTTGGGCATTCGTACGAGCAGAGAGTAATGTAAAGTATTTATTCTGGAAAGGGAAAACTTGCATAGACCATCCAGGATGCAAAGTGTTCTTTAAGGTTATACGACACATCAAAAGCAGTCTGGGCCTTAATACTCCTTTTCTGGCTTCTGCAGGTAAATGGCCTCCAGGCCATAGGCCTCCATCTCTGCATCTGTGCTCAAGGCGTAACCTTTATTGGAGCCTGAAAAAGCTTGCAAGTATATTCATTTAATCAATTCACTCATGATACCTTTAGACATTTTTAAACATGACTGATTCAGCTGCTTGTAGCAATCATTGATTTACCCTACAGGATCCCAGATGAAAATGCCTGATATCTTGCGTAAACACCAAGATACTATAAAAGAGAATAAAATAACCATTTCTATGACATGTATGAAACAACAACAGGCTGTATTTCTGCATGTATATGTAGACTTAATATGCATTCCCACATCAATTTAACATGACCTCACAATACAAGATTATGATGCATAATTGGCGGTGCTCCCCTGTGTCAGATGCCTGTCAGTTAGAGCAGGCGTCTGTGCTGCTGCTTATATATTCTATAAGTGTGCAAACTCAGCACAAATGTGTTTCTCAACTTGGTCCAGTGGAGAATGCTTCTGACCTCCCAGCTTGACAGAGATGGGCTTATTTTGTAAACTGTGAAAAGCACAGTTCTTGCCACATTTTTAAAAAAAATATAAGCAGTTCACATCCTAGTATTATTGTTTGATATTGGCCTTTTCACTGTTTAGAAACATTTCTTTTGACTGCTATGTTCACTGCGTGTTTAATTCAACAGAGCAAGAGTGCAGAGTTTGGTTTATGAAGTATGTATTCTATTAAATAGAGAGATTTATATACCTACTGGCAAACCTATGACAGAGAGCTGTGTTCATTGGATTTTAGTATGACAGCCAGTTCTGAGTCTTAATGCTGGAGGGGAGTCAGAATGTCACTGGTGTTTGGTTGCAGGGCACGCATTCCTCAGATGTCTAACAGTAATTTCACACGCTGCTCTTTCCATTGGTGGTGGAGGGGTACAATGTGCTGCCTAGAAATGAAACTTTAAAGAAGCTGCCAACTCAGAAAAGACCATAAATAACACTCATTTAAAACAATATTTACATAGGATTCATTACCTTTTTTTTTTTTTTTTTTTTTTTTTTTTTTTGCATATAGGAGTGTTGGAAGTTTAAAATCTGAAAACAAAGCAAATGTTCCTAGCAAGACAAGTTTTAAGACAGAATAATGATACATTCATCAGAAATATAATTTTACATATATAGAGAGAGTATTTTGCAAACTTTTAATTAATTTGTTTTTTTCCCTTTAATATATGACAAGTTAAATGTTTTTTTTTATGGAAGTAAAAGCAACTGCTTATCATGTACAACTTTTTTAGATAAGATACATTTTATTAAAATGTGCATCTCTATATGATTGCTTATGTTGTCTTTGCAGTATCACAGATGATTATAGTTAGAATTATACCCACATTTTTTAAAAAGGAAAATATTGTCATCTTTTTAGAAAGATGTTTGAACTATTTTCAGTTAATAGATAATATATCTAACCTGTTACTTTGTACTTTGCTTTTACCACTTAATGGCAAGCAAGGGACAAAAGAAAACATACTTTTGGTTGTATTAAATTCCCAGTTTATTGTGGGTGTGAAAGTTCATAAAAAATTAGACTCATGAAATTTTATAATTTATGGCTGGAGGGATCTACGCCCAATCAAAAGGGTACTCCTGTTCAGGGTGCGAGTGAAGATGAGCTGTTGTTTGTTGTTTTTTTTTTTTATTCTTATTTGTAAACCTTTAACGTAAAGGTGCCACAGACTTCTATATAACTACACATTTACTGGGTCTGAATAGGATAAAAATATCATGGCAGAGAGAGATCCAGCCAACTACAACTCTTATTACACTACAATGCCATTTAATTTTTTTATTATTCACTTGCTTACTTTCTTACCTACTTTATGAGTGCAAAAGTCCACCTTCTGCACCCTGTAATGATTCACAAATGGCTGTGCATGGATAAATAGTCTGTTGACTACAAATATTCTCCCAAAAGGATAAGGTAACATGGACTGACCAAAAGTGGAAAGGCATTTACACATCAGGGCTCATGTGTCAGAATAAATCCACATCAGAGACTCGGAGTTCCTTCTGCTGTCTCCAGTGAAATGTTTTATGTTCCACATGCTGTTCAGCCTATTCTGCAATGATTGATTTCTTTAATTGCTTCCGGTCAATCTTCAGTTTTTTGGTGACTTAACATTGGCTTTGCCTGGCAGTGAAATTTTGAGATAAGGTGTATAAAGCTTTTGATTTAAAATGGTAAATAAATAAATTATGCTTTTTTATTACCTTATTGCATTCGAAGTATCTGCATGTTTACTTTAAATGCTGAAGTAAAGGTGACATAATAACATGATTCTTTTTTAATTTAGATATTTCTTTGATTCATGTATGCTATATTAGTTGAAAACATAAAAGTTGAGGTTCTCGACAGTGCAACAAAACCACAAATCTGTAATTTGCATATTTCTTTAGAAAGTTGTGCTTTACAAAGTTTCTTCACAGGCTGACCTCATTATAAAATGAGAAATGCAATCAAAAACTTCTCACTAAATGGTCTTTGGCAATGTATGAACATTTTAGTTTTTTCCCCCTAAAAGCACGTAAAAGCAGACTTATGTGGTAACAGAGCACATTTCCACTAGCTGCCAGTAGTGAGATGACTGAGATGAACATTTGCCAGAGAATATTGTTTCTGCACAGATTAGATGAAAGGTTTCCACTGTAACTATTACAGTTTTAAGTTACCCTTCTAGATGCAGGGGCTCCATTTATACCTTACTCATTAGGATGCATCAAATGAGGACTGAATACATGAATTTGGAAAAATTAAAGTTTAATTGTAAAATACACCACAACAGACTTCTTGGTCAAGTCATGACTAAAACCAGTATTTTGAGCAACACCAAGTGTGAGTCTTTAAATATTATTTATTATATTTTTCACAAATTAATATAATATTTTTATTAGTTCAAAAGTTGTATTATTAAATGGGCAACGATGGTGGTGAACAGAGGCAAGTATTTTTTTATTTTTATTTTAGAGGGTAAAGATGGGCTCCATTACAGACGAATGGTCTGGGCCTTCTCCACTGACAGCTTTGAGTCTATAGATTTTTATAGATCCTATGCAGGGAGCCCTGAAACTGAAAATAATAAAAAAAAAAATAAAAAAATAAAAAAATCCAAAAACTTGTTGTGACAAGGATCCTGGAGTTTTCTAGCTTCAACCTTTGAGTATACGTCTACTCACTTTAACAGAGATTTAGGATTTTGAATTACTGACAGCTTTTATTAGTTGTCTGATGAAATGCAAGGAATGGTGAAATGGACTTAACTCTGAAATTTCTTGCATGAACTTGACGTCAACTTAAACAAGTTATAATTGCATTTACATTACATTACATTACATTACATTTCATGGTAACTTTATGCTATTAAAGGCAATAACTGCTTAGTTTCTTTGCGCCAAGCATATCAGACACCTCAAATCAATTAGTATTTAAGGACATGGAGACAGCTGTGATGAAGGAAAGGACAATTGCTTGAGCCTGTTATATGATGATGTCTATATTTAACAAAGAAAACTGCCTTTGTGTCGAAGACTAAAGACAGTGGCCACTCCTCATCAGGTTACTGTTGCAACCTTGTTAGTGTGCAATGTTCATATTAATAGCATCTGCCTGAGTCCAGTGACACATGTGCTTCCTGTGATGTTACAATAACAAGATCACTTTAAGCTGTTGTCAGTTAATTCCTTCTGATTCAGTTAAGGCAAGGCTGGTTTATTTGTATAGATCAATTCAGCAACGAGGTGACATTAAAACACCACATGGTAGAAATTAAAAGTAAATGTATGTAAAAGTAAAAGCATGATTTAAAATTTAAACAAAATAAAAGAAAGAATAAAGAACAACAGATAAAAACAGTAGTTAAAATATGAAAAAATTTTCAAACTCAAATTTAAAATGATCAGTGCAGATTTGTGTCTTTATTCAGATGCAGCTGAGAGCAGGTGAGTCTTCAACCTGGATTTAAATAAACTGAGTGTTTCAGCTGATCTGAGGCTTTCTGGGAGTTTGTTCCAAATATGTGGAGCAGAGAAGCTGAAGGAAGCTTCTCCATGTCTGGTTCTGACTCTGGGTACTTATAAAAAACTGGATCCAGATGACCTGAGGGGTCAGGAAGGTTCATAGATGCATACATGGAAGGGTCAGGAAATCACTGATGTATTTTAGTGTCTTAGTGAGGATTCGAGCAGCAGAGTTCTGAATGAGCTGCAGTTGTAACTGGTTTTTACGTGGACCTGTAACGATGCTGTTACAATAATCAAGCCTACTATAGCTCAATGCATGGACTAGTTTTTCCAGGTCCTGCTGAGACAAAAGCTCTTTTAACCTTGATATATTCTTGAGGCGATAGTAGGTTGACTTTGTTATTGCCTTTATGTGTTTTTACAAATTTAGGTCTACACTACACCCAGATTTCTGGCCTGATTGGAGGTTTGTAGGTGTATAAGTTCCGTGGTGACCTGTGATTGTTTTTCTTTGGCTTCAAAGACAATTACCTCAGTTTTGTTTTTGTTTAGCTGGAAAAAGTTTTGGCATATATGTCCTCAATGCATTTACCAAAAGCCTGTACAGGGCCTTGGTCTCTGGGTGATTTTGAAATATATATATATGTGTGTCATCTGCATAGCTGTGGTAGTTTATTATGTTGTTCTTTATAATCTGTGCTAGTGGGAGCATCTAGATGTTAAACAGAAGATGTCCTAGGATAGAACCTTGAGGAACTCCACATGTAAAATTGCCATTTTACACAAAGTACTTTCTGTTCTCTTAGTACGTTTTGAACCAGGGTCCGGAAAGAGCCGCCCAGTAGCCTAAATTGTAAAAAGTCTCTAGTTTCATTCATGGCCTTCACCTTGTGAGTTACTCTTGTAGCAGTTGTAGCAAAACCATGTAGGTGCATGAATAACCAAGAATTGTCTTATTATTATCATCATTATTATCATTATGCAAACCCTAATGTTATGATGGGTACAGAGTAAAATTATGCTGACATTTTTTTCTTTTATTTTATAAAGAAGAAGAAGACAAAATATAGTAAAGTGAGAAATTTTTTAATGAATCTGTACATGTCACAACAGATGTTTCATATTTTATGAACTCTGTTGAGTGATGATTTCTTCTACTCAGCAGCATCAGACTGAAATGGAGAGAAAAAAAGAGAATTAACTAGTTTGCAAAATGACTATATTATTTTCTGTTTCTAATACTTTAGGTATAAATTTACTAACTTGCCTTCATGACCTTTGTTACAAGGGTGAGTTCTTTTCAAATAAAAGAACAATGAGAACTGCTCATAAATTTTATGTGCTATGGGAATCCCCATTACTTTTTACTGGGTGTTGCATTAGCATGAGATCCCAGATCAGAGAGTGAACACTGAGTCAGAAGCCACTACAAGAGAGTACTTGAATTCCTATGATAGTTATTGGCTTATATAAAGCCCATTGTCATTCCATGAAGAGGGTCTCACTATTTCAAATGTCACTGCCAAACTTGGAACTCATGATATAAAGTAAAACATAAGCCTGTCAACAGCAGGACTAAGCGTATTAAATGACTGTAAATAAGAGTAACAGTTATAAAGTTCATATTATAATAAAATATAATACATACATTTTTGTTATTGAATAATATTTCATGCAATTACTGTTTAAAATAACATCTTGCAAAGTTCAAATACCTTTCCAACTTCCCGGCTCTTGACCCTGAGCTTGTTGACCTGAGACTCGGCGATGTCAGCACGCTCCTGAGCTTCCTCCAGTTCATGCTGGACCTTTCTGAGCCTGGACATGTGGGTGTTGGCCTGCTCCTCCTGTGAAGGTGATGGAATTATAAAGCTCAGTTACAGCACTGATGATTTTGGTATTGTCGGCCAAATGTGAAAAACAGTAGTTATGAGTTTCACTTACCGCCTCCTCAGACTGTCTCTTGTAAACCTTAACTTTGAGCTGCAGCTTGTCCACCAGATCCTGAAGTCTGTTCACATTCTTCTTGTCCTCCTCAGTCTACAAAGACAAATGAATGTGATTTATGAACTGCTAAATAAAATGAAAGGAGTAGGTTAAATATTGTTGAAATGTCATATGTGTACCTGGTATGTCAGCTCCTTCACTCTCCTCTCATATTTACGGACTCCCTTAATAGCATCAGCTCCACGTCTCTGCTCAGCTTCGACTTCGGCCTCCAGTTCATGAACCTGTTTGATGATGGTGAAGAGTTTAGATTTTTGTCTTGGAAATGATGAAACTTTGAATTTATACACTATTTGTGTGTATCAGTGCAAAGTAAAGTTCATACCCTGGACTCCAGTTTCTGGAGCTGCTTCTTGCCGCCCTTCATGGCAAGATTCTCAGCCTCATCCAGACGGTGCTGCAGGTCCTTGACTGTGACCTCCAGGTTCTTCTTCATCCTCTCCAGGTGAGCGCTGGTGTCCTGCTCCTTCTTCAGCTCCTCAGCCATCATGGCAGCCTGAAAGGATGAATCTTTTAAAATGAACCATTCACTAAGCATAAAAAAGAATATCAAGATCTATTAGATCTAAACTCACATCAGTGATGGCCTTTTTGGCTTTCTCCTCAGCATTTCTTGATTCCTGAATAGCTTCTTCCACCTCACCCTGAACCTGGACAAGGTCAGCTTCCAGCTTCTTCTTGGTGTTGATAAGGCTGGTGTTCTGAAAATTGACAGAGACGACCCACTGTGAGTGTCTTTGTCTCACATTTTTTAGGGCGAATGGTTCTTTTGCTCCTTGAAAAACCAACCTGAGAGTGAAGCAGGCTGACACGTTCACTGGCATCAACCAACTCCTGCTCAGCCACTTTGCGTCCTCTCTCTGTCTGCTCCAGAGCAGCTCTCAGCTCCTCAATCTCAGCTAACATCAGACCATTTCTACGTTCCACCATGGCAACCTGTTCCTTCATGTCTTCCTGTCCCCTCAGAGCCTCATCAAGGTGCAGTTGGGCATCCTGACAATACAAATAAGATAAATAATAAATGCATTTTATTCATGAGAAAGCATGTTTAAAATCAAAAGTAATACCAAACTGACCTTGTGCTGTCCCTGGACATTCCTCAGTTGCTTCTGGGCCTCAGCAGCCTGCCTGTTGGCATGGCTGAGCTGAATCTCCATCTCATTGAGGTCTCCCTCCATCTTCTTCTTGATCCTCAGGGCATCGTTCCTGCTCCTGACCTCAGCATCAAGGGTGGTCTGCATGGAGTCAATCACCCTCTGGCTGTTCCTCTTGATCTGCTCCATCTCCTCGTCCTTCTCTGCCAGCTTCCTGTCAACCTCACTCTTGACCTGGTTGAGCTCAAGCTGCACACGGAGAATCTTGGCCTCCTCATGCTCCAGAGTGCCCTTGATTTCATTTACACAGTGACATTTAATGTTAAAAACTTAAATTATGATTTTGTTGTAGATGTAAGTTGATCAATCTCAACTACAGAGCACACTGTCATACCTCAGCTTCCTCCAGTGCAGTCTGAATTTCGGACTTCTCTGTCTCCACAGTCTTCTTGGCTTTCTCCAGCTCATGAATGCTCTTTCCAGTCTCACCAAGTTGTTCAGTGAGATCTGAGATCTCCTCTAAAGGTAAAATAATGCAAAACAAAACAAAATACATTTCTACAAACTGGGTTAAAGGTAGCAGAATATTGTAACTAATAACATAAATATAATGCTATATATTTCTATGGTTCAAAACTGAACATACGCTGCAGATTCTTGTTCTCTCTCTTCAGGGTCTCCAGCTGATCCAGGGCCTCCTCATAGGAGTTCTTCATCTTGAACAGCTCAGTGCTGAGAGAACGAGCCTCCTTCTGGGCTCCTTCCAGCTCTGCCTGGCTCTCCTCATACTTCTGTTTCCATTCTGCAAGGACCTGGATGTATATAGGATTATTTTAATTACTGTTTGATGCATGATATATATCTCTTGTAAGATTCCAAAGTAGTTCTAATTCAAAGATACATTAGATTCAAACATTTTACCTTGTCAAAGTTCCTCTGCTTCTTGTCGAGGTTGGCAGCCAGACCGTTGGCTCTCTCCACATCAATCATGAGGTCCTCCACCTCACCCTGCAGCCTCTGCTTGGTCTTCTCCAGAGAGGCGCACTTGGAGTTCACAGCCTCGATGGATTCCTCAGCATCCTGCAGACGCTGAGCAAGCTTTTTCCTGTCAGGGTGAGATATTATTTCATTTAGTTTACAGCCAACAAGAACAATTCCACTGCCATTTAGATGAGAAGATGTAGTAACTTACTTGGCCTCCTCCAGTTCTTCAGTGCGCTGGATGGCATCAGTTTCATATTTGCTTCTCCACTGAGCCACCTCACTGTTGGCCTTGGACATTGATCTCTGCAGCTCAGCCTTGGCCTCCTGCTCCTCCTCAAACTGCTCTCTGAGCAGATCGCAGTCATGGCGGGCTGACTGGACAGCATGGGCCAGGGCGTTCTTGGCCTGTGAAACACACAGAACTTTGTTAAAGTATTGTTGCATTAACACATAATAGTCGATATAGTTTAATTTTCTTTATGCACATCGTAATTAGTAAATCTATAAGAAAAATCATTATTTTTTCATACCTTGACTTCCTCCTCGATGTGTCTCTTGAGCTCCTCAATCTGCTGAGTGAAAGCCTGTTTGCCTCTGGTCAGCTGAGAAACGAGAGCTTCTTTCTCCTCCAGCTGACGACCAAACTCTCCTGCAAAGAACACATGAATTTATCGACGAATGTATAAATAATTATCAAAAGACCTATTAATAAAGTACTAGGTCACTCACCATTCTCAGTCTGAAGTCTGGCCTTCTGTGCGTTAACATCATTCAGCTGGCGAACGTTCTCATCATTTTTGGCTTTGATCTCACTGAGCTGGTCCTCAAGAGTCCTGCACATTTTCTCCAAGTTGCCCTACAGCGACAAATAATAAGAATTGTTTGTGTTTCCCATGTGTGAATTTACCAACTTTTCATTCTTATTCATGAGCAATCCAAATTCTGACCTTTGATTTAGCAACTGCCTCCATGTTGCTGGAGAGGTCATCAATCTCCATCTTGTACTCGCTCTTCTCCTTCTCCAGCTTCTGCTTGACGCGCTGGAGGTTGTCGATCTGCTCTCCCAGCTCTGCAACAGTGTCGGCCTGCTTCTTGCGGAGAGCTGCTGCAGTGGCTTCATGCTGCAGGGTGGATTCTTCAAGGTCCCTACGCAACTTCTGGAACTCAGCCTCACGCTTCTTGTTCATCTCAATCTGAGCAGCTGTTGCTCCTCCAGCTTCCTCAAGCCTCTCACTGATCTCCTCAAGCTCCCTTGAGAGATCAGCTCTCTGCTTCTCCACCTTAGCACGAGCAGCTCTCTCAGCCTCAATCTCCTCCTCCAGCTCCTCAATACGAGCCTGGATACAACAGAACATATGAAAGTATGAAAGTAATACCAAAGGAGGTTCCTGACTGGAATTAATACTGTGGCAGTTTAGTATATATATATATTACATAATATTAAGAAGTATTATTACTATAATTGTGTTTCACACGGTGTTACCTGGAGTTCCTTGATCTTCTTCTGAAGCTGAGCACCAAGGGACTGTTCATCCTCAATCTTGCTGAGGAGCTGGCTGATTTCAAAGTCCTTCCTAGATTTCAACAAATTATACCATGTTTAGTTGTTAAACTGCATTTACTTCCACGGTGCAATTTAAATATTGGGATTCATTTACTTTTTGATTTTCTCGTCAGACTGCTGCTTGTCATTCTCCAGATCCATGATGGATTCCTGGGCCAGTTTCAGATCACCTTCAAGCTTCCTTTTGGATCTCTCAAGGTCCATACGGAGCTTCTTCTCTTGCTCCAATGAGCCCTCAAGCTGTCATGTAAAACATTTGATTAATTTTTCTTTTACTAACTATGTCCTAAATTACTTCATATTTTACCATAGGAAAACTTACATCGTCCACTTGCTGTTCCAGCTTTGTCTTGTTCTTGGTCAGAGTGTTGACTTTGTCTTCCTCTGCCTGCAGGTCATCCAGTGTTTGCTGATGGGCCTCTTGGAGGGCTTTCTTCTCCTTGGTCAGCTTGGCAATGGACTCATCTTGAGATGCCATCTCTTCAGTCAGGTTTTTCACCTAAGAAATGGGTATAAAACATAATAAAATTTTAACACAACAGGTAAAGACATTTAAAATAAATGATTGCATTTCTGTTCAAATGCTATGTTAATTTGTAACTGATTTGAACCTTGTTTTCAGTGGCATGTTTCTCCTTCTCCACTTTAGCCAAAGTGAGCTCCAGGTCATCGATGTCTTTCTTCAGTTCAGAACATTCATCCTCCAGCTTCCTCTTCTTGGCAGTCAGCTCAGCATTGATTTCCTCTTCATCCTCCAGTCTCTCGGTTGTCTCTTTGAGTTTGGCCTCAAGCTGGATCTTGCTCTTAATGAGCCCCTCACACCTTTCCTCAGCATCTGAGAGATTTTCACTCTCCTGTATTTCCAACATAAGGTTTGGTAATAAGTGTCATTTATATTTTAGGTCTGTGATAATTTTCCAATAATTAAAACAGCAAATGTATTGTCTTAGTTACTTACAGAAGCCACTTGGAGTTGCAGGTCATTCTTCTCCTGCAGCAGGCTGACCATCTTCTCCTCCAGCTCCTTCTTCTTGGCCAGAGCAGTAGCCAGGTCAGTTTGCATCTTGTCATAGTTCTCCTTCATCTGCTGGAGCTCCTTCTCAGTCTCAGCACTCTTCAGAAGAGGCTTGATCTTGAAGTAGAGTTTCAGCCATGGCCAGTTCTTCACATTCATGAAGGAGCGGACATTGTACTGGATGGTGTAGATAGATTCTCTAAAAAAAAAAAAAAAAGAGAGACAGAGATGTTCATAATATATGTAGACGTCCCAGTATGTTGTCCTACTGTGCACACTGTACTTGGGTAATAACCCAGTCATACATCACAGGGTAGTACCCTGTTTGGTAGTTATCTCTTGGTGCACTGGTTAATAATCCATGTGTTCTCTCTTTTATTTCTTTATGACGAACATCCTAAATAGAATCAAAAGTGGCACATCAAGTGCACTTTGGTGAGTAATCCTTTACTGGGTGGTTCTTTTAATGTCTGGATATGGCCAGCTTCCTGACATTGATCATGGTCGAAGGATTCTTGAAGCCCAACTCACTTCTATTTGATTGTAACATTGCAGAGATTTGCAGCATCTTTGAAGCAGGAATGTAATATTTTTTCATTGAATCAACCCCATTCCAGTTGACATGAGTAGACACTGGGAATGTGATCTCAAAAATTACATTTGACTGCATAAAAATATGAAGAAATATGTCCATGTGCTAAGTTTGGGAACCTTGTTGCCTATGGTGGCAGCAAATTTAAAACACTGGAGTACTTTATTCAGGGACATTCACACACATTATCTTCTCTATTGTAGATGATGTTCAGCTACTACGATGGTTGTCGGGGATGAATTAACTATCCAAAGCCATTCTGAAAGGTTTACGAGCAGTCATTCTGCAGCACTGAAGCTACAAAACAGAGAACATGAGGTATTGTTTTCTGGCCTCATGTAACGCATGACATTAAAAAAATTATAAATTCATGCCTGTGTGTAAAAGCATCAAACCACATCAGTAAAAGGAACTGCTCCATCTGCACAACAATCCTGATCTACCTTGGTCAACTGTGGCAGCTGACATATTTGAATGGCATAGCCAACAGTACTTTATCATTTCAGATGCAGCCTGTATTAAGAACTATTAAGTGGTATTTCTCACATTTGGATTTTTTTGAGGTTTTCTTGTTTAAGGGACATTAAATTGTGTTTGCAATATGAAGCATTAACTAAGGAAAGTGGATGAAACAATCCACTGTGTTCTTTTTCATTGTTATGGTTGAACATCCAACAACACTACAACTGTATTTTTTTAGTTACCTACAAACATGAAACGGTACCAACAAGTCTAGAAAAGCTTCATGTTCTTCACTTCACTACACATAGGTATACTTTAACTACTGAGCCCTGCTTAGAAAGTATTGACGGGTGTATTAATATTGTCAGTGAGATTTCAGCTTATATTATGACAACCCTACCTCCTCTCCATCATCTTAACAAACTCCTTCCTCATGACATATCCTCTGCAGAGAGCCTGAGTCATGGTCACCAGCTCAGCCAGTTTCTCATCTCTCATCTCCTCAAGGGTACCCAGCAGACCAGCTTTGAAGAACACCTAGGTTGTAACATCCACAACACTACATGTCAGTATGGATGGGTGAGGTCATCATGTCCAAGATAACTGATATGATCCTACTGAACAGTACCTTAGTGTGTCCAAACTTGTACTGAGTGTGGTCCACATCAATGGAGCCCAGCAGCTTCTCCGAAGCTTTCTTGTTGTCAATGAACTGTCCCTCAGGGATGACGCTGGCATTCAGTACTTTGTATCTGTATGATCAAATGGTGTTGTTTTCATACGTTTTTCCCTTTGCTGTTATAGTTTATAAATCACAGTATCATTGTAGACACTACTGTCACCTCTGCTTGAAGTCACCGTAGAGGATTCTGCTGGGGAAGCCCTTCCTACAGATTCTGATGCCCTCCAGCACACCGTTACACCTCAGCTGGTGGATGACCAAGTGGTTCTCCATAAGACCTTAGAGTTGGAAATTAGTCTTAACAAATCTTCACAGTATTAAAAAAAAAAGAATTAGAAGTGGGTATTTTTTTGTTTTTGTTTCTTTACCTGGGGTCTTTGACTCATTGGGAATCAGACAACGCACAAAGTGAGGATGAGTGCTCTTCAAGTTGGTCATCAGCTTGGCCAGGTTTTCCTAAGGATCATGATTTTTATAAAAGGTTTTTTTTTTTAAATAAAATTTAGCATGAGTCTTGCAGTTGTTTTCTAACAGCTATAAAAGTGAACATACCCTGAACAGAGCAGACACGGTCTGGAAGGAACCACCCTTCTTCTTACCACCTTTCTTGCCACCACCAGAGGCCTCTGTTAAAAAAAAAAATACTTTGATTTAATAAAATAAATAATTCTATTCTTTGAAACATGTTTTTATTTACAAAGACTGAAATGCAAAAAAAAATTAAAATAAATAAATGAATAAATACAGTTTTCTAATGAAAAATCTTATTTGTCTTATTAGTCTCAGTCTTTTTTCTTACCTTCAGCTCCAGCATGAGCAGCATACAAAAGGCACAGCAGTTTGTTTGCAGACTTCTGGTAGAGCTGCACCACTGAGTCGTTCAGTGGGTCCTTGTTCTTGTCCAGCCAGCCACTGATGTTGTAGTCCACTGTTCCAGCATAGTGAACCAGGGAGAAGTGAGCTTCAGCCTTCCCCTTTCCAGGTTTGGGCTTCTCAAAGCCCTTGGTCTTGCCAAGATGCTGATCATGCAGCTTGTTCTTGAAAGTTGTATCAGAAGCCTTGGGGAACATGCACTCCTCTTCAAGGATGGAGAAGATGCCCATTGGCTAAGAAGGAGCCACATGTTATGTTAAAACAGTCACCAAGCTGCTACAACCACTTTCATATGAACTAATTAGTAACATGACCACATACCTTCTCAATAAGCTCAATGCAGGCAGCCAAGTCCATACCGAAGTCAATGAACTCCCATTCAATGCCTTCTTTCTTGTACTCCTCTTGCTCCAGGACAAACATGTGGTGGTTGAAGAACTGTTGCAGTTTCTCATTGGTGAAGTTGATGCAGAGCTGCTCCAAGCTGTTGAACTGTAATTACAAAGAGGTTTTTAATTTCATTGAAAAATATCTTTGAACTATCAAACTGGTAAGGACATATTTTTCAGTTACTCACATCAAAGATCTCAAATCCAGCGATGTCCAACACTCCAATGAAGAAGGATCTTGGCTGCTTTGTGTCCAACATCTCATTGATACGGATGACCATCCACAAGAACATTTTCTCATAGACGGACTTGCACAGAGCCGAGACAGCGTTGTTGACCTGCAGGAAGAGATTTTATCAGTGACGTTATTCTCATTATATTCAGCTGAAAATTCTTTTTGAATAACAGGATTTGTTTTGCATTGGTTGTACTTACCTGTGGGACGGTCTGACCTTTGGTGACCATCTCATTTCCGACCTTGACCCTTGGGTAGCACAGAGCTTTCAGCATATCAGCTGAGTTCAGGCCCAGCAGGTAGGCGATTTTATCAGCCACTAATGGACAGAAACATAGTGAATGTGATATACAGAGACCAAATTCATAAATACTTACCACACAGAGAAACATGCACAACAAAAGTATGAGTATTTTGTTAATTACCCTCAGTGCCATCAGGTTCAGCCTGCTCCTCACGCTGCTTCTGCTTGAATTTCATGTTGCCATGATGCATCACAGCGCCAGTCAGCTTGTAGATGTTGATCTTCTCATCAGCACTAAAGCCCAAGATGTCGATAGCGGTCTGTACAAGAAAGGAAGCTTTAAATTAAAAAATCTCTCTTATAATGAGAATAAAAATCCACAAAACACAAAAACATAATCTCACATCTGTTGCGATGAACTCCTCCACATCATTGATGCTCTTGACAGTGATTTCACCCTGACTGATCATTGGGTAGTCATAGGGGTTGGTGGTGATCAGAAGAGCCTCTGAAAGGGTGGAAATCAAAAACTTGAGATATTTTCCTGATATTGATATCTCTCATTTTAAATCAATTTACAGTTTTATTAACATACCCAGGAGTTCAGGCTTGTGGCCAGTCATCAGCTGATAGAAGATGTGGTAGCTCCTCTCAGCAGACAGCTGGAAGGTGACACGGGACTTCTCCAGCAGATCTGTGGATAACAAAATCAGTTGAATAATGTTTCATTTTAGAGATAAAGTAACCATTACAGCTTTAATCCATATCTCCAAAAATATTCAGTCGTTGCCTTAGTGAAAACAGAACATAATGAGTTAGTTGTAATTAGCTGTTGTGACAATGTCATTAAATGTAATCCCAAAGGAATAACTGGTAAATATTCAATCAATTGGTAAACAACAAAACAAATTAGTTCACTATCAAATGATATGGCAGACATTATCACCAACAAACAGCTACATTTCTTATAATATTGTAATAGATTTTTACAATCAAAAGTCTTGCGTCACGTTGTGTTTCCTTGTCATTAATATTTATTTGTAACCGGACCTTCTTTAATAGCTTAAAAATACATCTTTCATGAGGAACGGCTTTCACCTTCTACTCATTTCTGCTTGTGTTTAATGTTGTAGAATTGTTACTGTTAAGAAAAGGTTTGAACTAGGATAAATCATTTTCTTACTTACATGTTTCAATGTCAGCTGAAGCCAGCTTTCCACTGGAACCAAAGTGGATCCTGATGAATTTACCCTGGACAAGATATTAGTAAGTATTGTATTTCATATTAGAGCAATTTGGATTTAATTCAGTGCATTTATCTGATGTGAGCACTTACGAAACGGGAGGAGTTGTCGTTCCTCACAGTCTTGGCATTACCATAGGCCTCCAGCAGAGGGTTGGCAGCAACAATTTGATCCTCAAGGGAGCCCTGCAAGAGATTATTTCCATTAGATAAGCTGCTTGTTATTTAGATCTTTTTCTGGCACAACGTTTTCAGTACACTGTTACCTGCATTTTCCCAGGGGTGTGTTCCTTGTCCTTTTTACCACTCAGAGCTGCAATTGTCGCAAAGTACTGGATGACACGCTTGGTGTTGACAGTCTTTCCAGCACCAGATTCTCCACTGGGGTGTAAGAGGTACATTATTAATACTATCTTCATTATCATTGAGTATGTAAAGATTTTGCAAGCAAACTTCCAGTTTGTGCTATACTCACGTAATCAGGACAGATTGGTTCTCACGATCTGAAATGTAAACCACACTTTGTACTTATTGTTCCTTCAAAAAACAGTTTTTCTGAATTCATTTTGGTGTCTTCTAACAGTGTAATGCTTACCAGTGAGCATGAACTGATAGGCGTTGTCAGAGATGGAGAAGATGTGGGGTGGAGCCTCAATCCTCTTCTTGCCTCTGTATGCTCCCACAACAACAGCGTCGTACACTGGAAGCCACTTGTAGGGGTTCACGACCACGCAGAACAACCCAGAGTAGGTCTGGTACAGAACAAAACACATAAAACATGTTTGGGCATTCCTACGAGCAGAGAGTAATGTAAAGTATTTATACTGGAAAGGGAAAACTCACATAGATCATCCAGGATGCAAAGCGTTCTTTGAGGTTATACAACACACAAGGCTCGTTGAGGTGGGTCATCATGGCCATGTCTTCAATTTTATCAAATTTTGGAGGGTTCCTGGGATGGATATCATCCTCTTTGACGGTGACCGTCTGTTTAAATATGTAAATGCAACATTCTATTTAATTACATATGAATCTCAATTACAACAGAATAAGAAAAATTTAAGAGAATAACATTTCTTTTACCTTCCCTCCATCTGTCTCAACAGTGGCTTTGCCACCCTCTTTCTTCACCAGTTTACCCTTCACATACAGTTCATCAGGATCAACCACAAAGTAGGCTGTTTTGGCATCAAAAGGAGCAGTCTGGGCCTCGATCCTCTCCTTCTCTGGCTTCCGGAGGTAGATGGCCGCCGGGCCATAGGCCTCCATCTCTGCGTCTGTGCTCATTTTGGCACTTTTTTTGGAGCCTTAAAAGGTTTGCAGATATATTATTTTAATCAATTCACATATGATACCTTTAAACATTTATACATAAGGATTTCCCTTATGATGCTGTATGTATGATAGATATTTATAAACATACACATTTTCATATTCTGCTTTATGAAGCAATCATTTATTTACATTACAGGATCCCAGATATATTACCGATATCATGTGTAAAAGCCAAAATACTACAAAACTGAATAAAATGACCATTTCTATGAAATGTATGAAAGAAAAAATAAAAATAAAAAGGCCTTTTGGTAGCATGTACATGTAGCCCTAATAAGAATAACAAAGAATAACAATTTAACTCGACCTTTACAAATCACAGTACATAATGTATAATGAACTGCACTCACCTGTGTCAGATGCCTGTCAGTGACGGCAGGCGTCCAGAGCTGCTGCCTTTATATTCTCATGTGTGCAAACTCAGCACAAGTGTGTTTCTCATTTTGGTCAAGTGAGAATGCTTATTTGCTCCAGACAGATATGGACATATTTTGCATGCAGTTACAAGCATGGTTCTATCACCAAATTATATATACATATTTATATATATATATATATACATTTTAATGATGTTAGAAAATAAAGTATCAATAGAGTATCAATTGTGCAGTTTCTAGTAATAACTGTTTTATTATTACAATGGACAGTTAAATGGGCTTCACTGCTCCTGAACATTTAATATGTTTGTTATGACATTATAACTTAGAGTGTAGGAGTGGGATAGTTTTTGAAGAAGTTTTTCCTTTCTCAGCTGGCACACTTTCTGAAAGATTGTCTTCATTAGACTTAATAGCCAATACAGAGTCTTAATGTTGGAGGAGCCTCAGAATGTCGCTGGTGTATCGTTGCAGGATACGCATTCCTCAGATGTCTGACAGTAAACTCACACACTGCTGGCTGTTAGTGGTGGAGGGCTACAATGTGGCCCTTAAAAATTAAATGTAAGAAAAGTTGGCAACGCTGATAAGATCATAAACAACAGTCATTAAAAATAATGTTTTCATGTGAATATTTTTTCCTATTTTATAATGATTGCATTTAGGACTATTGAACATTGAAATTCTAGCCAGTGTAGTTAAAAAATGTTTCAAATTAATTCCTTTCAACTTGTGTGAATGTGTAATTTCTTTACTAAAAATTAAAATACTGTTTTAGAAAATATACAGTTCATTATATCTTATAACAGCTTAAAGTGTTTTTTAAATTGTTTTTGCAGTATCATGGGTTTTTAAAACTGTAATTGTCACTGACTCTATGAAAAACTGATGTGCTAACCCTGTTCAGGAAAAAGTATGTTAATGTGTTTAATATGACACATTTTTAATCACCTTCATAACAACATCTTAAACTTTCATTTTTGCTTTGCAACGGTCAATGGCATATAAAAAGTTTAAAAGAAATCTTTTTAGGCTGTAAATTCCCACTTTATAGTTTTTGAAAGCTCCTTAAAATTCAGCTCATTAAATTTTGTAATTTATGGTTGGAGGGATGTTGACCCTTTCAATTGTGCGATTATTGTGCAATTGTGAAGATGAGTTCGTATAACAGCAGTTTTTCCTTTTTTAAATGCTTACTTGCATCCTTATTGATGTAATTTCTGACTTTTTGTTAGTGTCTAATATTTCCTGGTTATTGACAGACTTCTACATTACTATATCCTACACATCCAGTGTGGCTGAACAAGATAAAAAATACCTCCAGAGAGAGATCCAGCTTTCTACAACAAAGTACGCTTACTTATACTGTAATAATTTTATCAGAATGAAAAGTACAAAGTATAAACTTTGCTCCTATTAAAATGTCATTTTAAATCAGTTTAACTTGATATTCAGGTGTAGCTACCTTTTGCTCCGTCCTCTAATTTAATGTTGTTTAATTGGAGTTAACTGGTTGTGTGCTTTGCAAGAATCCACTTTCTGAATCCCTAAATGATTTCCATGCTGCATCTGCCTGTGTATGGGGAAGCAGTCTGTTGACTACATGTACTATCCCAAAAGGATAAAGGTAACAGATGCTTTAACAATACCAAAAGTGGAAAGGCATTCATATGTCACGACTCACGAGTCAGAATAAATCCAAACCAGACACTTGAGAGTTCCTGCTGCTGTCTTCAGTGAGATGTTTTATGCCTTACATGCTCTTTGAGTTCATCTCTAACAACCAATTTCCTGTCAGTGTTCTTGACAAGTGTTATTCCCGACAGTAGGTTCTTGAGATAATGTGTAGATCACATTGAACTGTAGTTTTTAAGCTACTGCAGCCTGATTACTTCTGTCACATACACGTTAACTTGATTTAAAAAATCAATTTCTAGAAAAACTGACTGCAGTGCAACAGAAACTTTCATCTGGAGCTTATGCTGTGAAAACCTATAAGCAAAACTAGTAAGAAGTCCCTTTTGTTTTCTTCACTGACTGACTTTATAATAATTAGAAATTACAAAAAAATTAGCCCATACACCTTACAACGACTACAATGTCACTGCAATGTCAATGAGGATGTGCAGCACAAAGCCGATAAAAAAAGGGTTAGAAGATAGATGAATGTATGTATGTATATATATGTATATATATATATATATATATATATATATATATATATATATATATATATATATATATATATATATATATATATATATATATATATATATATATAGGTATATTAGTATAGGAGCGATTTATTGCACTCGGCGCTTTGTGTTGGAATAACTGTTGATAAGTAAAGTCACTTCCTATAGCCAGCTACAATTAAAGACCAAAACAGATGAGCAAGTGATACTGGTGTTTTGGTATCTATATCCACAAGTCGCCTCTGTTGTGACCAAATGTGGTCCAAAAAAAACAACAAGTGCCATTCCATTTTTGTCGGAGTAGAACAGTTGGCCACTTCTCTGCATGTGCTTCACTCAGCAGCTTTCTAAAAATGCTGCTGGCTTGCATTTTACAGAGTGGTTAAGCCTCAACAGGGACCTCCAGGGTGGCCAGGTCAGGGGTTAATCTCTCCTTTTACTCGTTCCTTTAAGTAGAGGAGCTCCCTAAAATATGTGGACCTAAATATGGTCACCAAACCCTCTCAGGTCTTTTAGGGTACATTTGATCAGCTATACAGGATTTTCTCAAAATGCTTACCCACGCAAATTATTTGAATACACTGGAGCATTTAAATATCTAGACATCACAAAGCTTCAAAGACATCACATGTCTTTAAACCTTTCATCACTGAGAAGTCCAGATACTGTAGGAGACACACAGACGATCCCTTTAATTAGGAGATTTGGGGTTCCAGAGAGTTTAAGCAGTTCGTTTTGGTGCTCATCATAAACTTTACCATTACCACTTAAACTCCTTTTCAAATGAATTGGGAGCTGTTCTTAGAAATGTCTTTTAGTAGTTACTTTTAAACCCTGTTTAGACTGAGTAGTTTGGTCCAAGCCCTTATGGTCGGGTACGCTGTGTGTTTCCATATTAAACGAGTCCCATGAAACCCAACCAAATGGCACCATTTCTGGGCCCCCTTCAGTTGCAGGTCCATGGGAAATGGGTATGGTGCAGTTAGGGCAGAGTTACTGGCATCACACGATATGACTAGGGGACAGAAAAACGTCACAGCCCAAGACCAAAGCAAGACGTTTTTTTTCTCTGGGGATTTAGTCTAAACCCTGCATGGCCAGTGGTGGTCCGACTTGCAGCGGGAAAGCTCAACTGAATTGGCTGGACCATTCTAACCTTCCCGACCGGCCAAGACTGGACAGCTCAGTAGAAACGGGGCTTTAGTTTATTGTGTAACTCACCTCTGAAAAAACATTGATTTTAGTTATAGTGTATTTTACACAAAATGTCAGCTACAGTGTAAGAACAGGGTTTGAACTTTGTGATCAAAAACAGGACTGCATCTTAAAAATAAATACAGGGCAGAAATATTTCAGTAACAGTTCAACATAACAGTCACTTTATGTATTTTAGTGGAAGTTATTTTACCATATCAAAAAAACATGGGGTTATGACTGTTCAATGTGCCAATTAAACATTGACGATAATATTCAGTGTGTCATACTTTGATTTTAAAGGCACATATGCTGCTCTGAATTATTGTTTTTGTGGTGAAACACTAATTGGAAATAGATGGTCAAAGTCAGCACTCTTAAACTTAATTTGTAGCACGATGCACATTATATTTAATTATTGGTCACACGGAAAAAGAAATCGATTATTATGTGTATTTTACAGTACTTTTATAATATTTAAATGGTACTGATTTTTAACATTTCTCAGCACACGTTTGACTAAACACTATTGGGGAAGTGTCCAAGGTTGACGGGACCTTGTACTGCAGTGAGGAATAATAATAAATTTGAGTAAAGTAAAATTATAATGTGGAACTGAGCAGCTAATTAAAATATTTCAGTTTCAATAAAGTGCTGTGTTGATCAAAGGTTAAAAGTAACCTTACAAGACAAACAAAAAGAGCAAACAATAAAGAGCACAGGCAGACTATAATCATAAAAATGCTACTTTTATTAACAAGTTGTTAAGACTATTGAACAGGTTCATATTTTATGAAGTCTGTCAAAAGGTCCCAAATAGATGTTGTCGCTTACTCAGCACTGTCAGACTGGAAGAAAAGAAAAAAAAAATTCACATCAAATATTTGGCAAGAACATTTGATATTTCCTCACTGTCCTTTGATTGCAAATCAAATGACAAAAGATGTAATGAAACCAAAATACTGTGCAAAAGTCTACAGAACCCCTGGTTTTGTTTTGTTTTGTTCAAAGTTTTAATGAGCATCTGTATTTATATTTAATTTGAAAATATGATGATATTATAGGAGGAAGACTGATTAATCTGCTGGCTGATTATTGACCATTTAAATTAATCTGACCCCCCCCAACTCAGATTTTTGACTTACTATTATAAGTAGTAAAAACAGTAGTATTATCATTCTATCCTATATAGATTTTGGAGAGCTACGGCTCTGTATTTTTGGTTTTTGTCTTAAAGTAGGTGAAAAATTAAATATGATGTCATAGAAACTGTAAAAAAAAAAAAAAAGAAAAAAAAAACCCTGACAGATCTGATGTAAAATTTGATATTTTACCTTTCCAGTATCTCGGCTCTTGGCCCTGAGCTTGTTGACCTGAGACTCAGCGATGTCAGCACGCTCCTGAGCTTCCTCCAGTTCATGCTGGACCTTTCTGAGCCTGGACATGTGGGTGTTGGCCTGCTCCTCCTGTGGTGCGTATTTTACAGTTTAGTGACAGGACAATTCATGTTGGTTTTCTTTGTCCAACACAACTTACATAATTGTTTCACTTACCGCCTCCTCAGACTGTCTCTTGTAAGCCTTAACTTTGAGCTGCAGCTTGTCCACCAGATCCTGAAGTCTGTTCACATTCTTCTTGTCCTCCTCAGTCTATACACCAACAATATTGGTACTTAAAAATTGCTACAGCAACATCATGAGTAGAGTTGGGTTAATTATGAGAAAAGTAGCTTCTCTATACCTGGTATGTCAGCTCCTTCACTCTCCTCTCATATTTGCGGACTCCCTTAACAGCATCAGCACCACGTCTCTGCTCAGCATCAACTTCAGACTCCAGCTCACGAACCTGTTTCATGATGACAAAAAAATTAAAGAGTTTGGTTTTAGAATAGAGGATCATTAAACAAATGAATAAATAAATAAGAATAAGAAAAATAACAGTATTCTTGTCATGTACATATCATACCCTGGACTCCAGTTTCTGGAGCTGCTTCTTGCCGCCCTTCATGGCAAGATTCTCAGCCTCATCCAGACGGTGCTGCAGGTCCTTGACTGTGACCTCCAGGTTCTTCTTCATCCTCTCCAGGTGAGCACTGGTGTCCTGCTCCTTCTTCAGCTCCTCAGCCATCATAGCAGCCTGAAAAGAGGAACGTTTCAACAATCACATTTAAAAGTCTTGCCAAGCACAAGGGACTATCTGGTGAAATAGCAGTAAAATTAAAAAAAAAGCTCACATCAGTGATGGCCTTCTTGGCTTTGTCCTCAGCATTTCTTGCTTCTTGAACAGAATCATCCACCTCACCCTGAACCTGGACAAGGTCAGACTCCAGCTTCTTCTTGGTGTTCATGAGGCTGGTGTTCTGAAAAATTGAGGCAGAGGAAACATTCTCAATGAATTTGTCTCACATTTTTTAGGGCGAATGGATCTTATGCACCTTGAAAAACCAACCTGAGAGTGAAGCAGGCCGACACGTTCACTGGCATCAACCAACTCCTGCTCAGCCACTTTGCGTCCTCTCTCTGTCTGCTCCAGAGCAGCTCTCAGCTCCTCAATCTCAGCTAACATCAGACCATTTCTACGCTCCACCATGGCAGCCTGTTCCTTCATGTCTTCCTGTCCTCTGACAGCCTCATCAAGGTGCAGTTGGGCATCCTGACAATGACAGTAAGAGTTAAGTGAAATTGTGTTTACATCAAACTTGTTTCATTTGTGTTAATACCAAACTGACCTTGAGCTGTCCCTGGACATTCCTCAGTTGCTTCTGGGCCTCAGCAGCCTGCCTGTTGGCATGGCTGAGCTGAATCTCCATCTCATTGAGGTCTCCCTCCATCTTCTTCTTGACTCTCAGGGCATCGTTCCTGCTCCTGACCTCAGCATCAAGAGTGCTCTGCATGGAGTCAATCACCCTCTGGCTGTTCCTCTTGATCTGCTCCATCTCCTCGTCCTTCTCTGCCAGCTTCCTGTCAACCTCACTCTTGACCTGGTTGAGCTCAAGCTGCACACGGAGAATCTTGGCCTCCTCATGCTCCAGAGTGCCCTTGATTTCATTTACACAGTGACATTTAATGTTAAAAACTTAAATTGTGCTTTTGTTGTAGATGTAAGTTGATCAATCTCAACTACAGAGCACACTGTCATACCTCAGCTTCCTCCAGTGCAGTCTGAATTTCGGACTTCTCTGTCTCCACAGTCTTCTTGGCTTTCTCCAGCTCATGAATGCTCTTTCCAGTCTCACCAAGTTGTTCAGTGAGATCTGAGATCTCCTCTAAATGTAAAATAATGCAAAAGAAACATTTAGCATTTTTTTGGAATTGGTAGAAAAGTAGTAGACTATTGGACCCACTATACTTTATATCTATTATCATGTATGCCTGTAGTTCAAAACTGAACATACGCTGCAGGTTCTTGTTCTCTCTCTTCATGGTCTCCAGCTGATCCAGGGCCTCCTCATAGGAGTTCTTCATCTTGAACAGCTCAGTGCTGAGAGAACGAGCCTCCTTCTGGGCTCCTTCCAGCTCTGCCTGGCTCTCCTCATACTTCTGTTTCCATTCTGCAAGGACCTGGATGTATATAGGATTATTTTAATTACTGTTTGATGCATGATATATATCTCTTGTAAGATTCCAAAGTAGTTCTAATTCAAAGATACATTAGATTCAAACATTTTACCTTGTCAAAGTTCCTCTGCTTCTTGTCGAGGTTGGCAGCCAGACCGTTGGCTCTCTCCACATCAATCATGAGGTCCTCCACCTCACCCTGCAGCCTCTGCTTGGTCTTCTCCAGAGAGGCGCACTTGGAGTTCACAGCCTCGATGGATTCCTCAGCCTCCTGCAGACGCTGAGCAAGCTTTTTCCTGTCAGGGTGAGATATTTTTTCATTTAGTTTACAGCCAACAAGAACCCTTCCACTGCCATTTAGATGAGAAGATGTAGTAACTTACTTGGCCTCCTCCAGTTCTTCAGTGCGCTGGATGGCATCAGTTTCATATTTGCTTCTCCACTGAGCCACCTCGCTGTTGGCCTTGGACATTGATCTCTGCAGCTCAGCCTTGGCCTCCTGCTCCTCCTCAAACTGCTCTCTGAGCAGATCGCAGTCATGGCGGGCTGACTGGACAGCATGGGCCAGGGCGTTCTTGGCCTGTGAAACACACAGAACTCTTTGTTAAACTATTGTTGCATGAACATGTTGGATTAAAATGTTCAGTGTAGTTTAATATTCTTTTTGCACACCTTCACAAATGAATCTATAACAGAAAGTTTATATTCTTACCTTGACTTCCTCCTCAACGTGTCTCTTGAGCTCCTCAATCTGCTGAGTGAAAGCCTGTTTGCCTCTGGTCAGCTGAGAAACGAGAGCTTCCTTCTCCTCCATCTGACGGCCAAACTCGCCTGTTCATTGATGAGTTAATTAGTGAAAATCAGTAACTGATGAAACCATCAATTGGGTAGTTTATTTTTCCAAGTCGCTCACCATTCTCAGTCTGAAGTCTGGCCTTCTGTGCGTTAACATCATTCAGCTGGCGAACGTTCTCATCATTTTTGGCTTTGATCTCACTGAGCTGGTCCTCAAGAGTCCTGCACATTTTCTCCAAGTTGCCCTACAGCGACAAATAATAAGAATTGTTTGTTTGTTTCACATGTTTGAATTCTTGTTCATGAGCAATCCAAATTCTAACCTTTGATTTAGCAACTGCCTCCATGTTGCTGGAGAGGTCATCAATCTCCATCTTGTACTCGCTCTTCTCCTTCTCCAGCTTCTGCTTGACACGCTGGAGGTTGTCGATCTGCTCTCCCAGCTCTGCAACAGTGTCGGCCTGCTTCTTGCGGAGAGCTGCTGCAGTGGCTTCATGCTGCAGGGTGGATTCTTCAAGGTCCCTACGCAACTTCTGGAACTCAGCCTCACGCTTCTTGTTCATCTCAATCTGAGCAGCTGTTGCTCCTCCAGCTTCCTCAAGCCTCTCACTGATCTCCTCAAGCTCCCTTGAGAGATCAGCTCTCTGCTTCTCCACCTTAGCACGAGCAGCTCTCTCAGCCTCAATCTCCTCCTCCAGCTCCTCAATACGAGCCTGGATTCAAACATGTGACAGTGATATTAAGAGGGCCTTGCATTTGGAATCAAGGATGTGTAGTCTTAATAATAAGTACACTTATTTACGATAGTTTAAAGCAAATGCTTTTTATGTGATATTACCTGGAGTTCCTTGATCTTTTTCTGAAGCTGAGCACCAAGGGACTGTTCATCCTCAATCTTGCTGAGGAGCTGGCTGATTTCAAAGTCCTTCCTGGTAGTGTGGAAAAATATTTTGTTTAATATCTCAGATAACACACCATAAAACCTTAGTGACTTCAGTTCAGTATCTGAACATGGAAGGTTAGAGGGATGGACAAACAGTTATGGATGGATGGATTTTTTTAACGTGTTCTTTATAGACTGAGATATAGATAAAAACATATATATAAGATGAGACATATAGATAAAAATAATATTTAAAAGAAGTTGTGCTTGAGAGCATAATGGAAACATCCCTGTTAATGTTTGTGTGACCACATAGGTCTTAAACTATGCATGAAGGTTTTATCTTTACCCATTTCTACTACATGTGCTGTACCTCAGAGGTGGGGAGGTTTAAATTCTAACACCAACCTACACAAGAGGAAGACAACAAGAGAAATATACTGCAGAAAGAAGGAATCTATGGCGCTAACTCCTCCCACTAAATGTAGGAATTCAGAAAATTGGAAGTATATGTGAAAAGGTCAAATCTGTTAGCAGCTGAGCAAATGATAATAACTAAAAAAAGGCAGAATCGTACTTCTTGATTTTCTCGTCAGACTGCTGCTTGTCATTCTCCAGATCCATGATGGATTCCTGGGCCAGTTTCAGATCGCCCTCAAGCTTCCTTTTGGCTCTCTCGAGGTCCATACGGAGCTTCTTCTCTTGCTCCAATGAGCCCTCAAGCTGTAAAATGAGAGGTAATTATGTGTGACTTCAAGCAATGAAAACATTATAAATGCAGGAATGATGATATAAATTCAAAGGAATCCATAAACTCAGAGCAATCCTTTTCTTACATCGTCCACTTGCTGTTCCAGCTTTGTCTTGGACTTGGTCAGAGTGTTGACTTTGTCTTCCTCTGCCTGCAGGTCATCCAGTGTTTGCTGATGGGCCTCTTGGAGGGCTTTCTTCTCCTTGGTCAGCTTGGCAATGGACTCATCTTGAGTAGCCATCTCTTCAGTCAGGTTTTTCACCTAAAAAGGTCATATTTGACATTTTTTTAATGTTATTATAAAAACTACACATCTGTAAAATGACCATCAATATGTTCAAATGCTGTTTATGTCTAACTGATTTGAACCTTGTTTTCAGTGGCATGTTTCTCCTTCTCCACTTTAGCCAAAGTGAGCTCCAGGTCATCGATGTCTTTCTTCAGTTCAGAACATTCATCCTCCAGCTTCCTCTTCTTGGCAGTCAGCTCAGCATTGATTTCCTCTTCATCCTCCAGTCTCTCAGTTGTCTCTTTGAGTTTGGCCTCAAGCTGGATCTTGCTCTTAATGAGCCCCTCACACCTTTCCTCAGCATCTGAGAGATTTTCAGTTTCCTGTATTTCAAACAGAAGTTTTAGTTATTATGGTGAATTCAGACCCTTTACTCTCTTAATGCCTGTCATGTTTCAGTAACAGGACTGACTTATGAGTAACGTATTTGAGAATCTTATCCCTTTATATGAAAAATCTTTTTCCATAGTGTCCATGGCTGCTTTATGAGAACAATATATTCTCCCTGGGGTTTAACATCCTAGACTGTGGAGCTTCTGAAAACCATTATTCAGGTGAACCACAGTTGGTGTCTTCAGTTGTTAAATAAAAATTCTAATTAATAAGAAGAGTCATGTAATGCAATATGTTTATCCCAGTTTAAAAATCCATCCATCAGTTATCTTCTATATATATCCTAAGAGGTTCTACAGATCTGTACTTACCGCCGCCACTTGGAGTTGCAGGTCATTCTTCTCCTGCAGCAGGCTGACCATCTTCTCCTCCAGCTCCTTCTTCTTGGCCAGAGCAGTAGCCAGGTCTGATCCCATCTTGTCATAGTTCTCCTTCATCTGCTGGAGCTCCTTCTCAGTCTCAGCACTCTTCAGAAGAGGCTTGATCTTGAAGTAGAGTTTCAGCCATGGCCAGTTCTTCACATTCATGAAGGAGCGGACGTTGTACTGGATGGTGTAGATAGATTCTCTGGCAAGAAGAAAAAGAAAATATGAATGTGTCATGTCAATTGCAATGTGATTTCAGCAACTACTGAAGTTAACATCTGTAGAATATCTGTACCTCCTCTCCATCATCTTAACAAACTCCTTCCTCATGACATATCCTCTGCAGAGAGCCTGAGTCATGGTCACCAGCTCAGCCAGTTTCTCATCTCTCATCTCCTCAAGGGTACCCAGCAGACCAGCTTTGAAGAACACCTAGGTTGTAACATGCACAACACTACATGTCAGTATGGATGGGTGAGGTCATCATGTCCAAAATAACTGATATGATCCTACTGAACAGTACCTTAGTGTGTCCAAACTTGTACTGAGTGTGGTCCACATCAATGGAGCCCAGCAGCTTCTCGGAAGCTTTCTTGTTGTCAATGAACTGTCCCTCAGGGATGACGCTGGCATTCAGTACTTTGTATCTGTATGATAAAATTGTGTTGTTTTCATACTTTTCCCCTTTGCTCTTACAGTTTATAAGTCCCAGTATCATTGTAGACACTACTGTCACCTCTGCTTGAAGTCACCGTAGAGGATTCTGCTGGGGAAGCCCTTCCTACAGATTCTGATGCCCTCCAGCACACCGTTACACCTCAGCTGGTGGATGACCAAGAAGTTCTCCATAAGACCTGTTTGTTGGAAATCCATGCAGTTTAATTATTTTCAATTCTATGAGAACATGAAAATTAAGCCAGAAGTTAGCATGGGTTTCAACTGCAGGTTTCTTACCTGGAGTCTTTGACTCATTGGGAATCAGGCAACGCACAAAGTGAGGATGAGTACTCTTCAAGTTGGTCATCAGCTTGCCCAAGTTCTCCTGTGGATGATATGGTTTTAATGGGTTTACATTATGTTGATATAAGGTTTTCAATTAATATCTAACAGGTAATAAAGTAAAACGTACCCTGAACAGAGCAGACACAGTCTGGAAGGAACCACCCTTCTTCTTGCCACCCTTCTTGCCACCACCACCAGAGGCCTCTGATTTCAAAAACAGAATTTTGTTCAAATATGGAAGGAACCAGAACAAAGGTTAGAGGATATTTGACAAACTTCATTACTCCAATTCAATACGTACATTCTTTCGAAACCTATGCTTGATTTTGACTTACCTTCATACTGGTAAGTGTAAATTTATTCTTATTATTTATGTTTTCAGAGGATTTTGGAATTTCTAATAGATTTTTCTTTTTTTCTCTCTCCTATTTCTCACCCTCAGCTGATGCATGAGCAGCATACAAGAAGCACAGCAGCTTGTTTGCAGACTTCTGGTAGAGCTGCACCACTGAGTCGTTCAGTGGGTCCTTGTTCTTGTCCAGCCAGCCACTGATGTTGTAGTCCACTGTTCCAGCATAGTGAACCAGGGAGAAGTGAGCTTCAGCCTTCCCCTTTCCAGGTTTGGGCTTCTCAAAGGCCTTGGTCTTGCCAAGATGCTGATCATGCAGCTTGTTCTTGAAAGTTGTATCAGAGGCCTTGGGGAACATGCACTCCTCTTCAAGGATGGAGAAGATGCCCATTGGCTAAGAAGGAGCCACATGTTATGTTAAAACAGTCACCAAGCTGCTACAACCATTTTCATATGAACTAATTAGTAACATGGCCACATACCTTCTCAATAAGCTCAATGCAGGCAGCCAAGTCCATACCGAAGTCAATGAACTCCCAGTCAATGCCTTCTTTCTTGTACTCCTCTTGCTCCAGGACAAACATGTGGTGGTTGAAGAACTGTTGCAGTTTCTCATTGGTGAAGTTGATGCAGAGCTGCTCCAAGCTGTTGAACTGTAATTACAAAGAGGTTTTTAATTTCATTGAAAAATATCTTTGAACTATCAAACTGGTAAGGACATATTTTTTAGTTACTCACATCAAAGATCTCAAATCCAGCGATGTCCAACACTCCAATGAAGAAGGATCTTGGCTGCTTTGTGTCCAACATCTCATTGATACGGATGACCATCCACAAGAACATTTTCTCATAGACGGACTTGCACAGAGCCGAGACAGCGTTGTTGACCTGCAGGAAGAGATTTTATCAGTGACGTTATTCTCATTATATTCAGCTGAAAATTCTTTTTGAATAACAGGATTTGTTTTGCATTGGTTGTACTTACCTGTGGGACGGTCTGACCTTTGGTGACCATCTCATTTCCGACCTTGACCCTTGGGTAGCACAGAGCTTTCAGCATATCAGCTGAGTTCAGGCCCAGCAGGTAGGCGATTTTATCAGCCACTAATGGACAGAAACATAGTGTATGTGATATACAGAGACCAAATTCATAAATACTTACCACACAGAGAAACATGCACAACAAAAGTATGAGTATTTTGTTAATTACCCTCAGTGCCATCAGGTTCAGCCTGCTCCTCACGCTGCTTCTGCTTGAATTTCATGTTGCCATGATGCATCACAGCGCCAGTCAGCTTGTAGATGTTGATCTTCTCATCAGCAGTGAAGCCCAAGATGTCGATAGCAGTCTGCACAGGAAAGAAAGCTTTAAATTAAAAAAGAAATCTCTCTTCTAATGAGAATAAAAATCCACAAAACACAAAATCATAATCTCACATCTGTTGCGATGAACTCCTCCACATCATTGATGCTCTTGACAGTGATTTCACCCTGACTGATCATTGGGTAGTCATAGGGGTTGGTGGTGATCAGAAGAGCCTCTGAAAGGGTGGAAATCAAAAACTTGAGATATTGTCCTGATATTTTTCAGTCTTATTTATAATCAGTTAACTGTTTTATTAACATACCCAGGAGTTCAGGCTTGTGGCCAGTCATTAGCTGATAGAAGATGTGGTAGCTCCTCTCAGCAGACAGCTGGAAGGTGACACGGGACTTCTCCAGCAGATCTGTGGATGATATGTTTTATTGAAAACTCTGTCACATTATGACCTATTGTACCTAGATTAAATACTGTACATCACATTAAATCGTACATGTTTCAATATCAGCTGAAGCCAGCTTTCCAGAAGTGCCGAAGTGGATCCTGATGAATTTACCCTAAACAACAAGATAATGATAAGTGTTACATTTTTACAGGAATGCGATTAGTAAATGTCTCAAAACCGATTTGATGTGAGCACTTACGAAACGGGAGGAGTTGTCATTCCTCACAGTCTTGGCATTACCATAGGCCTCCAGCAGAGGGTTGGCAGCAACAATTTGGTCTTCAAGGGAGCCCTGCAAGAGATGATTTTGTTGTAATGAGCTTTATTTTCAATTAAACTTTTTTTAGCAAACTTTTTCACCTCGATGTATTTACCTGCATTTTGCCAGGGGTTTGCTCCTTGTCCTTCTTGCCACCCAGAGCTGCAATTGTTGCAAAGTACTGGATGACACGCTTGGTGTTGACAGTCTTTCCAGCACCGGATTCTCCACTGGGGTATAAGAGGCACATTGTTAATACTATCGTCATTATCACTGAGTATGTAAAGATTTTTCAAACAATAATTGTTCCAGTTTGTGCTATACTCACGTAATCAGGACAGACTGGTTCTCACGATCTGAAATGTAAACCACACTTTGTATTTATTGTTCCTTCAAAAGCATTTTGTTCTGAATTCATTTTGGGAATAGTAGTGTAATAGTGTAATGCTTACCAGTGAGCATGAACTGATAGGCGTTGTCAGAGATGGAGAAGATGTGGGGTGGAGCCTCAATCCTCTTCTTGCCTCTGTATGCTCCCACAACAACAGCGTCGTACACTGGAAGCCACTTGTAGGGGTTCACGACCACGCAGAACAACCCAGAGTAGGTCTGTTACCGTGGAGAGAATAATCATTGCAGGAACTCATCACAGGAAACTGATTTTCAATATGGTTCTTACATGTCACAAATGTTAATTAAAAAAGTAAAAACGTACGTAGATCATCCAGGATGCATAACGCTCTTTGAGGTTATACAGTACAGAAGGCTCGTTGAGGTGGGTCATCATGGCCATGTCCTCCATCTTGTCAAACTTTGGAGGGTTCCTGGGATGGATGTCATCCTCTTTAACTGTGATAGTCTTATTGAGAAGTAGAGATAAAAAAAATTGTTTTACAATGACACAACTAGGGTTGATTTATATAGCAGATGAACAATATGTTTTTTTAAATACATTATTTTAGATCGTGTTATTTTTCACCTACCTTCCCTCCCTCTGTCTCAACAGTGGCTTTGCCACCCTCTTTCTTCACCAGTTTACCCTTCACATACATCTCATCAGGCTCTGCCACAAAGTAGGCTGTTTTGGCATCAAAAGGAGCAGTCTGGGCCTCGATCCTCTCTTTCTCTGGCTTCCGGAGGTAGATGGACGCCGGTCCATACTGCTCCATTTCAGCGTCTGTGCTCATGGTGGCACTTTTAGTGGGGCCTGAAAATGCAAAATAATCCTGTGTAAATTCATAAAAGTATTGAAGTCCTGACAACAGACCAATTTCAGTTACATGAATTTACCTCAGCTGATGCAAACAGAAATCCTTTTGATATCCCGTGGTATCCCCAAAGTGCTACAAAATAATATATATTTTTTTGTATCGTAAATATATAAAGTAGTTCAACAAAATAGTGAAATGCTGTTATATAAGTGAGAAATTCAGATTGTTTATACATCTAAAAGTAAAAATATGGAAGAATAATTTATCATCAATTAGCAGTGGTATAAATAAAACACAGAAAAAATATGGGACCAGTCTACTGTGCTCACCTGTCTTAGATGCCTTTCAGTTAGAGCGAACGCCCAGGACAGCTGTCTTTTATATATGTCTGATCTGCCTTCTCAGCATTTGCGCTCCACTTAATTTGGTCAGGAATGTTTGACACCTTGCTGCTTGATATTTATATGGTCAAAAGAAAAAAAATAATCTATGCTTCATATTTCATTCACCATTATGGGACAAATTACATGTTCAGATTGTATATTTTTAATTAACACTAAATCTATATAATACTTGTTTATAGTATAACTCAAATTCTTACACAAATTCACATAGTAACATCATTTTCATAAACCTCCACAATTCTTAAACTTGATAAGATTATCTCCCTGCATTAAAATGGCAAATATATTTAATTTAATTTAATTTAATTTAATTTAATTTAATTTAATTTAATTTAATTTAATTTAATTTAATTTAATTTAATTTAATTTAATTTAATTTAATTTAATTTAATTTAATTTAATTTAATTTAATTTAATTTAATTTAATTTAATATGCCTGTAAAAGATGTTTAGGTGAGTTCACCTAGTGGAAAAGCCCAAAACTGCACTGCATTGTTCAAAGATGACATCTTGTTATAAATGCAGATGGTGAAAGGATTCTTAGTTCACGTTGTTTTCACTGTTTACATCCTATTAATTTTGATATCACAGCCATTAATGTGATTCAGCTCCAGTGAATAACTGGATGCCAGTAGTATAAAGTTAAAGAACATAAAACTCTCTGACATCTGAAATAAAATTCCAGGCAATGAATTTTCCATTTGCAGTGGATGAGTATTCTGTATCTCTTTGGAATGCAGTTCAAATATGATTGCCAACTTTTACTAATTTAACATCAGATATGTGCTGTTAAAGAACACGCACTTTGTGCCTTTATTACAAAGAATATAATAATAGTATTTTTTCTCATTGTATTTGAGTTAGTGATTTATTAATTTTTTAATGAAGGGACAATCTAAGATCATATACAGGATCATCTTTCATTTCCAAGTTTTGCATGGACTTGGCTGATAGTTTGCTATCTTATAGTTAATGACGATGATATTACATTGGCCAAAAATAAATTCAGCTTAGGCAGGGAGCAGTGATTCCTATTTGGCAGTAGGAAGGATATATTTATAGAAGTAATTTAGAAATCTTGTCGACACCTTAACTCAAGTTTTAAGTGATTCATCATTTCAAATAATTATTTTATTTTAACAGTATAGTTCCAGGGAGGAACTGCAAACTGTAATCTGTCTTTTCCACATGTCTACTGCTGAAGTCTCAAGGATGAGTAAAAGTAAAATAGCAGAGCAGAGACAGTACATATTCACTTGCGGTCAGAAGCATGCATATATATTGCATATTGCATACTTTCATATTGCAAGTCAGTAAGGATTCATAATATTTGTAATCTTAATCTGTAAAATATGAGATTTTTTTTTTGAGGATTTTTTTTTTTTTTTTTTTAATTCAATTTAATTCTACATACACTTGGTTAATGTTTGGTAGTGAGTGTTTGTATTAAACAGTCTAACTTGGCTCAGTTACTTTAGACAACCATCCAAAAGATTTTCATAGTGTCTTGCTGGAACTTTGGCCCGTTACTCCTGATAGAACTGGAGATGCGTAGTCGTTTTTGTGGGTGTTCTGCTCATATCAGTGACATCCATACAATTTTTCTACAGCTGAGGTTAGGGGTTTGTAACAGGCACTCTAATATGCTAATTTTGTTGTCCTTAAACCACCTGAAATTAATTTGTTTGCATCCTTTAGGGCCATTGTCTATTTGGAAGATCCATCCACATCCAATTTTATCTTTTAGGCTGATGTCTTGAATGTTGGTGGGATGTATGAATGGAATGTTCTTTCCTCAATTAGTTGTGTATTTTGTGAAGGGCACCAGTCTTTTCTACAACAAATCAGCCCCTCAGGGTTGGGATGTGCTCCCAAACCTACACATTTCCCACTTTTTCCTTAAAATAAAATGATAATCTTTGTACCATGTGACACTGCAAAATGTACGGTGTCTTTTTTATGGCTGGTTTTCGTCTTGCCGCATGGCCTTGAAGCTTTTGTTAGCTTTTGTTAGTTGTATTAGTGTGGATAAAAATGGTCTTCCCAGCTTCAGCAGGATCTTTACAAAGTCTTTCGTTGTTGTTTCATGGTGCATTTGCGCATTACACACCAAAGCATGTTCAGCTCTGTGACATAGACGCCTGCTCCTTCCTGAGCAGTTCAAGCGTTGAAAGCCCCTATGGTGTTTATACTTGCTTTTTATTGTTGTAATAGATGAACATGTGACCATCAGGCATTTGGAAATTGCATACAAAGATCAACCAGACGTGCAGAGGTCTATTTCCAGATGTCTTGGTTAATTTCTTTTGATTTCCCCATGATGTCATGCAATGAGTCCCTTGTGTTTGAAGGTGTACCTTCAATCATACAGCCATAGATGCACCTCTATTCAATTGAAATGACATCAGCTAGTCTATCAGATGCTTTTGAGATATTTTAATCTGTAAGCTGATAAAGGCCTCCATTAACTGGTATGTAAACCTCTGAAAAAAAATCTCTAAAAACTGACTAAGCTTGTCCCAGTGATCCACAGGGACCTCTTTGGTAGCCAGGATTGAGAATGGCTTCATTTTTTTTTCTTAACTCCTTTAAGAAGAGGCGTAATATTTGCACATTATTCAGATGTGCAAATCCAGACCCTCTACACATACTGACAGTCACATTGCTGATCACGGTCAACATTTGATTCATTTCACAGTGTTCTCCTATAATATTTGCATTTGCAAATATAAATGTGATGCATTGTGTTAAGTGCACTAGCGTTTGTCTTATGCTTAACAAAGCTGGTGGCGCATCTCACAATCACACGCTTAATATGCAAAACACACTCTTTGTGCTCTATCCAGTATTTTTATGGAAACCTTTGGTGTTTTTGCAAGTACTGCTCCTCTGTTGAGATCTTAACTACACAAGCATCTCTCTGAACAATCCCTGTGTTCATTTTTTTAGTGTGGTATGTGTTTAGCTACCTCCCTTCCTGCTTTACTGACAATTTTACATATGTTAGATGTAAAGGTTTTGCAGTTTTGAAGGTGGTGCTCTTTAAATTGGATGCACGGTTGGTAGTGTGTGTTTGTTTTAAACTCTAATCTAACTTGGCTCAGTTGTTTTAGACAGGCTCTTATTTATCATTGTTGAGAACAGCCATAAATAACTTGAATGGATATCATCCCATACATTTATTGTCTCACAGGAAAACCTTTCTGCACCAAGAGGATCCTGTTACCTCAGTCAGCCAATGCTTCCTATCTATTTTAATGTTCCCATTCCTCAAAGTACATCCTGAGGAGGAAGAATGGGTGCAATGTATCAATCAAGTTTATTAATCAGCCTCAGGCTCAACTCGAGCTGTAGGTCAGTTTAAATGTTTGACTTGTTTCCTACACAAGTAGAAAGCACAAAAACACATTTTCCTTGTTGTTCTGTATTTTCTGCTTTTTTTTTTTAAGTCAGTTAAAATCATGAAACAGAGACTTTAACATTCATATATACTATTCTGAAAATGATAACCTAAACATGAGCTTAAATTTCACATTAAACTTAACTGGCTTTTCTCAAGTCACAGACAAGCTCTTGTTCTTCACCATACATTTTGAATTGATTTGGTACAAGAATTTGACAGAAAACAACAGATAGTATTTCCAAACATCTTTTCTGATTATTAAAAAGTAATATTAAGGGCTGCATTAATTGCAGGTGTCAATTAAAGGTTACGTTATCCATCCATCTGTCCGTCCAATCGTTATCCGGGTTTGGGTTAAGGTGCACCAGCCTAAGCATAGTGGTCCGGACCTCTCTCTCTCCCAGCTCCTTGAGGAAGACACCAAGATGTTTTCTGGACAGTTGAAAAATACCATCTCTCCAGCATGTCTTGCATCTGCATCAGGACAGGGAAGCATCCAGATACCCACACCACATCCATTGGCTCCTCTTAGTCTGCAGGAGCAGCAGCTTTACTCCAAAAACCTCCCAGGTGACTGAACTTTTCCTTCTATAGCTTACAGTGACATCAGTCACAACATACATCTGAATTTTACTATAAATTATTACACTATCTCTGAGTAAGTAAGAGTAAGTAAACCCTTTATACAAAATACATTGGTTTGTTCCAATGTTTGTCAACTACTTATCTGTTCTACATCTGCAGTCCCTCCAAACTTCAAGCTCACAACCAGGCGTACCCTTCAACTCCTATGTCTACCTAAACAAGCAACACCACTGTGCTTCTCCATGCCCTAAGTCATGCAGCTTATTTCCCAATGACACCCGTGAACCTTTAGTGGAACGCCTCAAAGGATGCCGTCGCATATCTCCTCAGGCCTGCCAATAAAAACTATATCTCCCTCCCATATAATAGGATTATAACCGGGTTGCATTGGGACAGGACTATTTAATTTGACTTATATATATATATATATATATATATATATATATATATATATATATATATATATATATATATATATATATATATATATATATATATATATATATATATATATATATATATATATATATATATAAAGTGATAACTGTCTCTGTAAAATACTCTGAGTTTAATTTGTAATTTGTTTGGAAACTTTTTCCAGATTTAAGGGTTATCAGAATATTTTTCATGAACTTGTGGCTAGCATTATGAGGTCTTGTTTAGGACATCCGAAATTTTGAATCTCTTGACTATTATACCATCAACTGTGTTCGTTAGGGAACTCTTGAAGTTAAATCATCAATGAATGAGTGACTGCCAATTTGATTTCACAAACTTATTATGTCTAAGGTTGTTTTTCTGTTGTTAATATTATTAACATAAGTACAGGAAGGATTTAGGATTACCATGTTGCATGACATCTGATGAAAATACATGCCTAATATCTAAATGGTTAGAATTTCTGTACAGTGACAGGGTCTTACATACTGAGCCAGGAAAGAAACTACATTTTTGGCAACTCACCAAATGAATTTGTTCAGATTAGAAGGTTGCCACAGAAATATTGCAATCAAGAAATGACGATTAAGTCTTTAAGCTGAAAATCAATAAGTTTGGGATGCTTTTTATTCATATTTTTGCAAAAGAAAGAGCAGCTTTTAAGGTGCTCTTTTTAACTTTACTATTAATGCATAAAGTTTTTCTCTGCGTGACTACAATTTTCCATTAGGCCTTTATTATTTGTACTGCACTTCAACCCCCCACCCCCCACACCTAAAAAAAAAAAGGAAAAGTGTGTTTTTCTAATGCATTTCGGATCCTGACTTTAATGTAATTAGTGGTTGGCTTTTGCAGAGCTAGAACATGTCCTCTTTTAAATCACATTGCAAGAAGGGCAAGAAGGTTGCTGTGGGGGAGAGATCATGTTTTATAAGATGCCTGTCTTATTTATTTGATGACCAACTACATTTTCAGACAGGGCAAGGTTTAGACAACGTGATCAGAAATAGCTAGCCTCTGCAAGTTTCAGGTTTCCCATGTGTCAGGGGATATAAACAGGTGATAGAGGCTTCTGAAGTACTTATAAGGTGGCCCTTGCGCCCATGTAGCTGACGCATGAGTGATTTCATCAGTAATGTGGCCTCTGCTTAAATCACAGCTGCATGATCTGTTTCATCACATGACAAATGTGGTGACAAGTGTAGCCAGTGGATTTAGAGTTTAGTGCTTGAACAGTGAGCATATGAATATGTTTTTAAAGGATGTGAAGATGTTTTGTTTTTAAATTTCTGGTTGTAAAAACTTTTCTCTTAAAATTGATGCTTGCTGACTGTTCTAAAATATAATCTTTAACTTCATATGGTACTGTAGACACCTTTAGAGCAAAAACTGTGAGATCACTTTTAGTTTCCAAATTTGGTCATAACAATTTTCCTTCATCAACCCCTCTTGGAGGGGGTTGCCACAGCGGATCATAGTCGACTTGGCCCAGTTTTATGCCGGATGCCCTCCCTGCTGCAACGCCAAGGGAAAACACTCACTCAAACATACTCAACATCCATGTTTTTCAGAGTGTGGGAGGAAACTGGAGCAAACTCCACACAGAAAGACTCCTGCTGGACTTGAGAATTGAACCAGGAACCTTCTTGCTGCGATGCAACAGTGTTAACCACTAGACAGCACGATGCAAAACTAACCTGGCAGTGAAGCGTGCTATCATAACAATTTTCATTAACAGACAAATTTTGCTAAATGTATTTATCTGAGGTAGATTTAAGTGTTTGAGACACAAAAATATTTATTAGTTTCTGACTTGCAGTTTTTGCAAATCTTTTTATAGAACTAGTTATAGATTCTTTTTTTTTTTGTTTTTAATTTGCCAGTTTAGATTTCTTATTGAGAAATACTACACACATAAAGCATGTACTGTTTTTGTCACAAATCCTGTTGGATGTTGCTGTTAAAACTTGATAATTACATTAATCGATTCACATTTTGGTATTAAACACTTAAAGACTGCTATATCTATGGGCAGCACGTTGGCTTAGTGGTTAGCACTGTTGCCTCACAGCAAGAAGGTTCCCGGTTCGATTCCCAGCCCGGTGGGAGTTTGCATGTTCTCCCCGTGCTTGCGTGGGTTCCCTCCGGGTACTCCGGCTTCCTCCCACAGTCCAAAAAACATGCAGGGTAGGTTAATTGATCTTTCTAAATTCTCCCTAGGTGTGAATGTGAGTGTGATTGGTTGTTTGTATGTGACCCTGGATAGACTGGCGACCTGTCCAGGGTGTACCCCTGCCTTTCGCCTGATATGCATCGGGATAGTCTCCGACAGACCCCCGTGACCCGGAAACGGATTAAGCAGGTATAGATAATGGATGGATGGACTGCTATATCTGAATAAATGTTTTTTTTTTTAAATACATTATTTTGAAATAAGAGGTCATAGTTATATATCTTCAGCTTAATTTGTTGCATGGAAATTTCAGCTCTAGATTTTAAAATACTATATAATAGTGTTTTATTAATTATGCACTATTTACTCATGACTTTTTTAGAGCAGCTTTCTTCAAAAATCCAGATGTGACTAAACCTTCTCCTGTGACAAGGAGTATTTTTGAAGTACAGAAAAAAATAAAATGTTGAGATCAGCATAATATCAAAGCAGCCAACTAAAAGTATTGAACCTTAGTAAAATTCTGTATTGACTAAAGGTTAATAGTGAACCATAAATAGCAAAAAAACAAAGAGTAAATTACATTAATTGGCTTCAAAACGGTTTATTTTCTTGATACGTTATTTAAAGACAAGTCAACAGCTTTTTCATATTGTATGAAGTCTGTTAAAGGTTCCAAACAGATGTCCCTTATTCGGCGGTGTCAGCCTGGAAAAAAAGAAAGAAAATGTATTCATCAATTGCTACCCATTGTTAGTTGAGCTTAAATTGCAATGTAACAAAACAATACACATCTTTAAAAAAAAAAAAAAGAATTTAAAAAATGGCATTTAAAAAATTTATATCACACAGGATAACCAAGATTGCCTAAAACATATTTAGACTCTTGATCTCGTACCTTTCCAGTATCACGGCTCTTGGCCCTGAGCTTGTTGACCTGAGACTCAGCGATGTCAGCACGCTCCTGAGCTTCCTCCAGTTCATGCTGGACCTTTCTGAGCCTGGACATGTGGGTGTTGGCCTGCTCCTCCTGTGGTGGGTATTTTACAGTTTAGTGACAGGACAATTCATGTTGGTTTTCTTTGTCCAACACAACTGACATAATTGTTTCACTTACCGCCTCCTCAGACTGTCTCTTGTAAGCCTTAACTTTGAGCTGCAGCTTGTCCACCAGATCCTGAAGTCTGTTCACATTCTTCTTGTCCTCCTCAGTCTATACACCAACAATATTGGTACTTAAAAATTGCTACAGCAACATCATGAGTAGAGTTGGGTTAATTATGAGAAAAGTAGCTTCTCTATACCTGGTATGTCAGCTCCTTCACTCTCCTCTCATATTTGCGGACTCCCTTAACAGCATCAGCACCACGTCTCTGCTCAGCATCAACTTCAGACTCCAGCTCACGAACCTGTTTCATGATGACAAAAAAATTAAAGAGTTTGGTTTTAGAATAGAGGATCATTAAACAAATGAATAAATAAATAAGAATAAGAAAAATAACAGTATTCTTGTCATGTACATATCATACCCTGGACTCCAGTTTCTGGAGCTGCTTCTTGCCGCCCTTCATGGCAAGATTCTCAGCCTCATCCAGACGGTGCTGCAGGTCCTTGACTGTGACCTCCAGGTTCTTCTTCATCCTCTCCAGGTGAGCGCTGGTGTCCTGCTCCTTCTTCAGCTCCTCAGCCATCATAGCAGCCTGAAAAGAGGAACGTTTCAACAATCACATTTAAAAGTCTTGCCAAGCACAAGGCACTATCTGGTGAAATAGCAGTTAAATTTAAAAAAAGCTCACATCAGTGATGGCCTTCTTGGCTTTCTCCTCAGCATTTCTTGCTTCCTGAACAGAATCATCCACCTCACCCTGAACCTGGACAAGGTCAGATTCCAGCTTCTTCTTGGTGTTCATGAGGCTGGTGTTCTGAAAAATTGATGCAGAGGAAACATTCTCAATGGATTTGTCTCACATTTTTTAGGGCGAATGGATCTTATGCACCTTGAAAAACCAACCTGAGAGTGAAGCAGGCCGACACGTTCACTGGCATCAACCAACTCCTGCTCAGCCACTTTGCGTCCTCTCTCTGTCTGCTCCAGAGCAGCTCTCAGCTCCTCAATCTCAGCTAACATCAGACCATTTCTACGCTCCACCATGGCAACCTGTTCCTTCATGTCTTCCTGTCCTCTGACAGCCTCATCAAGGTGCAGTTGGGCATCCTGACAATGACAGTAAGAGTTAAGTGAAATTGTGTTTAAATCAAACTTGTTTCATTTGAACTAAGTGTTAACAGCAAACTGACCTTGAGCTGTCCCTGGACATTCCTCAGTTGCTTCTGGGCCTCAGCAGCCTGCCTGTTGGCATGGCTGAGCTGAATCTCCATCTCATTGAGGTCTCCCTCCATCTTCTTCTTGACTCTCAGGGCATCGTTCCTGCTCCTGACCTCGGAATCAAGAGTGGTCTGCATGGAGTCAATCACCCTCTGGCTGTTCCTCTTGATCTGCTCCATCTCCTCGTCCTTCTCTGCCAGCTTCCTGTCAACCTCACTCTTGACCTGGTTGAGCTCAAGCTGCACACGGAGAATCTTGGCCTCCTCATGCTCCAGAGTGCCCTTGATTTCATTTACACAGTGACATTTAATGTTAAAAACTCAAATTATGTTTTTGTTGTAGATGTAAGTTTATCAATCTCAACTACAGAGCACACTGTCATACCTCAGCTTCCTCCAGTGCAGTCTGAATTTCGGACTTCTCTGTCTCCACAGTCTTCTTGGCTTTCTCCAGCTCATGAATGCTCTTTCCAGTCTCACCAATCTGTTCAGTGAGATCTGAGATCTCCTCTAAAGGTAACATAATGCAAAAGAAATCATTTAGCATTTTTTGGAATTGGTATAAAAGTAGTAGACTATTGGACCCACTATACTTTATATCTATTATCATGTATGCCTGTAGTTCAAAACTGAACATACGCTGCAGGTTCTTGTTCTCTCTCTTCAGGGTCTCCAGCTGATCCAGGGCCTCCTCATAGGAGTTCTTCATCTTGAACAGCTCAGTGCTGAGAGAACGAGCCTCCTTCTGGGCTCCTTCCAGCTCTGCCTGGCTCTCCTCATACTTCTGTTTCCATTCTGCAAGGACCTGGATGTATATAGGATGATTTTAATTACTGTTTGATGCATGATATATATCTCTTGTTAAGATTCCAAAGTAGTTCTAATTCAAAGATACATTAGATTCAAACATTTTACCTTGTCAAAGTTCCTCTGCTTCTTGTCGAGGTTGGCAGCCAGACCGTTGGCTCTCTCCACATCAATCATGAGGTCCTCCACCTCACCCTGCAGCCTCTGCTTGGTCTTCTCCAGAGAGGCGCACTTGGAGTTCACAGCCTCGATGGATTCCTCAGCATCCTGCAGACGCTGAGCAAGCTTTTTCCTGTCAGGGTGAGATATTATTTCATTTAGTTTACAGCCAACAAGAACCCTTCCACTGCCATTTAAATGAGAAGATGTAGTAACTTACTTGGCCTCCTCCAGTTCTTCAGTGCGCTGGATGGCATCAGTTTCATATTTGCTTCTCCACTGAGCCACCTCGCTGTTGGCCTTGGACATTGATCTCTGCAGCTCAGCCTTGGCCTCCTGCTCCTCCTCAAACTGCTCTCTGAGCAGATCGCAGTCATGGCGGGCTGACTGGACAGCATGGGCCAGGGCGTTCTTGGCCTGTGAAACACACAGAACTCTTTGTTAAACTATTGTTGCATGAACATGTTGGATTAAAATGTTCAGTGTAGTTTAATATTCTTTTTGCACACCTTCACAAATGAATCTATAACAGAAAGTTTATATTCTTACCTTGACTTCCTCCTCAACGTGTCTCTTGAGCTCCTCGATCTGCTGAGTGAAAGCCTGTTTGCCTCTGGTCAGCTGAGAAACGAGAGCTTCCTTCTCCTCCATCTGACGGCCAAACTCGCCTGTTCATTGATGAGTTAATTAGTGAAAATCAGTAACTGATGAAACCATCAATTGGATAGTTTATTTTTCCAAGTCGCTCACCATTCTCAGTCTGAAGTCTGGCCTTCTGTGCGTTAACATCATTCAGCTGGCGAACGTTCTCATCATTTTTGGCTTTGATCTCACTGAGCTGGTCCTCAAGAGTCCTGCACATTTTCTCCAAGTTGCCCTACAGCGACAAATAATAAGAATTGTTTGTGTGTTTCACATGTTTGAATTCTTGTTCATGAGCAATCCAAATTCTAACCTTTGATTTAGCAACTGCCTCCATGTTGCTGGAGAGGTCATCAATCTCCATCTTGTACTCGCTCTTCTCCTTCTCCAGCTTCTGCTTGACGCGCTGGAGGTTGTCGATCTGCTCTCCCAGCTCTGCAACAGTGTCGGCCTGCTTCTTGCGGAGAGCTGCTGCAGTGGCTTCATGTTGCAGGGTGGATTCTTCAAGGTCCCTACGCAACTTCTGGAACTCAGCCTCACGCTTCTTGTTCATCTCAATCTGTGAAGCTGTTGCTCCTCCAGCTTCCTCAAGCCTCTCACTGATCTCCTCAAGCTCCCTTGAGAGATCAGCTCTCTGCTTCTCCACCTTAGCACGAGCAGCTCTCTCAGCCTCAATCTCCTCCTCCAGCTCCTCAATACGAGCCTGGATTCAAACATATGACAGTGATATCAAGAGGGCCTTGCATTTGGAATCAAGGATGTAACAGCTTAATAATAATTCTACACATTTACAATACTTTTAAACAAATGCATTTAATGTAATGTTACCTGGAGTTCCTTGATCTTCTTCTGAAGCTGAGCACCAAGGGACTGTTCATCCTCAATCTTGCTGAGGAGCTGGCTGATTTCAAAGTCCTTCCTGGTAGTGTGGAAAAATATTTAGTTTAATATCTCAGATAACACACCATAAAACCTTAGTGACTTCAGTTCAGTATCTGAACATGGAAGGTTAGAGGGATGGACAAACAGTTATGGATGGATGGATTTTTTTTTAACGTGTTCTTTATAGACTGAGATATAGATAAAAACATATATATAAGATGAGACATATAGATAAAAATAATATTTAAAAGAAGTTGTGCTTGAGAGCATAATGGAAACATCCCTGTTAATGTTTGTGTGACCACATAGGTCTTAAACTATGCATGAAGGTTTTATCTTTACCCATTTCTACTACATGTGCTGTACCTCAGAGGTGGGGAGGTTTAAATTCTAACACCAACCTACACAAGAGGAAGACAACAAGAGAAATATACTGCAGAAAGAAGGAATCTATGGCGCTAACTCCTCCCACTAAATGTAGGAATTCAGAAAATTGGAAGTATATGTGAAAAGGTCAAATCTGTTAGCAGCTGAGCAAATGATAATAACTAAAAAAAGGCAGAATCGTACTTCTTGATTTTCTCGTCAGACTGCTGCTTGTCATTCTCCAGATCCATGATGGATTCCTGGGCCAGTTTCAGATCGCCCTCAAGCTTCCTCTTGGCTCTCTCAAGGTCCATACGGAGCTTCTTCTCTTGCTCCAATGAGCCCTCAAGCTGTAAAATGAGAGGTAATTATGTGTGACTTCAAGCAATGAAAAAATTATAAATGCAGGAATGATGATATAAATTCAAAGGAATCCATAAACTCAGAGCAATCCTTTTCTTACATCGTCCACTTGCTGTTCCAGCTTTGTCTTGGACTTGGTCAGAGTGTTGACTTTGTCTTCCTCTGCCTGCAGGTCATCCAGTGTTTGCTGATGGGCCTCTTGGAGGGCTTTCTTCTCCTTGGTCAGCTTGGCAATGGACTCATCTTGAGTAGCCATCTCTTCAGTCAGGTTTTTCACCTAAAAAAGTCATATTTGACATTTTTTAAATGTTATTATAAAAACTACACATCTGTCAAATGACCATGTATGACCATATATGTTCAAATGCTGTTTATGTCTAACTGATTTAAACCTTGTTTTCAGTGGCATGTTTCTCCTTCTCCACTTTAGCCAAAGTGAGCTCCAGGTCATCGATGTCTTTCTTCAGTTCAGAACATTCATCCTCCAGCTTCCTCTTCTTGGCAGTCAGCTCAGCATTGATTTCCTCTTCATCCTCCAGTCTCTCGGTTGTCTCTTTGAGTTTGGCCTCAAGCTGGATCTTGCTCTTAATGAGCCCCTCACACCTTTCCTCAGCATCTGAGAGATTTTCAGTTTCCTGTATACAGACATAACGTTGTAGTAATAATTGTTCTGATTTTTTAGGTCATACATAAATGTTCAAACACATATTTACAAGTCTCAGTTAACATTTTGATCTAGTAAATAAAACAGCACATTTATTGTCTTAGTCGCTTACAGAAGCCACTTGGAGTTGCAGGTCATTCTTCTCCTGCAGCAGGCTGACCATCTTCTCCTCCAGCTCCTTCTTCTTGGCCAGAGCAGCAGCCAGGTCTGATCCCATCTTGTCATAGTTCTCCTTCATCTGCTGGAGCTCCTTCTCAGTCTCAGCACTCTTCAGAAGAGGCTTGATCTTGAAGTAGAGTTTCAGCCATGGCCAGTTCTTCACATTCATGAAGGAGCGGACGTTGTACTGGATGGTGTAGATAGATTCTCTGGCAAGAAGAAAAAGAAAATATGAATGTGTCATGTCAATTGCAATGTGATTTCAGCAACTACTGAAGTTAACATCTGTAGAATATCTGTACCTCCTCTCCATCATCTTAACAAACTCCTTCCTCATGACATATCCTCTGCAGAGAGCCTGAGTCATGGTCACCAGCTCAGCCAGTTTCTCATCTCTCATCTCCTCAAGGGTACCCAGCAGACCAGCTTTGAAGAACACCTAGGTTGTAACATGCACAACACTACATGTCAGTATGGATGGGTGAGGTCATCATGTCCAAAATAACTGATATGATCCTACTGAACAGTACCTTAGTGTGTCCAAACTTGTACTGAGTGTGGTCCACATCAATGGAGCCCAGCAGCTTCTCGGAAGCTTTCTTGTTGTCAATGAACTGTCCCTCAGGGATGACGCTGGCATTCAGTACTTTGTATCTGTATGATAAAATGGTGTTGTTTTCATACTTTTCCCCTTTGCTCTTACAGTTTATAAGTCCCAGTATCATTGTAGACACTACTGTCACCTCTGCTTGAAGTCACCGTAGAGGATTCTGCTGGGGAAGCCCTTCCTACAGATTCTGATGCCCTCCAGCACACCGTTACACCTCAGCTGGTGGATGACCAAGAAGTTCTCCATAAGACCTGAGAGTTGGAAATGTTTTAGTTTCAAATATGACTTTTTATGACAATGTAAACTTAAATTATGAGAGTGGGTTTCTTACCTGGAGTCTTTGACTCATTGGGAATCAGGCAACGCACAAAGTGAGGATGAGTGCTTCTCAAGTTGGTCATCAGCTTGCCCAAGTTCTCCTGTGTATTGGACACATGATATTTTTGTGTAGTGAAAATTATGTAATTATGAGGTAGATTACTGTACAAATGCATAGCATATTTAATAGTTTTGTTCTTTTGTCAAAGTTTCAATGATATCTACACACATCTACACAAATGGCTAGAATAAATAGGAGACTCCATCTGGGTGAAAATGAAGTGACAGTCTGTACACAAAAAAACCACAGTATATTCAGGAAAAAAAATTGTATTTGGCGTGACTACCCTCTGAAAAAAGCACAGATTTATGTCACATATAGATTTGTCCAATTACTTTAATTAGCAAATTGTTTTATTTTGATTTGAGAGAGACAGGCTCTTGTGTTTTCAGTATATATCTAAAGACACTGGAAAATAAATATGGAAGGAAAACATTGACAAAACATAGAAAAGTAAAACATACCCTGAAGAGAGCAGACACAGTCTGGAAGGAACCACCCTTCTTCTTACCAGCTTTCTTGCCAGAGGCCTCTGTATAAAAAAAACCCACATTTCATTCAAATAAAGAAAACAAAGCTTCAGAGTTAATTTGGCAGACTTCATTACAAACATTTAATGTTCAGCTTCTTTCTAAACCTACACCAAGTGATTCTGACATACTTTAATAGTGGTATTAAAGTAAAGGTGCAATACTGGTACGTATTGCATCTTTATTGTAATTTATTCAGTGGCTCCATGTTCCACATTGTTTAATTGAAAGTGTTACCTATGGACATTGAAAAAACGTTAATGTCATATGTAAAGAATTTTGCAATTTCTGATTGATTTTTCTTTTTTGCTCTCTTTTATTTCTTACCCTCAGCTCCAGCATGAGCAGCATACAAGAAGCACATCAGCTTGTTTGCAGACTTCTGGTAGAGCTGCACCACTGAGTCGTTCAGTGGGTCCTTGTTCTTGTCCAGCCAGCCACTGATGTTGTAGTCCACTGTTCCAGCATAGTGAACCAGGGAGAAGTGAGCTTCAGCCTTGCCCTTTCCAGGTTTGGGCTTCTCAAAGGCCTTGGTCTTGCCAAGATGCTGATCATGCAGCTTGTTCTTGAAAGTTGTATCAGAAGCCTTGGGGAACATGCACTCCTCTTCAAGGATGGAGAAGATGCCCATTGGCTAAGAAGGATCCACATGTTATGTTAAAACAGTCACCAAGCTGCTGCAACCATTTTCATATGAACTAATTAGTAACATGGCCACATACCTTCTCAATAAGCTCAATGCAGGCAGCCAAGTCCATACCGAAGTCAATGAACTCCCATTCAATGCCTTCTTTCTTGTACTCCTCTTGCTCCAGGACAAACATGTGGTGGTTGAAGAACTGTTGCAGTTTCTCATTGGTGAAGTTGATGCAGAGCTGCTCCAAGCTGTTGAACTGTAATTACAAAGAGGTTTTTAATTTCATTGAAAAATATCTTTCAACTATGAAACTGCTAAGGTTAATTTTCCAGTTATTCACATCAAAGATCTCAAATCCAGCGATGTCCAACACTCCAATGAAGTAGGATCTTGACTGCTTTGTGTCCAACATCTCATTGATACGTACGACCATCCACAAGAACATTTTCTCATAGACGGACTTGCACAGAGCCGAGACAGAGTTGTTGACCTGCAGGAATAAATATGAACATGGTCAAATTCTAAACATGGATTTGCCAAAATGGAACAATTCATTGAAATTTTTAAATGTAGGGTTGCTTACCTGTGGGACGGTCTGACCTTTGGTGACCATCTCATTTCCGACCTTGACCCTTGGGTAGCACAGAGCTTTCAGCATATCAGCTGAGTTCAGGCCCAGCAGGTAGGCGATTTTATCAGCCACTAATGGACAGAAACATAGTGAATGTGATATACAGAGACCAAATTCATAAATACTTACCACACAGAGAAACATGCACAACAAAAGTATGAGTATTTTGTTAATTACCCTCAGTGCCATCAGGTTCAGCCTGCTCCTCACGCTGCTTCTGCTTGAATTTCATGTTGCCATGATGCATCACAGCGCCAGTCAGCTTGTAGATGTTGATCTTCTCATCAGCAGTGAAGCCCAAGATGTCGATAGCAGTCTGCACAGGAAAGAAAGCTTTAAATAAAAAAAAAACTCTCTTCTAATGAGAATAAAAATCCACAAAACACAAAATCATAATCTTACATCTGTTGCGATGAACTCCTCCACATCATCGATGCTCTTGACAGTGATTTCACCCTGACTGATCATTGGGTAGTCGTAGGGGTTGGTGGTGATCAGAAGAGCCTCTGAAAGGGTGGAAATCAAAAACTTTAGATATTTTCCTGATATTGATATCTCTCATTTTAAATCAATTTACAGTTTTATTAACATACCCAGGAGTTCAGGCTTGTGGCCAGTCATTAGCTGATAGAAGATGTGGTAGCTCCTCTCAGCAGACAGCTGGAAGGTGACACGGGACTTCTCCAGCAGATCTGAGGATGATATGTTTTATTGAAAACTCTGTCACATTATGACCTATTGTACCTAGATTAAATACTGTACATCACATTAAATCGTACATGTTTCAATATCAGCTGAAGCCAGCTTTCCAGAAGTGCCGAAGTGGATCCTGATGAATTTACCCTAAACAACAAGATAATGATAAGCGTTACATTTTTACAGGAATAAGATTAGTAAATGTCTCAAAACCGATTTGATGTGAGCACTTACGAAACGGGAGGAGTTGTCATTCCTCACAGTCTTGGCATTACCATAGGCCTCCAGCAGAGGGTTGGCAGCAACAATTTGGTCTTCAAGGGAGCCCTGCAAGAGATGATTTTGTTGTAATGAGCTTTATTTTCAATTAAACTTTTTCTAGCAAACTTTTTCACCTTGATGTATTTACCTGCATTTTGCCAGGGGTTTGCTCCTTGTCCTTCTTGCCACCCAGAGCTGCAATTGTTGCAAAGTACTGGATGACACGCTTGGTGTTGACAGTCTTTCCAGCACCGGATTCTCCACTGGGGTATAAGAGGCACATTGTTAATACTATCGTCATTATCACTGAGTATGTAAAGATTTTTCAAACAATAATTGTTCCAGTTTGTGCTATACTTACGTAATCAGGACAGACTGGTTCTCACGATCTGAAATGTAAACCACACTTTGTATTTATTGTTCCTTCAAAAAACAGTTTTTTCTGAATTCATTTTGGCGTCTTCTAACAGTGTAATGCTTACCAGTGAGCATGAACTGATAGGCGTTGTCAGAGATGGAGAAGATGTGGGGTGGAGCCTCAATCCTCTTCTTGCCTCTGTATGCTCCCACAACAACAGCGTCGTACACTGGAAGCCACTTGTAGGGGTTCACGACCACGCAGAACAACCCAGAGTAGGTCTGTTACAGTAAACACAGATTTTTTTAAAAAGTAGATAATAAACATTGTCTAGACATATTGGCATACAAGCTGAACATTTTAAATATGGTTGAAACTTACGTAGATCATCCAGGATGCATAACGCTCTTTGAGGTTATACAACACACAAGGCTCGTTGAGGTGGGTCATCATGGCCATGTCCTCAATTTTATCAAACTTTGGAGGGTTCCTGGGATGGATATCATCCTCTTTGACAGTGACCGTCTGGACAGAAAACAGATCTGTTTTTTTTTTTTTTTCTACATAAATTTTGCAGCCAGATTTGGGTGAAGCAACATGAATCTTGTTAAATCACGCACCTTTCCTGTGTCAGTCTCGACTGTGGCTTTGCCACCCTCTTTCTTCACCAGTTTACCCTTAAGGTACATCTCATCAGCATCGGCCACAAAGTAGGCCGTTTTGGCATCAAAAGGAGCAGTCTGGGCCTCAATCCTCTCCTTCTCTCCTTTGCGGAGGTAGATGGCCGCCGGGCCATAGGCCTCCATTTCAGCGTCTGTGCTCATGGTGGCTGTTTATTCAAGACTAAGAATAAAATACACGAATAATTAAATACAGTATAATTGTAATAAATTATCTTGATACTATTTGTATGTAAATGCTGTGGGTGTGTGTTATTGCATGCATATCTTACCTCAGTTTGAACTGAGTGTCCCAGATCTGCTGATGTCTAAAGATGCTTTTAAACAAAGATAGACGTAATTATTAAAAGAGGTAAAAGCTTAAAATATCTATGTTAACTTGTAAAACTATGCTGGTTGAATGAATCAGTTTGAAGTCTGTTTGATAACAGTAGGCAGTGCAAACATAATCAGTAGCTGTTAATTGTCTTATTTTGAATTAGCATTAGTATTTGCTTTTTTATGTCCTTAGTTCCTTTCTACAACCAAATATTTTGGAGAAAATTCTTTAAGGCCATTCATGTTGAAACATGAATTGTGCTTACAGTCCTTGCAAGTCCCTAATAGGAATATTATAAGAAGACTCTAGACTCTACAAAAATTCTTTAAAGAATAAAAAAATATATAATTCAGGGGTACTTTTAAACACTACTAAGTGTCCACTATTTGTTACCTGTGGGTAAGGAAGTAGCAAGGAAGTAGCAAAAAGCAATACACATAACCTGACTGAAGTCACAGTCCGTATACTCACCTGTGATGGGAGCCTATCAGTTCATGCAGAAGTGTGGCGCTGCCTCATTTATAGAGGGTGGGAGTGCCTGGTCAGCATGAGGTGCTCACTCACTTTTGGTCATGACCTACAATCACCCTGTTGCTTATTTTGTGTCACTGATGTTTATGGAAGTGCTACACATAATTCGTGGTGACTACAGCTTTTAAACAAAGTACATTCATTTTGACATGATACCAAATGATTTGGTTATATATGATGGCAACTGTGGATGTGATTTGTTTTTTTTTTAAAGGGTTAATGTGTTAATGTGTTTAAGATGTGTTAAATTAAAATTGTATGTTTTTTATTTCATTAATTTTTTTATTGTAAATAATTCATTTATCTTATGGAATTAATGAGGTCTTTTTTTTTAACTTAATATGAAATTTAACGATACATCTGAAATAAATAAAGTGGAATTATAGAAGAGAGAAAATAATCGCTAAAATGTGCTTCAACAAAGTTTCTAAAAATATTTTTCTAAAACTAAGGCTTAATTGTCTGCTTCCTGTAGTTATAAAAAATAAATAATTAAATAACTTTAAGAGTTTACAAACTTGCTTTAATATCTGGTCCATCTTTCCCTTCAGGAACAGGCATAGAAGTGAAGGCCACATAGCATCATTCACTGAATAGTATAGAATATGGTTTGTGTATGATTTCAATAAATACATGTGGTTAAATCAACATTACATTTCAGACATCCTGTTTACATTAGAATTGCATTTGACCATTGTGAGCAGCTGTTGGGTTTCGCTTTAAGAAGTCAAATTAATTCCATTGGTGTTCAGTTGCAGAACTCTTGTACATTTGATATCTTTGAAATGACAGAAAGTTTTCCATTAAGTGCCAGCAATATTAGAGCTGCATCAGCATGTACTTATTAAATGCTAATATTCTTGTCAGTTATAAACACAAAATATGTAAAAAGGACTCTGAAAGAAAATCAACTCTTATAAAGGAATGAATATGGATGTAAAAAGCAGAAATAAAGAGATTATTACTTTCCAAAACTTTAATTAGGCTACATATTAACACCTAAAGGAAACCTCTAAATTTCTACATGTCCCTGTAGTTCAGAGATGTCTTTATGAATGTTCCTGATATAAATCCAAATTATATCCCTTTATTAATAGGCACAAAATCACATCAGAGCTCTTATGTGCTATGTCAGATGCATGTATGGAGTGTCAGCTTGGAGATGCCCCCAAATGTTTGTGCTCTACAGTTACATGATGCTGGCACAGCTCATATTATTGCAGTATAATTTGATAAAGAGATATTACCCATCAAAGTTAAATTAACCATTATATGCCATCCTGTATGTAGTCCAAACAGTTGTTTTTTTTGCCATGTACCGGGCCCAAATATAATGTTTCCTTAACTGAGATTCACAAGTAAGCACAAAGTCTTTATTGCCTTTATATACTGTCTTTATTCTTTATTGCATCTTCGTTGCAAACATCAGTAAGTCTTTAGATTCATTTGAATTAAGGGTAAGGATGAGAGACTGATAGATGTGTTTCGCTATAGATGGAGCTCTTTCAGTTTGCGTGTGCGTGTGCACGCATGTAACACTGACACATATTGTTCATTTACTAGATGTTACAGCATGTGCTTTGCTCCCTCCATCTGTCCATCCATCCGTCCTTCTGTCCATCTGTCCGTCCGTCCATCCATCTATGCATCTATCCATCACCTATACATACCTCTTCCTGTCTGCCGGAGCCTATCCGAGCTCTCTTTGACCAAAAGGCAGGAGAAGACCCTTGACAGGTTCATAGCAAGATGAAATGTTTTGTCTTGGTCTAGTATTACAATCTAAATATGATCAAAATGTTGTGGAAGGATACAAAAGTGGTGTGAAATCAGCACCCCTATTCCCCCAAATTAAAGTGCACAGGGTGATAGTTGAGGGGGCATTGACAACTTGAGTGGACACCTAATTCTGCTCCAAGATTCCAAGTCAATCATTACTTTATTCCAAGAGACATAGACTATCATGTCTTTGCAACACACTATTTGGTGTTTGTGACATCTCAAATAGGGCATGCCAGGGCTATTTCTGTGTACTAAGGAGTATTTGATTCGCTAAAGAGATTCATGAGAGAAAGAGAAACTGCCTCCTTTTATTTTTTCTATTCTTTCTTTAGAACATTTTTTAAGTATTCATAGCATAGTTTGAATAAATGTACATTTAGGATCTGCCATAGCACTCCAATTGCCATAGAAAGTTTCAAAATGGAAAAGCTTCTTAGTCCAAAATATGGTCCACAAATGTTTGCCCAAGTAGACAGAATGACTAAAAAATAGCATCATTCACTGAAGAATGTAACATATGGTTTGTGTATGACTCCAAAAATGTAGTTCTGGGTTACAAAGGCATTTAAGTTCAAACCTGCTTTTAACATTAAAAGTATTTTTGAACATTGAGAGCAGCTATGGAATTTGGTTTAATGAAGTTTTACAAATTCCATTGGTCTGAAATGACAGAAGGTTCAGCACTCAATGGCACTAATATTAGAGCTGCATCACTCCATGTACTTCTTAGGTACTAGCTCTCATGTCACGTTTTGGTGGAAGATTAACTCCTGACAGAACAATTATTGATAAAAAAATAATAATGCTATACTGATGATGATTTATCATTTATAATTTCAGCTGATAGATATATGTAATCCATCAAAATCTCAAAATTTCTACATGTGCCTGTAATTTATAGTTGGGTGGAATTTGATTTTATAAATCCATATTAAATCACTGTATTAATAGGCATTACATGCATGGACTTTCAGCTTGGATATGTCTCCAAATGTTTGTGATCTACAGTTACAGGATGCTGGCACATTCACATAATAAAATCATGATATTACCCATAAAAGCTCAATTGCCAAATATATATATCTCCCTACATGGAGATGAAAACAGTTGACAGAGTGTCTGACATTAGGTCCAAAATAAGTCCCACACAAGATAAAATGAACTTTATCCAGCTGCTGCATTTGATCAAAGGTGACTCCTGCTGAGGAAGCATGATTCAAAGGTCCCAGCAAATCCCAAGCTCTCATGCAACTTATAATGTTTCTGATTCTTGCTGTCTGTATTACATGGACATGTTTTGGTGTCACCATATAGTCCCTGTAGGAGGATACCGAATTTGAAGGAACTCAGAATGCACACACACACATACACACTTATAAGTCATGTAGATGAAGTGGACAATTCGAGTGGACATCTTATTTGGCTCCAAGATTCCAGATCAAAGACAAGTTCACTCCAGGAAACATGGGCTTGCATGACTTGGCAATGTGCTTTTTGTTGCTGGTGACATCTCAAATAGAACGTTGCATGGATACAGTGCAGGCCTGAAGGCTGTGTGTATGCAAGTAGAATTTGATTCACTAAATCATTCATAGGCAGAACAACTGCCTTGATGTTTTCTTTCTTTTGCCCTTCTGTCCATCATTTAGAAGGTTTGTTTTTTAAAATACCTTATATTGGTTTCAATAAATTCACTTTAAGCATCTATAACAACACTGAAAAGTAACACACTAGTATTAAAGTAAAAATATATACAGCTTTTAAACTGAGTCAAACATTAGGAAGGTAATATTAATGCAAGTGTTACTACATGTACAGTATCCTATGTACAGTGTACATAGGATATGTTAATATATCCAAACGGTGTGTTTTGATGAATGTAGCTGTAATATAGCTACATTTACAAACCTTCCTGTTGCATTTTTACTTGTCCTTCACTGTTCTGTGTGATAAGGCGCAAATGTTTAGATCTCATTATGAGCTTTTGAAAAGGTTAGTCATTGAATGGAAAATGACCAGCATTCAGTGCAGTGATGACAATAATTGTCTTTATTTTATTCTAAAAGACCCCAAACCACATGTTCATATTTTATGAACCCTGTGGAAAGGCCTGAGCTGAATGATGCCTCCTACTCTGCAGAATCCGACTGAAAAACAAGAGGGGAAGATCAGTTAGCAATTGGAGTAAAGCTTTCCCAAACTGCAAATATATATACAGCCAAAGGTATCTGAAGAAAGCAATTGAAAAAAAAAAAATACCCTTCCGACGTCTCGGCTCTTGGCCCTGAGCTTGTTGACCTGAGACTCAGCGATGTCAGCACGCTCCTGAGCTTCCTCCAGTTCATGCTGGACCTTTCTGAGCCTGGACATGTGGGTGTTGGCCTGCTCCTCCTGTGAGTGAGATCAGGTTATATTGACTTGATCTCAAGAAAATTAGTAAATATTATTGAAACAGATGATGTGTAACAAACGTATTTCACTTACCGCCTCCTCAGACTGTCTCTTGTAAGCCTTAACTTTGAGCTGCAGCTTGTCCACCAGATCCTGAAGTCTGTTCACATTCTTCTTGTCCTCCTCAGTCTGCAGACATAAAGAGTTGCATGAGTGCTGAAAAGCACCTAATTAAGATGAGTTTTTGTATCTTTTAGTATTTAATAGATATTACCTGGTATGTCAGCTCCTTCACTCTCCTCTCATATTTGCGGACTCCCTTAACAGCATCAGCACCACGTCTCTGCTCAGCATCAACTTCAGTCTCCAGCTCACGAACCTATAATGGCGATGATAAACAATGCATCTGAGAGTTTTACAATGGATTGTTCAACACATTAAATGTGGGATATGACTATAAAAACCCTAAAGAGTAAGTTTATTTCACAGTTTATACCCTGGACTCCAGTTTCTGGAGCTGCTTCTTGCCGCCCTTCATGGCAAGATTCTCAGCCTCATCCAGACGGTGCTGCAGGTCCTTGACTGTGATCTCCAGGTTCTTCTTCATCCTCTCCAGGTGAGCGCTGGTGTCCTGCTCCTTCTTCAGCTCCTCAGCCATCATAGCAGCCTGAAAGGGTGAATGTTTTAAAATTGATCATTTATTTAACACGAAAGAAGATCAAATGTTGTGCGATGTAAACTCACATCAGTGATGGCCTTCTTGGCTTTCTCCTCAGCATTTCTTGATTCCTGAATAGCATCATCCACCTCACCCTGAACCTGGACAAGGTCAGTTTCCAGCTTCTTCTTGGTGTTGATTAGGCTGGTGTTCTGAAAATTGATGAAAATGAGACGTTTTGAGTGTCTTTGTCTCACATTTTTTAGGGTAAACATTTCTAATTTATCTTGGAAAACCAACCTGAGAGTGAAGCAGGCCGACACGTTCACTGGCATCAACCAACTCCTGCTCAGCCACTTTGCGTCCTCTCTCTGTCTGCTCCAGAGCAGCTCTCAGCTCCTCAATCTCAGCTAACATCAGACCATTTCTACGCTCCACCATGGCAACCTGTTCCTTCATGTCTTCCTGTCCCCTCAGAGCCTCATCAAGGTGCAGTTGGGCATCCTGGCAATACAAATAAGATAAAAAATAAATACATTTTATTCATGAGAAAGCATGTTTAAATTCAAAAGTTATACCAAACTGACCTTGAGCTGTCCCTGGACATTCCTCAGTTGCTTCTGGGCCTCAGCAGCCTGCCTGTTGGCATGGCTGAGCTGAATCTCCATCTCATTGAGGTCTCCCTCCATCTTCTTCTTGACTCTCAGGGCATCGTTCCTGCTCCTGACCTCAGCATCAAGAGTGGTCTGCATGGAGTCAATCACCCTCTGGCTGTTCCTCTTGATCTGCTCCATCTCCTCGTCCTTCTCTGCCAGCTTCCTGTCAACCTCACTCTTGACCTGGTTGAGCTCAAGCTGCACACGGAGAATCTTGGCCTCCTCATGCTCCAGAGTGCCCTTGATTTCATTTACACAGTGACATTTAATGTTAAAAACTTAAATTGTGCTTTTGTTGTAGATGTAAGTTGATCAATCTCAACTACAGAGCACACTGTCATACCTCAGCTTCCTCCAGTGCAGTCTGAATTTCGGACTTCTCTGTCTCCACAGTCTTCTTGGCTTTCTCCAGCTCATGAATGCTCTTTCCAGTCTCACCAAGTTGTTCAGTGAGATCTGAGATCTCCTCTAAAGGTAAAATAATGCAAGAGAAAACATTTAGCATTTTTTTGGAATTGGTAGAAAAGTAGTAGACTATTGGACCCACTATACTTTATATCTATTATCATGTATGCCTGTAGTTCAAAACTGAACATACGCTGCAGGTTCTTGTTCTCTCTCTTCAGGGTCTCCAGCTGATCCAGGGCCTCCTCATAGGAGTTCTTCATCTTGAACAGCTCAGTGCTGAGAGAACGAGCCTCCTTCTGGGCTCCTTCCAGCTCTGCCTGGCTCTCCTCATACTTCTGTTTCCATTCTGCAAGGACCTGGATGTATATAGGATGATTTTAATTACTGTTTGATGCATGATATATATCTCTTGTAAGATTCCAAAGTAGTTCTAATTCAAAGATAAATTAGATTCAAACATTTTACCTTGTCAAAGTTCCTCTGCTTCTTGTCGAGGTTGGCAGCCAGACCGTTGGCTCTCTCCACATCAATCATGAGGTCCTCCACCTCACCCTGCAGCCTCTGCTTGGTCTTCTCCAGAGAGGCGCACTTGGAGTTCACAGCCTCGATGGATTCCTCAGCATCCTGCAGACGCTGAGCAAGCTTTTTCCTGTCAGGGTGAGATATTGTTTCATTTAGTTTACAGCCAACAAGAACCCTTCCACTGCCATTTAAATGAGAAGATGTAGTAACTTACTTGGCCTCCTCCAGTTCTTCAGTGCGCTGGATGGCATCAGTTTCATATTTGCTTCTCCACTGAGCCACCTCGCTGTTGGCCTTGGACATTGATCTCTGCAGCTCAGCCTTGGCCTCCTGCTCCTCCTCATACTGCTCTCTGAGCAGATCGCAGTCATGGCGGGATGACTGGACAGCATGGGCCAGGGCGTTCTTGGCCTGTGAAACACATTTTATTATTAAATTTATTTAATTTTTCCTTTATATGATTTGCAAATGCTTGATAATAATATTGGATGTTTCTGTAGTTTTATGCTCTATATCACAGCATTAAAATGAGCATATAAAAGCAATTACAACATTTTCATACCTTGACTTCCTCCTCGATGTGTCTCTTGAGCTCCTCAATCTGCTGAGTGAAAGCCTGTTTGCCTCTGGTCAGCTGAGAAACGAGAGCTTCTTTCTCCTCCAGCTGACGGCCAAACTCACCTGTTCAGTGATGAATCAGTTAATTAAAGTAAACTAAGAAACTGATGAAATCAAAAAGTACACAGTTTCTCATTCCAAGTCACTCACCATTCTCAGTCTGAAGTCTGGCCCTCTGGGCATTAATGTCATTCAGCTGGCGAACGTTCTCATCATTTTTGGATTTAAGCTCACTCAACTGGTCCTCAAGAGTCCTGCACATTTTCTCCAGGTTGCCCTACAGCGACCAAACATGAGACTTTTCCCCTTTCCACATGCTTTTAGTAACAAGATTGCTTGTTATTTACCTTTAGTATTTATGACCAATTCAAATACCTTTGATTTAGCAACTGCCTCCATGTTGCTGGAGAGGTCATCAATCTCCATCTTGTACTCGCTCTTCTCCTTCTCCAGCTTCTGCTTGACGCGCTGGAGGTTGTCGATCTGCTCTCCCAGCTCTGCAACAGTGTCGGCCTGCTTCTTGCGGAGAGCTGCTGCAGTGGCTTCATGCTGCAGGGTGGATTCTTCAAGGTCCCTACGCAACTTCTGGAACTCAGCCTCACGCTTCTTGTTCATCTCAATCTGAGCAGCTGTTGCTCCTCCAGCTTCCTCAAGCCTCTCACTGATCTCCTCAAGCTCCCTTGAGAGATCAGCTCTCTGCTTCTCCACCTTAGCACGAGCAGCTCTCTCAGCCTCAATCTCCTCCTCCAGCTCCTCAATACGAGCCTGGAGTTTATGATTATAACATGAGGAGAGACTATTGACTGAAGAGTAATTTGTTTTCAGTAAGTTTATTATTAACATTAAATGTTACCTGAAGTTCCTTGATCTTCTTCTGAAGCTGAGCACCAAGGGTTTGTTCATCCTCAATTTTGCTGAGGAGCTGGCTGATTTCAAAGTCCTTCCTGGAAAAGTGAGAACATTTTCAAGGCTGTTGTTCTAAACCCTTTACACAATGTATATATTGCCATAAAAAAAAGGGCTTTTCTTCCTAAACTGCTTTCGTTACCCTTTGGTAATTATTAAATTAAAACGGAGGTGGCACATCAGCGCTGCAATCATGATGACATTACCACACAATCATCACAGAGTGGCAGAAGCATTGTTGGTGTCAGTGCCAGCTCACTTACACACAGAACTCATCTTTCTTCTATATCATCATTTATTAACAATATCCCATAAACTTAATTGTGGTCCATTGTTCTGGTAGTTTTTTGTGCTTGTCTGGCCCTTCTTTTCCTCTTCTTTGCATGTCCTGCGGACCAGAGCCTCAGGAGCTGCTTGCTGACCTGCAGTTCCGCCTCTGACCATCCCAGTGTCTGCCTTCACCTGTCTGTGTGGATGTCTGTTGGATGCTTGCTGACACCCCGACCTGCAGTCCTCATCCCCTTGTATCACCGTCTATCCATATATCACCCATATTCACAGAAGTCTAATTGGACTATTGCTGACACCCCTAATTGGACTACCAAGGACAGTTACTAATGTATCCTATCTTGTACCTTTGACGGTGTCTCTATGTCTCTATTCTTTCTTATTTCTTGCTCTACCCGGCTGGCCTTCGGCAGGAGGGTCCCCCCTCATGAGCCAGGTCCTGCTCAAGGTTTCTTCCCTCTTAAAGGGGAGTTTTTCCTTGCCACTGTTTGGCTTAAGGTTTTTCTTCCACTAGGGGAGTTTTTACCTGCCGCTGTTTATGTAATAATTGCTCGGGGGTCATGTTCTGGGTCTCTGGAAAGCGCCTAGAGACAACTTGTGTTGTAATAGACGCTATATAAATAAAATTGAATTGAAAATTGAATTGAATCACATCTGTTTCTACCTTCTAAGTCAGAACAGAGGTACAACAAAAATATCCCACCATTTCACCTTCGACTTGATCACAAACAAAACCAGGTTTTGTTTGTGATCAGCACCGTTGTTCCACCTTAAAGGCGTTGAGTGTTCTGACTCTGCATCATGTTTTCTGAAAGGAGTAACAAAGGGAAAAATAAACGTACTTCTTGATTTTCTCGTCAGACTGCTGCTTGTCATTCTCCAGATCCATGATGGATTCCTGGGCCAGTTTCAGATCGCCCTCAAGCTTCCTCTTGGCTCTCTCAAGGTCCATACGGAGCTTCTTCTCTTGCTCCAATGAGCCCTCAAGCTGTAAAATGAGAGGTAATTATGTGTGACTTCAAGCAATGAAAACATTATAAATGCAGGAATGATGATATAAATTCAAAGGAATCCATAAACTCAGAGCAATCCTTTTCTTACATCGTCCACTTGCTGTTCCAGCTTTGTCTTGGACTTGGTCAGAGTGTTGACTTTGTCTTCCTCTGCCTGCAGGTCATCCAGTGTTTGCTGATGGGCCTCTTGGAGGGCTTTCTTCTCCTTGGTCAGCTTGGCAATGGACTCATCTTGAGTAGCCATCTCTTCAGTCAGGTTTTTCACCTAAAAAAGTCATATTTGACATTTTTTAAACGTTATTATAAAAACTACACATCTGTAAAATGACCATCAATATGTTCAAATGCTGTTTATGTCTAACTGATTTGAACCTTGTTTTCAGTGGCATGTTTCTCCTTCTCCACTTTAGCCAAAGTGAGCTCCAGGTCATCGATGTCTTTCTTCAGTTCAGAACATTCATCCTCCAGCTTCCTCTTCTTGGCAGTCAGCTCAGCATTGATTTCCTCTTCATCCTCCAGTCTCTCATTTGTCTCTTTGAGTTTGGCCTCAAGCTGGATCTTGCTCTTAATGAGCCCCTCACACCTTTCCTCAGCATCTGAGAGATTTTCAGTTTCCTGTATTTCAGACATAACATTGTGGTTATAATTGTTCTGATTTTTTAGGTCATACGTAAATGTTTAAACACATATTTACAAGTCTCAGTTAACATTTTGATCTAGTAAATAAAACAGCACATTTATTGTCTTAGTCGCTTACAGAAGCCACTTGGAGTTGCAGGTCATTCTTCTCCTGCAACAGGCTGACCATCTTCTCCTCCAGCTCCTTCTTCTTGGCCAGAGCAGTAGCCAGGTCAGTTTGCATCTTGTCATAGTTCTCCTTCATCTGCTGGAGCTCCTTCTCAGTCTCAGCACTCTTCAGAAGAGGCTTGATCTTGAAGTAGAGTTTCAGCCATGGCCAGTTCTTCACATTCATGAAGGAGCGGATGTTGTACTGGATGGTGAAGATAGATTCTCTAAAAAAAAGAAAAAGAAAAAAAAGGATGCAACTGTTCTTTCATATTGAGGTATCTGCAAACAAAATGCAGTACCAGATGCTGAGTATTTTTTTTCTTAGCACTCTTCTTCCATATCATTGCACGTGGGCTATGTTAATGAACTTTTGAGACTTTGGGAGAAATTACAGTGAGTACGTTTAGGTAACTACTGAAGTCAACATCTGTAGAATATCTGTACCTCCTCTCCATCATCTTAACAAACTCCTTCCTCATGACATATCCTCTGCAGAGAGCCTGAGTCATGGTCACCAGCTCAGCCAATTTGTCATCTCTCATCTCCTCAAGCTGACCCAGCAGACCAGCTTTGAAGAACACCTAGGTTGTAACATGCACAACACTACATGTCAGTATGGATGAGTGAGGTCATCATGTCCAAAATAACTGATATGATCCTACTGAACAGTACCTTAGTGTGTCCAAACTTGTACTGAGTGTGGTCCACATCAATGGAGCCCAGCAGCTTCTCGGAAGCTTTCTTGTTGTCAATGAACTGTCCCTCAGGGATGACGCTGGCATTCAGTACTTTGTATCTGTATGATCAAATGGTGTTGTTTTCATACGTTTTTCCCTTTGCTGTTATAGTTTATAAATGACAGTATCATTGTAGACACTACTGTCACCTCTGCTTGAAGTCACCGTAGAGGATTCTGCTGGGGAAGCCCTTCCTACAGATTCTGATGCCCTCCAGCACACCGTTACACCTCAGCTGGTGGATGACCAAGAAGTTCTCCATAAGACCTGAGAGTTGGAAATGACTTAAATTAATAATATTTAATAAATAATAATTAATAAATAGACTTAAATTAGGAGAGTGGGTTTCTTACCTGGAGTCTTTGACTCATTGGGAATCAGGCAACGCACAAAGTGAGGATGAGTGCTTCTCAAGTTGGTCATCAGCTTGCCCAAGTTCTCCTGTGTATTGGACACATGATATTTTTGTGTTGTGAAAATTATGTAATTATGAGGTAGATTACTGTACAAAAGCATAGCATATTTAATAGTTTCAATGATATGAATACACAAAAACACACACACACATTATATTTAGGAAAGAAAAATGTATTTGGCGTGACAACCCTTTTGAACAAAGCATGGATTTATGTAACATATAGATTTTTCCAATGATTTTAGGACATGGTTCTATTTGGAATTGAGAGACAGGCTCTTTTGTTTTCAGTATATATCTTAAGAAACGGAAACATATAAATGGATTTGACAAAACATAAAAATTAGAAGTGGCCCAAGACCTTTGCACAGTATTGCAAGTAAAACATACCCTGAACAGAGCAGACACGGTCTGGAAGGAACCACCCTTCTTCTTACCAGCTTTCTTGCCACCACCAGAGGCCTCTGGTTAAAATAAATCACAACATTTCATTCTAATGAAGAGTAAACCAGAAGCAAAATTCATTAGTACATTTGGCAGACATCATTATTGAAGCCTAATATTAAGCTTCTTTCTTTTTCTTATTTTTTAATTCTGAAATACTTTCATACTGGTAGGGCTAAACCTAATTTATTGTAACTTATTTAGAGGCTCCATGTTGCACAAGTTTAATTGAAAGTGTTACATAAATATGGACATTAAAAAACGTTTATGCCGTATGTAAAGAATTTTGCAATTTCTGATTGATCTTTCTTTTTTGCTCTCTCCTATTTCTTACCTTCAGCTCCAGCATGAGCTGCATACAAAAGGCACAGCAGTTTGTTTGAAGACTTCTGGTAGAGCTGCACCACTGAGTCGTTCAGTGGGTCCTTGTTCTTGTCCAGCCAACCACTGATGTTGTAGTCCACTGTACCAGCATAGTGAACCAGGGAGAAGTGAGCTTCAGCCTTGCCCTTTCCAGGTTTGGGCTTCTCAAAGGCCTTGGTCTTGCCAAGATGCTGATCATGCAGCTTGTTCTTGAAAGTTGTATCAGAAGCCTTGGGGAACATGCACTCCTCTTCAAGGATGGAGAAGATGCCCATTGGCTAAGAAGGATCCACATGTTATGTTAAAACAGTCACCAAGCTGCTACAACCATTTTCATATTAACTGATTAGTAACATGGCCACATACCTTCTCAATAAGCTCAATGCAGGCAGCCAAGTCCATACCGAAGTCAATGAACTCCCATTCAATGCCTTCTTTCTTGTACTCCTCTTGCTCCAGGACAAACATGTGGTGGTTGAAGAACTGTTGCAGTTTCTCATTGGTGAAGTTGATGCAGAGCTGCTCCAAGCTGTTGAACTGTAATTACAAAGAGGTTTTTAATTTCATTGAAAAATATCTTTCAACTATCAAACTGCTAAGGACATATTTTTCAGTTACTCACATCAAAGATCTCAAATCCAGCAATGTCCAACACTCCAATGAAGTAGGATCTTGACTGCTTTGTGTCCAACATCTCATTGATACGTACGACCATCCACAAGAACATTTTCTCATAGACGGACTTGCACAGAGCCGAGACAGAGTTGTTGACCTGCAGGAATAAATATGAACATGGTCAAATTCTAAACATGGATTTGCCAAAATGGAACAATTCATTGAAATTTTTAAATGTAGGGTTGCTTACCTGTGGGACGGTCTGACCTTTGGTGACCATCTCATTTCCGACCTTGACCCTTGGGTAGCACAGAGCTTTCAGCATATCAGCTGAGTTCAGGCCCAGCAGGTAGGCGATTTTATCAGCCACTAACAAAAAAAAAACATCGTCTCAGCTTGTTGGTTGCATTTTATAACTATCAACAATAGAGCAAGTAAATTTAATAGATTTATTATACTTACCCTCAGTGCCATCAGGTTCAGCCTGCTCCTCACGCTGCTTCTGCTTGAATTTCATGTTGCCATGATGCATCACAGCGCCAGTCAGCTTGTAGATGCCCGCCTTCTCATCAGCAGTGAAGCCCAAGATGTCGATGGCAGTCTGTATAAACATAAAAAGGACAGAATTTGTTCTTTTTTTCCCCTATAAAATTTAATGTTTTTACATCTTTTAAAATATTAATAGACTGTTTACATCTGTTGCGATGAACTCCTCCACATCATTGATGCTCTTGACTGTGACTTCACCCTGACTGATCATATGGTAGTCGTAGGGGTTGGTGGTGATCAGAAGAGCCTCTGCAGAGAGTTAGAATAAATCAGAGGAGACTTTTCAAAGGGTCACAATAAATATACCTAAACTTACATTATAATGGATTAATTTCTATGAAAGTGTTATGTACCCAGGAGCTCAGGCTTGTGGCCAGTCATCAACTGATAGAAGATGTGGTAGCTCCTCTCAGCAGACAGCTGGAAGGTGACACGGGACTTCTCCAGCAGATCTAAGTTCAACAAATCACAGTCCGAAAAAAATAAGGTTGCATGAATTTCACTTCACAGTGACAAGATGTGTCAAGGCCAACTTCAAAAGTAATTTAATGACATGTGGAATTGGACTTACATGTTTCAATATCTGCTGAGGCCAGTTTGCCGGTTGTTCCAAAATGAATTCTGATAAATTTACCCTAAACATATCACATTTAGGTTAACAGTCTAAATTATTCTTAATACGCAGCTCAATGAGCTTGAGTTTTTTTTTTTTTTTTTCAGGCTCTTCAACACTTACAAAACGGGAGGAGTTGTCATTCCTCACAGTCTTGGCATTACCATAGGCCTCCAGCAGGGGGTTTGCTGCAATGATTTGATCTTCCAGTGAACCCTATAAAATATGTTGTAATTTGAATATAGCAAGGACAGGCAAAAGTCAAACCCATTTTTCTCAGTAAAAGCAAGCATACCTGCATTTTGCCAGGTACTGGCTCAGCTTTCTTTGATCCAGTCATTGCAATAATTGCAAAGTACTGAATGACACGCTTGGTGTTGACAGTTTTTCCTGCACCAGATTCTCCACTGGGGGAAGAAGAGAAATATCTTGAGACTTCTTTGCAAAAATTTGCAAACATGCTACAAACATACTAACTGATGACTCACGTGATAAGGATGGACTGGTTCTCACGATCTAAAATGAACAGACTTTTTTATAATTAGACATCTCGTTCCATGTTTTGTATGTCATGTAATAGAAATGGGCACGTCCTCCTGTCAGTATAAAACATCTTACCTGTGAGCATGAACTGATAGGCGTTATCAGAGATGGAGAAGATGTGGGGTGGAGCCTCAACTCTCTTCTTGCCTCTGTATGCCACGACAACCTGAGCATCGTACACTGGAAGCCACTTGTAGGGGTTCACGACGACACAGAACAGGCCGGAGTAGGTCTGGAAAAAGAGGGAAACTCATGCTTAACTTCATAGTATATATTTATATATACATATATATATACATATATATATATATATATATATATATATATATATATATATATATATATATATATATATATATATAAAGAGAGAGAGAGACAGAGAGAGAGAGAGAGAGAGCGAGATAGGTAGATATATAGATATATGCACGCACTCACAGCTTTATTTGGTATGCCCTAATAAAGTAATAAAGTGCAATAATGTTATTACAGATATTTAAAATTTCAATGTATTAGTTCTTATTTAAATGATAATTTAAACCCTTACGTAGATCATCCATGATGCAAATCGCTCTTTGAGGTTATACAACACGGCGGGCTCGTTGAGGTGGGTCATCATGGCCATGTCCTCAATCTTGTCAAATTTTGGAGGATTCATGGGGTGGATGTCATCCTCCTTAACAGTGAGGGTCTAAACATGCATAAGAGTGAAATGTTTTGGTTTTACTGAGACACTGTTTCACATTATAGTATAACAGTAATTGCAATAATTTTATAGAATGAAATGTATCAAATTTACAGTTTTATTCAGTTAGAACTATACAATTTTTCTCTTACTTTTCCTGTGATAGTCTCGACTGTGGCTTTGCCACCCTCTTTCTTCACCAGTTTACCCTTTAGATACATCTCTTCAGGCTCTGCCACAAAGTAGGCTGTTTTGGCATCAAAAGGAGCCGTCTGGGCCTCGATCCTCTCCCTCTCTGGCTTCCGGAGGTAGATGGCCGCCGGGCCATAGACCTCCATCTCTGCATCTGTGCTCATTTTGGCTGTTTAATCAGGTCTAAGAAAAACAAAAAAGATTTAAATTATTTAATGGAAATATCATTGTAATATGTTATATTGAAAATCTTTGTAGCTAAAAGCAGAGTGTGTTTTATTGCAGGCGCTTCTTACCTCAGTTTATTTGAACTGAGTGTCCCAGATCTGTTGATGTCTTAAGATGCTTTGAAACAAAGATAGACATGATTAATAAAAGAGGTGAAAGCTGAAAATATCTATCACTGTCGAGCACCTACATCAGCATACAGCAATCAGTTTTGCTTTTGTCTATTTTGGATGAATTTCCAAGGTGCTTATGTATAACTTCAGTTAAAACATGTATAATTACCACTATCTATCAAGCTGTTGCAAGAAAATTATGACTCAAAACAGTTACATTTCTATATAAAAAATATAACACATGACATCATAACAAGAAAAGAAAGCACATCACATTCATAAATGTATGCAACACAAATAAGTTAATGCAAACAGCCACAGCACTAACCTGTGATGGGATGCCTGTCAGTTCTCGGAGGAGTCTGAGGCTGCTGCTTTTATAGAGGCCACAGATGCCTTGTCAGCAGCAGTGAGCCACTCGATTTGGTCAAGCATCCCTGTCATTTTAAGACCCATCGTGTAACATTGCTGGTTTCGCCTGCTATATTTTGATATAACATTTATTGGCTCCTGTAGATGGAAGGCATGAAATCTGAAATGCATTGAATTCAACCGGCAAGCTGCGATTAAATTTTTAGACTCATGAAGGTCATAAAATGAAAAACAAAACGAAAATAATTTAAATAAAACAGGTCCAAACTGCATTATTGCTTCAGGCAATATAGTACTTGATATATGATTTTTAATGAGAGTAGTCACAAAGCCCAATTCATGAATAATTGGAAAATTTTAAATAAACTTTTAAGGAAGTTGTCCTGTGACCTCTGATTTTAAACCTATAAATTATTTTCCTTTCGTAAAATACACATAAATGTTATTTGTATTAGGTATCAGGGCTTACATACACTTCAACTAACTGTAGTAAAATATTGTAGCTTTCCCATTTTTATCTGAACATCACAAATATCACTTAAAATGCAGCTTAAACTTATGACTTTAAATCCCCCACAAAACATCCTTATGAAGGTATGTTATTTAGTTTTACTAACCTCATTCAACGTGTTTCTTAGAGACACATTAATCATACTGCTCATAAAACGTAGGTATGATATTAATCTTGGATGAACCAAAATAGTTGCTTTGCTAAGCACATTTGAATTTTGAACAGCTAAATAATTTACAAAAATAAGTTTAGATTCTGATTCACTTGGGAGAGATTTGGTCATTTTAGAAAGAGGAGTTGTCTCTTCTTACCCATTTAACATGTTCATGGCCAAGAATGGAAACTCATTTGGAGAAGCACCCAAGAGACGCTGGTATATGGTTGCAGGACACTGGCACATCTCATGTTGCCGTAATAAAAGTGAATGTAAGGTCCTTTCCATAAAGTTCAAGTGGTATTACACCTTCCCTTAAAAGGGCTTGAAGAACATTTGCCAACCAGGCTGAGATAAGACCTATAATAAGTCCCACTCAGATATCAAAGATCTTTATCCTCATGCAACATTTCTGAGGATGTTGTTGCTGTTATGGAAACTCAGTGTCCTTGGAAAAACTATGTGACTCTGGTTTAATAGATTGTTGCTGGCATGAGATCCAAAATAATGTGACCCACATAATCATGAAAATATCTGAAGACTTCCCAAATGCTTTTCTGATAGATTAACTATGATTAACACAATAGATATTTGAATTGTCCTCCAGAGCTTTCTTTCCTCACACCTCACACAAGTACCTTAATTCCACAAAGCACAATTACAAGTCTGTGTTTCTGACTTGACCGTTTTAATAAGTCCTTTACATCTATTTGAACGTCTACAATTTTAAAACTTCAAAATCAGTTTGACTTTTTGTTTTACTTTAACATAAAACTGTCATTTATTTTCCTTTATTATTGTTCTCTTTTTTCAGGCATACCAGTCATAACTGTCTTTAGTCATTTAGAAATGTTTCCTGCTCCACACTTTGATGAAACAGGAATTCTTTAGTGCTTATGAACAATTTATGAAATGACAACTCCTGGTATCAGTTAATATTATGATGTAATGAATTGCAATTATTTCATATTTGAAACATTTTTATGTACCTAATTAAATTTAATTCTAAATGATCCCTCCAGGAAATCTTAGGTTTTGCACTTTGTTATTTCTTTTTTAAATAATACCATATGGCAATGTTCCTCACACCTGGTCCTCTTGGGCCACAGCCCCACATGTTTTAGATGTCTCCTTGTTCCAAAACAACTCACTGAAATAAATGGCTCACCATCAACTTGTCATCGAGATCTGAACAAATGTGCTAATGGAGCTTTCATTTGAAACAGGTCTGCAGGAAGAAGGAAACATTTAAAACATTCAGGGCTATGGCCTCCAAGGACTGGAATTGAGGAACACTGCCATATGGTGTAGACCTATTTCAGTACATTAAAGTTTAAATGGCGTGAGAGTCTCTGAAAATAAGGCACTGTGTCTGTCTCAGCCATAATGCTTGCTCTTAAATTTCACTCCATGCATATTTCAGTCAAAATATATTTTTCTTTTGATGTATAGAAAAAGCAATAATCACTTTCGTGTAAGTTTGGTGTACCTCGAATAAAGTTCACATAATGGGATAAAGACAGAAAAATGTAGATATCCAGTACACTTAAGCCATTTTATTCGAAATTAATACTTTGTTCAGAGAAAAAAAAATGTACAAAGCATCTTCTGCAGCGCAGGACCGCTACTTAGCAACGCTTCCAGATCCTAGAAAAGAAAGAACTACAAAACTGAACCAGTTTGTAGTTCTTTATTTCGCGATTGCGTACTTCACAGCTAAGTCACCGGAAGTCCTCCATGGAACTACACACCTCGCGTGTGCTAGCTACGTTAGCTTGCTAAAATTAGCATTATTTTTCTTGGAAGTGGTATTGTGTCTTGGAAACAATGCCTTCTTTAACAGGAAAAGCTGATGTTATTTTTGTAAGTTACACCACAATTGATATTGCTATCTATTATACGATAACTAGGAGTTTAATGACTTTTCCATGTTGTTACGCTGACTGAATGGGCTATGTTAATGACATTAAAGTTATCGTTTCCAAACTTGGGAGCTCAGAAAGACATGTGATTAGATATCTGTGTTTTATAGACATTAAAATAATGACTGTCTGCTGTTATTTTTATACTAAAAACAATTTGAAAACTGCTAAGCTATGGTGTTAGCTTTAGCGACGGTAGCTCAAACAACAGCGCAGTTTTACCCCGATTTGATTTTCTGATGTGATTTCTGCATGACAACCCTGTTAGGAAGACGATGATCTTCCTTATGAAGAAGAGATTATTAGGAATCCGTACTCGGTCAAGTGCTGGATGCGGTACATTGAATTCAAACAGAATGGACCAAAATCTACCCTCAACATGATCTACGAGCGGGCTCTGAGGGAGCTGCCCGGCAGGTAACCGACTTTTAAATGTTTTTAAGAAAAGCACAACTTCTGGTTATGGTTGCATACTTTGACTTTCCATGGCCTCCATCTGCTGGAACATTTTTCTTTTCATCTGACACGTTTCTCCCTGTTTACAGCTACAAACTCTGGTACAATTATCTGAGAGAGAGACGAAAACAAGTCAAAGGAAAATGTATTACTGAGCCAGTCTATGAGGAGGTCAATAATTGTCATGAAAGGGGACTGGTTTTCATGCATAAGGTAATATTTAGTCAATCCAATGGGAAAAAAAATACATTTACTTTATTAAAACAACGTCATGGGGCCATATAAGGGACTGTTGGATTTGTGCTTGAGGCTAACAAACTTTTCTTTTGTTAAATTAGATGCCAAGAATATGGCTTGATTACTGCCAGTTCCTTGTGTGTCAGTGCAAGATCACAAGAAGTCGACGGACATTTGATCGTGCACTCCGAGCCCTACCTGTAACTCAGCACCCACGGATCTGGCCTTTGTACCTCCGGTATGTCCGTAACCTACCCCTGCCTGAGACAGCCATCCGGGTGTACCGCAGGTACCTTAAGGTGAGAATGTAGTCCACATCCTACTTCCAGACGGTGCTATTTCATTCAGGATGTCTTGCAATTATCCATTTTTATTATGCATGCATTTAAATTGCAGGTGTAAATTTCTGTTTTTTTTTTTATCAAAAACATTATTAATATTAATAATAATAATAATAATATTTATGAGTTGCATATATTATATTTTAACAGTGATCAAGTATCTACATTTACACTGGTTACCTGCAAGGTAGATGAGCTTTGCTACTGACCTGGAAAAAGTTAGGCAGCATTATTTTTAATGAACACAGGTGACATAGAACCTGTAGTACACATTTACTTCCATTAATGCATTGACATGCCTTCTCAGTCTTATCTATAAATGTACATTTATACCGCTATCTTATCATTTGGTTCAGCTCACAATTTGTCTTGTTATTCTTGAAGTTGTGAAAGAGATGATATTATCATGAACAGAATGAGCCTACAACTGTTCTCAGTATTTAAGTCCATCCATTTGTTTTATTTATTTTTTTTTACTGCTCACATGTCCACTGGTCATATCTGATCTGTGCCACATGATACATCCAGCCTTTGTGGTATGTTTAGTATAAATGCACTTATAATTTGTCTAGAAATAAATAAATGAACTAACTGTTTAAGGATTCTTTGCCAAGTCGAAGTCTTTTGACCTTTTTTCTTTTGTTTCAAGCTCGTCTTTTCTCATATTCAAAAGTATTTACCCATGACGGATGTAGAACTCTGATGCTTTAAAAAAAATTATCTCATAAGTACATAGGTTATACTCTGGTGATTTAAAGTTTACCATAAGAATTTCTGGTTTCACTCAGATAAAAGTAATTGGATAAGTCTTCCAAGGTTAATATGGAAAACATCTCTCATCTGTGGAGGTTAGGGCACGGTGAAAACGTAACCGGTTATTTCACCGGGGCTAAGGGAAGTTATTTGTTACCCTTTCTGCCAATCAACTGGACTATTTTCACTCTTGTTATGCGTTTTATATGTCAACATATGTGACGTGCTGTAAGCAAGCATATAAAAAGATGAATAAAAAATGTCACGTCTTGTCTTTACACCTCAGCTTTCTCCAGAGAACGCAGAGGAATACATCGACTACTTGCGGTCTGTTGGCCGCCTGGATGAAGCAGCTGTGCGACTAGCTGCTATTGTTAATGATGAAAGCTTTGTGTCCAAAGAGGGCAAGTCTAACTACCAAGTGCGTTTTTAGTTTCATATCATATCTGCCTCTTAAGCTGAATGTAAACATTTTGTAAACATTTTTATCCCTGTACATATACTTTTTTTTTTTTTTTTCAGCTGTGGCATGAGCTGTGTGACCTGATCTCCCAGAACCCTGATAAGGTGACCTCTCTAAATGTTGGCGCCATCATACGAGGAGGCTTAACTCGCTTCACCGACCAACTTGGAAAACTTTGGTGCTCTTTGGCTGATTATTACATCAGGAGTGGACACTTTGAGAAAGTGAGCTTAAACTTTTACAATAAATAACTTCACTTATTGAAGAACATTGATCAACAATACTTTCCTGTCTTTTTTATATTAAGTTTGTTTCAGTTGCATGAACGTGAGTGTACTTGGTTGATTTGATTTTTCGGCCTTTTTCTTAATGTCACTGTTTTGTTTTTTCTCAGGCGCGTGATGTGTACGAGGAGGCCATCCTTACAGTGGTAACAGTCAGGGATTTCACACAAGTGTTTGATAGTTATGCTCAGTTTGAGGAGAGCATGATTGCTGCTAAGATGGAGACCACTGCTGAGATAGGAAAGGATGAAGAAGGTTAGGTTGGATTCATTAACTTTGTTAACAATCCTTGCTTTCACCTGTCTTGTTATGCATCCTTACACTTTGCTACTCTGTGCTCATAGACGACATTGATCTGGAGCTTAGACTGGCACGCTTTGAGCAGCTAATCGCCCGTCGCCCCCTCCTGCTTAACAGTGTACTCCTGAGGCAGAATCCCCACAATGTCCACGAGTGGCACAAACGGGTAAAACTGTATGAGGGGAACCCAAGGCAGGTGAGTATTAAGATTATTATACACCAAACTGATGAAGCAGTGGAGATAAAAGGCTCCCTGCTGTAAAAGAAAAAAGTAAAAAACAAACAAACATCAGTTTGTTTTATAGGGACTCAATGTCTGTATGCTGTTTAACAAAAATCTATCTGGTGTTATGACATGGCTAATGAAGCCATATACAATTTATTCTCTGCAGATCATAAACACATACACTGAGGCTGTGCAGACCGTGGATCCAATGAAGGCCACAGGAAAGCCTCACTCTCTCTGGGTGTCCTTTGCTAAATTCTATGAGGAAAATGAACAGCTGGATGATGTAAGTCACTGAGTCTTTCTCGGGGATTATACAGACCCTTTGAACTTAATATCAGATTTGTTTTTCTAATCTTTAATGTCCTGTATTTATTGACTGTAGGCCAGGACAATCTTTGAGAAGGCGACCAAGGTGAACTACAAGCAGGTAGATGACCTCGCTGCAGTGTGGTGTGAATATGGAGAGATGGAGCTTCGCCATGAGAACTATGAACAAGCTCTACGCATACTGAGGGTAACACTCATCACACATATCAGGGCAGTCAGTGAAGCACCGTGTCTTATTTTTTTACGTTTGTGTGACTCGGAATCTTGACTCTCTTTCTTGCCTTTTTTTCCTTCAAATAAGATACGAGAAAGAGACACAAGTAGAGGAGTCAAAAAGCATTCAAAAATGAGAGAGAGGTCTTTGTTCCGCGACAGTATTTGTAAATCAGTTTCATTTCAGTAGGATGAGTGGAACATCAACTTCATACATGCATTGTCATGTCACAGATTTATAATCGCTGTAAGATTTCTCCTAGGTTAGAAACATTTGTGACTAATTACACATTAATATTTTAATTTAGTTTAATAATAATAATAATAGGGCATGATCTGTCAGGCTTATATGTCATGTATTAAACGTTTTGCGATGGGGACCAGTTTATATAATCTCTTCCAAATCTCCTCACTCGTCTTTGAGAGATTATTTCATATGTGCTGAAGGACAGAAATGCGGGTACAGTGTAACTCACTGGAGAGAAACATGTCCATGTGCCTTTTAACCTAGAGTATTGGTTACATCTAGTGTTGAGAAACTGCAACAGCACTTGTAAAACATTGTGATGTGAAGCACAGAGTACACTTTCACTTTGGTTACCGTGAGACGAGTCATAGGTGTTAACATTTTTTCTGGTGTTTTGCTCGAACAAAATCATCTGCAGGGTGTAAAACATGAATTCTAACAGAGCATTGAATAAAGATTTTGCATTTGTTGTGAGGTTTTGCAAACGGTTGAGAAATTATTTGAAGTGAGATGCACTTTTTACAAAACACTGCATATGAATTATAAACGTTTTTTAGCAAAGTGCATGTGACTGTTTGAATTTTTTCAAAATACATGAAAGTCTTCATATATTTCTTTGTCATGCACATTAGGTCCATTGTGGATACAATGCTCAATGTGTATGTTGATAAATGATTTATTATAGAAAGCTACAGCCATCCCTGCCAGGAAAGCGGAGTACTTCGATGCCTCTGAGCCAGTACAGAACAGAGTTTACAAGTCCTTGAAGGTCTGGTCGATGTTGGCAGACTTGGAGGAAAGTCTAGGCACTTTTCAGGTATGTAATGTTCATTCATTTTATTTTCCGCTCAGTATGTGAATAGTCATGTGTGTTGCATGTATGATTCACACAACAAACAAGCTCACATTCAGATCTGCAGTTTATTTGTGTAACTCTTCTTTTATTTTCTCCCTCCACAGTCTACTAAAGCCGTGTACGACCGCATTATTGATCTTCGAATCGCCACTCCACAGATCATTATTAATTATGCCATGTTTCTCGAAGAGCACAACTACTTTGAGGAAAGCTTTAAAGTAATAATATAGAGCTAATGAAGTAAACTCTTACCGTAAAATATTATTTTTGCAATTTCTGATTCCTTTTAGTATTTTTTTACATGTCTGGTAATATTTTTTCAGGCATATGAGCGAGGCATTGCTCTCTTCAGGTGGCCAAATGTTTATGATATCTGGAACACTTACCTCACCAAGTTCATAGACCGTTATGGAGGCAAGAAGCTGGAAAGAGCCAGAGATTTATTTGAACAAGCTTTGGACGGCTGCCCTGCAAAGTTTGCCAAGAGTAAGTAGATATAATATGTTTACACCAACAACTTTTATACATTTCCTTCGAATTTCTTTCCCTATTTTTGACATGTACCAAATAATTGTGTTTTTCTCTTCAGCTATATATCTGTTATATGCCAAACTGGAAGAGGAGTATGGATTGGCGCGACATGCCATGGCTGTCTACGAAAGAGCAACGCAGGCGGTGGAGACGGAGGAGAGACATCATATGTTCAACATCTACATCAAGAGAGCAGCTGAAATTTATGGAGTGACATATACCAGAGCAATTTATCAGAAAGCTATTGAGGTAACATAGCATTATTGGTATCGCTTAAAAAATATTGAAAATCTCTTTCAGTAAGTCTTAGTAAAAATTGAAAAAAGCTCTTGTCTAATAAAAGTACAGGATTCAAAATGAGCTGGTCTTAAATATATTCCCCATTCTCTGTTTGTTTTACCTTTATGACTGAAAAATGTGAAGCTTCACCGACATATTTTCAAGCCTTTTCAGGAGTGTTTGAAATAATAAGTTGGCCGTAGTTGGAAGTACACAGATAAGGACTGATAACACTAATAGTGTCTGTTTCAGGTCTCTGATGTTGTATCCTTTAATTCAATGCTGATCGTTTACATTCATCCAGGTCCTTCCTGATGAGCATGCAAGAGAAATGTGTCAGCGATTTGCTGACATGGAGAGTAAACTGGGTGAGATTGATCGAGCCAGAGCGATCTACTCCTACTGCTCCCAGATCTGTGACCCGAGGGTGAGAGGAGCCGCTTCCTCCCTTTACCTTGACAAAATAGAAACGTTTTTTTATTCCATGACGCCTTTTTGATCAATCTATGAACTTGATCTTTTAGGTGACAGCTAATTTCTGGCAGACATGGAAAGAATTTGAGATCCGCCATGGAAATGAGGACACCATCAGAGAGATGCTGAGGATCAAACGCAGCGTCCAGGCCACCTACAACACCCAGGTCAACTTCATGTCTTCTCAGATGCTGAAGGCCACAACAAGCTCCACAGGCACTAGTGAGAGAATCTGGACTAAACTAAAGAGAAAATCAAACACCTTTTCGTCCTTTTTTTTTTTTTAAACAAAAGTCTGCATTTGTCCAACTATTCTTCACATCCTTCAGTTTCAGATCTTGCTCCAGGCCAGATGGGAATTGATGATATGAAAATGTTGGAGCAGAAAGCACAGCAGCTTGCAGCAGAAGCCGAGCAGGACAAACCCAAACCCAAAGAGAAGATCCTCTTTGTTAGGTTTGTTGTTCATCCTTTTCTTTTCGTTTTTTTTTTTAAACTTCTCTTCGTTTATTTTTTAACATTTAGGGAACCAGTTTGAGGTAAGTCATGGCTTTGATAAGATTACTCTGAATCTTAAGGACACCATTTTTCCTTATCTCCTTATTCAGGAGCGACACTTCTCGCAGTGAGTTGGCTGAGCTTTCAAAACAAGCCAATCCTGATGAGATCAATATTGATGATGATGAGGATGAAGATGACGACGACCAAGGACCAGATGGTGAGTGTCAAGCACAGGGGGGATGGACATGTTGCATCAGATCATAAAGACTTTTCATTTCAATAGGCATGTTTTTACTCTTATTGATGCATTTGCTAATTTTCTTAACTCTTGACCTTCACAGAGGTGCAGCTCGAGCAGAAGAGCGTCCCGACCGCTGTCTTTGGAGGGCTTAAAGATGACTGAAAGATAACTCACAGAATTTTGCAAAGATGCAGAGTTGAATTCTCTTTTCTTTTGAATAAATGTTCAGTTGTAACCTTATTAGATAGAATATTACAATGAAAAAGGATTGAAAGCGTTTTGGTAGATCAGTAAACAAATGTATACTTGTTTTGGCCACATGATGTCAGTCTTTCTTATATATGAGCCTCCATTTTTGTGCAGTTAAGCTTTTTTTTTTTTTTTTCTGTTTTGAAATATTAATCAAAGATTACATGATCCCTGTAACTGGTATATTTAGTCCTTTTGGAACGACCTTTTATAAAAATTATTAAATGTGTAGAGGCTTTTGTACCCTTAAGAAATGTAAAAACCTTTCTCTGACTGGAAATAGCACTGCCTTAGAAAACATGGGCGGGGCATTTTTTTTCAGCATGGATCAGTCATCTGAAAGAGGAGCTGAACATTAAAGTCTCACCTTTGTTTACTTAAGCACCATAGGTGTGTGATCGTCTTTTAAAAGCACAGAGTTCTATAAAGGTAAAACTGCATGACCTGTGACAGAAAAAGTCACTCCAAATAATGTCAAATTCAAACAAGTTCTTCCAAAAGGTTGCTACTAGTTGAATAGTCGTATTATGTAAGGTTTAAATAATGCTTGGAAAACGAAAACTATTTTTGATATCTTATCATCTTGAAAAATCCACGTATAAACAGTCTGGCAATTTTAGGTATTAAAGTTTTGGTTTGATACAATTTACATCTTGTCATCTTGTTTGTAAGTTGGACACAAGCAGATTTGGTTATGATGAGCTCCTACGTTTTAATCTCTGAAGCTTTATTTTCCCTTCAATCCTTTTGTTTAGGGAAAAAGAAAAATATAAGATTTCAGGAACCTTGGAGCGGGAGCTGAACATTCAGGTCTCAGGAAATTATAGTTTATGTATAGTCTGGGAAGAGCTTATCAAAGGTTTCAGTGCGTGTCCTTTAACTAGTTACGAGCCTGTCATAAGAATCAAATTGAGGAAGGGGGGAAAAAGCACTAACTAGGAATAATTGTTTCTTTCATAATTAGATTAAAATGGCTGAGAGGTAATCCTCTTATAAAGTAACTGCTGTGGGGAGCTTGAAGAGTTCTGGCGGTTTTGAGTATCGTGATGTGGCACTCGAGTTTTTTTTTGTTTTCCTAGGTTGATGGTAACCTCAAAAACAAGTTAAACAAGAAAAAAGTACCTGCCAGTGTTCACAGTTGCTATCAATATATACAAGTACTACATTCACTCTGTTACTCTGATGACATTTATTTTTTATTTGTACAGTTTTCACTAAAATCACTGTGTATATAAAGGTCACAACTGTAAAGAATGCAGAAGAATTGTGCAGTTTAAACAAACCAAAAAGGTGAGAAGGCAGCGTTTCTCGTTCATTTCCAACTGTCCCCTCAGGCGCTCACCTGTAACACCAGATGCACCTGTAGCAGAAGTCACGCCACACCTCTACCTGCTGTCTGCGTTCAGAGACAGGTCCCGCCCCCCGTCGTTCAGACTCGATTCCTATTGGACGCTGGCGGGAGCGAGCGAGATGCCAGTGTGGAGCACCTGGTCGTCAGTCATCCGCGGGACTAAAGCGAAGCTGCGCACGGTGAAGTGACAACACGGCAATGCGGGCCAAGAAGGGCAAAACAAGGGGAACACTTCGGTTTTGTGTGGAAGCCCGGTGGCTCGGGGCTTCGTTTATTTTTAAGATATAATTAAGCGGATATTTTGTCTCCAAAATCCACACCGAAGAAGACAATTGGTAGCTTGCAAGCAAGACCGGGGCGGATATTTCCCTTGGAAAACCCGATACCACATCCGTATTCCCAGCCCCCGGCAGTTGTGTGGAATAGTCTACAAAAATAATGGTTGCTTGAACATTTTTTCTTTCTTTTTTTTTTTTTTTTTTTTTTTTACATATATATATATTCGTGTCGCCCCCCCCCAATATACTTTTATAGACTCGCTATGGTGGACTCCCCTACTATGAGGAAGACTTTTGTGGTTCCAGACATAAAGCCATTGGATTTGTATGACTGCACTAAATCAAAAATATGCGCAAGTGTCGGATGGCTGTTGGCGAAATCCTACGGCAGTGCAGGTAGGTTTTTAGTTGAGGCCTGGTTGAGTTATCGTCGGAAAGACTGTTACAGCGGTTTTTTTTTCCCTTGTCCCGCAATGTGTTTGTGTTTATGTTGGCGAAAACCACATGCTTGTAGGAAAACTGCAGCGTTTGTATGGTTCAGCGATTTTAAGCACAAAGAGCCGCATGTGAAAAGAGGACGCCTGCACTGTACGCGTTTTTGTGACTGTGACACATGTCATTTGTTCTCACTCTAGGGGTCTGTTTGTTGGTGAAACGGGCCTCCTCTTGTAGGCCTCTCTTATCGTGCTAACCGATTTTTCCCCCTTTTTTTTTTTCTTTTTTGTTTTTTTTCTTCTTTGGTCCTACGAGCCCCGAGGTCTGAAATGACAGATTACTGTCTTGGGTATGTTTTTAAAACTATACAGACACATGGGACATTCGTGTTTTTAGGGATGCTTCCTCTAATAGCCAAAAATGAACACCGGTTTCCCATTCATTTATTTCCATTACATACAATTTTGGATCCCCCCCCCCCCCCCTACAATATCTTTACTCAGCAAAATTCAAGAGTGCCAAATCAGCCAGCCTCTGTAATGCAAATCACACCCAACAAAAGTAAATCATTTTGTGCAAACCCCATTTGAGTCATAAGACTTTCTCTTAGCTTGGGTTTGCTTGAACTTTAAGCTTCAAAGGTTATCTAGGAAAGGTCTCGCATAGCAGACATCACAGTTTTGTATGAGAAATGCATCGTAATATGTCCTTTTTTTTTCCCTATTTCAGATCATCTTTATTTTACATTCACTCTTTAGTCCACAGCCACAGGCCATTGTCTTAATGGGTACATTTTAATGAAATAAATAGATGGACTTTATTGATCTAAAGCAAGATTAAGGCACAGCATACGACTTCATAAACACAAACGTGACTCAGTACGGCCTGTTAAGATTGGCAGAACAACGCTGTTTTACTTTACGTGACTTGCACATTACGCAATCCCAGCCAGCCCCTCGGTTCAAGACTCCATGCTGCAGCAACCTGTGTTTGCTGGGTGTAGCACCTCAGCCACGCCCTATGGTCCGGATCGCTCAGTGCCAAGTCACAGGACTGTGACACAAATGCTCTGCTCAGTTTTCGTTTTAATCAACTCAACGGCCTTGCTGATAGTTTCATGCAAATGCAAGACGACATCATCAAGTCCCCTCCCAGAAACTCACCAGGACAAAAGATAGCCCAGCAGGAGCCAGACTGGGTCATCTAGTCCTCAGCTTTTAAAAATCAGCCTACTTAATGAGGACAATAACTGCCTTTTTATTATTATTTAAAAAAAAAAATTTAAACAAAGGAACACAACTCAATTCTTGGCACACTATAATCTTGGATGTCTTTGTAAGGAAACTAGTACAGTCGTGGAAAAAAGTAACATTTAGAAAAAGCTCTAAAGTCTAATATAGGCTAACCTAAAATGAATACTTGTCTAGTCTCCATAATCTTCTTATAGGCTTGTATTGAATTATCTGTGTTGACATGAAATAATGTTACAAGGCTAGAAGGCAAGGAGTGCAATTACCCAAAATGTAGACCCCCTCCATAACACAGTTATTCCCGTCTTTGCCACAACCACCAACAATAATTATTTATTCCCATGTCTAACAAAAGCAGATTGGAATGTTCTCCAAAGTCTAAAGAAATGAGCTCCAGCCATCCTTTTCCCGTCTCCTGTAGGCGAGGGAAAAAAAAGAACAAAGCAAAAAAATAACGCTTTAAATAGAAGAGGATTGTGCCCTGAGTTATGATCTTTAAATGCCCTGTGCATGTCTTCAAAATATATGAAGTAGAAGGCTAAGGAAAGGTGATTAGGTTAGGATTTAATTTGTGGTCTGCCTTTTGAAGTTGCTGTGACAAATGAGTTGACAGATGATCTGAAGGTGTTTTTAAGGTAGTGTGACATTAGTTAGGAATGAAACTCGGGATTTACCTGTTTCGGCTGGGGAGCGGCTTCATCTTATAAACTGTGAAGCCCTTGGGAATCATTTATTTGAGCCTTCCAGCTTTCATTCTGGCTTTAAGATCTCATTTGTTTCTGTATCCATAACTGAAACACAGCGGCGGGTATTTTAGCTGCTGTTTAAACCTGTACTGTACCTGTACACTTTTACCTTCATGCTTGACTACAGAGTCGCTGCAAGATCACACTGAAATCCTGTTGGTACAATAACTCAGCCTTTTCCAGTCATTTGTAACCATGGAGTGTCAACAAGGGCAAGGACCTGAGGAGGATGTTGGCTTGCTGTTGGTCTTTACTCGGAAAGTGGGAATTCCTCTTCCGATACTATATAAAATCCTCGAGACAAGTCTGCTGAAACAGTTACTGAGTTGGGCAGTGTGTTTGCTGTAACAAACGTCAGTTCCCAAACCGAACTACACATCAAAGCACAGAGGAATTTGGAACAATATGAAGAGATCTAATATAGAGTTTGTTTCTAACTTGAGGACACTTCTGTCAGATTGATAATCATCCTGCCCTCCAGTTTGTCCCACGCACAATTATGGGTCCCTCAGCTCCCATAATGTAATCACAGTCTGTCTATGTAATGTTCTTTGTGCGCTGGTCCTTTTTAATGCAGTTTAAGGTTGCTAAGATACAGCAGAGCTGTGCTTGTTATCAGTGTTACAGATGCATAGAGCTGTCGCAGCTGGCATGTTTGTAGTAAGTGAACTTGCATTTGAAGTGTTTACAGTTGCTTTTTCTTTCTGAGGACAGAATTTCAGATTTCTTCATTTCATCCACGTAAAGCACTATGCTCGTCTCAGCATCAGTAAACTGACTACTGGAGGTTTATCTATTTATTTTTTTTCTTAATTGAACATTCAAAATGAAACGAATGATTTATGTCTTCTATAATCTGCTGAATCCTGAATTTAGGGGAAAATCGCTGTGTTTTTGTAACTTTGCAAATAAAAAAAAATATGCGTCAGCTAATAAAAACTGAGCAGTCAGGCGTCTTACATGGACATCAAGATGACATGTCTGTTGTAAAATTGTTCAGGACTGGCTTTTACCAGTGTTTGTATGGCATTAAATATATCTCTTGAAACATACATGAGGTGGAGCATCGCCTGCCTTTTATTTTAACCCTCAGTGTTAAACGGATTACATTATTTTTTTTTTAATATAGTTTTAATCTTTTTCTTTTTATTTGAAGGGTGGCGATGGATATGTGATATTTGACTGGCCTCATGGGCCTGATCTAAATGGACACCAGTTCAAACGGGTCCAGCTTGAAATCAACCGATTCTGATCATCACCAAAGCAATCAATCAATCCCTAATTTACGGGGAAGTTAATCAATGATTTAAAAAAAATAAAAGGGTTGGTTTATTGTCTAAGGCCATTGTCAGTGTTGTTAGTAGTCAGTGCTATTAGTCACAAGGAGAAGCGGACGTTACCAGTGCCCGTCTCGCCACAGCTACGTTTGGGGCAGCGAAACACTACCTGCTTTGTTCTCCATAGAAGAGGATGATCACATGCGTTTGATCCTTTCAGCCACATAAGAAAGTTCAACTCTTTCATAGTTTCTTATCAAAACACATCCAATCCTGAATTAGTAATTTTTTTTTTTTTTTCAAATATTCTGCAAATTATTGGTATTTTTGATTGGCATGTACAATATCTACTGATGTTTGAATATGACACGTGGGAGGGAATCATGCCAGCAGAGCTTCCTGCCTGGATGCTTATCTTCCCAATTCTACATATCTGGTCTCTAGTAAATAAAAAGTATTCCAGAGTTCCTGAAAATATTCTGTTAAGGAGCTAATTATTGTACAGTGTTTCTCACGCAGCCGTCTCGCAACCCGATGCTGATTGTTTCAGCTACATTAATAGTGAGACTGGATGGTGGTGGGGTTTTCTCAAACCCTTCTCTGCCAGGAGGCCGCACTTGGTTTAAGAGCTGTCTGATTTCTGCTAAACCTTCTTTGATAAAACTTGGTTTTCTCTCTGTGAGACATGTGCACTTATGCCTGTGACATAACCAGCCCGACAGTTCGATCAGTCGATGAAGTGGAACACATGGCTCCTGTTATCAAACAGTGCACTTCAGTATAAACAGCAACTAACACAGCTGAGCTTACTGAAGGCAGGAGATGTTACGCTTTATCAGCTACACTAAACTTTTTAAATGCAGGGATAATTGTAGATTTATAGGTAGCTTTTGCATATCAGCTCTTTTCCACCTTTTTTTTTTTTTTTTTTTTTTTTTTTTTTTTTTTTTTTTTTGCAGAATAGTCAGAACATTATAGCACCGACTCTGCTGAAGGTTTAGGGATTTAAAACGTCTGGTCATATTTTAATCTGTACTGGGCAAATTGCTGGCATCCCTGCTTCAACGGCGATCTCCTACCTCAGCCACCATGATAATACTGAGTTGATAAACTTTGCACGCATTTGACTTTTGCCTGCTTACTCAAACCAGTAGATAAGCTCTGACTCCATGACCTGTGAAAGTGACGGAGAGGTGGTTGCTCCAGTTCCTGCAAGCATGTGTTTTTTTTTTATTTAAATTGGTCTCTGAAGGTGTGTTGATGTTAACGTAATGGTGGTGGCAACACATTTGTTTCTGCTTGAGCTTCAAAACACTCTGTCATTCTTGTCTTGTATTATTATTATTATTATTATTATTATTATTATTATTATTATTAATGGCTGTGCACCTTATATTGGCAGAGCGCTTTAGTTGGACACTCTTGTATATCATTTCTACCTTAAATTTGTACTTAGTTTATTTCTAAAATGCATGATAACATGATAACACAGTCATAATTTATAGCATGCCTGTTTGTTTCATAGGAAAATCATGCTCGTATCTCTCTTTCACTCATCTCACTGAGTTGTGACATTTGCATCCTGCTTTGCCTTCTGTTGGAGTTTTTTAATACTTTTGCCCTCCTTTTTTTTTTTTTTTTTTATTACATGTACAATGGAAACATGGCTGTTTTGCAGTATTTTCTACACGACTGTGAGCATTTTAATTTTTTGTCTGTTGGAGCAAAGATACAGCAAAATGAGCCATGTGGTGCGACTGACAATGTTGTCAGACAAGTGTAGTTATAATTGAGTGAGAAGCAGAGAACAAAGTATTTATCCAACACAGGCTGTTTGTTTTGGTGGCTGATGTCAGTGGATCTATTACGTGACTGGATAATTATACAGGGTAGGGACGCCTCTCTCGTAGTATCCTTTGTTTTTCTCTAAAAGGCTGTCTTTGCTTGTAATTAACACAACTTTATTCTAAAGTTTATTTCTTTTTCAAGCATGCTATGCATGTTTTAGTAGTCATTTGCCTTAAGAGGAAAAATGACCAATCTGAGTAAGTAAATTTAAATGGGACTCCAACCAGAGATCCTGATGGTGTTGGTCTTGATGTTGAAAAACCAGTTTCACTGTGGGTGTGTTGAGTGTGCTTTTGTTTTGCAGTATTGGTCTTATTTACAGAGACCAGGCTGTGTGTGGGTTTTTTTTTTTTTTTTTCACCACTTGTAGTGGCATCTCCCTTTTATTGTACCATCTTAAAGGCAAGGATAAATTATTATTTTTTAAAATGTTATATTAATTTCACATTGCTGCGTTCTAGTGCAGAGATTCACCATATCGCCCTGATCAAGTTTTTAAAAAGGCTAAGACTCAAGCTGCAGAGCATGTTGGACTCTGCAGGGGGGGACTTCTGGGATGTGCCTTGCTCCACTGACCGTGATGGCTCTGCTCCACACACCTGTATGATTATAACTGCATGGTATACGGCACAGGTCCTAATCTGGGCTTCAACTGGCAGAAAGCAGGTTTCCATGCCAGCTACTGTAGAATATGTTCATCAGTATCATGGTGGTACCTAGTGGTTTGACCTTTAATTGATATGTTACAGCAAAATCTACCGTGACTGTATAGCAGCAGTACAAACGATAAGAGTTTTGAAAGCCACTGATACTCTAGAGCAGGGCTGGGGAACCCCGGTCCTCGAGGGCTGCAGTCCTACGTGTTTTAGATGTCTCCTCGCATCAACACACCTGATCTTGATTACTGGTCATCATCAGCTTTGCATCAAGGACTGAACAAGTCTGTTAATTACACAGTCATTTGTATCAGGGTGTGGTGAAGCAGGGAGACATCTCAAACCTTCAGGACAGTGGCACTTGAAGACTATTGTTGCCTACCCCTGCTCTAGAGTGTTTGTGAGGATGATCTAAAGTGACACATTTCTTTAGTGTTTGTTGCAAGATTGCTTTTTTTTTCTTTATAGTTTCCAAATAACAACATGGAGAAAAATGTCATAAGTAGAAGTTTGGGCATAGTGCAAGTGCTTCTCGTTGACAGCTAAGTCTTTCTTTTTGCTTTAGGGGAGTTTCTCTTACTTTTCTTTTATTTATTTAAAGGTTCCACCTGTTTTGAAGTCAGGATTGTGGTAGTCTTGGTTAAGTGTTCAGTTTCCATCACCTAAGATACTTCCTTCCAGAAGTTATCCTCTGTTCTGCCTGAACTTTTTACAGATGGTATGATGGTTTATTTACAGGTTATTTTAGGGGAGTATTTTGTGTAATCAGTTCCTGCAGCCATTTATTAAATATTCCCTGTGCTGCTGGCTGAGTCACAAACTCAAAGAATGGTTGCACAGGACCTTGCTGAGAGGTTTTCTCCAAACTTATCTTTGCTCAGTGTGGATTTTTCTAAAACTATTTTAATCCGCAGAACATGACAAACAAGTTTCTTAATACTCTTTGTCTTTCTTATTATATGTGTATATAGTAACTATTAGGAAAAAAAGGGAGGGGGGTGTCACTGCTTTAAAAAGCTAACTAGATACTAACCTTATGTATTTTCCTTGCAGAAAATGTCCCTGCAGAGCTGCGCGACCCCTTCTACTGTGACCAGTATGAACAGGAACATCTCAAACCTCCAGTCACACGTCTCCTCCAGTCCTCAGAGCTCTACTGTCGCACCTACAGCCTTTTACTGGGGGGTACTGAAGCTGAGCCGCAGCCCAAAGACAATGTTGCTCTGTTGCAACTACTCACTCAGAGAGGCATGGTCGCCAGAGACCAGGAAGCAGCAGTGACTGATGCCGACCTCCGACATAAACCCATCAAAATGGTAACGTGCGATGCTTACGTGGGGACCAACTGATTTTTGGTCATTTTGAGAAGCGTAAACGCATAAGTGCTGGTTCTGCTCCTCAAGAGTAGGCAATTTCATGGGCAGTAACCACTTCAAGCAGAACTGTGTTTATAAGTTTTAACTTTTTGCATCATTCAAAGGAGTAAATGTCTTCTTTCTGGACCCAAAATATCGGCTATCTAGGAATTTGAAGAGAAGCAGAGGGTTCAAGTTCTCTTGGTTGCTAATATAAGGGCGTGTTTATGCTTTGATGCAGGGGATTAAAAAACATCAAAAGACCACTACTCATTCAGACCTCCCCCATCCTCTAACGCTTTCCCAGCTGATCTCAGAGGATGAGTGGTTCCAGCTGCGAGGACAAGAGCATGACTACTTTAGTTTCAGGGTGTAAGAGAGAGTCCATATACAATAGATGGTTCCAGATCGGAACAATAACTAAACAGTTCTGGTGAAACTGTAGACGCTGTGTTGAGCGAATTCAATGAGGTGGCTGAGTGAGTTAACTCAAGAGAAACAGGTTTCCCCCCTTAAGCTTTGTTAGAAGATCTTTATCTGTCTTTCTTTATATAATCCCAAGGTCTTCAGTCTGGTAACACTTTGATTGCCAATTTAGTTTTCAATTCTTGAAATATTCCACAATTGGGAGATGCTTTTATGTCAGATAATTGTATTTTTTTGGTGTAAATAGTTACACAGATCACTATTCTTCTAACAAGGTGTCATATAACTGCATATTCCAAGCCATTTTGATTTGTGCACATTGTTTTTGAAAGCTGAGAAGGACCTCCTCAGGGATTCATTGGGAACGGGGTTGTTAGGTGTGAACGCTGCAGCTGTTTGCTGGCCTCCGCGTCCGCTAATGTACCGTTGACAACGCGCTTGTAGATGAGAAGAATTGCTTCCGGGAAAACTTGTGTACATCTGCCCTTTGCTGGACTGAAACATCCAGTTTCAGATATAAAGCTGGTCATTGTCCAGTCTGCTTCTTATTTAGTTCACTTCACTTCACTTGGACTATTTCACAACAGAGGTACTTTATGCAGAAAGCTAACAAAGTTAAGTACATTCAATATAAACAAACCATTGATGCGTCTCGCATGCAGCTTCTGCCCGGACTAAACGTAGGCTCATAAAGTCCATCAACTGGAGGTAGATTTCCTGTGCTTCCTAAGTGCCTTTTTATCCTTAGCTATCATCCGCATAGTGCTGTTTTTTACTTTTTTCTTTTTGTTCACATATGGGCATGCAGTGATGCTTCTTTTCTGAGAATTTTAGAAAACCCTTTAAATTTGAAATGAATGAAATATCCAAATAAATGTGCAGAATTTGAGTGAGGCTGAAATGTGTCAAATTGGTATAAATGACCTAACATTTATCCAGCTATTGACCTGTTCAGTAATTGCTTTTTCTTAAATCACCTCATGAGCTTTCTGATAATTACTATCTGCCCAGATGTACTATAGAAAAAAACATTAAATGGTAAAAATAGTTAATTAAAAGCAAAGAGGAACAATTCTAGGGTTAATATCATCTGTAGCGTCGGCGCACAACTGCTCAAACATCAGTAATAACAACACAGTCATGCACAGTTTATCTATAATCCCTTATTGCACTAATTTATCTGCTTCCATGCTGTGTGTCCCAGCTCTGGATAACGATTCCAGGTCAGACCATGGTGCATCGCAGCTTTAGATGTTAAACTGATTTGGCGGTCACTGCCAGTTCTACACTTGCTGCTTTTTGGTGTATGAACCTTCCAGATGATTCTTGGCTGCTCTCGGACCATGTACGCTGGTGACTGGCACTGCAGTTAAAATGTGGCAAGCAAAGAAAGTGGGTCATACTGCAGCATTACAAGGATGGAGCATCAATGTAGGTCTTGGCCGGTGAAATGGCTTCCGCGTGGCAAACTAATCTGCTGCAGGACTCCTGTTGAAGCGATTTTGAAATCTGATGCCAACATTGTAGCACATGTATGTTTAAAGTCATAGAAGCTGCTGTCACGTAATCTGCCCTGTTATGCACATCATTTGAATTTTTGTTGTTGGCATGTCACACCTCTTATATCATTACTGGTGATTTGTCTCGTTTGCAAACGTAGCTGTACCAGTACGTTCAAACCCCAAAAAATCCTGGTGTCGGCTCGGCTTCACGCGTCGGCGTCAGTGTTGGAGTATCGGTGTCATACCAAACTGTATGATCAAAGTAGGACAAGAGGAGTGCAGCTGTAGCTCTCTTCCTCTCCTCTTTGTCCTTGCTTTTACAAGTTCCTCATTTACCAGTTTTTAAAGATATTTAGAAAGAAAATGAATGGTGTAAGACGACTGGAGCTTTTCCCCTAATTTTTATTGCATTTTGGGTTCATTTATCTATGCATCTGTTTGCTTGTTTGGTGGTAACTGGTTTTATTCATAAGGCTGCTATCTGTCCTTGTGGTACCGGCCTAGCCCCCATCACTCCTCAGATTGAGGATAAAGATCTTTGAAGATTAGAGATAATCTGCCATACAGACTGAACTTCATCATCCATGGTTGGTTGACATGCCAGAGATGACCAGTGAGTGACCATGCAGCCAACGTGTCTCATGTTTGGGGCATGATTACACCACTATTAACTCAGATACTGCACTATTATGTAAAAAAAAAAAAAAAAAAAAGGACCCACACGACTCTATTTGCACTTGTTTTTGGTCACTTTTGTGCTTAAAGAGCTGAGCAACATACTGCTGCTCCAGTATGTGCTTTGATGTCACAATGTCTATGTTCCATTTCAAAGGACTTGTTACTCAACATCGTTTGTGTCTAGTCAGCTTGACCCGCCATGCAGCTCTCTCTTTTTAATGCATACATTCAGCCCTGCAACTACGTCCACCGCCACCGCCGTGGATGGGACAAAGGCACAACAGTCCCACCTTGTACAAACAGTGTAGAGAGGGTTGTTGATCTCTCGGGAGATGGGTGTAAGCGTCGGTTCCAGCCGCGATGGAGTAAATCTTTTACCTGTAATGTAACTAGCCTTTGGTCCTGGTCTTAAATCATGTAGCTGTGTTGGCAGGTTTCCGGTCAAGCGAGCATCAGTCAGGAGCTCAGCTGGGAATAAACGCGACTCCTCGGTCAAGAAGCCTAAACATCATCTTAGACACATAATACTTTGCTGGTTGGAAAATGAACAGTTTGTAATTAAACTAAGAACATGCAAGTTTAATAAAAAAAAAAAAATGGTTTAAAGCTATTCTACTCTGGTTTTCCTTGCTTCAGAATACAGTACATGTGCATATTTGTGTACATATAACCTCCTTTTCAAAATCCCTTGCTGGGCCCCAGGCCTGCTTGATCCCCCGTTTGTCTCCCCATCAGCAGCCACCAGCCAGAGTAGGGGGGATGGGGTTAAGTCATTTCAGACATAATCAGATTTTTGTTTTTTGTTTTTATGTTTTGTTTGTTCCCCCTGCACCATAATCTTGCTTAATGATCAACAAGATGCCTTTGCGTATTTTGCATCGTTATGTTGTTGATGGAATTATGCAAGCAGCTTTGCTTAACAATTCCTTTAAAAAAAAACATTATGAACGAGATGATGTATAGTATTAATTGATTTATTTTACCCCCCCTCCCCAACACACACACATACACACACACACACACACACACAGTCACATCAGCTGAGAGGTGCTGGATATTTCCGCTGGGGCTAAGCCGGTAGCACAGATCAGTGCTGCAGTCAGGCTTGCACTGAGATGCATTGTGGGTCAGCTGGTTGGTTGCTATGGTGATCTGGCAGGCTGAGAGCTGTGTGTTCGAGTGGCTCCTCTCTCTGGTCTCATTAGGGGGGCCTTGTGATTTAGCTTAGCGAGCTCTCCTGGGCCTGAAACGGGAAATTTGCGAGCAACTCCCACTCTTTCTGTGTCTCATCCATTCTGCATTTTTTTGTCTTCACTATCCATTTGTGTATCTCCTATGAAGAATCTCTGTCCAAGATGAAAACAGAGTCCGTCTTTGTTTTCCTGTGTCATCCTGTCAAATATGTTGCATCCTTTTAAATCATTTTTTATCTCTTATGCCGTTAAATCCCTTGTATGGGATGTATTAATAGATAAATCTTTGAAGAAAGGGGTTGAATCATTTCATATTCACTGAAGGTCAAGCCACGTCTCTTGGACATGGAAGAGGGCAGACCAGTCAGGGCTGCAGCAGATCTGGACAGCTTGTCCCAACGTTATCTGACAGGCCTTTGCTGGCTTTGCCCGGCCTGTTCGTCCCATCACTGCGTCTGCCCAGGTCAGCACTTTTCATCAGGGTTGAGTAGGCACACATGCAAGCGGGGCTCATTCGCACAGCTGGACTGCCACATGCCCCTGCATGGGGCTACACAAGACGTTGGAATAAGAATGTCTGGCTTTTATTAGTACCTAGTTAAAGGGACCAGGCACTGATTGGCACAGATTAAGCTCAAATTTTTATGTTGAGGTTAAATAAAAGGCCCCTTGGCAGGAATCTGTTGTTTGTGACCTACCTTTCGTTTCTCTTGGTCAGAACCTGCCTTCTTGTAAAAAGGCAGGTGCTGCAGTTTGCCGTTAAAAGAGAAGAACGGGGGTCCCTCTACTGATCATAACTGGCAACTTAGATTTACACATACAGAACGAAACTATCATACATTAGGCATGGGCTAAGGAAGATTAATAATTCACAGAATAATCTGAAAGGATATTCAATTTCCCCTTTTTCTTTGTGAGCTGTTTTCTAATAGAGTACATCTTAAACTAAACATGTTTAATTTATCATCTTATTCATTTTGGGGGGAAACTGGATCACAACTTGGACAAAAGACACAAGCAGATAAAACTAAATTTTTAATAATATCAAGGATTTATTTGCCATTTTGTCAAAGAATACTCTTAATTTTCAGATTAGAGTTAGATATTTTAAAAAGCTTTTTTTTTTAATATATATATCAACTACTAGGTTGATATTGTGAATCATTTTGAGCGCTATAGAGGTTAGACGTACACACCGTTGTTGGTTGTAGCCTCATGGCACGAACGTAGGACTTATCAGATAACGGGTTTAAAGAATTAAAGCGCTCGATTTAACTGAACTGATGATGTTGGTGGCACATTTTAATGCGCTCTGGCTATTTGAGCAGCCTCTGCAATGCTCTTCTGTCTGTGCGCAAATATTTTTATTGGATAAAATTGCTCGTGAAGGTTTGAACAGAAAGGCATTTGTGTGTTTAAAAGTCTATAACTATAGTAAGATTTATATCCTTTATGCTTTCTGCCAAAAATCTATTCAGTTCTAAACATGTGTTTTCTTCATAGGGGATGTTTTTCTTTGTTGTGTATTTTGGTAATCTAGTTACAGTCTCTTGTTTTATTATGCAGTCTCTTGTGCGTGAGTCATCACGAAAGATTTTGCTGTGCAAAAGAGACGGGAAAGGAAGCGTGCGTGCGTGCGTGCGTGCGCGCGCGCGCGCGCGCGCGCGTGTGTGTGTGTGTGTGTGTGTGTGTGTGTGTGTGTGTGTGTGTGTGTGTGTGTGTGTGTGTGTGTGTGTGTGTGTGTGTGTGTGTGTGTGTGTGTGTGTGTGTGTGTGTGTGTGTGTGTGTGTGTGTGTGTGTGTGTGTTGGGGGGGCAGCAGCTGAGGCATGAAAGTTCCAGGACATTGCTGTTATCATATTACTGCTCTGCAGCCTATGTAATGATTTAATGAGTATACAAACATGGGTCCAAAGTTCATCCACATCTATTAATGTGTGTGTTCACTTACTGAGAACTCCAGTCAAAGCTTCTTCAGAGTTGTGAGCGTCTGGTGACCTCTTGAGGATGCCGCTGGTAATCAGCGGCATGGCTGCTGCAATCGGTGGCCTGTTTCAGCAACAGAAATGAAAGTGTCCAACATCACTGCGTTAACTGTGATTGACTCTCTGGCACTCACTTCCTCTTGTTTCTCCCTCCTGATTGGTTCAGAGTGCTCACCTGGCAGTGATGGATGCGCTGATGGCTGTGGGAGCCACGGAGATGGTCGCTGCAGTGAAGACACGCGGTTCTGCTCAGCTCCCGAGTGGAGCTGTCCGCTGGGAGGATGCTCTGCTTCACTGGGTTGACGGGGTAGGTATGACTTCAGACAAGAACAAAGCCTCACATCTTTACTGCATTTTGTCAGAACGGACTCGTTGTTCAGACATGTCCATGGCCTCTTTGTTTATTTAGCTTAATATATTGAGAAACTGCAAATCCTCAATACCTAAACAATGGTAACCAAAATAGTGTCTATTGTCTTCTCACCATGCCCCCAGTTAAACCAGAAGCTGAGAGAGCGCACTGAAGGAGCCCATAATGACTCATCTCAGGCAGTTACAGAGCCCCAACCTGTTGAGCCCTCTGTGAGTATTTATTACACAATCATTGTATCTGTTGTATTCACGACAAACTTATCAAAGGGGGAAAGAAAGCAGTAATAGGTGTGACCAGATAGTTTTTTTTTTTTTTTTTTTACAGTTGTTGATACAACCGTTTCTGTGTCAGTTATTGATCTTTTTTTAAATGATTTATTATCTGTGAAGTCGGTTTCCCATTCCGCACACTTTTGCAGTAACTCCTCAGAACGGGTTAATGTCCTGCTTCAGTAGCCGGAACATCTTCTCTGCTGCTGGATTGTCGTCCAGAGTGGCTGCAGTGGCGTGTTTCTCAGCGCTGTAGAAAAGTGTTTGACGCTTCTGACAGGGCAGCAGCCATTTCTTGAAACGACTGTCATCACAACCCGCTCTCCTGTTTGTCTAGTTCTTCCACTGCAGGCTGAATACCTCTCCCTGTGCTCCTGTTCTCCATTTCCCTTCTTTCTTTTGTTTTCTGTTATTCTCTACTCTGACAGTGTCCCACTCGCTGGTACTGGAAACTTGTTCCTGTAAGTTCCCTCCTTTCCTCTGCCTCTTCTTCTTATTTCTCCATCCCTCCAGTGTCCTCATCAAATCTCTCAAATTATCTGATCAGGTCTGTTTTTATTTTTTTATTTTTTATTCGCCGTATAAAATAACAGTGAGGCTGCATTGCTCATCACATCCTAGACAGCATTAAATTGAAGTTAACAGCTTTCAAGTAACCGTGGTGCAGGATATGGGGAAAAGGCATTGTTTGTGGGGAATGAGTGGTGCATGAATCGCATCGACGTTCAAGCAGGACTTTGAAACCGCCTTGTACAACTGGTTTCTCCGGTGTGTGACAGTCTTGTTTGTACAGGGCTTACCAGAGAATTTTAGTCAGCTCGTGTCTGTTGACAGTAGGCTGTGTGTTTGTGCACTGCAGGTATACCTGAAGTATTTCCCTTTCTGTAACTGCATCTTTCTTGTCTCCTGGGACCCTGACTTGACCCACTTTTTCCCAACCCTCCGCCTTTTTGCTCAGATCCAGTCTTTTCTTTGTGTCTGCCACGTCCTCACCTCTGCTCACTCCCTTTTACGTGTCGTCCCTAGCATGACTTTTTTTTTTTCTTTTCATTTTTGCTCTTTGCCACATTCATACTCCAAATCTTAACGTCTTATATTTGTTAATTACTCTATAGGGGAAAAGTAAAACTATGGACATGTGTTTTTAAAAGCATGGTATTGATGGTTGACAATAACATCCAAAAGCACAAATATTTACAGGTTTTTATTGCGACAGTGCTTAAATGTCTGTCTTCTTGCTTATAGCTCCGATACAGGAAGGATAAAGTACAATCCAAGGTGAAGCCAACCTTTCCAGTGGTGAATGAAGTCAAAGATCTGTCCAGTGGCTGCGCGGTTGCTGCAGTCATACATTACTATTGCCCCGGTCTACTCAGACTCGAAGGTACTAAAATGATCACCTTGCATTGCAAGAACAGCTTCTCTGTGCAGGAGTTGTCAGTTTAACACTTTTTCCACCTCCGTCTCTCCCTGTAAGATGTTTGTATGAAGGACTTCATGTCTGTGGCGGATAGTCTCTACAACCTGCAGATCATCCGCGAATTCTGCGACAGCTGTTTGAAGGGCTGCTGCCACTTAGCACTTGAAGACATGCTGTACACGCCGCAGGAGCTTCAGGTGCTTCCACAAACCCCAACCATTAATGAACTGCAAAAATACAAAATACTATATTTGCAAATTAACTCTGGATTCATTTTGTGCTCTTTGTTCAGCTGAACCTGCTGAGCTTCCTGTCAGAACTGCTCTGCTGGTTCGAGGTGCAAAGGCCGGAGTTTGTACAGCCAGTAGCTACTTCAGGTATGGCTCACTAATTCAGACTGTGTCCAGCGTTGCCATTGAGATGACACTTTTTAATGTTTCGTACTCTTTTCTTTTTCTTCTATTCTAGATGGATCCACACCAGTAACACAAAGCAGCTTGAGTGGTAGCAGGTGAAGAATCTATCTAAAAACATAATTTTACATTTGAAGCAATGCTGAAGTAAATGTTTTAACCAAAAGCTATGTCCTTATTCTGCAGTACCTCCCCCTCCATCTTCAAAAAACCTTTTCTCCCTATTTCTTCCCCTGCATCAGGTAGGTCACAATAGGACTGTGCCCTGATTTCATTAAGCCAAATGGCAGATCCATTTTATTTTTGTTTTACCCGTTTCCCTCAATTTTCATTTAGTTTTTTTGTCATTTTTTTATCTTTTCTAGATATGTTTTGTGACTTGTGCATACATTATTGCACATATTTCCCTCCACTGGTGTTTTGTTTGGTTGTTTTGTGTGTCCCTGTGTGGTTTGCATGCCTTTACGTGTCCATGTGTGTCCCGTTGTACTCAGGATCTTTGACTCAGTCTACCTCAATGTCTCATATAGAAGGAGTTGGAAGGATGTGGAGCAAGAAACCTCTCAGGTAGGACTTGTATCTTGAACAAACAAAAAGAATCACTTGATCGTATTTTCATTGTGCGTGCGTTTTCTTCGTAGCCCTGCGCTGTCAGCGGTGTCCTTCAGCATTCCGTTTGGCCTGGACAGTGATGTGGATATTGTGATGGGCAACCCTGTGATAACCCGCTCCGTAAGCTCTGATCAACTTAACCCAGGAGTCCAAAGAATGACCAGGGTTCCTTACACTCACCCAGAAGACGTCAGCCATTTAATTAAAAAACCTCCTGAACCCAATGGTCCACAAAAAGGACAGTGGACCACCCCGGCGTCCAGTATTCCAGCGGTGGCAGAGGATAATGGCCTTGCGGCAAATGAAACGGGAGAGCTCCCAACCATCGAAGAGGCACTTCAAATTATTCACAACGAGGGCAAGATGGAGCCTCGTTTACACCCTGATGGCGCTCCTGATGGCTTCTATCTTCATTCTCCTGATGAACCTGCAAGTTCTAGTTATAACAACAACTTGAAGCCCATCAGCTGCTCTGCCCCAACACACTCAGGAATGATGTACCGGCCTCCAAGAGAGTCCAGAGAGTCGGCTCGCACCAGAAATGCCTCTGAATGCTCACGCGATGACGACTCCGTCTTGAGAGATGGCAGCGTGGATTCAGATGCCTCAGAAGACCTGCCAAAAGCCCAGTCCACCCCAAACACACCTGCATCAAATGCAGGCTCTGCTAGAGGCCATAGTAAAGACGCGCCCGACAGTGGCGTGAAGATGACCAGCTTTGCGGAACGTAAAAAGAAGCAGAGTGTAGATTCTTCTAAAGCAAGTGACCCGTCTTCTCCTCAGATGACCACGTGGGCACAGAAGTCTGACGAAAGCCCAAGCAAGAGCCCACAACTCAATAATGAGATGACTGAGCTGGGGGCTCGGCTTGAAGAGAAGCGTAAAGCCATCGAAGCCCAAAAGAAACGCATCGAAGCCATTTTTGCAAAGCATCGGCAAAAACTAGGGAAGAGTGCCTTTTTGCAATTAAAGAAGGAGCAGAATGAAGATGACGGTGAGGGGAAAGGAGATGGACAGGTTAGCACCTCATCCACAGAAGATGACCTTTCTCGCTTGACTCTGGAGGAAAGACTCGCTCGGATGGAGGAAGACGAGCAGAATGAACGAGAAGAACAGCGCCCCTCTGAGGAGGATCAAAATGATGTCAGAAGCGGCCTGACGCCCAGCAATGAGGTCATGCAGACTAAAGAACCAGCAGGAACGCCACTAGAGAAGAACTCTGAGAAGACACTTGGCGAGAAAGCGGCAGCTCCTTTAGGGGACTACAACAATGCTGTGTCCAAATTAACTGCAGCTCTTTCCTCGCTGCAAAGTGACATGCAGCGACTGAGCGAGCAGCAGAATCAGTTAATCAAGAAGAAGACGCCGACTTCCAGTAACAAGTCTTGGGTTATTCCAGCGAGCCCTAAAACACCCACCCCAACTCCTCCCCCTGCACGTCTGTCACGAGAATCCACCCGAGGTCTAAACTCGACATCCTCATCTCCTTCTCCATCCCGCAAAGTCACAAACCATATCACTCCTCCGAAGTCCCCACATGCTCATCGAAGAGCCCAGTCTGTACCACCTAAAAGCCCCAAACACAGTCGTCACATGGACATGAAGGTCCCAACGCTGTCGCGGGTTCTCACTCCACCTCAAAACGTGGACCGAATCCCCCATCTTCGACGAGTGAATCCGTGGCAGTCTCAAGTCCAGACGTCTTCCTCTTTCTCTATAGGCGGCTCTGATAGCCTAGATGAACTCTGCTCATCTGGACCAACTCCGGCCCCCACACCTACACCCTCACAGACGTCTCTGCCAGCTCCCCCTCTTGCAGCAGATGATGCCCTTTCAGAGGTGGGCTCCAATGACGGACAAAGTATATTTAGTATGGACCTTGAGGCGGGGCCCTTGCATAGTCCATTGGCTAAGAAGGAAGGGCTCGCAAGTGGAGCCTGCAGCTCTGGTGCCCCATCCGAGTGCTCTTTTGAGAGTGATGCTCCACTGGGAATGCTGAACGGCAAACGCAGCAGCTTGATAGAGATCTCGCTGTCTGCCCTACAAGGAGATGCTGAAGAAATTTCCCAAGGCCCTGACGCTTTCTCTGATTCGATGAGTGACCGAACAGAGCCGGAGTCAAGAGGAGGAGTTGGCTTCTTTTTCAAGGTTGGATCATTTCAGTGATCGACTTTTTTGTTTGTTTGTTTGTTTGTATTTTGTTTTATGTTTTTATAAGAAATTTCAACTCATTGTGTTTCCATTGATAGGATGACAAAGATCGGACAGATGTTGAGATGGCCCAGCGAAAAGCAGCTTTGCTAGAGAAACAGCAGAAGAGGACAGAAGAACTTAAGAGACGCAAACTTGAGCAAGAAAAAGAAAAGGAATCAAAGTGAGATTTATTTACAAAAAATAGTTGCATTCATTACCAAATAAATTTAAGAGCAGCACTAATTGAAACATTGCAGATACATTTTATCAGATGTACTGATTCTTGGGCTGGTGAATGTAGATCAGGCTTACAGAAATTTATCTTATCCAAATCCATCCATCCATCCATCCATCCATCCATCCATCCATCCATCCATCCATCCAGTGCATTACCAACAATCTCACACACTCGCACATAAAACATCTTCACTGTAGACGTTTTTACTGAATTGGAACAGCCTGAGACTAGTAATTGTCACATGATGTCAGGGGTATTTGCAAGAGGCATTTTCAAGAAGATGCATGATTTTTAGTATCACTGATTGGACATTGAGAGGGTGGAGATACACTGTTAAAGTCTTCATTAGTTGTTTCATCATTTATTAACAAAAACTGGCACCAGTTTTGAAAAGTTGACCAGCAATCGTATAAAGCTGGAATCTTAATATCGCATGTTTAGTTTTACACAGCATCTCCCTGTACTTTTAGCAAACCGCAGTGGATGATCATTGAAGGCTGGGGAAATAAGAGTGAGGACAGAGCCCGGACTCCTGGCAGCCCCCCAGCATCACGCACCCCACCAGCAGAGGGGACCCCCCAGCGCAGAGGAGACTTCACCAGGCAGGAGTATGAGAGGCGACAGCAGCTAAAGCTCATGGAGGACTTGGACAAAGTGCTGAGACAGAAACCAACCACGGTCCGTGGTGTCAAGAAGCAGAGACCCAAGACGGTGTTCAGAGATGACTCCATCCTCTCCAACAGCCCTGTCAAGGGTTTCATGGGTAGGTAACTGACTCTCACCATGATTTTTCTTTTTCTGCCTTAATCCTGCACCTGCGTGTTTTGGATTTTTTAAGAATAAACTCTTCATTCCTCTTGTCCTGTGTCCAGGCACTAAGCTGAACAAGGTGTACTCCCACTCAACAATGAACCTGTCCTCTATGGCTAATGAGTCTGGAGGCCTGATGGCCAGGAAGTCTCCCAGGTAATCTGCTGGTCTGCATGTACTTGGTTCCGAGCTCAGAAAATGGGAGGTGTAATATTGTCTTTAAACATCTGTAAAGAGCAATTTGTGACTGCAAGAGAAAGGTGACATGACGTATCTTTGATGTGCATTTTTTGTTGTATAGTAAAGTTGGACAACTTTATCATCACGCCGTTTAATAATGATTGAAAGGAGTAGAACAAACAAACTGTCGTCAATATGCGTCTTTGTTACCCACAACAATAAAATACTGTTCTCCTCGCCGTTGGGTCCAAAGATTCATATCCCCCATAACTGACTTTTGTCTCCGAACTCTTAACTCTCTTTAGCCGTTCACACTCTCCCTCCCGGTCACGACTAATGTCACCAGGACGTATGGGTGCACAGAATGGGGAAAAGGACTGGGAAAATGGCTCCACCATTTCCTCTCCTGCTTCCATCCCAGAATACACAGGTCAGGGTTATCTTAAATAAAAATACCTAAAAAAAACAATCAGCATTGTTTAATTTGGTTTATAACATCTTGAAATGTCATATCTCCCAGGGCCAAAGCTGTACAAGGAGCCTAGCTTTAAGTCCAACAAGTTCATCATCCATAATGCCATCACACGCTGCTGCCTGGCTGGCAAGGTCAACGAACCACAGAAGAACAAGATTGTAGAGGTGAACTGTCCACTGTCACAGTTCAAATGAGAGGCTTGATAGGCGGCTTTAAAATAACATTCTAACTTTTTTCTTTCTTTGTGTCTGTGTTTGTTTTGTTTTCCCAGGAAATGGAGAAGAGCACAGCCAATCACTTTCTCATCCTCTTCAGAGATTCCAGCTGCCAGTTCAGAGCAGTTTACACTATGAACCCTGAGACCGAGGAGATGGTACGCCTTACCGGCATCGGCCCTCGAGTCATCACACCCGAGATGGTAGAGTCCATTTACAAGTACAGCTCTGACCGCAAGCAGTTCACCGTCATCCCGTCCAAAACTATGTCCATGAGTGTTGACGCCTTCACCATCCCTGGACACTTTTGGCAAAAGCGTCCAGGAACCCCCAAAAAGCTCAGCACCCCGAAATAAAGACTGACCTGCCTAAGATGGCTTGGAATGTTACCATTCAGGGAAATACCTCCCAACTTGACAACTCCCAGTTTGGCCAGTGCGGCGCTGCAGATTTCCCCCTTTTGACGAGCAGCTGACAAGAAGACTGACCAGGTTTTTGGCCAGTTTATCAACCTGGACATGCGGAACAATCCAGTCAACTATAAATGCAAATACAATGGGTCACTCACTCAATCAGGCTCCCCATAGTGTACTCAGTTTGTAAAATAAATTGTAACTGATTCCATCAGGATTTAAAAAGAAAAAAAAACAAAATCTTCCCTTGCCTCCTCATGCCTTGCCTTACTCTGCCATGTCTGAGTCGTTTAGTGACTCTTGAGTAGAAAAAGAAAAGAGAAGGGGACAACCACACTGCCTTTGCCCACACATCCATGTTTTAGGGCACAAGTAGTTTCCACCCCTTTCAATTCTGCTTGCTTTTCCTCGTTGCTGCCTTTTTCTTCTTCCAGGGCTTTATCTCCGGTCTACTGAGACAGCGGCTCAGCTCTCAGTTCTGATTGAAGATCCCAGCTGAAATGTAATGGCAGGTAACTCTGCTCTCATGAATGTAGGGCACACACTAACCACTCATTCCATTCAGGGGTGTTTTTTCATTGTTTGGTCTGGACCAGAAAATCCCGTCGTGGGTGGTCCCGCTGGGGGTTGTTGCACTGGTTGTGGCTACTGTAGTTGTCGGTGGACTTAAAAAAGAGAAAAGAAAAAGAAAAAAAAACGAGACTGTCTTCACCCCATCATTTGTGCACTCTACTTCACTCCAACTCTCCTTCATCTGATGACATCTGGATGTGTTTTGTTTATACTCTTCTGACATGTTTTTGCTGGACAAATTCATTCAGACTTTGGGAGCTGAACGAAGAATGAAATGTCATGTGACCCTTTCTCTTTTTACTCGCTTTCTCATTGAAATATTATCTGAGTTTGTCTCGAAAGAATCCTGGAGACACGAAGGAGTGCTTTACCATGTTTATCATTACCTGGATACAGCTCTGTGTGAAAAATGATAATCAGTGCTGATTTAATATATATATTGAATGCTAATGACTTTTTTTGACAATGATTTGTAAAAAGTAAGTTGACCTTTGTAAGCTACAAATAAGCTAGCCTGCTGCTTAAACATTAGTGAGACGTATGTTTGAGATGAGATGCGAATGAATGAGAATGAATAGAAATTGTCAAACGGCTGAAGATGCTCGTCTGTGGATGATTAAATCCTTTAGGCCACTGAAAGTGTGTTTCCTAATGTTCCCTGTTTGTGTGTCCTGGCATATGAACAGTAGGTTTCTGGACTGTAACAGCCCTCATCTGCCCTCAGTCTCTAGAGACTCGCGTGTCTGTTGTTGGGGGAATGCAAAATGCCAAACAGCCCCCTCCCCATGCGTATCAAGGGAAAGCTTGCTCCACAGATGCTTGTGATGTTCAATCATACCACGGAGTCTGTGGGAAATGATCCCTCTTCTCTTCCTCGGCAGTCTTCAGCACTACAGCAGCTGCTTTAGTACGGCTGTTTTTTGTTTTGTTTTTTCCAAACAACTGACTGCCTCCAAGAATCGTGGTGTTTGAAGGGGATTCCAATACAGATGTGGGAAAAAAATGAAATGGTTGAATAAATGATTTAGATGCGTTTGTGGAGGAGTGCATATAGAATTAGTGGATGCTTGTATTTATGTATTTGTAAAGCTTAAATATGTGGTAGTGATTATCATATTTTGATTCAGTGCAATTCTTCTATAGGAGTCCCCACATCACCTAGAGGTGTATTTATTTGCTTTTGAATTAGATTATGCATTTGTTTAGTTTCATGAATACTTTCTTTTTCTTTTCCTTTTTTTTTTTTTTTTTTTTTTTTTTTGGTTAAGGTTGAGTCAAATTAATTTCATAGAAGTTGTCATATTTTGTTTTGTTTACCCTCCTTTGTCTAATCTGTGCCAGCACATTATGTATGTATGTTAATTTCATAAACTGACTGTCCTTGGTAAATGGGCCAGAAAAATAAAATCTTTTTTTTTAATCATCCATCTATTTTTCCATTCCACATCTTTTTTTTTTTCTATTTTTTTTTTTAATGTTTATTTATTTCTGCTAAAGTAAAATAATGTACTGTGGGGTTAAAAAAAAAAAAACATCTTCCAGAAATGGTAATGCAGCCAGTGTAGTTGTTTTTATGCATGTGTAACTGAGTATTAAGGCACGAGTAGAACAGACAAATTCACACACAAAATGACATTGTTTGAAGATGCATTTTATTTGTTGAACAGTTTAGGTTTTCCTGAATACATCTTCAGTGCTTGTGTCTCATCTCACAACAACATAATCCAAAGATCACTGGGCTGTTTGGTTGTGGTAATACTGTTAAATGAACCTCTGCCAACGCATGGCACAAGTTAAAATGTGTACCTGTCCTTCAAATACTTTCTTGGAGCTCAGCTTTGCCTTCACCTGCAGTAAGGGAAAGTTACAAAAAAAAAAAAAAAAGAATAAGAGACGACAGTGGCTTCTGATGGGGACTAAAGTAGGGCCAAAAAAAGTCAAAGGATCATGCTTGGGCCACTTCAGGGTCACTTAGTTGTGCTTTGCGTGCAACATTTCAGCCAGTAGCGAGTTGCAGGGTAAATCTCCCAGAAGGTGGCGCTGGTACAGATAGTCCTCAACCTGCAGGCTAATGCTGCGTACCTCAGGGAGCCGGAGAAGCAGCTGGCCAAACTTGTCCGAGTGGCCTGGGTGACTTCTCTGGGTGTGCTCCATCAGCGCCCTGTTAACCCGCTCTTGAGTCTGCTCCACTTGCCTGCGGCTGTGCACCAGCTTCACATCTAAAGCACACAAACATTTACACAATGAATCTTAATAGCAATGAAAAGCATTACATCTTTAAAATGTCATTAAAAAAATCTCACCAGGGTTGAATAATACAAGATACTTGAGACAGACAAACTCATGTCTGTCTAACTTGAGTGCCGTAAGTTTGGACACAAGGTCCTGGGTTCTTGATACCAGGCTGCACAGCGTCTCTCCTGCCTGGGAAATGATGTTTGACACCTCAATCTAGACCCAAATGAAGCAGAAAAGGTGAAGATGGTCAAGTTTGTAAAGATTGAACAATAACATCACACTTGTTACTAAGAATATTTGTCATTTGTATGTGCAGGAAGAGTCAAACTTTACCTGCTGACCCGTGACCAGGTATATGCAGCCCTCTTTGCCATAGGTGACTTGTCTACAGAGGTGATCCAGGACCAGCAGCTCACTCCAACAAGTCTGCAGAAGCATCATCTGGTCCTCCACCTGTCAGAAGCATAAGCATGCCCAGTGTCTCGTGAGTTATAGACGATGACCGGTGACCGTCAGCAAAGCAGCCAAGACATGAAAGGAAAAATGCTGGTGAAGATAACAGTGTCCCTGACTTCAAGATTTCGTCACCTTAAGTTCCTTAAAGAGGCTGCTGTTTCGGGCCCACTCCACAAGCCCAAAGAGAGTCTGGTCAGCCATTTTGCACATGATGCTGAATGTGTTGAGCCGGTCGTGTTTCCCTCGATTGGCCTGCTCTCTCTGCAGGCTCGCCAAGACTTTGGTGCAAAGCACTCCCTCATCCTGCTCACCCTCCATGAGTTGAGTGAGGAAGTTGGGCGTAAAACTGGCTGATGGAGGAGCGCTTGGGGTCTGGGTGGGACCCTGAGACAGAGCCATAGAGGAGGAGGGGGTAGAGCAGGGTGATGATGTTGGTATTTTTGAGCTGTCTGAACATGAGTGCATGGGATAGTTGTGTGTGGGAGGCGGGCTGCAGCTATAATCAATTTCTCCTTTTTCTTTGGGGAAAGTGTAGTAGAGTCCAGGGTAGGGCATAGAGGGTGGAGTGAACACCCTGTGGTTGTTCATTGTGCAGTCCAGAGGCATGGGTTGCCCCGCGACAGAGGTATATATGTGGGTTAGATCAAAAGCGTCAGAAGACGGTGGATCACATATGTGACTACTTAAAATGGGATGATTATTTGGAGATCTGGGACGATGTATTTGTGTTGTTTCCATCTTTATCCTGTAGGGAGCAGTGTTTGGCTTTTGCTGTTTCATCTGCCTGTGCCGCCGGTATAGAGGGCCAAATTTATTCCTTCCACCTCTCATCCGATCTGGCCGCACAGCTGATGACGGAGCATAAAACAAGTTATATGGGTTTTACTGGGAAAATCAGCACAATCTAAGATATGAACCAGTAACATGCCTCGTCCATTATGAGGACTGACGATAGCCACACAATTAAATTCGTCATGTACAATATAGGACACTTTAATGTTAAAAAAAAAAAAAAAAAAAAAAAAAGTAGAAAAACATATCAGGAGAACACAAAGCCTGCTACAATGAGATCAAGTGTAGAGCCCTATCCATGTCTGTTTCTGATCAGTAGTGACAGTTTAATGTACCTTCTCTTCTCATCCCTACAGCCAAACATTTCTGAAAGCGGCAGAAAGGGCAACGTTTCCTCTGGGAAAGGTTTACGGGGCAGCTCTGCTGTTCTGCACAGGTGTAGTGCTTGTTATTTTGCACTGAGCGTTTAAAGAAGCCCTGCACACAGAGAAAGAGAGTCTGGGGCTTCATTCTGCTGTCTACAAGTGTTGAGGTTAGTCCTAAATTAAAAAAAACATATATATATATATATATATATATATATATTATATAAGTATATATATATATAAAATAAACATCTCTGCAGTCATAGAAAGGCGATATATATCTTAGATGTGTAATAAACTGGGGTTATATTCTCAAAAAGCTACCTTTTACCTTGCAACTCTCGCAGGTAAGCAGTCCATAGTGGTATCCTGATACTTTGTCACCACAAACAGGACAGCTCTCCTCTGACTCTGAGCTTCTTTCTGGCTCCTCTTGCTGAGCTGAAAAATATTAATAATATAATATTGCATTATAACAAGAACTTCTTGAAGTGGCCAGCAGTGTCGCACAAGCTGAGAAAACAAGAGCTGGATGAGTAAATATGGATCATCGTAACGATGTTTCAAGTTGTCACAAATATTTTATGGACTTTATGGATACTGTGATGCTTTGCGTGTCTGTGCGAGGACGATAAATGTTAAGCACATCTACCAACAGCCGTGGACGCCATAGGAGCTCAAGTCGGACTCGAGAAACATAGTTACAGTTTCAGACTGGAGTTAAAAACACAATGAGCCCATTTTCACGCAAGTGGCTGAAGAGACTGGAGTTCTATGCTGCCGGTGCGAAAATGTGTCATCTAATGAGGTTTATTGCTCAGCTGTTGAGAAAACTGTAAACAATATGTGACCATCCCCCTGGTGCAGACAATACTTTATTACTCATCTTCATTTACTCAACTATGACTGCAGATATGATCCTTACGTAATAACCAGAACCAGTCAACCGAATGGAAAACAGCTGCACACTGATGAAGCCTTACTTAACTTTTGTTGGTGTAGAATTCAATTTGCAAACCAAGGTGATCATTATGATTTATGCAACACCACACGGCAGTCCTATGGCCAAATCCATCTTTCAAAACATTTAACCTTTAAACCAGATACATTTATGAAACCAAACCGTTTTCTGACTTATGTCATCTGATATATTCATGCTGCACTTCCATCCAGTACTCACATGTTGATGATCCCTCCAATGCTAACAGCTCCTCTGGATAGTTACCAGGGTGGTGGACAAGAGGCTGGGTTAGCTGTGGGTGATATCCAGGTATGTTCATCCTGGTTAATGGGACATGAACTCCTCAGTCAGATCAGCTATGTCCTCATTGTTGAGGAGACTGGACAAATATAGCAGGAGAGCCAGAAAAGGCCCTGGTGACGGCCATGGCCCAGGAGTCCAAGAGAGACTGACGGCTGTTGGAGGCCCATCAAATGGACTTCGATCTGTAGTGAGTGTCATAAAACCTCTCCTGACTGGCACTCCTATCCAGTCAGTGTGTCAGCAAGCGAGCCAGCCAACCAGCCTATCCATGGGAAACAGTCAGATAGCCGCTTACTTGAATCTTATTCCGGGGAAATCATGTTAGTATCACTGAGCCATACTGGAGCTCCACTGATAAGATAAGAGTCCAGTGAGGAGTGCAAATGACGTCTTTCAGACTACAGACATTCAGATTTCATGCTCGCGTAACACAGATCACTAAGTATTTGTACCTCAAAAAGACCTGTGTTCTTCTAGAGATTGTAGTAATTAACTGTAAGCACCTGTCAAAATAATAGGGTAAAAATACTTCATTACCTCCCATTCTATCTAAAAGATATATTGTAAGTAAAAGCCACCAATTACAAACTTAACATGCATGAAAATATTGTTCATATTAATTTTCTTGTTTAAACAAAGTGGAGTCCTCTGGTTCCCAGTCAAATGTCAGGTTTCACACCAAGAATGAACCCCCTGGAGGGGTAGTCTTTCTCATCTTCATCAGTCTTCAGGTTAAGAGCCTGAGCCTCTGCTTGCTGAAGTGGTCCTGCAGGAAATGCTTTGCAACCTAATGAGTCCAGAAGATGCTGGCCAGGCAGAGCGAACCCGTAAACACCACGGATGAGGCTGGGATTGGAAAAACTACGGGAAATCTGAGGTATGGGGATGTTTGTGTGAGTAAAGTACGGCAGCTGACAGAACCAAACGCTCAGTCGTGGACAAGCAATCCCATCCTGTTCATAATGATCTAAAGACTGCATTACTCTCCTTCGGACTTGTTCAGCTCTGTTGTCATAGCGATCCGTTTAATCAGACTCAGAATAACTCATTCCAACCATTCACAACAAAAATCCACAATGAATACACTCAATGAAAGATTTTGATGATGTTATTCCACATTTTCAGTCACAATGTGATGGGATCAGGGGCGTTTCTTGGGACTGAGATCATTAGGGGCTGAGCCCAGACACTTACAGGGAAGTCTAGGGGATCAAACCCAGACAAGAAAGCTCTATCTCTATGCTTTCTTGAGCCTTGTGGCATCTTATTTACAGCCAACTACTGCCAAACATGTACTTAAAAATGTGTCAAAATTAAATTGTTATTGATAGAAACAGGATGATGCACTCATAGATAACATGGGGATTAGAGCAAAAAAATGTCAATCTAAAAGAGTTGAGTGTTGATGCATACAGACTATTTTAGGAGCCATATTTCCCAAAAAATGCATATCACACGAGTCAGTTTAAAATTTATTCAGCAGCAATACTGTATATTAAACTTGGAGCCATTTTAACTTGTACTTTATTTTTCCGTCCACCCCCGACTGTGTTGTCCTGCACCTCTGTCTCTGCTGCTCTTTTCTCTCCATCTGCTCATTTTCCATCTTTTGAATCTGCTGCCAGAGAAACAAAGAAATGTATGCTGAATGACAACAGAACTTATTAAATAAAATATTTTAAAAACATTTTTTCAACTTTTTATCTGAAAATTGGCTGTCTGTGTTACTGTACCTTCCACCTTTCCAAACTGCTGCCGTTTCTCTCCATTGACTTGCTTCTTTCCTTCATTCACTTACTTCTAGGTCATCTGTAGACAGAATATGACATCAGATTTCTTTTATCATAGCAGGCGTTATCAAAAAGCAATCCTATAAGGGAACTGGCCCTTGCAACAGGATTGGCATTCACTGGGGAAAATGGGCTCAATTAAATTGCTTTAATTATGAAAAACAAGAGATGTCACTCAAAAGAAAAATAAATTAAAGCTCTCCTCTCCAGATAATTACATATATATATATATATATATATATATATATATATATATATATATGTAATTATCTGGAGAGGAGAGCTTTAATTTATTTATATATATATATATATATATATATATATATATATATATATATATATATATATATATATATATATATATATATATATATATATATATATATATAGTATGCAACTTAATGAAAAAGATAGCCCCCTAACACTGTTTTACATAAAAACAGAATTTAAATGATTCTTTTACCATTCATTTCTGCTGGCAGCTCCCAGAAACTTGAGCTTCGGCCGATTCAGCTTCTTTGCTTTTTAAAAACAATGATATTCATCGTAGGTTCCGTTTGTGGTTTGTCTTGTTCTCAAAACGTATTTGTCTGAATCCAGCGCGCAAACACCTGGATTAAGATCAGCCAATGAAAAACGGATGCTTCACGCAACCCCTCCCTCACGTCTTGGCTTCATGAACATTCTGTGTTGCAAAAATTCCCCCCCAAAAAAGTTTTTTTTTTTGTTGTTGTTTTATATCGAAACATTTTACCATAAACTGCTTCTTTTGGAAATGATGCAAAAGCTTTCATCAAATGAAAATAGAGTGAAACTCGTCACGCGAATCCTGTAGATGATAATCTATTTGAACTTGAGAGTGCCATCTGGTGGCATTAAATTAAACTGTAGTTTGTAGTTTCCCAGGCTTATGTTACGCCACCTGCGTTTGGACCTTGGTTTGCATCAACAAAATGTTTTTTTGTGTTAGAGATAAACAAGACCAGTCATTGCAACAAAACAAGAAAAGTTTGAACTTTATTGGATGTAAAGAAGGGATCACAGAAGATTTCTAAAACTATTCAAATCATATACATTTGTAATTTGAGGCCTTACATGTCGTTTTATGCATGACACATGATTTTGGTTAAAGTTAGTCTACAACATAACTCCATATATGTTCTCTGCTGACATTTGCGGGGCTCGTGACCTCCAGGTGGGAGGGGATTATGTCGTCTCACTCACTGCTGGGACATACAGCCTCACCGTCAGCAACAAACCACACCTCATTGTGTCTGTTAAACAACGTCATCGGACTGCAAGAAAACACATACATTCATATCAAATAAATCAGTACATTGAGTGTTTTTCAAACAACTTTCTTAAGCATTTTCATCAAAAATCCAGCAATTATGTTACCTGTTATATCCAACAGCGGCGTGGGTTTTTTTGTACTTTGCATTATTCTTGTCCAGGGCGGCAGAGAGTTCATTGGCTTTCTGTTTGTCTGATATGGTTGTCATCCATCCTCCGTAGCTCAGCGCATACACATTCATGGCAGGTGTCTCATTGATGTAAAGCTGTAAAGCAAGAAACGTTTCATTTCTTGCCAAAGCAGCAGGTTTCGAGAGAAAAGATTCAAGAGCCATTGTGAGCTTACGCTGCTGCTGGTAGGCTTAGGAGGACTCTTCTGATGTTCAGCTGGCAGCAGGAAACTCATTGTGTAGACTCCCCTTTCCCAGAATTTCTTTTCAGGCATTTTCACAACAACGGGAGCAGTCATTTCAATTTTCTTTCCTGGTATGATAGCAAAGTTATGATAAAGAGGTAATAAATGAAAACAAGTGTAAAATAATATTAGAAAACAAATACCTAATCAAAGACCTTCACTATCTTAGCTGTCGGATTAAATACGATGATTTTGTCAAAGATCATTTGAATTTTAGCTGAAATGCAAACTTTATATATAGTTTTTTTTTAAAATCTGTTAAATATATTCAAATATGGCAGGCAGGTACATTCAGAATGAGTCACAAAAATATTTTTTTTAAATGAAAATCTCTCTGTATCTATGAAGATTTGGTCAGATATTTTTGAAGGTCAAAAGCCATTTCAAAGGTGAAATTAGTTTAAATGTTCATAATAAAGCAAATTAGGCTTCATTATGGTCTCATGTAATTTTTATCCATGCTTATTACAAACATTCATATTTTTGTACCTAATTCCTTCTTCAAAATCAAACATTTTGTCACAATCAAAGCTGTCAGTGAAGGTTTAAATAAGGAAAAAAAAAGAAAAAGAAAGTACATCTGCATACCTAGCTCGTTTTCACCGGTGATGTATCTGAACAGTCGCATGAACATCTTTGGTGAAGCAAGTTCCATGGCAAAGGAAGTCTCTTCAGTAGAAACCCATTTTACAGAGTCATAGTGGCGCACCTGAGTGACATGAACAAACATGTGCACAGAGCTTTTTTAAAGCTTCCAGCATCTGGATCGTGAAAAAGCGGCCTTTCTTGTGCAGAGACACTCACCTCGTATTCACCGATCTCACAAACGAGATCGAACAGCAGACACTCTTGTGTCTCAGAACAGAACTGAAGCTGGGAGGAATTTCTGTGAAATCATTGTTTTTCCGTTTAAACGCAGTCATTAGAAAGAATATAAGAACAAAAACTGCCTGTGCCAGACACTGAGTTCCAAATACAATTGAATCCAGATTTCTTACCCAACTCTAGCCTCAGCTGTCAGAACCAGTAGAAAGCCAACAAGCCCTGTAAGGTAAATCCTAAGAGACACATGGAGAGATTTTAAAAACAAGATCATGTTGCAATACTTATATACACTTCCCATGTCAGTAAGCAATGGTTAAAATTCCCTCTAAGATCATCTGTAAGGTAAAATGGTACTTACATTGTGACAGACAGCTGTTCTTGTTGCACTCACAGAAGGAATGTGCAGCCTGGACCAAAGCAAGCATTTATACTCCTCTGGTTATGAAAGGCAAAACAGACCACTCCCTGCACTCATAACACAAAGAGGACAATACTGTGTCAAGAATGTTGAAAAACCCAAAGTGAAAAAACAAGATTTTTTTTAGAGGGGGTGGGGGGGGGGTGGGGGGGTGGGTGGGGGTGGGGGGGATTGGTGTGACTTGGTTTCTTACCTAATATCAGTTCAACGTAGATGAGATGATTAAATATCAAATGGCGAGAGCTTTTTCTGTACCAAACGTCAACACATCATAGTTAATTTAATTTAACATAACCTAATTTAACCTAAACCAGCAGACTTTTTCTTGTGTGTGTGTGTGTGTGTGCACAATAAACGACCTCACATACAGTAACTTGTTGGTTTGCACTGTTGCATCACAGCTGGACGTTTCCTGGTTCAAATCTTGGCAGGGATCTCTCTGTGTGGGCTTTGCATGGTCTCCCTGTGCTTTCGTGGGTTTTCTCCAAGTACTCCAGCTTCCTCCCACAGTCAAAACAACATATACTAGGTTAATTGGTGATTCTTAATTGCCCAGGTGAATATGAATGTGGTTGTTTACCTGTATGTGGCTCTGCGACTGCCGACCCGTTCGGGGTGGGCTCCAGCAGACCCCTGTGAACCTGATTAGTGGGGGAGTGGTTATAAATGATGAATAATGATCATGAATCGTGCACCAATGTCATGTTTTTAATATAAGATACATTTTTATCTGATATACACTCTTACATCTGACATATTGCATTTTCCAAAACTGCTGGAGAATTGTTAGATTTTATACAATATGAGGTTCTTGGTTACATAGATCAAGATCCAGTCCATAAATAAACTCTTCCCTGCTTTTTATTCTACTTCTTTCTAATTCTTAGGATCTTCGGTGAAACTTGTATGACTATACATTACTAGTCAAAGCAGTTGCTTCTTTATTTACAACTAAAAAAGGGTTGATGTGAACTCCCCCCCCCCCCCCCCCCCCCATTTGTCACCTGTCTGACAAAACATTTTCTTTAATGGAACCCGATTTCCTCTCTTTGTTCTTCTTTTACCATATGATTGGATTACATGGTCACATACTGCACGTTTCACTTGTTGTTCTGGTGTCTCATGTTCTGTTTCACGTGTCTGGCAGAACATGTTAGGAACTGGCTCACACACTCAAAGTGTCTAATTACCATCCAACATTATTTAACACTACATTGTACAGAAAACTCTGTAATGACGCCCTTAGCTCAGGTTTACACAGCAAACAACGTGGCTGGGTCAGAAATAATGGGAACGCTTTGCAGGCATTCAGCTCTCAAGAGAATTTCAGACACTGATTACACCTTTTGTTGGAACCCATACGATACATCTTTTGTACATCCAGAACACCAGAATAATGCCATTTGTTCACTTCTAAGGAAAATGCAATTAACTGTTAAAAAGAATTATCCAGTCACGTCCAGCAGTGCTTTAAGTGGAAAAAAACAAGTGCCGGTATTCACCTGCTGTCTATCATACAAATATAAGACAAACACATGAGTGATATGTGTACACTATGTCTGTCTCTATCTATTGTTTTATTGTACAGAAATTACAAACCAAATAGCCAGTTCTAAATAAAATCTACATGAGCCAAATTCAAAGTGTCACTGAGCCACGTTTATTAACTTTAACCTTCATGGTGTTAACATGGTGTGGAAAATATCACTGACAAAAAAAGATATAAAATGAAAGCGCCTGAAAAACATCAGGAAGTAAAAAAATATGACTGTTTCCTTCTGTAAAATAGATTTAAAAATTCAATATGTTAACCAGCCATACACAGACTCACTGCATGAGTCATAACCCTAAGCCTCACACCGGGCCGCAAACCGGGCCGCAAATCGACCAACAAACCGACCAACAAACCGACCAACAAACCGCCCCGCAAACCGACCAACAAACCGCCCCGCAAACCGACCAACAAACCGACCAACAAACCACCCCGCAAACCGACCAACAAACCGCCCCGCAAACCGACCAACAAACCGACCAACAAACCGCCCCGCAAACCGACCCAAAAAACTGGCCCACAAACCCGCCCTCAAACCGGCCCACAAACCGGCCCACAAACCGGCCCACAAACCGACCCACAAACCCGCCCACAAACCCGCCCACAAACCCGCCCTCAAACCGGCCCACAAACCTGCCCTCAAACCAGCCCACAAACCGACCCACAAACCGACCGTCCCATCAGGATCCTTTATCTGGACTTCTCAAGGGCCTTCAGTACCATCCAGCTCCTTGTGCTTCAGGACAAGCGGATGAGGATGCAAGTGGACCCCTGCCTGGTGTCCTGGATCTTCAACTACCTCACAAACAGACCACATTTTGTCAAGCTGAAGGACATTGTGTCTAACACTGTGGTCAGCAGCACAGCCCCCCACCCCACCCTCCACCCCCACGCATTCTCGGTAGAGGAGGTCCTGCAGTTACTCGGGCTGGATCATTTTGTGGCCCAGCAGGAGTAGGGGAAGCACCTCATGTGCTTGTTCAGTAGTGTAAGTTAATCATCACCTATTAATCATAAGTGAGATACTTTTTTTTGAAAAATGTTATATATATATATATTTTTACAATTTAATAACTTCTTCTATTAAAGGCTAAAACAAGAGAAAGAGAGAGATAGAGAGAGAGATAATACGTGTACGTGTGTGTGTGTGTGTGTGTGTGTGTGTGTGTGTGTGTGTGTGTGTGTGTTTGTGTGTGTGTGTGTGTGTGTGTGTGTGCACGTTCTCTACATTCAAATCTTCTCAATCTGCCTTTTGTCCATGTAGACTGCCCTCTAGCGGTCACTTTGGGGAACGGCAAGGCTGAGTTGAATTTACTTTTGGTGGGACGCTGACAGAAAATTTAAGGCGTTTTTATTACAGTGGTACTTACGGTTTTTTGATCTTCATTTATAGAATATCTAATCAGGAACTGTAGACAAATATCACGGCTAAAGAAAATAAAATAAAAAGATTAAAGCAGTCAAGTATGTGCAGAGGAGGTCTTTCTATTTTTATAATGTTTTTATAAAGTATACAGCATATTGTGACGCATTGTAAGAGGCCTATTCTATTCTATGGAAGAAAGTGTAGCAACAGCCTCATTGTTTTTGATAAAGGCATGAAACATGCAAAACAACTTTTTTCACCTACAGGACTACAACTCCCATGTTGTGACGAGTCGAGCCATTTAAAGTAATCCCTGAGTTTATGTAGCTGCGCGTCTAGAGCAGTCCTGCGGTCTGGCACGTCCCCTGTCTGCTCTCTGTACACTGCAGTATCTTATAAACCCACTGCTTCATCACACTCTGGCTATTTCCCTCAACGGCAGGAGTGAAGAAGTTCATCCCACAGGTTGGTAGACTGCAACACAGCAAACAAGTCACTCTGACATCGATATGTCTCTCAATTTACCTTCTATTGGGATTTAAAATGTCTGCAGCTTCTGCAGTGCTCTTCTGTGTTGTTGATTTGACTTACTGTAATTTACCTGTGAAGTAGGTTATTTAGTATTTGAAGTAGCCTATGTCAATCATTAATTTTACATTCATTTGAGAGAGAAACTTATGTCACCCTTTCTAACTATGAGTTATTTTAGTTTTAAGATATATATTCACATTATTTCTGAATACATGAAACTGAAGATGTAAAGTCCAAACGAGCTCCAACAGTCAAGTCGCATCGTGAAAGAGCATTCTGCATTTTTAATGCTTTTGATTGTGTCCATGTAAAAGTTGTCATAGGACAACCAGGTATTTAGAAACAGAGGAGGACAGGGATAAGGGGATTATCATTTCATTTACCATTGTTTAACTTTGGTGTTAATCACAATAAGGAGCAGTTTCTCCAGACAAACTGAAACAAGGCTCTTGTTGTCTTACTATTTTCATCCCAGATGCACATCTCCTCCGTGCGACTCTCTCCTTCTTCCGGTTCTGGTCCCACACTCAGAGCATTGTGAAATTATAAACATAAAATACATCCGCTTCTTTCTTTCAAAACTTCCTTTTAAAATAAGTAAACACAAAATCCCTTTAACTTTATGAAATGTATTCCTGTAATGAAATGCAATATTCCTCAATGCTATTCAAAAGTAAAACAAAATATACTGATCAAATAATCATGTTATTACACTCAAAAAAAAAAATTAAAAAAAATGCTCCCATGGTTTGTTAGATAATAAGGTATGAAAGGGATGCTTTTCCACTTGTAGAAACAGGAAACAACCTTCACTGGATAAACGGTAGGACTACCTGGTGTAAGTAAGTTTTGATGGAGCTGTCCTGAGTCTCTCAGATCTTCTGACATCACTATCAGTCTCCAAACCTTGTGAGCCAGGCTCTGGATCAAGAGTCATCGTGTTTTGAGTCCATACTATGTCAGGACTAGTCGCACTGTCCACATTTTGTTCCTCTTGAACAGGTCACAACTCATCGGCCTGGCTTCAGATTGCAAATCGAGATCTAGGCTGAAGGGTTTGTAATTTTCTTCATCCTTACTGGTATTTTGCGTCGCAAATGCCAAGTAAAAAGCTTAATCCTCTGAATCTGTGTTTTCATCACCTCCGCTCACTTGTTCTGACATTTCAGGGTCCTTAACGGAGCCTCTGTCACTCTCTATGTTCCTTTGTATCTATGTGCCCTCGTTCTCATTCTTCTCCTTGAAACAATGTCTGGGTTTTTCACTGATTCCGAACGGACGTTTTGTCCCAGCGGCAGAATGGGATTATGATGGAGGATTTTGACAGGACTTTGGCTATGGTTGTTTTTGCAGTGTTCCTCAACATCTGATTTCGTCTTAGGCCAAAGCAAGGTTTATTTATATAGATATACTCTTGCCTTCATGCTTAAGAAATGACAGTAACTTTGCTTGAAAAACTTCTTGTTCTTCGGTTGCTGATGACATAACGTGAACAGGCAGGCCCAACTTCACCAGGAACGCCGACTTGCTCGGGTAAGGTCTGTTCGATTACGTTGGCTGGAGTAAAGACTAGCACAAAATCAAATCTTGGAATTCAAGTCAGGACGTCTGGCAACTACTTTCTTCTTCCGCAAAACTTCAACGGAGGCAAGGACTTCCCCTAGAACCTCATCTGACACATCACAAACCCCACTTAAAACTGCAGCATGTGCAGGGTCTGACTGGTGTCTGCTGCACCGCGCTTTAATCTGCTTCCATTTTGTCCAGGAGCAGAAAAAGTAACCAAAACTTAAAAATTCACAGTGATACTCAAAACATTCTGTAATATCACAAGCATTCCTTAATACAAGCAAATCTGTGCAATTACAAGAAGAAAAAAAATCCCCCGGAAATGTAACCCTTCTACCTTCTGCCTCGTTGTAGCTGGGAATGGTTTTATTTTATAAACCCTGTTTCCTTTTTTTATACTCCAATAACACTACGGCAGAAGAGACCTCTCAGTAAGAACAAGCCTGGGGTTCCATACGACTCTCACAGGCTTCACAGAACTAGTAATCAGAGCAGATGTGGACACACTGGACCCCTCTGTCTCCCCTTCTCGTTCGGTTTCCAAAGTGATCCACTCGGCAGTGTCAACATTAACGTAACTTGGCTCAGCTCAGCGTGGGTCGGCCCTCCGAACACCGTCCAACTCTCTTTTTTGTGGTGTGGGTCGTTGGCGGACTCCTCTGCGGTTCACTGGAGCAGGGAACAGTTTCTCCAGACAACCTGAAACACGGCTCTTATCGCTTTGACTATTTTTTTCCCAGATATGCAACATGGTGTTATGATTATATTGTGATCATCCCATAACTGCTACAGGAGATGCACAGCTTAAAAGACAATCTTAAAGTCTCAGAGAGCTCCAAGACATCGGCCTGATGAGTCATTCAGGCAACAGATGCAAAAGAGAAATACAGTTTTTATTGGAGCTGATGCAGGAAGAGTTTGTGGAGAAGGTGCCACAGGCAGTGTGTGAAGCAATGGGCCATGTAGGTATCCTGTGGGTCGCAGAATGCCACATCTATCAGATCCCACGATGCAGAGACAAGATGTGACATAGAGGAAAGCATGTTCGGATCAGAACGCATGATCATCATAAAGCACCAGTCAAGCCTAAAAGCGATCCCGCTCACACTACGGAAAAGACCTTGGGCAGCAATACAGTTTTGCTGTAGTGAATCCATTGTGGCCTTTCTATATATATTTCTATATTATATGATATCTTTTCGATTACTTCTGCATATATTTATGGTCCACGTGAGCCTGACATCAGAAGCCAAACATGATGGGGAGCAGGAAGGTGCTGGTGACTGGGTGCTCCTCTGGCATTGGCCTGGCTGTGGCTGTACGGTTGGCCAAGGATGAGCTGAGGCGGTTTAAAGGTCAGCCACTCACTCTTCTCCCTCGTCTCACTAATTACATAATGCAGATGACAAGAGTAACTATAGTTACCAAAATCCAGTGTGTTCATTGTCTTGAGGCAGTGATTGCCACAATGAGGGATCTTGGAAAACGGGGACCCTTGGAGAAAGCAGCCAGCAGGTTGTTAAATAGAACGCTGGAAATCAAAGAGCTGGATGCCTGCTGCGAACCGTCCATCAAAGAGTGCATCAACAGCCTGCCAAACAGACAAGTGGATGTTCTGGGTCTGTATCCTTTCCCTTCTGTAAGTGAATCTCTGATTTCCTTGCAAGTAGGCTGTACAAACCTGAACACTGTGTCATTGTAGTGAGTAATGCTGGTGTTGGGATGATCGGGCCGCTGGAGTGTCAGAGCATCCCCGCCATGAAGGAACTCTTTGACACCAACTTCTTTGGACTGGTACGGCTGGTGAAGGAGTTGCTACCAGACATGAAGCAGCGGCAGAGCGGGCATATTGTGGTGATGAGCAGTGTCATGGGACTACAGGGTGTGTTTTTGCGTGTCACTTCAGAAAAGGCCAGCCATGAAAATAAAATGCTGAATTGTTGTTCCTACATTTCCTAATGTTTCCCTGCAGGAGTTCTGTTCAACGATGTCTATGCTGCCTCCAAATTTGCTGTGGAAGGATTTTGTGAAAGTCTGGCAGTGCAAGCGTTGAAGTTTAACATCAAGTGATTACATGTCCTAGAAAACACCTTAGCTGTTAAAATTTAGCCAGCTCTCAATGAAAATTTGAGTTATCATTAAGCTTGCCCTGGCGGGAGATTTACAGCTTAACATCCCTTTTTCAATCTCAAAAGGACTACTCTTGTGGAACCTGGTCCAGTGGTGACAGAGTTTGAAAGGAAGGTGTATGAAGATGCTGAGAAGATGGATCTAACAGGGACAGATGAAGAGACTGCTAAAATCTTTCGTGAAATTTACCTACCATACTCTAAAAAGATCTTCACATCATTGGGCCAGACACCGGAGGAAGTGGCTGAGGCAAGTGGGGAAAGTTGCGTCCATTTAAGTTTAAAAGCAATGAAAAATATGTTGTTGTTTTTTTCCAGCGGCAATACATAATAATGAGGCCTGTTCTGGTGTTGAATGCTTTTTGTTCACTGTTTAGCAAACATATAAAGTGATCACAGCCACAGACCCTCCTTTGCGCCACCAGACGAACCGCCTGTACACACCCATGACTGCACTGAAGCACGCCGACCCGACTGGAAAGCTGCCTGTGGACACTTTCTACAAGATGCTCTTTAAACACAGTAGTGTGTTCAATGCTACTCTTGGGATTATGCGCATGATGCAAAGAACGGGTGGGAAGAAATTATGACTTGACTGCTGCACAGACCGGAAGTGATTTATTGTTTTAACTACAACTCCTGTATTCCCCTAAAGTCAGTTAGCATTAACAATTTGAAAATAGTCATTTGTGATAAAAATACAGATTATATTTATACTCTTTTTATGTTTAATAATTCTATTGATTTATCTTGTATTTGTTGCAAAAAGAAAACAAAAAAACATACACATATTAATCTTAATATCAGTGAAAAAGAGCAAATTGATACAAAGAGTGTTATTTTAACATAATGATGTTTTTTTTTTTTTAACTACAAGAGTGGGAATTAATAGTACCATACTTTAATAAGATATTCATTTGACGGATAGGCTTTTAAACAAACATCAATAAACAGTAACTAAACTTTTATTTTCTTTTTTTTTGGAAAGACAAAAATGAATGCACCAACTACAGCCTGCAGAAATCTCTGCAGAAATCTCTACAAATTAGAGAATGATAAACAAGTAGCAAACAAGTAGAAAAATGATAAAAAATGATCAACATTTTGCTACTGCACAGCGCCCAGACTCGGCTCATGTTCCAGTCAGCCTTTGGACACAACTGGCCTTCGACCTCACCTACTCCTCCGCACATGAAAATGCCAAAAGTGGTGATGGAACCAAAACAAACACAGTGCTTGTTCTTGAAATGAGCAGATTTATACAATTAAGCATGCGTTTCTTTTTCCTTTCCTACAGCAGGAGTGCCTCTGCCCGACTGTCATAAATCTGTACCGCCTACCCAAACATGGCAGCCCTCTTTCATGCAGTCACCGCGGATTGTAACTGGGTTGGATTTGTGTTTAACCTTTTCGCTGTGAAGTACCATGACTTGACATGACTGTTGTAAACTGGCTCTATAAAAATAAGCTAAATTGACATCAAATTAAATGAAATGATCAAACCCTACTGAAACTGTCCAGATGTGTGTCCCAGTCCAGTCGTGCACTGTTTACATCCACAGCAAACGTGAGTAGCCCCAATTGTTTTTCTTTTCCTCTCTTCTCTGTTTTTCTTATATTTGATGGATGGATTTTTCGGATTTAACAACAAAGCACAACTTTATGGGATTTCTGCTGGCAGTCTGGTACCATAATTGACCATCTGTGAATTTAATTTCCTTAAATTCATGGCATGTGATTCATTTCCTTAAGTTAATTCTGTATGCTGTTGGACAAAGAAATACATATCCTTCATTTTCCAGAGATTGTATAGTATCTAATCGCAGCTGTTCACATCTAAAAGCTCTCAATTTGTCCTATTTCAGAAAAAGGTTTGTGTACTACAGTTAGATACTATTTAAAGCATCTTCTTTTCAGCTTTTTCATGTTAATGCTATGACATAAAAGATAGAAGACTTACTGAACACAAGGACACAAAAATGTAGATCCTACAATGTTTATTATAAGTAACTTATTTTACAACTTTTGACTGTGAAAACTGTTGAAATGTTTTATGTACAGTGATTTTGAACTACTTTTAAACACTTACAGATATTAATTAATAATGATAGAAATGATCCATGACCCTTCTAATGTAAAAAAAAAAAAGAAAAGGGGAAGAAAACAATAAAATATCAGTCACAGTCTTGGCTTCAAATAATGCTAAATGAAGTACACTTTATTTTTGTCCTTTTTAGTACATAACAATCATTTTTAGAAACATAAGACTTCTCATCTACCCAGAACAATCATATTTACAAACAGAAACTGAGAGGTTGAATGTACAAAACACTTAGTGTGACCTGGTAGGGAAATTGTAAGACAGTAATATATAAAATTAAACATACAAACAAAACTGTTCCATTTGTAAGTAAGATGGGAACTGGACCACGAACATCAACAACAGCAGCCGGTTCTATCATAAACGAAACAAAACAGTGAAAAATCGGTCTATGACACATCTAGGGGCAGTTTTTAAGTCTCAAAAAAGCAGTACCTAGGAGTGGTAGCCTACTCTTCTCTGCTCATGATGACACAATGTAAAAAAAAAAAAAAAATGCAAAGGTTACTTTCTCAAAATTCTACCAATAACAAACGACCTCGCTGAAATGTGCACAAAATGTTAACGAGAGGACAACCTCTCCTACATGTTCAGGTCACGTGGAAGTAAAAAAACTTAGTCAGATATTACGCCAGACATAAAGTAAATGACTGGGAGTGTCATCTCAGAATTTTGTAAAAAGTTAAAGGGTTCAGCACTACATAGTAGTGTTTTTTTTTTTTTTTTTTTTGTTTTCTTTTCTTTTCCCCAGTCTCTTACGATGCAGCTCCATGACCCCTGGACTGGAGGCTACTGTAGATGCAGGGGAACGGCCCCTCTGCATGCCATAAAAAACACCTCCCTGAGGAGTGACGGGACAAAAGCAGTCACAGCCCAGCAGCCACACCCCCCACACTGACCACCGAGTGCCACCGAGATCTCAACTGCTGCTGAAAGCCTATTTAATCCACTCAAAAACAGGATACGGGCATAACAAATTCAACCAGTCACTTGTCTGGTTTTTGTTCTGTGTTGCATGTCTCTTAAAAGGCAAAACGTCCGGACTCAACAAGACGGGAACAGTGGAGGAATGTTTGCAGGGAAGAGTGATAAAACATAGCAGCCAATATAAGCATAGCTTAAAACATCGAAAGTGATGTTTAAAAAAAAAAAAGAAAAAAAGATAGTGAACAAAACAAGGTTACTCATGGTTTTCCATGAATTCCAATATACAAATACACAAGAAAAAAAAACATAACATTAGGGCAGTGAGAGGCACATTTTTTTAAGCAAATAAGTTTTATGTGAAACATAAATAGAATGGAAATGCTTAAAAACCAAAGATATCACAGTTGGCAGTAAGAGTTCTTTAACATCAGTGAGATGCTATAATATGGAAGCATCAAACCTTACATTTTCTCTGCTGACTCCTTTTTTCTTTAATGCTATGAGGAGCGTTACCATGGATTCACCGTCCCCCTATATAATATATAATATCCATTGTTGCTTTTGACCTGTGTTTCGTTTGACCCAGACTGGCCCGATGAGGCTGGTCACTGGAAGTGCTTCAGACACTCTTATCTACATTCTTGTTCATAATACTCATATAGAAAGTAATTAATTACCACAACTCAATCAAACATCACTACTGCAGAGCAACTCGTGAAATGTATTATCTAGAACCATTTTAACAGCTTGATGGCACTTTATATGAGAACCTAGGACAGAAAGGAAAACTATAAAGCAGTTCAGATAGATAAAAACAATAAATAAAAATAAATGAATTCCCTTCAACATTTCACTTTTTTCCCTTATCTACTTTTAAATGTTAGGTTTCTGGAGTGTCCCTAAGCCTTTGAAATTAAAGACTTGGTTTTCTTCATATACTTTTTTTTTTTTTTTAATAATAAAAAATAAGTCCATCTGTGACAGAATTACTTCATTAAATTGTCTGCTGTTTTTTCAGACAACACACATTTCCCTTTACTTTTTTTCTCTGCAAGAAATCACTAGCAGACGGTCCTCGTAATAAACACAGTCAATCCAAATCCAATGAAAATCTTGGAAATAGGCTGACACATAAAAACCTGAACAGGCCCAAGAGCCAGTCCACAGATTTCTTTACTCCAGGTCCCTTTTCAGGCTGAAGCCACTGGATCTTCATGCAAAAACCTGCATTTTGCCATTAGGCTCTGGAATTTGAGTAATTTGGGTCTGGTTGGGGACAGTAACTGCTGGACTCGGTGTGGAATCTGACCAATCAGAGACACAATGAGGAGAGGGACTAGACCAGTGCTCAGGAGACTCTGGGGAAGGGGTCAGATAGGGGTGCTCACTTGGCAAATTGTGGTAATGCTTGGGTGTGGCATCTAGTGCTGATGAATAGCTGTGCTGGGAGGGAGGGGTTGGATAATCCTCCTTTCCTGCAGTGCTGCTACTTGGCTGGGAGGGAAGAGGCTGAGTGGGCTGGGATGTTGGTGCAGCTCCTTGGGTGGGCTGCGCAGGAGGTTGTGGCTGCGAGGGTTGCTGAGGCATCTGCTGCTGCTGGAAGAAGGACTGTGGGGGCTGTGAGGTCTGGGGTGTCGGTGGAGTTGAAGTACCCATGCGGGCAATGCTTTGCTGGGTAGTGATACTGTGATTAATGAACTGCTGCTGCTGTTGCTGCTGCTCAGCAATCGAAGGCAACTTTACTGGGCTGATGGTTGGTGTGGAGGTAACAGGTGTGGGTTGCAGCATAGGACTGCGGTAGAGCTGCTGTTGGTGTATCAGCATGCTCTGCTGCTGCATGGCTGGGCTCTGGGGGTGCATGCCTGCCTGGCTATTCTGCACAATATTCACGACTTGCTGACCACACTGAGAAGAGGGGGGCATGCGCGTGTGCCAGTCAAAGGGCACACTCACAGGACTGACCATACCCATGTTGAGCCCCATCTGGCCTGAACTCAACACATAGCTATGATTGACATCTGAAGCCATAGAAACGCGGCCCTGCAACGACATTGCTCCAGCTCCTAGGTCGTTGATTTGAGCAAGAGAAACTGCGAAGGGGCCCCCTCCTTCCAACATGCTATTGTGTACCATTGGGGTGCTTGGAACTGACATGGAAGCGTGGAAAAGCCCTGGTGACTGCATGGCCACTGGGGATGTGGGGTTGGTGATATAGCCTGCGTTGCTTGCTCCTCCGTGGGGTGAGTCAAGTGAGTCAACTGGGGATAGAGTAACTGAGCTATCCAGTAAGGCACTCTGCATGTCCAGGGATAACTTCTTGTTGCGAGCCTTTACTGACTCCTTCAGACTGGTCGCATGCTGGCCTCCCAGACTGGATCCCTTGGCCCCAGGCCGGCGGTTCTTCTTGCCCTGCGGGGTGTTTTTCAGACTGGGAAGGAAGGCACTTGGTGGGCACATGAGTGGTGACAGAGTGTGGCCCCCAGTGAGGTGGTGTCCAGCCCCTCCATGGCCCTGGGGACTCCTTACGGTGTTATACTCATCAAGAAGCTGCACAATGTCGTGGTGCATACGCTCCTGAGCAATGTCTCTTGGCAACCTGTCCATGTGATCTGTGATTTCTCTGTTTGCAAAGTGAGCAAGCAGCACCTTGACAGCCTCACAGCTGCCCTCACGGGCTGCAAGGAACAGAGGGGTTTCCTCCTGAAAGAACAGAAAGAAAGTATGAGGAAAATAAACGGGCTATGTTAGATACAGATCTATGTATTGCTATTAAACTCATGCTGATTCAAAATCCTGGTTCAAGCTGGATAAATTAATGGCATACCTTGAGATCTTGCATATCTTTGTTTGCGCCGTTCTTCAGGAGGGCAACAGTGGCGTCCACATTGTTAACAGCAGCAGCCCAGTGCAAGGCAGATTTACCTAAATGAAAAAAAACCCAACAAACAATTGGAATAAAGTGTTTTGATATTAAACTCAATTAATTCAAAAGTATCTGTATCAAAAAGATCTGCATTTTGCGCGAAAAGTGACACTTACCCAGTTCATCAACAGCATTGACATCGGCGTGACAAGTGATGAGTTCCTCAACCATGCCCTCTACCGCCAGCCGTGCAGCCAGAATCAGGGCAGTGGAGCCATCATACATCCGGGAGTCAAGATCTGTGGCGCGATTGCGGATCAGGATCTATATAAGCAGAAATAAATGTAATTGATATGCAACATGTAGCGTACATAAAGACACGAGAAAAAGAAAGTATTTGTTTGACGAGAACTAAGCCAAATTAGCTTATAGAGTGAACTTTAAACATAATTACTTCCTGTGGCTTCACATGTCCTGATGTGTTAGATTTGACATTTTTTAAAGATTTTTCATGCTTTTTTTTTTTTTGCATGACTGCATGAGTGGAAAACAGGGACTATAGCTATTCTCACTAGTTTTGGTGTCACTAAACATAGTGCAACAATGTCTGTTTACCTGGAAAACTCCCTGTGCATCTGCAGCCACTGCAGCATGTAACGGGGTGCGTCCTGTGTTGTCTTGAGCATTGGCATCTGCTCCGGCATCCAGCAGCCTTTTAGCAGCATCAGCACGGGCATAGCGGGCAGCCAGGTGGAGCGCTGTCTCACCCGTGCGGTCTGTTTGAGCAGCAAGGGACGCACCCTGATAGATGAGGTCAGAGATAATGTTGGCCGAACACTCCTCAGTTTCCTCCTCCTCTGCTACCTCAGGCTCTAAGCCGCCTCCACAGAATGATGCCAGCATCAGTGGTGTAAAACCATCTGGAAGATGAAACAGGCACGGGTAAACAGTCAAATTATTTATAAACCACATTCAAAATAGCCCCAGTAACCAGGTGCTGTGAACTGAAAACAAGCACAGAGTATAATGATAGCATAACAGATAAATCCGTGCATAAGTCCTAAAACTTTAACAACTTTATTACTCACCTGGACCTCGGACATTGACATCCATGCAGTCACTTTCAAACTCTCCTTGAGGTGGCGTAAGAGCCATGGTGGGTGGTACACGAATGTCTGCAGCTGCAAGGTGGTGCTGTGTCCACTGTCTGCAGTCCACTGCATCTTCGCTGTCCGAGAGCAAACTCGGCTCTTCAACCTGAATTTCCAACAAATACCATTCACGTGAGCTCTTGCACTTCTGTGCCCATGTAAAGCAATGCATTTAATTTATTCCAAAGAGTTGTGTTATCAACCTTGAGCCTCTTTGCTTCTGGGCAGTCGGAGTCCATCCACTGGTCACTGTGATCTCCAAGTAAAGATTCCTCCACAGTCTTTGGCATGTGTCTGATTACAAATAAAAACATGTAAAATGTTCAACCAAAGTAAAATCAAACAGCAATTCAAAACTGTATAACCCTTGCAATTTACTCTCAATGGTATATTTAATCACATTTAGGCACAATTAACTTCACAATCAACTTACTTCATGCCAAGAGCATCCTGGCCCACAGGTTCTCTGCGGTTCTTGTTGCTGCTCGGTTCTTTCTTGAGAAAGAAGCCCTCGGGGAACCAGAGCGTGCTGTGTTCTCTCTTTCTACGTGTGATCAACATGCCTATCACTAGAATGACCAAAACAAAAAGAGCAGCTACTCCTGCCAGCATCAGCATGCCCGGCAGTGGAGGGTCAGGGTTTTGTCGCGTTTCACCTGCAGCGTCAGAAGAAGTGGTAATCACATATTTGTGTCTCATATATGTCACTGGTGCTTTTACTATTGAATCTATTATTCCCACTCACCACGGACTTCTTTGAGGGGATAAGGGAAACGGAGCATCTCTACTGCAGACAGGGCTCCCAGGTATTCCGCAGCACACTGAGCTGTAGGGAAACAGTCCTCGGAGCCCTGAGAACACAAGCGGTTGTCTATCTCTACGTAGACAATGGACCTACAAGAAATGCAGAAATGCAGGTTTTTATGTGCAATGTACATCCTACACAAATACAATAGATCTTTTACGTTTACAGTATGCGGGACTAACCCGATGACCTCTTGTCGAGGCTCTAATTCGCGTTTGAGCCGCGCCTCTTGGCGGGTGTAGGGACGGATCATGGCTTCCCCATTCTTGTCCAACCTGAAGCGTACTGAAGTGTGCAGGATAGCGCTCAATTTCTGCAAAAAAGCTGTGCTGGTGCGGAGAAGCTCCTCTGGAGGCAGGAGCACTACCAAAACCAAGACACCATCTGCAAGCTCTTCTGGAACCTTCTGAGCACAGTCCAAGCCATCCCAACCGCACTCTTCTGTGTTGCAGCCCTGGTCACACTCCCCGTCAGCGTAGTGGTCAATACAGTAGGTTTCATAAATAGGACTAGAGGAAGCACAAGCAGAAGGATCAGCCAGTGTTCAAAGATCAGCATTAATGAAAGAAATCATTCCTCATTAAAAAAATAAACTCACTTGCAAACTTTCTCCTTGTTTCTGCAGTCAAAGTTGTCATACAGGCATTCGGCATTGTTGCAGGACTCGTCACACTCGCTGTTGTTGAAGACACGCCAGCAGCGAGGGTCTGTGCACTGAGCCCAGGGATTCATTGCTAGAGAACAGTCACCACCGTCCCACCGACAAGGTAATGTGTTACATTCCTTGTCACAAACTCCATCATTGGCCTTGCCATGACAGTCTGCAAGAGGGCACGAGGGTGCCGGGAGCTCAGATGGTAAGCTGCTCTGCTCACACCGTTTGCCCGCCCAGCCAGTGAGACACTGGCAGTGGAAGAACGGGAAGCTTGTCTCTTCAGTGCACAGCCCTCCATTTCGACATGGCTGTGAGGAACACCCTTCATTACTACGATGTTGACACTGGGGCCCACCATAACCGTGCAGGCAGGCGCAACGCGCACCCCTTGTGGTGAGTGTACAGCTTCCTCCGTTGTAACAGGACAGCTCCCGACAGGACATGCTTCTTTCACAGTTTGGACCAGTATAACCCTGGAAACATACATCTTTTGTGAACTTCCAGTGCTGTGATTCAAATTTGCAATGATAAAATTAGGTTTTAAAACACTTTCAGTGAATCTAAACTTACAAGTTGACATGTGCAGGTGTATCCAAGGGAAGAGCTGCTGGTTACAGAGCAGGCTCCACCATTCTGACAAGGTTGAGACTCACATACGCCGAACCTGTTCTGACACCTCCGACCTAAGAACAAGGGAGTGATGGTATAACCATATAACCTTTCACAAAGAGACTACACAAGAAGAGAACATAAAGGATGGCATTTGTCTAACCTGTGAAGCCGGGCTTGCAGACACACTGGTAATCATTGGGCAACTGGATACAGTCCAGACTGTTGGAGGGACTGCAGGGGTTAGAGAGACACTCGTTTATGTCTCCCTCACATCGTTCTCCTGTGAAGCCAGGGGGGCAATTGCAGCGATAACCACCCACTCTATCCACACAGGTACCATTGTTCAAGCACTTTGGAGAAGCCCCGCGCACCCTCAGGGGTGGCGCGCAGTCATCTTCATTGATCTCACAGAGAACACCTTTAAAAGAGAGAACAATATGATGTGATTTCTTTATCACATATGATGAAATCTCTGAAGTAGTTAGCATAGACTTCTGCTGCTTTTATGCTTGCATACCCAATGTGCCTGGAGGACAGGAGCAGATATAATGTCCCACCAGGTCAATGCAGGTGCCTCCATTCTGACATGGATGAGACTGGCATTCATTGACTTCTATGTCACAGTTCTTCCCAGTATATCCTGGCATACACTGTAATGAGAAGAACAATGTCTTTATAACTTCAAAACCAGAACAAAGTGAACAGTAATGTCGGTGAAATGTGTCCACGATCACACAAAGCATTGAACTCACGTCACATTGGTACCCGCCGACATACGGCCTGCAGGTGGCACCATTGCGACATGGTTTGTCTTCACAATGGTCCACTTGACTTTCACAATAGCTTCCAGTGTAGTCAGCAGGACATTTGCAATAGTGGGTATTCCGACTGTTAACACAGTGACCACCATGGTGGCATAGTTCATCTGTTTGGATCCCTAAGTAGAAAGATGGGAGATGTAAAGCTGACTTCAATAACTCTGCTAGAGCAAAAACTCTAAACAGAATAATGAAATGAATAGAATGTTAAAAAAAAAAAAAACAGACCTCGCTGTCGAGCGGCTGTCTCACAGGAAACTCTAGGGATATCACAGTAATCCCCAGACCAACCATTTGTACATTCGCAAGTGAAGGAAGCATCTTTTTGACGACACCGTCCACCATTTTGGCATGGAGACGAGCGTCTGCACCATTCAACTGGAATCTGGGGAGGTTAGAGGCATGTGACAAATTCAGAAGGATGTTATATCTAAATCATAAACATATAACATATAATCAAGCTCCTAAAAAAACATCCAAAGTGTGTGTTAATTCTTTGTACCTGGCAGCGACTGCCAGTATATCCCTTGGGGCAGGAGCAACGGAAGGACTCAAGAGCATCTTGGCATATGCCTCCATTGAGACAAGGCTGGGAGTCACACTCATTAATCTCATACTGGCAGTGGGAGCCGGTGAAGCCTGACCGGCACGTGCAGGTATAACCATTGATTTTATCTGTGCATGTCCCTCCGTTGAAGCAGGAGCTGTGGACACGAGTGGAAATATGGGCATAACTTGTTCAGATTTCTTCATCATGTTCAGTAGTTACTTACACCAGCACATAGGATGGTTTATGAAGTACAACCAGAAAAAAACCATATGACTCAAACACACATAGTCACCTTTCAGTGCAGTCAGGGATGTTGGTTTCGCAGTGGATACCAGTAAAGCCAGGCCGACACGTGCAAGTGTAGGAGTTGACATAGTCTTTGCAGGTGCCTCCGTTTTTGCAGGGGGAGCTCTGGCATTCATTGATCTCTTGAGCACATCGGAGGCCTGTGAAGCCTGGGAGGCAGCTACAATAATATGAATTTACACCATCTGTGCAGGAACCTCCATTTAAGCAGGGATCTGATGGCACAATGAGAGAGAAAAAAATGACTTTGGTCGATACAATAAATATACCAGTATTGTGCCTGGCACGTACAGATTTACAGGTAGGTATAATAATTCTGTAATTACACAGCTAACTCACTAGGAACACAGTCATTGATGTCTGTTTCACAGGTCAGCCCAGTATATCCTGCTCTGCATGAGCAAACGAAGTCTCCGAGCGTGTTCGTGCAGGTCCCACGGTTTTTGCAGGGGTTTGAGATGCATTCATTCACATCTATGTTACACAACTGACCTGAAGATTGGGAAAGATGGTCCAAATAAATATAATTTGTGCGCTTCAAAACAGATGATTATACAACAAATGGGTCCAAAGTAATTGAATTGAAATGTTCCTGACCTTGCCACCCTGGCTGGCAGTTGCATTGATAACCCAGATAGTCCGATGTGTGCGTGCAGACTGCATGATTGGCACAAGGGTTAGGGGAGCAAGGGGTAAGGACCTCAGTACATGTGGGTCCACTGTAAGGAAGCTCACACATGCAGGTGAAACTTGCAACACCGTCCACACAGGTGCCCTTGTTCAGACAGGGGCTGGATGCACATTCATTGATGTTCACCTGACAGAGATTACCTGTAGTGAGAACAAAAAAAAAAAAACAGTAAACGAGACACGCAATCGTATCTGCATATTTTCAGTGCACCACTAGAGGGAAGCAGAGAGTTGTTAGTTAAGCCCCTTAGAAGATTTCCATGAAACTATACTATTGTATGCTTCAAAGACGATGGCCACAGCAGTTATTGTGAGTTTGACTAGCAATGTGATATTCTCACCTCTGAAGCCTTGGCGACATTTGCAGGTGAAACCATTGAGCAGATCAATGCATGTGCCAGCATTCTGGCAAGGACTTGGCAAACAGTCATTCCTGTCAATGTCACAGTTTTTCCCAACCCATCCAGGTTCACAGTCACAGCGATAACTGGAAATACAGAGATACTAGTTAAGCCAGTAAACGTAACCTGGTGTACAAGTTAAAACCTGCAGTAAAGGAAAAAAGCTGCAACTTAGGGTACAAGTAATATTTCTCTTTAAACTGCAACAAAATTCTGAACTATTCATACCCATTGATGTCATCCCTGCATGTGCCATGGACACACGGGCTGCTGCCACACTCATCCACCTGGGAGTAGCAGTAAGGGGGCTTAAAACCCTCAGGACACTGGCAGTGATACCCATTCTCTTCGTCAACACATGTTCCTCCATTCCTACATGGGCTAGATGCACATTCATCTATTTCCACATTACATTTAGGACCTGGCAGGAAAGATGTCAGACAAATGGTGCTTGTTAGAATTTCCAGTGTGAAGTAATTTTTCCATTTGTAATTTATGCATTCAGTTTCAGTGGGCCTTACCAGTGAAGCCAGGTTTGCAGACACAGTCGTAACGATTGACGCCATCTTTGCAGATGCCAAAATCACACGGATTACTGGCACAGTCATCAAAGTTTATCTCGCAGTTTGTGCCTGGGTTCACACGGAGATGAAAGAAACACTGTTTTAATATCAAATCACTTCTCTAATGAAAGCGTATTATGAATGGAGTCTTGTCTCTTACCTGAGGTTCCATGCTGGCACTGGCAGATATATTTATTGACCAGGTCTACGCATTTACCCCCATTTTGACAAGGGTTGCTGTGGCATTCATTGAGCTGATTCTCGCAGCGATAGCCAGTGTAGCCAGCATCACAGTTACAGGTGTAGCTTGCAATGCCATCTATGCAAGTGCCGTGGTGGCATGGGTCGGGTTGGCAGTTGTTGATATTACTCTCACAGAGTCTCCCTTCATAACCTGAGGAGGACAAGCACATACATAAATGAAGGTGTTTTGTTGCCTTATAACTGATTACTGACTTTCACCTTCTAATTATGAAACCATTTTCACTGCTTTCTTAAAATTTTGCTTCAATTTCACAACATCTTCCTCACTCCTTTTTGCACTTTTTTAATTTCAAAAACTTTCTGTTTTTGGACTCTGACCACTGTGGTTTCCATGCCAACGGGTGACTGCATGTTGGGCAAGTAACTGTTGGTTTGTGTGGTATGTGTGTAGTACAATTCTGAGTCGGGCAAAGCAGTAAAAGAAGGGCCATACACAGGCCTCCCAGGCTTGCTTTTGTTCTCGGTGGTGGAGAGAACAATAGACAGCACCACGTCAAACAGGGCTACTTCACTCAACAGAAGGGGCCCACAAACACAGCAAATACCAAGCAGCTGGCCACTGAAACAATGAAGCAAGCTTCTCCACAGGCGTAGGTGCAAACAAACATGTTAAACACCAGTGTATACACATATCCAGATTATATATACAGCCTTTGTGACAAACTACACAAGCCACTGTACCTGGCTGTGCTTTCAAATGTGAACGTGACTGAATATGAAGGCATGCGAGTAAAGAAGCAGCATAAGGTGTTGTATGGGGGTTTCAGAGATGAACAGATGTCGGGGTGATGACCATGGCTCCTTTCTTAGCAACTGCTGGTCCTCAGTGACCCCATGATCCAGAGAACCAATGAGGAAAAGAGGGGGATTAGGGGCCTCAAGTTGGTCTGCTTGGCCAGCAGACATCCAAAGAAATAGCTCACCCCCCAAAAAACACTGAGTGCTCAACAAAGACCAAACCAAAGACCAAAGTGGCTGAAGATCATCTGCTTCTCTGTCTGGGGAGACATCTTGACTTGTGTTTTGTCCATCAACTGTCTGCTAATATCTATTAGGTACAAGAAGCTCTTACCTTCAGCACAGCGGCACTCAAAGCCATTGGGCCGGTCGTAGCATTTTGCTCCATTCTGGCAGGGCGTGCTGGCGCACTCGTCTATGTCGACTTGACACATGATGCCAGTAAAGCCTGGGACATGCAAACATAGAGGTTAAGGGTCAGACAGACGGTCCAGTGAAAGGGTCCATGCCTAGGTCAGAGGGCAGTTCTGGTCTTCTTAGAGGGGCAGAGGCCTTTGGTTAGGTTAGTGATGTCTGGCTAATGTAGGGTTTGGTAGCGTCTGGACTAGTTAAGGGCATGTCATGTGTGCATTAAAACAAGTTCGTAGTTGACCAAGACGAAGTATTAATAATGCTATAAAGGAGGGACTTCAAGTTAAGGAGAAAAACCAGGCTTATTGTTATCTGGTGGTGTGAAAATCCTAGCAGATGAACACAACTCATCCACTGTGGTACATTTTGAGCTTGAACAAGGCCAGTTCTGCACTGGAAATCCATGAACTACATAGTACAGGTTATTGCAAGCAAAGAAAACATTCTTACATTAATATTGACAATAGCAGCAATATAAAAAGAAGAAGAAGAAGTGAAAGAACAAGACAAAGAGGATGAAAAGGGGAGAACACACAAAAAAACGAACAGGCTTGAAATCACTGGGCACAGTGCCCAGGAAGGGCTGAATTGTTGCATCGGTAGCATACTGCTCAGTTGATTACCAGTGTCAGGATAGTTTGTGTGTGTTGTTGCTTGGACTGCTCAAGGGGGGTTTAGAGGAGACGATGGGATTGTTTTTTTTTTTTTTTCTTTTGAGGACCCTCACACCTCCTCCTTGACTGCCTGCATCAGCTCCACCAGCTCAATAGCTAGATAGGGGGTGGGTGGGGGGGACGTCTGTCCCAGATGTAAATTGTGGACCTGGAAAAGAATCTCATTAGCAGGACTGCTGTCCCACACCACCACCACCACCATCACCGCCAGGGCAGGATGAGGGAGACTGCTGTCCCTTCCACATTCCACAGAGGAGGGAAGCGGGGGTCACAATAGTGCCTTTGTTCAGGCAGGAGGATAGGCAGCCTTGTGGGCTTGCCTTTTTATACGAGTGGTGGCTCTAAACACCAGCAGGCAGGAGTGGTGAAGCTGACCCTCCCTCCTCTGGTACGGGGGACATTTAAACTTTGGCTTTATGGTTTTCCTGCTACTGGAGTTTGTAAAAGGCAACACAGATATGAACACGGGGCTCTGAAATGAGGGTGAATTCAGAGAAGCCTACCTGGCTGGCAGGTGCACGTGAAACCATTGACCATGTCCCGACAGATGCCGTCATTTACGCACGGGTTGCTCTCACACTCATTTACATCGATCTCACAGTAAGTCCCTGTGTAGCCTGAAAGACAAAAGTTCAAATTAATATCATATACTTTTTTGTAGTTATTTCTCATTACTTTACGTACATTATACACAGATATGTGAACTACAGCTAACATGAAAGCCACGTGGACTTAAAAACGGGATAGAAAACTCTGGGAAACTGTTCTCTCATCTGAATTTTGCCATAAAAAAAAAGGCCTCCCTGGTATTCCCACTCCACTGATCTGGAAACACCACACCCTACTGTCCACGAAACACTGTCCCTCTTCGGGTCAGGGTCCCCTTCACCAGATACATGTTATACAGTCTGTGTTAGGAAACTACGGAGGGCCGCTTCATTGAGGTAAAACTGAATGTGAATGAGTGTTTCCCCTTGAGAGAGGCTAGCGTGGAATCAGAAATAATCAGTGGCTCCACATGAGCTTTGCCAGGCTAACTGATGATGAGGAGGGTGATGAGGAAGGCCCTGTCTCTGGAAGTAAATGGGGGAGGGTGGGTGGCTCTGGGAAAAAGCCTCTTTCCCTCTCTGTGTCTATGAGGGGTGCAAGTGGAGCACAGAGGGGCCCCATTGTTCGTCTCCATTCCCACCACTCCACCGCTCATTAGTATTCACAGCACACTCCTCCCCCTAACTGTTCAACCTCTCTCACATCTAGTCCTATAGAGCCAACTCCCAGCTCTAATTTGTATAGCTCCCAAAACCCCAGGATGCATGTAGGACTGCGTGTGAGAGTTTTACTCTGTTTTTGTCACAGAATGTCCAAACTATCACGTAGCCCCCCAAAAATACCCTGTTGTCTTTACAGTGCAGTGAGGAGTGCAGAGTTGAGCCTCTGCAGCCCCGATATTGGAGCTTGTTCAGTGGTGCAAGTGGGCGACTCCATCCCTTTCATGCGTGTGTGTATGTGCGCAAATGTATGGTTTACTTCTCTGTTTGTCTTATATTTTCTTGTAGTACTTGAGATCGCATGATTATATTTTAGTAGATTTGATCGTTGCTTATTTTATTGTTCTAAGTAACTGACAAAGAGTTAATCAAAATACTCTTTAATTTCCGGACCCTCCTTTGAGTTGGTTCAGTCCAACTCATCTTTTATGCTACAGCCTTGTTGGCTGTTGGTCTGCAGCGATTTACAGGTACAAGAGGTGTCGTTTAGCTGAAGTGTACTCGCTGACAGAAAGCATAAGATAGCTTATGTTAAATGAACAGATTCTAGGTCAAATTAAAGGTAAATGAAAGGTGGAAGTTAACTGTCGCAGGAATGTTCGACTGATGTATGGGTCATTTAACTAACTTTTTGAGCCCTCCAACCCAATGTTGGCCATCAATAAAGTAAAACCGGAGAAAAACTGAATCAGACGCTCCGTTTTTCAGTGATATAACCCTGCTGCCATCTGACTCTCCGCACACATGCAGATCTGCAAGACACTAGGGATAAAATTACTCTCCGTCTGTCAAGGTGAACCTTAAGCCAATCTCCTGATTCAGCTGATGAAAAGGTTATGGCCACTGTAGTCCGTATTTGCTCCACAACTGTTTTAAAACAAAACCAACTTGCATCCACACTAGTGTTTCAGCTCCGTCCACATTACACCCCTCTAAACGCATATCAGGTGGCCATCTATGTTCACTGGGAACGAGTTAGAAAACAGGATGAAAATTCAGCAGAAAATAAATTGCTGCAACTTGTTTTTGTAATACTTCAATGGAAATGGCTTTTCTTTCAACACATGAGCAGTTTCAGTGTTATTAAAGCTTACACCAAGGACAATAATGTCAGCAGAGCTTGCTCTTGCATCTCCATGTTTACACCGTAATTAAGGCTTGCCTATCTTCTGGTAATTGCCAGATGATATAGGCTTAGCGAATCAGGGAAGGATAAGTAGTGACCCAGAAGGAAAAATCATGAAGCAAATTGGTGGGACCACGTCATTGTATCCAAATGTTTACAGTTTACAGTTTAACCATCGACATTAGACAGCAATGGCTGTGTTTTCAAAATGAAAGGGTTGAATTAACCTGGATGCGAGACATAACCATCATAAAAGTATTAATGCGGATAGAGTCTTAGGCAGTTGGCTGTTTACACACAATTATGAATGTAAGCACCATAATGACTGAGCCTGAACAATGCAGAAGAATTATCAGCTTTTACTCTGGAAAGGTTTCAAACACACTTAAATTTGTGTTTCAAATCTTAAATATGTTCAATTGTGTTTAAATACATTTCATTTTGGACAAGCTAAACATGAACAAAAACATCATAAATGATGCAGACACCGTACAACAAGCATTTTGGTGCCTTTAGGTGCCCTCACCATTTGTATTCGAATTATATATTTGACAGCAGCTAGAAATTTATTCAAAATGCCTCAGTCGCACTAATTCTCCATATCGATGGCAGAAACGCAAAACCTCCTATCTGAAGATTGCACTCTGCTGAGAGAACAAAAAAAATTTGTTTTCTCAAACAATGACTGTTTTTAGGGATACCTAGTAAATTATTAACAATACAGACTATTAATAAGTTGGAAAGAGGAGATTAGAAGATTTCCCACTTTTTTATAGAGCTTTTTGGGTTTTTAATATGTTTCCCTATTTAGAAGGGTTGAGGAAGAGTCAAGTGGCCATATGAGATGCAGGTTTAGTTCTACGTATGTGACTTTTGGATCTTCCATCTGAATAATATCAGACTAACTGATGTGTTTTTAATGCCAAAACAGTCTAATCCTCAAAGTTCGATGCTCATTGTAAATAATAACATCTGTTCAGAGTTTGAAACTAAAAAACTCTCCTACAATTATAACGTTTATCTCTGTAAGCCTGATTTTATGTGCAAACATGATGGTGGCATCACTTCTCATTTTTTAAGACAGTGCTAGTTCAATAAAGGAAAAATTATTAGTCATTATGTAGTCATAATTCCTGCATTTTTGTTTAGTGGGATGGTTGAAACTTGATTACCTGGCATGCAGATACAAGTAAACTCTCCGATGCGGTCCAAGCAGGTGGCATCATTCTGACAGGGCATGGACAAGCATTCATTGATGTCAATCTCACAACGTGGGCCAGCGTATCCACGACCACACTGACACTGGAAGGACCCCTCTGTGTTCACACATTTCCCAAAATGCTCACATGGGTTTGCACCTGTAAGTTGAAAGCAAAGAATTAGTATATGAAACACGCTCAATGTACAAATAAGTAAAAAGCACAAGACCGGAGGTCACATAGACGTTTCCACAATTGCAGACATACCAATAGAGCATTCATCCATATCCTGGTTGCAGGCACCTCCCACAAAACCAGCAGGACATGTGCAAATAGCACGACCGTTAAGAGGGTTGGTGTCACACACTGCACCCTCGTTGCAGGGATTGCTCACGCATGCATCATCAAGGTGACACAGCAAACCTGTATAAAAATCATTTGAAAAAAAAAAGAAAAAGATATGCCACATCATTTATCCGTCATTACAGTGATGTGCACAAATGACATCTGACAAACCTAAATACCTGTCTTTCCAACTGGGCACTCGCAGAAGAAGGATGCTACTCGGTCATGACAAGTGGCGCCATTAAAACAAACAGCGGTTGCGCAGTCATCAATGTTCTCGCTGCAGTCATCTCCAGTCCAGCCATTCACACAGACGCAGTTATGGCCACCAATGGTGTTGAAGCAGGTACCTCCGTTGTGGCAGGCGTTGGGTTGCATGAGGCACTCGTTGACATCCTCAGCACAGTATTGTCCTAGAGCGGTTGGTTGGCAAATTGTTTTAAATCACACTCACCATGATTCATACACAATGTTCAATGTTTGTTTCATAAGTTGTACCTGTCCATTCTGGTGGACACTGGCAATTGTATGTATTGACTCCATCCACGCATATTCCTCCATTAATGCACTTGTGACCCGGACAGTCGTCCACATTATTCTCACAGTTGTGTCCCTCAAACCCTGCGACAAATTCAGACAGAGAAAAGAAGTATGTTATGCAAAGACAGCATCACACACCAGCTGGAAGTTTGTTAAGCATTCACTGGTACTTGTTCCAGACAATAAACATTTCTGATTATAACCTGAAGTCAGATTTTCCCACACTAGGGAGAGTGTGGGGCAACGTGTGAAGTAAAAAAGTTCAGGAGGTCTCCGGTTGTTGACATTTTCATTTGACTTTTCCCACACGATGCCAGTGACTCCTGCCTGATGCAGAGGTTTGCACTCGCCTCAGTGTTTGCTTGTTTTATAATCTCTCACAGTTTCAATGACTTCCTCTCTGGCAGGAGACATTTCCTGTCAGCTCCCCAGTGGAAACCAGAAAGCTCATAAAGTAAATTCCTTCTGTTGTGGAGAAATTTGAGTGGAGAGCACTGGAGGCACGCTGCCTCTTCAACTCTCCCACCAACACATCTCCCATAAGAAGCTATTTATAGCAGGCAAGAAACTGGCTTGAGACACCCGGCAAAAATCCTAGCACTAAAAGCTACGTCATCCCTCTGGGAAAATCTGTTCGACTATAAGGTCTTGTGTAGGGCCTGGGAAAACAGTGAGCTATGCATACTGACTCTGAACATGTTTTCTGCTGTCAGAGGGCTAGTCTACCTGGAAGGCAAGCACACTCGTAGGAATGGTCACTGGTCTGTCGACAGGTGCCACCGTTAAGGCACTGAGATGGGGCACAAGGTAGGGTGGACACCTCACATGTTCGGCCACTATATCCTGGTTGGCACTGGCACCGGTAGGACCCATGGGTATTAAAGCAGCTGCCACCGTTGAGGCACACGCCAGACTTGCGACACTCATCTATGTCAGCGTGACAGTTCTTTCCCTGGTAGCCAGGTGGGCAGGAACAGTTGTAGTGGTTATTCCAATTCACACAACGGGCTCCGTTGGCACAGGGACTAGTGGCACAGGCGTCAATTAGGGAGCAGTCTTGGCCTGAGGATTAATGAAATGCATTCAGTTAAAAAAAACAAAAAAAAAACTGACAAGATGTGGTGTATCTAACAGGATGTGATGCATCTAATGAAGACACTTACCTCTGAACCCTCTCTGACACACACAAGTGTACTGTGGGATACCACTGACCACGTCGCTCTTGCAAGCTGCCCCGTTTAGACATGGTGATCTGTAACAGGGATCCGGGTGTCGACAGAGTGGACCAATGAATCCGGGGCGACATCTGTATAAACAAATTGACGCACAGGTTGGGCACCGCAGGTCAAAAGCACATCTTAAGTTGTCAAACTAAACTAAAAGAGGCCTGCTAACTGATTAAAAAGATGTAGCCCAATGTCCACCATGCGGTAGATTTGGCAATCAGGTCTCTATAACGCCTTGGCAAAGCCTGATGACTGACTGACACTTTCTCCAAAAAGGTCAGGGCCCTGGAAGGACTTTGTCGCAAGATAGTTTACTATACAAGTTCAAATCATGCATATACATAATTCAAAATACACCACAAACAAGCATTTGACTTATGATGGCAAAGGGAGCGATCTTGTAGCGTCTTCTTGCCTTAATCAGGCAAACACTGTTACTTCCAGATGGAAAGTCTCATTTTCTCAGTGCAAGCAAACATTTCTCTGCTTTTGCAGGATTTCCACGTCTCAGTTCTTGTTTCTCTTTCCATATATGAAAAAGAACACACCCAGTGACAGCAATCTGGAAACCCAACAACCATCAACAAATCCTGACATGAGGAAAAACAAGGGCTACTCAGCAGCCGTGATCAGACTAGACGAAGCTGTGGTATTTGGATGAAATAACATATTCCCTCCCTGAGTACTCTGATGAAACACTGAATGAATTGTTTAAACTACTTGTCTATATACAATGTGTGTTGGCCTTGTTTTTCTTCATTTTCTCTCATATGTGGTCTTATTAGAACAGATGTAATTCCACTTTAATCAATACAGCTGTCTAAACAGGCTGTGCAACATGCTTGCTGTGTACATTTGGTAATATCCAAAGTATATTCTTCTTCTTGCAGAGCATTTTGTTCTGTATTATGTGCAGATACATCGAGCACAAGGCTCTGACCGCTGCCAAAGCTTGGATGACTTACTAGACCTAAGCACATTGCGTGTAAACAGAAGCAGAGAGGCCTTAAACTACTCCTGCCCAGTAAATGTGCTGGCTGTGCAGACATTGTGTAAGTCTGAACTCAATCTTCTGCAGTCAGAGGCTGAGACTGACATTTACACAGGCTTTCCTATAGTTCTCCCCTACGAGAGTTCAAACTTGGTTCCTATGGGAGTTCAGTCAAGCTGGTAACTCTACACCCACAGCAAAGCCTTTGGCCGGGGACAACCCCCCCCCCCCCCCCCACACACACACACACACTTCAATCGGACTGTTTGATGCTGGTGGCAGGACAGTGACACCTGGGTTCTGGCCCACCCTGGGGCTCTGTCTTCTCTTTCACAGGAGATAAGCCCTAAGGCAGGATCAACAATGACTTTTTGTCTGCTCTCATTTACAAGTGCATCATCACTCCACTCAGGTTTGTTCATCATTTACTTTTTGATGTCCCCTGTAAAAAAAAATAAAACAAATACTCTAAAATGTTCTTTCCTAAAGCTTCAAGACTGACAGGAAGGGTTTTTTTGTTTTGTTTTTAAAAGCTTAATGTCAATAGTAAACCAAAGGAGCCAGAGCGATAAGGATGAATGCATGCAAAAGTACTCACTGGAATGCATTTAACACAGAAGGAGCACTGAAACATTTGTAATGTTTCCAAAGAAATCATTTCTTGGTATATAAAAATAAATTGTGCAAGAAGTAAAAAATGCCGCAGAGAATGAAGTTTTTTTTTTTTTCCAAGGCAAACTGTACAAGGTCAGCAGTGAGGCACTGAGGCGTCAATGGGATGTTAACGGTGAACTCAAGTGCCCCACGCTGAGCGAAAAAGTCTGCACAGTTACTACAGCTTCTCTCCATCCCTTAAATCCTCTCTCAACGCCAGCTTGGATTTCCCCTGTGTAACTCCCTCCTCTCATATGCTGAGGGGTCATATGTCAGAGGTCCCCCGTCTGATTGTGATGATAATGTCACCCAGGCTGTGGAGTGTTCCTGTTCTAGCACAGAAAAACCAACTTTGCTTTTAGAAGATGCAATTGGTGGTGAGAAAGATGAACAAATAATTTTTTTTTTAAGTAGCGAGTGGTCTAGTTCAGCAGGAATGTCATGTCATATTTCTGTAATCCCTGGTTCCTTACTCTGAAAGCATACCACTCACTACTATAGTGTGCCATTCCTGTTGCCCTAGCAACCTCACAGATGAACAAGCAAGCCTGACACCCAACCAATCACCTCCACCCCCCACTCCTGGTCCCCATGGCTATTTGTCATGGCTTGGCTGGGTTTATTTAGAGGCAAATTAACTATGTCTGGAATCTAGGGTGTCACTAAAAATGAAACACAAATGTGATACAAAGAGGTCTTTGAAAGCAGCAGTAAAGAATAAAAACAGAGATGGAAAATACAGCGCAGATCTCAGATTTACCTGAAACCTCTCAGTACGGTGAGCAGCTGAGGACTAAAGAAATCAAACAAAAATTTGGGCGAGCATTGACATTGTGTGCGGGTGGGTCCATTAGAATGAAGATAGTAGCAATACCTTATAAATTAATACTCCTCCCTTTTAAATGGACATCAAACGTTGCAGCCAAAACACACATTCCTTTGTCTAGACCTGACTCACTGCCAACCTGCTACTCTCATAACACCCCAACCAGAAGGCTTGCAGCGCCGTGACTGTTGGAGACATGTAACTTTGCCCTAGTTTGCTTTTCAAACTGTTATGAAAAGTCTTCTTATCTGGCTCTCTTTAACCTTGTGCCTTATGGGAACAGCAGGGCATGGGTGTAAGCTTTTGCCTGAGTTCTACTTTATTTGGGGCGGATGTGAATGGCAGGTGCAAGCTGCTATTGTGCAACGGGCCTCAGAGTCATATGTTGGGATTGTCAACATCTGACCTTTGAGGAACAGAGTACAGCAGATGAGGAGGAGGTCCCTGAGTGCAACACGGAGACGGCTAAAGTGGGTAATCTCGCCGTGTCAACACATATGAGGGATTTTGTCAGCTGCAGATTTGCCATCTGTCCACATCTGTCAGCCCACCACTGGGCGCCTGGCATGTACTTCTCCTGCCAGATTTTAAGCCAAAACAACTGTGCTGTTTTGCCCATGGGACTGATCCATTAGCCAACACAAATATTCCACACATGAGCAATTTCACATAACTCAAGAGATGCGTTCATCCTTCACAAATGACATGCATTAGCATCTCCTTGGCGTTATCACACTTTATGACTGTTACAAATGGGCACCACTGCAACCAGGCAAACACATGCAACAATTACGACACACCCAAACACAAAGGAGAGAAACTTACAACTAGCCACTGCCTCTGAGGAATAGTAGTATCATGAATGCATAAAAGACAGGGTTCACTGAGGAAATTATAGAAAAAGAAGAACAGAGAGGGCAATAAATGGTAATACATTTTCATAATTCTGTGTAACATACAAGCATTGTCAGTCTAAAACTAATTTATGTGAGCGCGTTCTGTCACATACACTTGTGTAACACAATCCCAATTTTCCTCCTTTCTGGTTCACTTCAGCAAAGTAACCTGAGCTCCTCTTCTTATACACAAAACAAGGGGTCAGAGGGTGGCTCACCTGTGAACAAAGAGGCTGTAATCTCTGACACGGTTGGCACACACAGTCATGCTCCACAAAGCAACAAGTATAAATGAGCTTCCAAACACAGATGTATTTCCTAAGTCAAATGTGGAGGAAGAGCATCAGCTGAACTTGAATATTTCGACTTAAAGGAACATTTTCAAGTTCCTGAGTGGATAAACGGATCTGGCGCAAGGTCTTGTAAATATATTTGTATCTGAATTTGATAAACAGAAATGTCTTGAAAAACTCAGATTTTCTCAATGCAGACCTCTTACCCTCCCCCCATCCTTCCACAAATAAGCAAGAACCAGCTTCTCTCCTTTATGAGAGTCCATACTGACACCACACTGCCAACAGGAGCCTGTGCTCGCCCCCCTTCAACACGCAGTCTCTTCTGCTCGGCTCTTCTCAGTTTGGCTCTACCTTCTCCAGCAAAGAGCCAGATTGGGGGTTGGGGAATGTTTTGTGGGCCAAATAAAAGAGCTAAAGTAGTCAGAACTCCTTTGTATTAAAGTGTCGGGGGTGGTGGTGGTTGGGGATAGGAGGGGGGCAGTGACCCAAACAGCTAGTCTTTCAAGGCCTGGGCTGTAGCCTGGCAACAGTAACCCATGGTGAGACAGACCTAGAGTGAACTAGAGAAAGGGGGTGATGAAGACAGAGTTTCATAAGGACATTTGGAACACTTGAGAGAATTGGTCCTCCTCCAAATGCAGGTAGCTTGGAGCGCTGCTGCTGAATCAATTCAGTCTGGTAATCAAGAACTGGTATGTGAGAACACATGTTTGTGTTTCATGATATAATTGGAAAGGTTTGCTTCAATAATTATGTATAGATTTTTTTTTTTTTAATGAATGGGATCTCTGGAGGCTTTTCCAGAGCATCTAAAAAAAAAGTAACTACAAAGAGTTTAACTGAGTACCTGGGAAAAGCTGCAATGACTGACAAAAAACTGAGGACTGATGTGAATCCTTCCCACCTAAAAGAGATTCTCCATAATCTGATCTACAAGTCTAAGAATATAAATCAAATTCAATGTAAATGCCAGACATTTTCTTGGACTTTACAGATCTACTGCACCAAGAGAATAATAATGTATTCTCGTTGCCGAGTGCTCAGCAATACTGCTTTGAAGAGGACCAGACACATGCTCACAATTTTATTACTTTGCTCGCAGTTCACACAGGATCTTCAACAAATTTGAATCCAATGTCAATTTGGAGGAATACACCAGCAGCATTTTTCAAATAGCAATGTGATTGCCCATAACCACATTGTATGAATCCCAGAGTCGAGGTCTTTAAAAGCATTCTAGAGTGAACTCAACCGCAAAGCCCCACCCAACCACCTAAACCGAAGCAGATTTTTGTCGAACTTTTGTGAAGCTAACAAATCCCCCTCCCCAACTTAACATGATATATAGCTTTACCAAAACATACCTGTATATTCAGTTTCTCGGCATTCTGACTGACATGTTCTGCTTCTCACTCTATAGCAAATATGTTCTGCACAATAAATACTCAGAGGGTAAAGCTACAACAACATCTGATAAACCATGATCCACACTTAAAAATGTTGACAGAAACTGTCACAGAGACTGAGTGAGTCCAGCGCAGGCTCTCACATGCTTATAGTCCTGACAGACTGAGATTTGTTTATGGGGCACTTGCAGAGGTTCTTTGTGATAAGCGAAGGAAAACAGCCAGAGAATGCTTATCATCTCAAGTGCTGTCACCCAAGGAAATACTAGAAGTTAAAGACGACTGTGTGCCAGTCAGACACAATGAAATGTTTTATAACAGTGAAAATAAATGACAAGAAAAGATAAACTTTTTAAAATGTTTTAGCTTTCAAACTATTTAGCTTTTGAAACCCCAGAACAAAAGTCTTGAATTAGAAAAAGGTAAACACTAGCAGAATACCATGCTGTTGTTTGAGGAATGTCTGATTAGTGGAAAAGTAAATGTCATTTCCTAACTCATTTAATGATGGACCCATCCCTAAAGGGAGGGAGAGACTGGAGAAATTTGTACTGGCAGACCTCAGTTATCCCAATCAGACCTGCCTGAGCGTCTCTTCAGAAATCAAAGTCTAAGGATAAGAACAAACATCAGGGGATGAGACTTCAAAAGCAGGCTTATCCCTACTAGAGCATGTGGTTCAGACATACGTTGACTACAAAAAGAATAATACTAAGTCTCTACCAGGATGTTTATGTACCAAGTTCAATAATGACATTCGTTTTTTTATTTAGAAGCCGTGTCTTTGCTTTTCACAAATTTTCAGATGTACATTTAAAGTAATCAATGACTAACTGTTACCACGGTTTAACCTGTGGTGAGTTGGGGTAATGAAACAAAATTAGAGAAAATACAAAGAAAAAAATAGTTAGCACAAAGGCCTGGGTACACTTATTAAGCTGCTTAAGCTTCTGAGATAAGGCAGGATGTGCGTAACAAGGAGGTCAGAAGGCACCACTTCCTTAAACAGAGCCTGGGAACCATGGTTTTCAGTCTCAAAAACATGACCCAGAGAGAAGAAGGGACAGCCAACCAAAACCTCTGACCAACACACGACGCCTGCATGAGTATGACCACTACATCTAAATCTAGTTGGTCTCCAGTGCATCAGTTTTCCAGGGTAATGACATAACAATGGCTCCATCTGGCTGGCGGGACAGCACGAGGGATGTGGGCTTTGTGACTTCCCACCAAAACTGCAGAGTAACTAATTGCAAATCAAACAAGTCATTCCAATTTTCATTGAGGCTAAGCTAACGGCGTTAAAGGCATTCCTGAAGGGGCAAACAGGGCGAATGGATGGGAGGAAGAGACAATAACCTGAAAGCACCAGGGGGAGAGGAGGAATCTTACTAAGCATTCCTTTCTAATCCACCATAAAGATGCCAAAGACAACACCAGCCCTGAGGTGCAATGGACTAAGCTAACAATATAATCTGTCTCTTTGCTATAGGCGGCCAGCAAATTCACGTCTTGGAGAGCATCTATACCTATAATCATTGAAAAATGTATTTGTAACTTTGAGGTGGTGAATGATTAAATTCATGTGTTTCTATGGAAACTGCCCAGCCAGCATGAAGAAGTAATGAATGAAGATATAAAATATTAAAAAAAAAAAGCTAAACTAACTAAGCAGCTGAACATTTCATTTAGAGAAACGGCGCTCAGGACTGACAACTGGCTCCTCATCAACATCAAAGAGGCTCTTTTCTTAATCTCTGGGATTTACTACAGGGTTATTACTAAATGCCCACAATTTATATCCTGACTGCTACTGGGACGAAGAGTAAAAGATTCATAACGTCAAGAGAAACACAACGTTCGTCCCTGGATCTTGGACAGGAGAGAGGGCCAACATCCTAGAGGATCTGAGAGGAAAAGAGCTGGTGGCACTCTGCAATCTGTTGCTGTGCCGAAAGACAGGACGAGCCGTGAGAGGTGGGACGACGTACAGGGAAAGAAAAAACCTTGTTGCTGCTGCACTGTGAGAGAGGCAACATGTGCTAGAGGGGCTGTGGGCTACCGGCTTCATTCCTCCACAAGCTTGTCTCTCACAGTATGGGGGCGACTGACTGCTCAATGGCAGCACCTGGCCCTACGCTTTCCCTTTGTCAAGATCTGACTTCACTGGATTACCATCACAACATCCACCAGCTGTCCTATACGAACCCTTCACCCCACCCCACCTCCCTCCCACCCACTCCCACCATTCCCTGCCCCCCAGTCCATTCCCTCCAGCTGGATCCTCTCTGAATGACACCCTCTCGATCTGCCTAATTATCTCTCCTCTGGCAATGCTGCAGTGGCCCAAAGTTCTGCTCACAGGGCGGAGCTGAGGGCTAAAGGCTCTTCAAGGGGACTTCCTGACTGCTCACCTAACCAACTGACATTATGAGCCATTCACTGTCAAGTTCAAAACTGTGATGATCTTGTTTCCAAGTTTTCACCCTCATATGGTCAGATGTGTGTTTGGACTGAAATCTTTTGGACTGATATTTAAATTCACACCTAAAATGATTACGTATACAAGTGCAGTTCTGTTAATATCACTTACAAAAAAATCAGAGAGGGCACGTCTTTGTGACAACTACGGGCTCAATCAACACTTCAGTGTTTGGGAGAGAAACAGTCTCTAAATGCCACGTGAAACTTTTATTGGTTGATATTTCTTTAGAAATTGGGAATGCAATCACTCAGGTCAGGATGTCCAAACCTTTGTGAAAAAAGGGAGTTATCAGAGACACAAAGACACTAACACGATTTATTGTACCTTCAGGCTGTACCCTGGTAGTGTGGTTTTATTGGGAATGGGACAGAGGATACATTGGTATCTGGTACAGTAACAATGGCACTTGTCATGCACATATTTCTGCTACTTGAGAAGCTATTTCCTGTAACAAAGATCAAATAGCTCCATTGCTTGATAATAAGCAGCAAATGACCCCCCTCCAAAAAAAAAAAAAGAGAAAAGAAAAAGCGATGTGTGTTGCTCTGTGGAACAGCTGTGCATTCTAGCTTTTCTCTTTTTCTTTTAGAGAACATCCTTGTAAATACTTAAACTTTTACTTCTATCTTCCTCGTGTTTTTTCCACTTCTTCATTGCCCTCGCTATGCTGCGGCCTTTCTTCTCTCCCTTCCTACACCCTGTTGTTTGGTGCCAGGTTACAGCCAGGTATCTGGGGAAGAAAGGATCTTTTCTGCTGTTTTGGATCTCCCGTTTCTGTAAGTTCCCATGGGAAGGGGTGGAGTGGCTCCACAACTCATAGGACTGGTCTGACTACTCTCATGTGTCCATGCTGCACTCCACTGCTCTGAACATCTATGGATCTCTTTCTTTTAAGCCCCCTTCCATAAGAAATACGTTGCCTTAATGACACTTTTTTTTTTTTGGCACAGAAAATCTATGATGACTCTACATCCCCAACTCCTTTGACAAATGTACAAATAAATATATGTCCACAGAACAAAGAAATCTCTTTCCCTTGCACGTCATATCAAAAAAATCTAAGTTGATTTCACTCAAACTAAAGGAATTCTTTTTGTTTGTTATGATGATAAAGATTTACACCTGAATCTGGTGATGTATATGGTTTAAACTGTTCAACTGAATACAATTACACATTTACTCAAGGATACTCACTTGTCTCGGCTACAGCTAATGATTGAAAAAATGTAGGCAGTGGCTTCTTGTTTTACCTGCAGTCAAGTTACACATTGGCTAGTGCCGGCTGCTATTGGCATGTTAAACGCTTTATAGATGTCTTGGCAAATGCAGCTCAACACACACGTACTTGTGTACACGGATGGTGTTGGCTCAACTTTGACCTCCCAAGTACAGTAAACTGAAAGCCCTCATCTATAAAATAATAAATTTGTTGTTCTGGACGGAAACTGGTGGCAACCAAGGACCTCTGTTCTTTCACTCTCTCTCCTTCTTCTGAAACATTCAGCCATGTTTTCTAAATGAAGGGATTTTTTTCCTTCTTAACAGAACCCCCCCCCCCAGGCAAAAAACTACTGAGGGCTATTTTACTTATCTGTTGTAAGAGGCTTCCACACAACCCCCCTCACCGTTTTGAAAAACTAAAGCCTGATTACTGTCAGAACATCAGCAGCAGAGTCACAGGCAGGGAACAAAGTTATAAAAAAAAGAAGAAGGCTTAAATACTTTGAAAAAAAAAAAAGATGTTGGCAATCAAAACTAAACAATACAACAAAGAGCAATAATTCACTGAAAACAGCTGTGGAAAAAAAATTAAGAGGCTCAAAAAGAAAACTTTTTTGATTTATGTTTGAAAAGTCCACTTAACAGGTGCAAGATATGAGTGTGGGAGCCAAATATGTTGAGGCTCAGTGATGGTTATTTGTGTATGCCTAATCAATTTGTCATATCTTTCAACAGTTGGCCAATGTGTGCATGCCACAGAAGAACAGAAAACAGAACTTTACAAGGATGAAACACATTCACCACACACACATTCATGAACATTCAGATAAGCAACTGACAAATGAGAGGACCTGTAAATCACTTCACATACATGGCTACATGGCAGGTTGGGCAGTGTTAGTGCAGGAGAAAAGCCTCTGGCCCCCCGGGCTTTTATCCTGCAACATCTTCACGCGATGCCTAAAAGTTGCACTTACTTGCATAAAGGTGAAGGTGAATCCACGCATGTCCCTCCATTTTCACAAGGTTTGTACTTATCCACACATCGGAACCCTGTGGAAATTTAAGAAATTAGTTAAAACCGCAAGGCTTGAAGTCACCCGTTTAATCTTTAAAGGGAATTGCGCAAGGAGATAAATCTTAACTATAATATGAGTAATGACGCAAACAAAGAAGCCTCTTCATCAGCTCCGGTAAACTGACTGACAGTTATGTGTAAGACAGCAGGCTTCTTGCCACTTGTGACATTTTGAGGACACTCCCGCATATTTGTTGTTTGTTTTTGTCGAAAGCAGATGTTTGTGTTTCTTTAATAGGGATGTACGTTGTCATAAAGTGATTGCTTCTGCTTACAAAAGAGTTATATAGACAGCCATTTACCATATCTAAGACACTCCTAAGTGGTTGAAACTAAAAGAAAAAAAACCCAAGATGTTTATTTAAATGGTCCTTTAAATCTCCTCTTCCACCACAGTCAATAATGCCATGGTTTCCTAAGGAGCAGAGAGTTTGGATGCACTCCATTTTCCCATTAAGATTGCAAGTTTCTTCATTTTCCCCTTATTCATGAGAACATTTGTGTTCCAACAGCAAGCCTGCTATTATCTGAGACATTTCAATTACTGCAAGGGGTTTTTGGGAAAACTTGTCCGTCCATTACTCAGATTTGTGATAAACCACGATAGAAAATAAAATGAACAAAAGAAAGGCAAGAAAGGGAAAACTTTGGCATAAAATACTATTCATTAGAATCCCCAGAGTCAATTACAGCTTCAATTAGCCAATACCGGGGACGGTTGGTCCGCTATCCAGACATGTCCTATAAACCTGTGGATTTGAAACCAACGGGCATGCAACAAATGTCAGTTTTTGACAAGTTAACTTACCTTCACCAACATGCATAAACAATAAAAGCGGCAAGATAATCCATGGAATATTTCCTTCCATTTCTGTGGAAAGGTTTCCAGCGTTTTGAGCAGAGATTTAGCAGATATACATCCTTTTTTAAGTTCACAAAAAATTATCTCCAAAAGCGGTTGGGATTTTTTTTTCTTTTTGTTCTTTTTTTCTCTCTCTCTTTTCAATAAAAAAGTCAGCCGGAAAGCGCAGCGTAAAGTCCCAGTCCCGTATTATCCTCAGCAGCACGAGCTCGGCTGCTGTGATTCTCCTCGCACCTCCTAAAACTTTTGAAAAAGTTTTCCTTGAGTCCCGGTGCTTCGTAACACTCCGCCTCTAACTCCCCCACACCACCCATTCCCACCCCCCCCCCTCTCTCTCTCTTCCCCTCTCCTGCTCTCTCTCTCTCGCTTTCTCTCTGCTTCTGTTGCACGCGCACGCACACACACACACACACACACACACACGCACTCATGCATATGCTGCCATGAATCAGAACATGCTCTTTATTTTTTTTAATCACCACCTATATGACCTTTTTTACTTTTAAACTGAAACTGGTCATAATTGTAGCGCTACCCTTTAGTGTGCTCAGACTTCAGACAGAAGATTTTTTTGTGGTACTTTCTAAAATGATCTAATAAAATACAACTTTCAAACCACACGTTTTCTTTTCAACACATGGCCTGTTCAGAAAGAAGACCAAAAAAAAAAAAGCATGTACTCCCAGTATTCCGGCTTTTGTGTTGTGGTGGCGGACTGGAATGTGTTCAGTTCTGTGCAAACTTAATTGTTTACTTGTGTGTTTAGAGCTGATGAATTGCTGATAAGAGAGGAACTTGTGTTTAAGGGGTAGGAGAGGGGCACACAGTATGGCACTTCTGTGATCCCCGTGGCTGGTTTACAGAGCTGAGTCCTGAGATCTTAGTTCAGCTCTCTTAATTCAGCCAGCACCTACTCAGCCTATGCCAGTGGACCCATTTTCTGCAGCGGGTGTATAGTTCCTCAGTTGTTCTGCTGCACAGAGCAGAGCCGGCCGCTTTCAGAGACAATAGCCTTGATTTGAATTATAAAAGCAGTCCAGCATTATGACACAGTTTCTCCCTGCAGGGGAGGGTAACACACTAATATTCAAGCATACTGCCCCTGCCCTTACATAAATTACAACCATGAGTTAGCCCATGAAAGCTGCAGGCTTGTTTAGAGACAGCTTCGTTAGTGCATGTGACGTCAGTTATAAAAGCTTGTTAGGCCTCACAGACACCTGCTTTATTTGGCACCCACCATGTGATAAAGATTGGCCAATGCAATGTCTTCAATGGCTTCATTCAGCTTTTTGTGCAAAGTATTTTGTACTGTCTTCTTGCTGACACTCAGATATTCCTGCAACCGACCAGATATCCCACCTAAAAATGCTAAAAATCTGATCGTGCAATCTTTATCCAGATTGTGCGTTTCTGTGCAGCAGCAACTGCAGACCAGGCAGTGACTCGCAGGAGAGTGTCATGCAGTTTATGTATGTTACAAGTAGGTGTAATAAGCTACGTTTTTGTGTTTTGACCCGGGTGTGAAATATGTCTTTCACCCTGAGGGTGGTTGTAGATACACTCCCCGATCCTGGCAGGTGCTGGTAGTATTTTGACTGGCTTCTGGTTGGAGAGGATCCCAGTCAGGCTATACTCAATGTCCTCAAGGTCAGACAGTAGTATTTAAAGTATTTTGTTATCTGTACACAATGTCTACCATTATCTTGTGCTTCATTCCTTTGAAAAACTGAAGGTCTTGTTTTTGGAGGACCTTAAACATGACCCCAAAGAAGCTGAAATAGTTTATGAGATGTGCTTGACTTCAGATAATTTAAAAAAAAAAAAAAAAAAAAAAAACATAAACAAAAAACCAGCTGGGAATGTGTCTAGAATCAAACATTAAGATAAAAAGTGGAAATTAAACTTTAGCTTCTTTCTCAGATCTCATGAGTGGAAATGATACCCAGCTAATCTCTTGGGAAATATGACCTCCTCGATTGTTTGAGAAGTGAAAGAGAACCTTAAACTCAATCTTGTCTTAACAACTGCTTTAGATCTGCCTGTACTTTCTTTGTACAAGATGTTTTTCCTTCTCTTTGCTCCAGTCTGTATACTGTAATTTTAATGAAATCTTAATCTCGTTACGCATGTCCCAATATTTCCTCTGCCTTTTTTTTTTTTTTTTTTTTTTGCAATCACACACACAAACTGAACAAATAAGTCATTGTTTTGTTTGTATTGGAAGGAAGCTGTGAAGAGTGGAAGCCCTGGTGATAAAGTTCTCGCACGGGACTCAGGGGGACTCTCCAATCACACAAACAAAGATGTGACAGGTCAGAATTTATAACTTTGTTCTTTGCTGAAATGCAGCAGCGCTCTCCTTTGAAGGGTGCTCACACTGCTCATGGTTTATAAAAGCAAAGCTGAGGAAACAGAAGTTCTGCATTGCTTGGGTCGGCACACATTTACAGTAGAGCCTGCCTTTGGCAACGCCTTTCTGATTTTGTAACTCCAGCTGTACAAAGCACTCTGTAATTCCTCTGTTTGAGCATTTAATACCTTTGAATACCATCCACTATTGTGATGCACAGTGCTAACAGAGAAGCTTTTATTCAGTCTTGCCTGTGAATGATACTGTGCTTTTGGAGCGTCCAAAGCCTGTAAAGGGAGCACCAGACGTGGGTAAAAAAAAAAAAAAAATAAATAAATATATATAGATTAGACACATAGCAGTCATTGGCCTTCGTAACCTGACTTCAAAGCAGCACAAACTTTTGAGTTTTTCTTGTGACGTAAAGCTCATGGCAGCGATCAACAGTAGGCTGAACTGGAGTTGGCAATAAAACGGTTCATATACTGTTTTCAGATTCAGAAGGACTGCAGCCAACAAACTTCAAAAACAGTGTAGATGACTAAGTAAGTGCACATCAGATTACATTAGTTAGTTGCAAGGAACCGTGTCACAGGGCACCTAAGAATTCCTAAGAAAAGTTCCTGAGAAAAGATGAAACAATTCGTTTTGTTTGACAAGTAAATGCAACACTATGTAAAGTGTGAAAACGGCACATCATGGACATGTCAATGTGAAAACTGATGCAAAAACGTGAAGTGCAGAGGGAGAAAACAACCTGTTCAGGGCTACTTTGCTGCCTCTGCACAGGTTGCATCATCAAAGGAATATTCATTTTAAAGATTATCAAGGTATCTTACAAAATAATTCATAATAACAATATGGATTCAAACATATATAAAATCCACTTTCTGAGTTGGAAAAGTCACAGTCAGGATATTGATTTGTGGGAAACCTATGGAGTTGTTTCATGCAGACATGAGCTAAAGCAATTTTGCCATGAAGACTCGTCCAAAGTTCCTACTTAACATTGTGTGGGTTTGACTTACAGCTAGAAGTGGTTGTTATAGGTCATTTCTCCCAAATGACCAGTTGTTAAATCAAGGATCCATTTATCTTCAGCACGATGAATGCTCAATGGCATTCAATTCTGACAAAAATATATGTTTGTCTATACCCGCGGCTTCTTTTTTTTGGCATGGTGTGGTTACCCATCATCCCTCTTACAGGGTTGGTGGCCTTTCAGAGCTAGCACGCTCCATGCGATAGGGGTACTAACAGGCAGTGTGTGTGGAGACAGTGGACGTGATGACTTTACCACCCAGGCCAGACTGATTTATGTGGGAAAAGCCCGAAGAGCACCCACAGAGAGTGTGGAGAGGATTAGAAGTCCCTCTACAAAACTGGTCACGGCCAATCAGCAGCTGAGACCCCCTACAGACAGACGTCGGGGCCAATTGTGGAGGAGGATTCGAGTTGTTAAACTGCATTTTGATTTTATCACTGCTTCATAATTGTATGATCTCATTGATATTCAGGGATCGTTACACTTTGGTTTCAAGTTTTGTGACCCGCTGCATTGTGAAAAAATAGAAGTCATAGTCTTCATGTTGTTTTTGTAAGTGACTGCTCAAGGAGCCCCCCGTAAACGCTCACGCCCAACTGTATTCCATACTGATAGGATTACCGCTCTTTGTTTCTGCTCTGGTCAGGAGATAGGAGGACTTTCAATTTGGAAAGAAACACCTCCACTTTTCCCAGGCTCTAACAATTATTTGTTCAGCCACCTTTCCACAGCTTTATCTTTTTGTCCAAAAGACAGTCCTGCACAGGGCTCACGAGGGTCTTTACGTCTCTCCTTTTCTTTTAAGACAGAGTGAAGTACAGTCTTTAAACGTTTGACCCTTGAGTTGTTTTTGTTGCTGATGGTCTTTGCGTTGTCAACACAGCACTGCGATTAAACTAATCTATGTTACTACACTCTTAATGCTGTATATTTCAATCATTTAAGCCTATTTGTCTTTAAAGCTTGGTTTGGTTTACATACTAGACGCATTTCCTTCATAAATATATTATCCCCTCACTCCATGATTAAAAAGTGCATGATCAGACACCCCAAAGAAAAGAAAAAAAAAAAAAGAAGATACAAGCTTTCTTGTATATTGCTTTCAATAACACACTGTATCTTCATTCACTGTGAACCTTTTCTTTTTCTTTCACCCACTTTCTCACAAATGCACACCGGGTGACTTAGAGACTGGAACTTTTTGCCTAAAGTAAACATACTGTACACGAATGATGGATCTTTCTTTGGCTTGTGGGAAAAGTGTTTGACTTTCACACAAGCTCTCTAAATGACTATTAAATTGTGTATATGTGCACAGGTCTTGTTTCTACGGCAAACCGGTGGAAAGTAAAGGCGAGAGACGTCTTTTTTATTAGGTTTATGGGAGTTGCATGTTTTCTGAGCCTTGTGTTTCTAGCTAAAAGGTTGTCTGATGAGGCGGACGTTAAAGGCGCAGTGATATTACAGGACTCATTTATTTAAATCTGCAAACGGCAGACTGGCGCTCAGTGGAGGGTCTGGAGGCATGTGCGTGGATATTGCTGCAGGAATGCATTTTGCAAGTTCGGCAGCTGGAGGAATTCATAGCACCGTGAGTCTGCTTCCGTGTGAAATAGCTACTTAAGACCACTGTGGACAGCTGCTGGACAGTGACAGCAGCCCCCACCCCCCTCCCCCTAACACACGCACATTCACACACTGTCACACAAATGCACACACTCTTCCTCCTCTTCTGTTCTTCCATGAGGCTGTAAATCCTAAAGGAGAACAGAGGTGTTGGGAACGTGCTGAAAGGGATCCAGGGAGGATCCTGGGGTTCAGTGCAAAAGGTCAGGTCTGTTATAGCAGGCCCCGGTGCCGAGACTTTGGGCTGATACCAGCTGATGACCTGACGTACATTCTTCAGACCACAACACTGTCCTTCCCGGATGAGCTGTGCATCCGGGCCTCTGCTGGCAGGATTATTTGAATTGGTTTAACAAAGAGGGCACTAAAGGCCTAGTGCAACAACAGGGCTTATCTTAACGAAAGCCAGAGGGTCATTTGGACCGTTTTGCAAACTTGTGTCCAGATCCATGTAATCTGACAATAAAGCAGAAAATGAGGGAATTTTGTCCACAGATTTACAGCAGTGACAGCTTTGAAAAATGTTTCGAGTGGCATATGCTGCAGTAAAAATGTCAAATAAAAGACATATTGAGAAAAATGAGTGAATTATAACAGCGTCTGATCCCACATTTGCCTCTGAAAACCCGGAGAGAAAGACGTGGAGGGGTCCCCTGCTCTCTGTTCATCTTCTATCCCTCCTGAGTCAATTGTTGGAGAATCATGGTGTCAACCCTGCGCCATCAATCATCCTCTTTCAGAGGAGGGCAGACAAGGCGGGGACCCGCCCCCCAGGACAGGGGGGTGGAAGTTCTCATGCCCTCCCCGCCTCCTGAAGTCCTGCGCCCCTACAGACAGAACTCCGACAGCTGGTCTGGCCATTAGGGGTAGGCCAAGACCTGAGGGCCCCTGCACAGCAGCAACAGCTGCCAGCCCACTGCCCTCGACCACCCCTCTAACACAGCTCTATAAAATCTGTATTAGGAAAGCGATTTATTGTCATTCCTTTACATCCCCTCACAAATATGCTCACATCATCTGGCACAGCCAATTCCTTTCATTTAAGGACAGCACACTTTGGATAGCCTTGGAAAAAAAGTGTGAACCTAGTAACCCGTTGCACATGTTTTTGAAATTGTTATTCACAGAAGAAGCATCAGCCATTTATTCTGGTTTTAAATGTTCAGTTATGCAATGATTAACCTGGCTGGTGTTGGGTTGTTTTGAAGTTATATATCAGTTCTGTTGTCAAAGATAATTAAACTAGGCAAGATCAATGCCAATTAATCTGCTGATTCATGTAGAATATAAAATAAATGAGAACATTTTACATTTTGCTATAAACAAAAATTTGGTCAAGAGAACCACACAAAGGATTAATCGAGTGTGGAGGAAGGGTTGTACTGAAACCTCTCCAAGGTGACAAAAAGGTGCGAGATGGACAGATGGTGTTATTGTTAAGAACTGCGCTCAGCAGAACCCGTTTGAACTCTGCGCAGCATCAGCAGGTTCATTCTTGAGTTACTTTTCATCCATTCATTTACATCCCATATTTGTACTACCAGTTCATTCTCGTGAGGTGATTTGTCTTCTTCAGCAAAGAGTTACCTTTTTTTTTTTTTTTTTAACAACGGAATCTCTGCAAGGTAATACTTACCTGGCTGAGACTTCATTTACAATACAAATACATATGTGTGTACGTGCTTTCAGAGGGAGCTTTCATTTGAAGATTGCTGTTTGTAATACGTGTTGATTGAGATAAATGCAGGAGTGTACTCAGTCTGCTGATTGAATGTGTGTGTTCCAGCGAGTGAAAGAAAGACAAGAGACTAGAGCGTTAGAGGAGATTACGCCACACTCCCTCAGGATCCTTGTTACTCATGCACTACTGGCGTCGGAGTAGTTCCCACACTTACACACTGAGGTGAGAGAGGCTGCGCTCAGCCTCACCTGTGCCTCTTCATGTTCCAACAGAGCCCGGCTGAGCCAGTGTCATTAAGAAAAGAGCAGAGAAGAAAAACTAACTGTGGCTGGGGTGCAATCAAAACAGCAGCCGCTGTGTAAGAATGTTAGTTTATTGCAAAGATATTATTACTGCCTGCAAGAAAGATTTGGATAATTAACACGTAACTGCAAAACTCGTAGTTTCCTTCTACATATGAATGTGCACAGTTACAAATGTACTTTTTCAACATTTTATTTATTTATACCTCTCCTTCATAATGTTTTATATTTTTTTATATAATTTAGAACGTAATAATTCAAAATAAATCAGATGGGGTTTTTTTTCAGCTGTTTGACCTTACAGTTTATCATGTATATGTGGTTTGGAGATAAGCAGCAGCTATTTGTGAACATCTTGCGTATATCATGGTAAAGCTGTCCGGTGATATTGACTTCCCTCCAAAACCAACAGGGCAGCTTTTTTCGCCAGCCAAGCAATCTCTCTCTGATCACAAAGTCCACTCTGAAAGCCCGGGGACCCTTTTGTCCAAGCCAATTGAAGCAGTGTGAGATTACATGTGTGGTTATTCTCTCCACCGTCCTCAGCTTCATCACATTAGATTGGTTGTGGCGCAGAACTAGATCCAGTCAAAGATGCCATTGTACATGGACACGGCAGAGCAGCTGCTGGACTTAATTAAAAGTGGCCCATGATGCTCTGTGGTCATCTGAAAGAGTGAAAGCAAGGATCAAGTCAAGATAAGTGGCGAATTTGGGAAATGGCAGGCTTACTGGACACAGATTGGAAGGTCCATGCACATTCCTTCCTGGCTCTCTGGCTGGCCTCGGGGCACACTTGAATGATAAGGAGGCCAGTACTGAAATACGACAGGGTGGGGCCACGATGAAGTGTTTGGGGTTGATAAGGCCTTAGTGGTGTGTGCTTAAGGCTAACAATTCTGCTTCAATCCTGTCCAGATGTTTGTAGTTTACTACAACAATCACCTCAGCTGTGAGATGATCTAGCAGCACGTTGTTGCCACACGCTGTTGTCACAAGAGATGTCACAACTCTTAAGTTTCTTATATTGAGATGAGCTATTGGAAACAGACCAGTATGTTTCTCTTATATAGGTCACCTTGGCCGAGTGTCTGCTACAAATAGTCTTTTTTTCCTGAAATCTTTGATGTGGCACAGAGTGGGTGGAGGCAGCGGCTGATAGCTGCAGACATTCCACACCACACCACTCTGGGGCAAGAGGAGAGAAGAAGGCTCTCTGTAATTCCTCTTTTATTAAAACATATTGAAGAAAAACAACATGCTGGTCCATGGCATGAGGAAGAGAAAATCAGCATGACGGCTGCATCCAGCTTCCCCCTCTGCTATCTGGAAGCTTGTGGTGCTAAGCTTCCATGAATGTTTCATTTTTCTCCCCTTTGTGCGTTTCTTCTTTTTTCTTCACTTTCTCTCGTTTCCAGCTCCATCTTGAGTCATTTGAACAGCTGCTCGGCCAACAGTAATCAGTCAGCTCCTTGGGTTGTACTGACCCACCCATCCTCTCGCCCCGACTCCTACCAGGCTCTTGTTCTGCCATCTCTTTTTTGTCTCTCATTGCTTTAGTTTGCATGCTCAGAATGACATGCTTTTTGCTGCCTGTAAACCCTGCTAACTTCCTCCCATACTGTTCCTGAAACTTTAGGTAAAGGTTGTGTTCCTGGGTGGGTTCCCAGCTCTGCCCTACTAATCTCTCCTAAATGGCCACTACATCATTACTGAGGCTGACTTTATTGTCTGGGCAATTTTATAACTATGCCTCTGGATTGAATGACCTCGTTGACCTGGTCACTGTCTCCCCAGCAACCAGTGGAGGAAGTGTGGTAATGCATCAGTGAGGAGGGTTTTTTTTTATTTTATTTTTTTTTATTGAAGGTGATCTGACTTTTAAACATGTTAATCTTCCAGTATTTATTAGCTGCATATGTGCATCCTGATGATTAAAATTTACAACCAAATGCTGTGACGACAGGAATGCAAAGATATGATACACTGGAATATCCAGCACGCTGTCAAAATTATGATCTAGGTGAAAACATCTTCCCAGGACTCGACGGAAGAGTAGAAAATCCATGCATTCCTGGGTCCTGTCGTCTTTTCCCGTACCCTCTAATTTGAAAGCAGCTGTTAGGTCCTACGACACCCCCCATCACCATTAAAGCTGGCTGAGGAGGTGGGGTGTGTGAGGACAACTCATACGTCTTTACGTTCTCCTGGGTTGTGTTAGTGACTCTCAGCTGAACAATTTTGTTGAGTAGGATGCAAAGTAGATTACAGGATGGAGAACAGTCATTGCAACTCCAACGGTGAAGACAGAAGACTGCAATTTTTTGGGGGAAATACAACGTTTTAGACAACATTTTTATTGTTTTTTTTTGGCTCTCAGCTATAAATCAATAAAAAACATATCTTAAAAGGAGGGAAATCTAATCTGAGGTGAACAACTATGTATGAAAAATGACTCTGCTATTAACAATACATTTTATTTGTAATGTACTTTTCATTACAAGAAATATCAGTTATTTTACAATAACTTGATTAAAATGTAGAAGTAGTCTGCAGCCAGGTTTGCGTTAACACAATCCCATGGAGGACAGACTTCATCGTTGATCTTGGTGAAGATAACTATTGCTCCCCATTTATCTGTGAAGGATTATGAGGTCATTTCTAAACCATTTGGAATCCACCATTTACAGAGAGGAAGTGGAAAACATTCATGTCAGCTGCCTATTTTTCCAGGAAGCAACATCTTAGAAACTTCAAGCTCAGACTATGTAATACTTGGGAAAAAAATGCATAAAATGAAAAAGTCAGTGCTTTCCAACTTCAATCAGGAAGGCTTGACCTCCTAACTGTCTTTTCGAATCACTTATCCATTGTTATGGGCATAATTAAACCAATATTACGGTTCAGAGAACGTTGATTACGTCAGGTGGTGGCACAGCTCCCGTGTATATTTGGGTTTCATTTGTGGTTATTCATTGTCAAAGTAAATGGCTCTACTGGATTGTTTGAACAGAAGCACATATATGCTGATCTGCACATAAACCCAGCTTTGAAGGATTCTGATTCTTAAATCCTTAAAAAAAAAAGAAGTAAGGAGTGATAATTGCACTTTGGGCATTCCCTGGAGGCTGTTCACAATGACACAGAGTAATGATCCAAAGAGAGTGGATAATTATGTAAAAAAAATTCATTTTTAAAAAAGCAAAAAAAAAAAAAAAAAAAAAAAGGCAGAAAATTAAACTCAGTGATTAGTTGTAAAACCTGTCATGTAAGATATGTTCCTGTACCTGGAATGACTCTGTGTGTATAGGTGTGTTTATAAGCTCAGGTTCTCACACTGAGGGAAACATGCTGAGACATGAAGTCCCTGGAGTATCCCAGATGTGGTCCATACTCTGCTTTGTACTAACCTCTAATTACACTATTGACTTCCTTATGGGACGTAATTACTAGGACTATGTCTGTGATTCAAACTAGTGGATTCCAATTGATTTATTTTGCTGGTCCTGGTCTCAAATCTCGTGTATGCACTCTCACAAACGTCATCTATTTAGACATGTAGAAAAAGAGCAACCGTCCTTAACATATTATTTGCATTTGCTGCTGCTATCTGTTTGACAGGCTATTTTTAGAATCATTTTGATCATATGGGACATGTATTCCTTCCTGTTTAGCTACTGGCTTTGGAGTTGGGGTTCTTAAACATATGCATATGGCCATCTTGGGGGTTTTCTTGACTTGCACTCCCATGAAAGTGTTGTTTCGACAGCTTGTTCTAATTCCCCTCAATTCTGCAGAACAAACAGGGAGGAGGAAGCACTGAAGGTCCAAAGTGCTAGAGAAAGAGCAGCCTCAGGGGCAGAAGGATGAAAAGGGTCAGTGGAATCACAGTGGGCTTGAGGCATGGGAGTGAGGGGGTCACAAAAAGGGAAGTTAGTAGCTCTCATGTAGGGAAATCTCTCCTTCACATAGGACTTGGTTATTGTGTGAAATGACACACATTCATCTCCAGTCATAGCCAGATGGTTTAAAGACATTCTGAAACATAACATGCATTTATTTACGTGCTCAATTTCTGTGTTTGTAAAAGGAAAAATGCTTTAAAAAGAAAAAAAAAATCAAACCACTTGTTGTACACCGCAATTAGGCTCCACTACTCCTGCGGTTTCTAAAATCAAGGCTACATGAATGAATGCAAAGCACTGTTTAAATAATGATCACATCTGACACTCCGTACAAAGACATCAAAGGATGGCAAAAAAGTGGCAAATCCTAAAGAATCCTTTCATTTACTAGAAAAAAACAGCAAGTCTTTCCTGTGACAGCACTAAAGGGGCCAGGGTGACTAATGCCTGGATTTCCTTTGCAGCAGCCCCCGCGCAAAAACACATTTTCCATCATGCCATGTCTTATCCAAGCAGGGCTGAGTGGATAGCTGAATTTAGTGAGTGATAGTGTACAACTGTTCAGGAAGACGACCACAGAGCCCGGCATTTGGGTTTACGCGAGCGCAGTTATGAGGCTAGGCTGACATTTCTGGACAGGTGCAGGTTCCATTGTAAGAGGCACTGAATTTTGAGTTATGTGCATGTTTGGTCTCCTCCGCACACCCATGTGGCTAACACACACATGTCTACTCTTGCTTTAACAAGGCTCAAACCTGTTTCATCCCTCTGTACTGACGAGGACCGTGTCCCAAACACTGGCATGTTCAAAGCAACAAGAACTCCTAAAGTGGCAGCCACTTTGGACATACAATCCTCTTGATGACGGAAACACATGCTCTGTTTGGCTTAGTGACTGGCTTTATGGCTAAGTGACTCAGCCTGGCACCCTGCACTTTCTAATATTTTCCACTGTTCAGTCACGTTCATTTCTCCACGTCCGCCCTTGAACAGTCTTCTGCTTCCCTACCAGAAGTAGCACGACCAGGCTGCTTTGTTGAGCTTTCAGTAGCTCTGACGTTTCTGTGTGACCTCTCAGCTCGCTCATCTTAGATTTGCTGCACCACATGCAGATGGCGGGCTGTGTGTGTGCGCGCGCACGTGTGTGTTTATCTAGGCTGCTGGGTGAAGGGACTTTGTGTGGGAAAAACTGTTCTCTGCAACTGGATCAATGAGGCAGAGATAAGAAAAGTCAGTGGCCTTGGGTGGACATGGAACAAAATTCTTTCATGTGTGAGAACCCTTTTTTTTTTTTTTTTCTATTTTTGTAATTTTCTGCTAAATATGGGAGACAGAAAAGTATTCCTCACCCCCATGAATTCCTTGAAATAGACAAGGCATTTATGATCTAAAGAACCTTTTTAATTAGTTTCTATTTCCTGTTATGTAGATCCAGTTGTAGCAGTAAAAGCACTGTTTAATTTGTAATTCAGTGTAGAGTAATTTGGACGCTCCTGTTTTATGTATTAAAACAACTCTGTCAAATACAGGTCCAAAAAGGATGTCAACCAAACCTCTCTACAAAACATGTACGTATGTTGGCTAAGAGCTTAAAACAATGCAGTTTCACAAAAAAAGGTTAAAAGTTGAGCAATGACTAGATTCTTAGTACTCTTCTCTCTCCTAGAGACTCCACACTCACCTCCTCATGTGTTTTCACACACTGTTGATTTGGCCACAAATGCTTTTAGGGAGGATGGATCAGGCAGTGAGAGATGTTGGTCAACTGATTTATATGCAAGAGTCCACGAAGTCGAGACCCATCCTACATAGCGTTTTCTAATGTCTTTTCACTTTTAACTTCATTCGCACTTGCAGATGGTTGGGTTTCAGTTGAATATACAATTAGATTTGAATATATGACTTCTCAAAATAGACTAGGGAAGCATTTTGAAGCTCAAAATTTATAACCATGGACTGCAAAACTACAACTTCTCAGGATTCGGAGAACTGTCCTTATTAGACGTTTCTTGGTAAAACAAATAAATAATATTGTGGATGGTCAAATTAAATGGTATTCTTTTAAAACTGATACATCATTTTTTTCCCAGTGTATGAAGTAAAATAGATTTTTAAAACTGAAAATGAACATTTGCAGTTTGTAATTGTGTCCTTCCCTCTTCCACTGTTAAAACCACAACCAGTCGCACACCACAAGAATCCTGGAATTTGAGTGTCCTCGTATTTTTGGATCTTTCCCATCAACACTGGTGTTAACCGTGGGAATCAAGGGCAGAGACAGGAGGTTGTGGGAGCAAAAGATCTTTTTGCTCTTCAAACACAAAACATGTAGGGAAAACGGGGCAAATACGAAGAGGACGCTCCAGCTTTTGCTTCCTCTTACCCTCCTGTTATAACTTAAAATGGCAAATCATCTCTCCTGTGCGTGTGCCAACTTTTAGTGCAACGAGTTTTAGGCAATGTACCGATAAATGTTTAAGTAATGATAAGAAAGAAACCTGTCTATACGTGATCTTCCACCAAACTCTAACAAATTTGATCATATCTCTCACTTAATGCGCTCAACTTTTAAAAACACCAACACACTTTCTTGCATGGTGCCCATGCTGCTGTCATTTTGATGCAAAGTTTCCCACTAGGACGCTCAACTGTCGGAATCTCATATATCATCCCAGCACCCAAAATAGTTGCAGTTGAATAATGTCTCTGGGAACTGATTTTCAACCTTGGCTTTTCCCTTCTATCAGTATCAGTCCCCAGTAATGAGGGCCTTCTCTTTCTGTCCAAAAGCAAATATATATCACCTGGAACGGGCTTGGATTCCAGTGCTTGCACCATGGGAAAACACAGAACAGGGACATTTGGACATTGTTCTCAGAGACCCTATTAAAAGAAAGAAAGAACCACTGGGAGTTGGAGAGGAGAGAAAAATATAAGCCAAGACACCACAGGCTGAAACAAATGAACATGTCAATAGAAAGTAAAATAAATGATTTCTTAAATCCATCCATACACATGCTGAGCGACTTCAAGAAGTCACAATTAAAGCACATGCACATTGAGTTTGTCAGACTCTGTTCTGGTTCTCCTTTGTGTGTGTTTTTTTTTTCTTTCCAAGAGGCCTTGTGTGTGGTCTGAGTGGCTCCCGTCTTCAAGGAGTGAACAGATCTCTCAGACACTTCAGACTGCGGTCTCACACACGGCAACTGATGAGTGCAAAGAGGGAGAGGTCCAATAAACAGGGCCTGTTTGATCGGGCCGCAGCCCAGCCGCCTGCCAAGTAGTCTTTGTCTTAGAGAGGACGCCACAGCCGTCACGCAGACTGCTGTCTACCCGTTGCCCTCCGCTGTGGTGAGGAACATCATTCACATGCTGCTGTGCCAGAGTCAGCAAGAGAGCAAAAGACAAAAAAAAGGGTTTAAAGAAGAAGAGAGGTACAGACAACAATTTGCATGTGTATTACATCATTATTCAACCATATGTTAATACCAGTGTCTGTGTTTGCTTTCATAACCCACTGTTCTATAAGGAGTTGCATCAGAGGCGGTTTTGCAACCTACAAGTGATTAGGTGGCAATTCTTTTCCAAAGTTGTTGCGCATAGTCCTCATGGCTCATACGATTGAATAAGCCCAGTGCTGCGTGGGAGACATTAAGTTTGTTTTGCCAAAGAGGAGAAGGCCAAATCCAGTAAATTCAATATTGGCTATAAGTGAAACCAGAATATTTTAACTATCGTTCTCTTCGTAAGAATACATTAAAAAGGGGGGAATTCTGTTGCTTTTAACTGAAAGGAGGTATGAACCTAAAAGGAAAAAAGTCAAAGCTGACAATGATTTTCTGTTAAATGAAATCTCACATAATGTTACTTTTCATTTTATTGGAGAGAAATAGTTTAGAGGGAATTATTAGTTTTAATTTTGTATTGTGAGGTTCTTGTAAACATCAGCTATGATACCAGGCCAAGAAGTTCCCCTCCTTTGACCGTAACAAACCAATGAAATTTCAGCTGGAAGTTTCTCTCTTCACTTTGTATATGCCCACTGTATATCTGTATCTATGGCTACTGTATATCTATAGCTATGTAAAATGTTTTGCTTTAAGATCCTCCTGTTCCTCCTCAGACATGAAGAAACTCTAAACTGAGCCTTGGATCTAGTGTAACCGGCAAGTCTATTTCCCACAGTTGAAGCCCAGGCAGTCACAGCTAGATATTTGACACTAATCACCCATTAAAAGTTTAATGCCGTCCAGGCTGGATAGAGCGACGCTGGCAGCTGCTGCTACAGTGTCCAAATGAACGATTCTAGGAACTGAGAAAACACTTCTCTTGAACAGGGGACAATTGAGCGTTCTTCCTTTTCTCGCTCCTAAGATGCACTGCTATGAAAGTAATGAAGACTTTGTGTGTATAAGACTGTCTGAAAAACTGTAATTCAAAGTCAACAGAGAAAAGGTGCTGGAGTATGAGGTCATTATTAGAACAGAATCAGAGGAGTCCGACAGACGAACTGCCAAAATGGAATGAGTTGATCCTCCGAACTTCGCTCTGATATCAGTTTCCCTTTCGGTTTTCTCCCTCTTCATGCCTGATGTTATGCTGTCCTCTGCTTTGGTCACAGACTGGAATTAGGTTTAACAGCATGCCAAACTCTGTGCTGTTCCTTGTGCATCTGGAAGAGGGGATTAACATGAAGCCAGTGGTTTTAGGGGAGTTTTAATGCGTCACCTGTCAGGGCTCAGCTCGGACCCATCTACTGGACCCAGCCTGAGCAGCTGTGGGCCTGATCTGAACCTCTGCCAGGAACGTTGCCCAAGACTTGGGCTGCCTCCTCCTGCTGGCTTCTCATCTGACAGCACGCACTACAATGAAGATCCTCAGTGGGTGCTTTGACCTCAGCAAGCCTGTAATCTCATGATATGGAATATGGCTGTGATGATCTAGCAAGCCCTGGAATGCAACTTGCACAAGAATTCCCGATTTCAACAGTCTTATGATGTTGCACTTTACGGCTGCAAGTGATCAACCAGCAAAATATTTGTCCAAATATTTTTCCAAAGTTGTATCTGTTGTATTTTTCATGTGACCCTTTTTTCATCTCTGTACTTGATTAAAAATGGAGGTTAATTAAAGGAAAAAAAAGTAAGTAACTTTGGAACAAAACAAGCGCAGGTCTAACATGTTTATCCTAGTCAGTTCAAATTTGCCTTGTAAATCTCAAGTTAAACATCCACTCAAAACATACCAGCCCCCCCCCCCCACCAGAATGGAAAATCTTGTGGCCCTTCTGCACCTCTCTCTCAGAACTTGGGTCTCTTGAGATTGGGAATATTAAAAAGGCTAATGTGACTGGAGGGCTCTGGGCGGTCTTTCTGGGGTTGCCGGCTTGTGAATGTCCATTTATAACCAGATTGGTCCAAATAAGCAGAGGAAGCAGGAGCTGCACTTTCCCACAGTTCTGCGGGGGGACAACACGACTTCTCCTTTATAGTTCGTGACTGCATGGAAACTACACTCCCACTAAGGCTCACAGAAAGGGTGGACTGGTGGACCGTAGCAGCCCAGATAACACAACACTGAATCTGATTAGCCAACTTGAAATCAACCATGCACACTGATAGCAGCCCTGAACCAAGTTATGCATCACCTTTGAAATTAAATTCCCAGTACATACAAAACGTTTTCTTTGATGTATATACGTTTTTCTGCCACAGCAAATAGTGCATTGTTTGATAGCTATTCATGACATTGTGTCTGGTTTTATATTGTTAGCGTTCAAAATGTTTTTGAATCTATTTATTATTATTATTATTTTTCATTTTATGCCACTGAAATGTAAAACCTTTATGGTTAATATGTTAGGAAGGACACTGGGAGCTTCTAGAGTCTAATCTAAAGACAAAGCCTGCTTGACCTTCACTTCTGTACATCTTATGTTCTCCAATCAACAGGACTTCTCTCAGACTCCTCATCTGCATGTCAGAATCTTTGAAGCCCCTTTTGTGTGTTTGTTTCCCTTCTTTCTTCTTTTTCTTCTTTATTTTTATTTTTTTTTTTGCAGCAGGTCCATCTTTGTGGATATGTGATTTCTTATGCTGCTGCTTGAGGCCTGTGGCTGGACTTCAACATTTTTCGTTCTGGTTTTAAAACTTTAGTAGTCATACACTGTGGAGGTTGTGACCTCTGAGCGCTTGTGAGTGACAGGAAGGAACCGAGTCTTTTATGTGGGTTTACTGTGAATTAGCACGCTGATTTGATGGTCTTTTTCATTGTGATGTGTAATGGCGAGGGCAGACTGCATTGGGCCTTATACAGATGGCCAGACTGCATCTCTTCCCCTTTTTAAAAAGCTCTGCTCACAACAGATATATTTCAGGAGTATCATTGTCAACAGTCACATCTGTCCACGTTTTATTTTAAGCTGTATTTTAAGAATATGAATAATCTTAAACATATTTCCTTATTTTATATCGTATGTTAATACTCTTTGTTTACATAATCACCATATTCTAGTTGACTGATTACAACAGATACTGAGAATGGTGTGTTTTGACGTTTTAAAAGATTTTAGAATGGGTAAAAATGCAAAATAGCTACTAGTCAGGTGAGCCCGCTGAGTCTATTCAGCTCTGAGGGCAGCTGTGCAGCTGCGACTTGACAGCTACCACCCAGCTGGCTCGGACTCTGGGAACCAATGAGAAAAGCTAAGATGCAGTTTGCATCATTACAACCTCTGTTGCAAGCACTTCTCTTCTTTTTCCCTCACCCTTTTATCCAATGCTTTCTCTTTTTTTCACGCACAGAAAGATGGCATCAACATTTTTGACTCTTACCCCCTAGTTAAACTATAATCTGTGGTTCTGTTCCAGGCCTTCTTCCAGTATTTGCAGCGTCATGTGGTTCAAGATTCCCACATTACAGAGAACTGCATGTGATGTGGGCTGCATGTTCTGTTTCCTGCAGATCAACTTTGCATGTCTCCCTTTTTACTGTGACAGAGTGAATAAGTCTAATGTAAATAAGCATTCCTAACTTTCAACAAACCTATGGCCCCTGCAAACCAAAAGCTCCTCATGGTTGAAAGTGAGAGAATTCCACCAGGACATCTTAACTTTCCTCTTTCCCAGATCTCAAACTTGCCTTCCCACAGACGCCCCAGGCTCAATGACTTTGACTTCCCACATTTAAGAGTGACTATAAAAAGCATCTTCAAATTGCAACCATCAGATGTCTCCCCTCTCTTTTCCTCCTCCCACACACATGCACTAACAGTCCTGATGAGGGTCCTATACGCCGGGGAAATTCAATTCTCCAGTGAATAAATTAGTCGGATTTCCCATTTCACCAGTCAATCCCCCCCTTTAACAGCCCAGTAACACTCTGAGAAAAGCCAGCAGTGTTGTTCTGTGGGATGCATACTGAATTGGAGACTCCACTGAGAAAACAAAGGAGGAAGCTGCTAGTTGACTGCACAAGGGAGGTGGTGGTGGTGGTGGTGTGGCGGGGGGGTAGGGGGGTCTCTTCCTTGTGGATATGTTAGCTTGACTCCTACACAAAATGAGACCTGTAGTGAAACCACTTCCTGTCAGTGTTTACAGAGCGGTAAGAGCTTTAAAGACAGCTCAGCAAAGCAGGAGAGAAGAGGCATGAATTTATGTGTGGTTTTGTGAACAGGCTATAATTGTGCAACAACTTATCATACTTAAAGAAAAATGCTTTGTGCATATAATTTTTTCGTTTTTCGTTTTCATTTTTTTTTTTTTGCAAACACATCTTTTGCATTGCAGGTTTTACCTTGCTCAAAGAGCTTGTTTTTTTTTTAGGGTTGATAGTGTTGTATGGAACTTGATCTCTGTGAGACAGTCTGACAGTTTATCCTCCGCTGTCATCCCAGCTGAGAAAGAGGGGGAATAAAGTGCCATAGGTGTGTTATTGTTGCACTTTCATCAAAACTATGCGGGTTCACTTGCTCTCTGACAGAGCGAGCATCAGAAAGGCGATATTACGACCAAGTCTTATCGCACCACAATGTAGACAAACATCGGGGTCCAGAAACTTGTGAGTGCACTTTCAAGGATAAAGAGGCACTGCAAACACATTCATGGTAAAAAAAGACACAGAAGATGAGGTGGAAGACTTTATGGTCTCTGGCGAGAGCAGTGTGCACCTGAGTATTTGCAATAACCATCTACAAAAAATATTTTTAAAATAAGTTCCACCTCCAACAGATATAACAGTAAATTGCTGCTTACTCATGAAAAAATAATTAACTAATACAGTATAGTATTTGAGTTTGTTTGCATACTTTCATTTTTAAGTATTTGATCTGGGGAAACACTTTACTAAACACTAAATGCAGTTTATACATACACAGAATGAGAGAGAACCCAAACCCTGCATGCCAGTTGTAGCCTGTAGTTTTGGCTTGTCTCCAAAGAAGCATAATAACAGTATTTTATCCCATGTGATTGTATTGGACATGTTACTGACAAGAAAGTGAGCATTTAATTGCATATTTAAGTCACCATTCCAAAATCATGCAAGAGCTGGAAGTTTGAAGCCAGGAAAAGCTGTCACCAGTCCCAGAAGAAATGTGTCACACGCCACTGGTGCTGAAAGTCCCCGTTTCATCTTACTGAGTGTTTGAAAAACATACAACTCTGTGAAAGTCTTAGTCAAACAGAAATATTTAATAAGCATCTGTCATGGTCCATAACTAACAGTCCAAATGGCCCCCGATGAACCTTTATTTAATGTACTTTAACAAAAAGCACGGTTACATTACTATTATTGAGTCCTCAAAAGCTAAAGAACTCATATCTTTTGGTCTCCTTATCTTAATTTATTTATTTATGACATTTTGAAAATAATAAAACTCTCTATACAGAAGCTGTCTAGTACATAGCCCCATAAAAGAGCTATTGTTCCATTTTTGTCTTTTTTTTTTCAAATCTCTTTTTCCCTTCAGTCTGGATTTGTGGATGTACATGTTCAAGTTTTTGTGTCACTCCCACTTTTAGACAAAGAAAATCTGAACAGAAATTTGGGTTATAACCTCATTCTTGGCCCTCTCCTCTGTAGTGGGGTTGTGAGAGAAGTTTCACTCCCTGGAGTCTCTCCCATGCAATCACTCCCCCCCCCCCCCCACCCCCCCCCCCACCCCCCACTGTATATGAGAATAACCATAAATCAGAGCTATATCCAGTTTTCATGTGTACAAGGCTTTATTCTGTTAGACTATCAGGGTTTTTTGTAGTTGTGTTGCGGCTCATTTGTGCCTTTCATTGTAAGTTACAGATATTGAAGTTGAGTCATGATGCCCTCGTTTGAAGCTTAAAATTGCCAAATGCAAAGATTGTTCAAGAAACAGCCACGCACCCAGACGTGCAGACACGCTCACACCCCTCCTCCTCCTCTCCCCGGCTTAAAGGCCAAAAACAACTACACATGCCTCTCTTGGGTTTCATTAGATACAAAAACACATAAGATAAATAAATGAACTAACCCCAAAATTGTTGTGCTTGTATGGGAAACTTCAGAATGCCCAAAATAGTTTTTCATAAGGCCAGAGGAATGAGGGTCTGCAACTTTTCGCCATACATGGGCCTGAGCTCTGTACCCAGTTCCCTATCCAAACCCTCCAACCACACTCACCAGTGACCAGGCCACTGCCACAGACTTCTGTGGTTTCCGCACATGTTCTTTATGCTTTTGTTCTGTAGCGTCTGACTTTTGTGCGCTCAGACGCGGCCACATTTGAGGGGTTGTCTTGACTTTTATTTTGTGGTGTTTTCCCAAATTCCACTGAATGAAGTGACTCTTGGTCGACCGGCTGTTGGGGAAACGTCCTTGTTTCTACACGTACATGTTGTGGAACAAACGAGGGCAGTTCAAAAACACAATCACAAAAACAGAAATGAGATGCGATGGCAACAGGTTGCAGATGGCCTGGGTTGCTTGATAAAAGCAATGCGTGTTTACAGACTGATCTGAGGAGTCACTGGACGGTGCGTGTGTGCGTGCGTGTGTGCCTGTCTACACAGCCTTGTGTGTCATTCAGTGTTCCCGTCAAAACTCTTGCAAACATCATCAACCAGCTGTGACTGCCATGTGTATCTGTCAATCGCCTGCAGATGGATCCAAGTGACATAAAAGCATATATCGTTAGAAATTTTTGTCTGGCCCAAGAGAGTCAGTTGGGATAATCTTGTGTTCCTAGACCCTCTGACCTCCAGACGTTTAGTAGTGTTGGCACGTAGCTTGAGCTGTCAGGCCAGCATCTATGGGAGATCTGTGTTTAATTTGCAAAAGCAGGCTTTGCCAGAATAGGGAGAGAGAATGAAGGAGAGAGAAAGAGAGAGTGTGTGTGTGTGTGTGTGTGTGTGTGTGTGTGTGTGTGTGTGTGTGCGTGCGTGTACTTTGCATTTGGGAGAACATATCTGCATTTGTGAACGTGTTTTTTTATGCTGATCAGACTGAGGCTGAACACCTTAGCGATCTGTTGCTGTGAGTCTTTTTGCAACATTTTGCATGTCTGGTGTTAAAACTGTTGTGCAAATGGTTGTATGTTTCAGCTTTTGGGAGTGCGTGAGCGTGAAGGACAAAGCGGGGGGTAGTTACTGCAAAACTGAGCTAGGATGTCTTTGTCTGCAGATTACATTGGCATGGGTCTGGACCCACTAGCCTGGGAGAATCTGATGCTCTCCGTGATTGCAAAACTGGGAAAACCGTCCATCACAAGGTGCTGAAGTATGCACACAGAACTGTAGTGGAAAAAAATACTGCAATTATTCATCACAGCAAGTTTCAAAAAAATTTTGATTTTAGTTTCTTGGTTTGTGTGTCTTGACTTGTTCAAAGAGGTGTGTTGAGCTAATAAGTCTCATCATGACTGTGACAAGTAACGGTGATTTCTATCAAGTTTTTCTGGTTCTAGGCCATGATGGGGGCAGTCAAGCTGAGGCCTGCCCTCTTCCTTTTAGCCTGGGAACCAGACCAGTGATGCCTGTTTGCCTAAGTGCCTGGCTGCTCTCACTGGGAGCTGTTCCCATCCTGCTCATCTGTTTATTATTTTCCTGTGAAGACTTGCGTTGTAAGACGAGAAAGAAAGGGGAGGGGTGTTCAGGAAGGTGGAGGTCAAGTTGGAGGGAATATTCACCCATCTTTCATTGACAATACTTGTGCAGAGCCAGATGATGGTTATCGTTTGTGAACATACAGTAATATCGTCAGAAAACTGGGGGGCAGGCTATTTCAAGAGCAGACTCTGATTAGGACACTGTGAAGATAGGCCTTTGTTTGGGAAAGTTTGTATTTTGAGGTAAGTGGTTTTGGGTGGTGCCCCAGTGGCTGGTCATGAACAAAAGACACTAACCTCAGGCTCCAAGACCCTGAAAACTTAACCACAAAACTGCAGTGAATAAAAGAAATATATGAATGTCTCAGTTAACAGCAAGTCACCCTAATACACTAATACAATTCACAAGTCTGAGCACCTAGTTTCATATGACAGAGAGCCATCCCTGGTCGTTGACGTACGACTGCTGCAGTAAATTAAGGTCTCACATATGTTAAGCATTTGATATTTTGTAGCTATGTGGTCATTGTTCCCACTGCAGCCCTCAGGGCTTCTGGATGGAGCTGCACCATCAGCTGAGATTTTTTTGTGTTGGAGACGGTGGGCACAGAGTACACGTGGCCTTTGACCTCCCCACAGCCTCAGGAGGAGAGGCCTTTTTACTGAGAAAGGGATGACCCTCTTTCTGGTCCCACACGGTCCTCTCAAAGTTACATACCAAGGGACGCTTTTCCCACCATGAACCAAACACATCGTTCTGTTCTTTTCTGGTTTGTGGCCAAGGAAGTGGGCGATCTCATGAGTGGGGTCCTGCCCAGTACTCATGGCAGACCTGACCTCCAGCGAGTACCACAGTTAGGCCTTTCTCCACAGGTCAGGGGAAATATGGAGAGGGCCAAAAATCCGGGCAAAGGTCTGATGCCTCTAATAAGACAAAAACATTTTGTTCTCAGTTCATCATATGGAAAAAAAAAAACCAACAACATTTGCAAATGTTTTCATGACCCAGTCGCAAGATATGAAACATAAATATTTCAACACTGACATTAGACATAAGTGATGAACAGTGTTTGAGATGATATATTGAGAAGACAATTAAGTATACAAAGAATGACACAGAAATACTGATATTGTGGAGTTATATTTTATGTCCTCTACGTGCATCCTATTCAAGGAGGTAACCCACTTTCAGGTCTGTGGTCTTCGTATACCTGATATGAATGTCTTCAGTGTTCCCGGGAAGTGAACTAACCCTAACCCTAACCCTGACAAATGTGTTACATTAAACTTTAATTAGTCTCTTTTCTTCTCGTTCTTATACCCTGTTTTAAATTTTAGCAATCAAACCCTGCTTCACAATACGCAGAGCTGAACCTGTTGCAAACCGCAGCTGAGAAATCAAAACAGTATGAAAGTCAGATAAAACGGTGAAACAAAAGAACAGGTAATAGCAGGAAATGTATAGATCGAGTTGATAGTGCCGAGAAAATGATCTCCAAACATGCAGCGTCGGTGCGACGTCAGATCTCGACCCGATGTACAGAATTGCATCATCGGGATCGCATCCCTCTTCTCGAGGCCTGTGTGCTTAAAGAGTCAGAGGCCATAAATCGACCGTCATGTGAAAATAGTGCAGACCCTGAAGCACGTGATTTATTTCACTGATGTTTTATTTCAGTTACAGGGCCTTTTTTTTCTCATGTGTGACATTTAGAAATAACAACTGAGAAATCCATTTTGGTTTTGGAGACATTTGTTTATTTGCTGGGATTTTTTTTCAGCCTCAGGTTTCAAAAGCTATATAAAAGTTATACATGTCTGTACACAACTTCTAACAAGCGCTTTTAACTGAAGTAATTTCATTCTGTGTTTGATTTTGAATGTTTTTTCCGGCAACGTACCTAACCTCTAGTTACCATATTTGACTGCACATAGTGGTTAGGTTGATGTTCAGCAGTACGACGTGCATGTCTGACTTCTCTGTTTGTTTTCTTTTGCTCCTTTTCTGTTTTCGTAAGGAAACGTGTAAGCTTGAACATTTGATCAGGATGAGACCACCTTGTCAATTCAATGGGAATACAGCACAAGTCTTGTCCCGCAGGGTTTCTCTTTACATTTCCAACCGAAACCAGGCTGTGCGCAGACAAGCAGAGTTAATATATGTCATACTTCAGCGTCTGTGCCCGAGGGAGACACACTCACACACGGACCACTTAGATGGAAGGATTGGAGAGACCAAAAATAAGAACGATTTTAAAAGAGAGAGAAAACAAATTGAAGGTCAAGGTGTAAGGAAAAGGGGCCTAAGAAAATCAGCAGTGTAATATTATTTTATTTCATATTCTTCATGCCCATCCAAAAACAAATGTTGGGCTGCGAGGCAGGAGAAAACCAATAGATGTGGAAATGAATTGAGGAGAAAGAAAATAGGATCTATAGTTTGAAGTGTTAGTAAATGAGAGACATGCTGAGGAAGAGGGAGAAATGCAGGGAGAGAGGGAAAGAGGCCAAATGACAGAGGCGTGTTTGTGTTCTGATTAGGCTGAGCCGAATGGAGGCGGCTCACCAATGGAGATAAGCAACAAAGACATCTCTTCACTGAGGACAAATCTACGAACATCTTTTCATGGTCAAAAGACATGGGTTTTCTTTTGTTTTGATGAAAAAACAAGCGTAAAAAAATCAGCGTGGAAGTAATCTCGCATCTAGACCCAGGATGGACAAAAACTAGCTGCATTTTCCTACATTTTGAAGTTAGGCTCTGACTCTATTTCATCATTATGTTCTTATGAAGTGACACAGTGAATGTCTATTCATTCTCACCCTGGCTGCCAAGATGTGATGCACTCAGGCTGAATAAACAATGATGTAGGTTCTTTGCACTAAGACAGGCTTCCTGGCAAGGGTGTGCCTGCACCCTGTTTGTCTCCTCATCTTTTCGGTTGATGACAGTGAATAGATCAAATCTGTGGCAGGGCAAACCGGGTCCTGAGTGAGGTTTTCCCTTTGGCGGGGGAAACGAGGCTGGGATGCAGCCAGGGTTGCCAGGCAAGTCACCACTCCTCTTGGTGTCTGTTTTTGAATCTTCTTTCTGTCTGATTCATGCATTCACATTCACACCCACTAAACATACTCTCACGCGGCCAGAGGTATGTGAGAAAAACACAGACATCCTTGGGTAACAAATTAAAAGGATGGTCATCCCCTGCTAGGAAAGGCTCCTCCATTCGCACAGGCCAAACCAGGAAGCCAAACATGTTTTTATTTTTGTTCTATAAATACAATTTAAAAAAAAAAAAGATTCCAAGATGTCTAATTACAACACTGAAAGAGAGAAACGACTAATCCAAGAGGCTGAAAACCATAGCGAAGATGATATGTTAGAAAAAGATGTGAGAGCAAAGGATGTTTAGAAAAGAGTATATGTGTGTGTGTGCATGCCTGCATCGGTGTTTGTGTTGTTTTATTTCTTTAAATGTCTTTTAGATGTGTTTTAGTATCTTTAACTTCTTTTAATCAGTCATTCTTCTTGTCTTGTCTTGCACAAAAACAGGAATTTCAGGTTTGAGTAAGCCCTTTGCACTGACACTCCACAGCTTTTATGTCTGATGGACATAAAATCTGACTCAATTGTCTTTGGAAGAAAAAAAAAAAAGAAATGAGAAAAAGATCATGTTACTCCAACTCAGATTACATCATGTTTAAACCTAAGGAAGCCAACCACCGTGGCCTTCTTTGAGATTTACAATGCTTTCACACAGATTAAGACCTCTAATCACAGAGTTTCACAGCGACTGGAACTGATAGTTATGAGAGAGTGAAGAGAGTGGAACAAAACAAAACGGTAGTGGGCAAACTGAGTCCCAGTCTGGAAATTCCTGTTGGATTGTTTATGTTCTGGAATTTCAGCAGAGAAAGGGAACAGCTCTAATGCTGTAATGATTGTGACAAAAGCAGTCCTGTGCCTGTAAAACAGTGCGCATGGCTGACCAGCGAGAGACACGGTTATTTGGATTTATTTGTGCTCCAGTCACTAACTAGCAGCTCGACAAAGTCTGAGAACGAGATGACGACGACACTTTACATGTGCGATTAAAAAAAAAAAAACAACAACAAAAAAAAAAAACAAGCAATCCGAGCGGCGTCTCAGAGGAGTTAATGAGAACGATCGAAGATGAAGGAAGACAGTGAGCCAGAGAAACAGTGAAAAGAAATGGACTCAGAGGAAAGAAAAGGGAGGGAAGAAGCTGTGTTTGTTTCTCCTTGTGGAGTCCGCTGCTTCGCTGAACTTTGATGTCACAGGGCAACCTGGACTTGTCTCATTTGACTTTATAAAGATTAATAGCTCCTGTCAGACCCCAGTTCAGCTCTGTTGATAGTAATATGTCCCATGTGGATCATCGGTTACCATATGCAGCCATGTTAAATGGCAACTGATGCCCAATTAGTTTTTCAGCTCTTATTTGTTTTGAAATGTCTTGCAAAACAGTTTGTTTACAGTTCATCTCTTGATATATGGGACTTCTGTTACTATTCAGTGACATTATTCTGATTTAGTTAAGCTTGTTCATTGAGAAGACGAGAAGTTATAACAGAAACAGAATAAGTGGAGCCTGACCTGGGATCAATTTGAAATGCCCCAATCTAGAGTCTTTCGGTTGCTTCCTCTGCTCTTCTTTTCCCTCCGTTCTCATCTGTTCTTTCTTGTAATTCAGCTCCTGTCTGTCATCCTCAGATGCAGCTCTGTGCTGATGATGACAGTGAAAGGAGGATGGAGTAAGATTACCTGGCAACAGACTCAGATGCATTAACACTATCACACTAACATGTCAAAGACAACTGTAATGTAATTTCCATATTCCTTCTGCTGTTGCTGCTTGTAAATTTGCCTTCCATAACATGCAAGTGGCTGACGAGTTATGTACGGAGGTTGCATGTGGAGAAATGCAGTTTGTTAATTAGATCAGAAACTGTGACAGGACCTAACCACATCAGATTACTCTCATTATATTACGATTACATTCTTGACTGCAAAACAAAGGTAGACAACAATGGTTTGATAAGACCTGTTGTTTAATGAGTTTTTGCAGTAACTTCTGCATTCATTCAGTTAGTAAATAGGTCCTCCATTCAATTCCAAGCACCCCAATTCTTATTTTCCCAAGTGCAACACACCCCACCCCTTGCTGCCCAAAACCCTCCACCGACCCCCTGCCATTAGCCTTCAGTGTCCCACATTGGCATCCCTCTGAACATTCAGGACATACAGACTCCTCCCCCAACCTCCTCAGATCCCCTATTCCCCTTCCCCACCGACCCGCACACACCCGTTTGATTGTGATTGACAGTGTCTTTGTTCCATTGTGTGGAGCTGTCGTCTCTGATGAAGACACATACACAGAGCTGAGGCACTGCTCTCATTGTACATTGCACAGAAACCACAGGTCTGCAACCAGTTGCACTGTCCTCGTACAATGCTCCTCATGCTTCCTGAGTGGGTGAGTCTAACAAGCTTGGGTATACAAGGGCACATTGCATGCAATAAAGCAGGGTATGCAGGACTAACAAGACTGCACTGGCTAGACCGCAAGCGTCTCCCTGTGTGGACCAAGTCCAGGGGGTCCAGGCCTGATGGGCCAAGGGGGCCAGCTGGAGAGGGAGGCTGAGGCCTGCGCAATGTGTCTGAGGTTGTCATTAGTTTTCACCCCTCCTCAGGGATGGGAACCAGGTCACATTCTCTCACACGGCACAAAGCCGGGTGTGTGTGTCAGAGGGTTGGGGGTTCAAGGGAGGGGTTTTGATGGGCCAGGGGGTGTGGGTACGGGTGGGGGGGTGCAGGCCATGACCTCTTTATATCCATCAACAGATCACTAACTTGGCCCATAGACATGCTTGTATAACACATTCACACACACATTCACATGCATGCAAACACATGCTAATGTTTGCGCATGTGCACAAATAGGCACGCTCACAAAATGCATATGCAAGAACAAATATGTGCTCTGCTGGTGGCCTTATATGTGCTTTGTATGCAAATATGTCTTAGTCTGTCGAGATGCTGTTACTAACAAACATCCATCATCCCAATGTGTTCTTTCAACCTGTTCGGTTTGCATTTGTAAAAGATAAATGATAAAAATGAGAATAAAAAGAAATTAACGAGGCCAACAACCCTACGAAAACAGCATAAAAATTGCACTTGTCTATTAAAGACAAGAATGCTGCTCACTGCATCCTTACACAGCTAAGTAAAGTAGACACTTGCATGTGTCTAGCGACAGAAAATTCATTTTTGACAGCTCAGTAGTACATCTGGATTTGTTACCCACAGGACCAAGAAAGTGGGACAGCTTAAAGATATGGAGTCTAATATTTGTTATTAGCTACCTGACCTTTCTGTATTGTGATATGTCGAAGGGTCAGCAGGAAAAAAGGGTCTGTTCTTTGAAAATCCATAGGTTGGCTGCTGAGGAAAACAATGAGATACTGCCCTCTAGTGGCAATCAAGAAGGAATGCACGCTGACCAAAAAAAACCTTGAAGCAAAAGTATAATTAAGTGTCTTCAAATAAAATCAGGATGGCAACATTTTGTATCTCACATAGTTTAAAAAAAACAAAAAACAAAAAAAAAACAAAAAAAAAACACTTATGAAACATTTAAGGTTGAATCAAAATTCTGTTTATTTCTAAATACCCCACCCCATAAACCATAAAAAATAAAAATTATCCATTTATCAAAAGATTAAAAACATGATTGAACAGCAGTTATGACCATGAAAACACCACATTGACACAAACATGAAATTGGCGGCACAATACATTAAAAGCAGATTTTATATATATTCTAACTCTGTTGTACATGTCTTAACTCTGGAAGCCCGAGTATAAAGCTATCTAGGCTACAAGTTACAGTATTAATAATTCAATATTTTCTATAATTTTATTGTTTCACATATTAAGTGAGTTCATTTTCTTTTTTGTGCTTTGAAGTCTGTCCATGAGATTCGCTCTCTTCCTCTCAGCTCCTCTCATGAATAAAAAAGTAAGGCATTGCCTTCCATTCATAAAAATGTACGCTCAAAATCCGATGTCAGTGTCACTTGTACATCTGCGCCGTGGTGCGTGCATACATCTCTACCAGCACATGAGGTCACCCTGCTTATAAAATCTATGTGAAAACACTTGTGCAATTGTGCATATTATCTGACAAAGCTTATCATGGTATCATGTCTTTGAACTAAAAGGAGATTCCTGTCTCCGACATACTGGTTCTAGTCTAAATGCTCAGACCAGGACCTCAGGAGAAGATAGCGAGGGACCTGGAGGTTAGGGTAAAGGATGACACTGAACAGTGACCCTCAGTTGGGAGAGATGGTGCGTCTGCGCAGGCAGCTGCATGTCAGGCACTTGAGGATGCTCATGGTGATGTGCATGAGAGGGCCAAAATTGAAGAGTAGGTTGTAGAAGGTGTTCACCGACAGGCCACCAGTCTCATCTGCATATTTTAAAGCCACGATGGGTGTGTAGAGGTTATTGGTCAGATTCCTAAAGCGAGGGTTGTCTGACTCAATTACTTTCTTAGTGCACTGGAAAAAATGAGAAACAAAAGACATCTGTGGGTGACTTCGTAGGCTGATGTACGTACTTTGTAGCAGTCAGTGAGTACGTCTAAAATCCTGAGATAAATTTGGTCAGTTACAAACTCATTTACTTACTTTAGCTATGTCCTCTGGCGACTGGCCCATGGCTTCAAATATATCTATGGACGATGGCAGGTAAACATCTTTAAAATACCGAACTGTGTCTGCATCTGCCCCAGGATACTCCATCTTAGCTACATCCTCCATCATCTTTGTCTCAAACTCAGTGTGTACTGGGCCAGGCTCAATCATGGACAACCTGAGGCGGGTAGAGGCACAAAAGGTCTGTGAGGAAGCATTTACAGCAAAAAAAAAAAAAAAAAAAAAAAAAAAGTAAAGACAGATGTGAAGAAAAGACAAGGGGAAGAGGGTTATCTACCGGATATTGAACTTCATCAGCTGCACGGCCATGCTCTCACAAAACCCTTCCATTGCAAACTTGGAGGCAGTGTAAACATCATTGAACACCACTCCTGATCCAAGAACAAAAAGGAGATAATGGCCATCAGCCAAGATAATATCAATGCAACTTCATTTACACATAAAGGGCTGTTAACAGGAAGAACAATGTAACAGAAGGATCCCACTGAAGAACACTGCAGATTTCCTTAGACATCATCAAGTTTTACTCGTACCCTGGAGACCCATGACACTGCTCATGACCACAATGTGGCCCGATCGCCTCTTCTTCATGTCTGGCATCACTTCCTTGATCATGCGAACCACTCCAAAAAAGTTGGTGTCAAACACTCTTTTCATCTCTTCGATGCTGATGCTTTCCACGGGTCCAAGCAAGCCCACGCCTGCATTGTTGACTGATGGGAAGCACAGAGACACACGGGTGAAACTCTGGTCATATTGTCCAATGTTGCAATTATCAAAGAATTTAAATGGTTCAAATTACTTCAAATAATATTAGTAAAGTAATACTTCTCTTCTTGGTACTGCCACCAGATGTCACTGTGTGACAACTACAAGGAGCTGTGATGTAACGCCAATTCATACTGAGAGGCCTCTGGGTCTGGAGCAATTATGTGAAAGGGGTGCAATGTTGGATTTAGAGCAAGATGGTTTATAAATAGATTGTTTATCCAGGCTAAAGATTTAAACAAGACCTGAAAAGAGGTGCTTATTCAGAAGTTTTCAATCCAGGGACTTGCAATCAACAGCACCACAAAATCCATTAAAAAGGTGGCTGGGTGCATTGGGTGCATTGTTGCAGACATCCACTCCCTGCTTTGATTTTGCTGTGAGGATCCCAGTTCAGACAAGGACGGTGTCATGGCCTTGTGAAGCTCCAGGACTGGTGTCGGTTATATCTCACTAGTGCTGGCTCACGATGGCTTTTTCTGTTTGGGAGCATAATCCATCTGTCCACTGGAATTTCAAGACTCCCAGTCCCCTCCTTCCACCCACTCAGCTGCAAAACCACAGAGTGCAACCACTGTCTCTTATTTCTGTTATGCATCTTCTCAACCTCGGTCCTAAACTGTGATTGCTCCTACAGTAAAGACACTGTTCTTTAATATATATACACTTGTTTTTTTAAAACTTGCAGTGCAGTTATACTAGTTCTCATACAATCATATTACAGTTTCTGTTACATACAAGCTACTGCAGCAGGAGATGAGGGTGCATGTGGTTATCTTTCTTATGCAGGGTCAGAAAAATGAATAAATTCGTCTACATCTTCAGTTACATGTGAGAACTATTTATAGACTGCTCTAAAATATACATCAAAAATGACAAAACAAGTGTTTTACTGATATGTTTACCCACACACGGGGAATAAATGAAAAGGGCAGAGGGAGGTCTGCTTTCTGGTGTGACTCGACCCACTCACTCAGAATATCAATGTGGCGATCCTTCACATTGTTGACACACTGTCTGACAGACTCATCACTGCACACGTCTAATGGCAGCAACGTCAAGGTCTTCTCGTAAGCGTCTCCAGCTGCCTCCAGGAGCTTGTCCTTCTTTTTCAGGTCCCGCATGGTGGCGATGACTGTTTGAGGGAGATGAAGAATGGTACATGGATGAAATAAATAAATGAATGGATAAATAAATAAAATCAATCTTAAAGGCGCTCAAGCAATGTGCAACGGTCAATGAACCTTCATTAGGGACATGTCTTTGTGATTCCAGTCACATGTGAACCATGATGCGTTTGTTTGATACTGACGTCAGATATAAACGCACAATCCCGCTGAGCTTAGTTCTATGTAACAAAATTACAGGTGTTGGCTTAGGGATAAAAAGTCAGACTTTGATGACCCTGCAGGTTCTTCAGAGTTTATCACTGTGGGATGAGATGATGTCAGAGCCTGGGCCCTTTTAGCTGAGAAGCATCAATGTCTTATCGTACAGCCAAGTAAACAGGCAACAAAGCTTTCCTCAAAAAAAAAAAAAAAAAAAAAAAAAAAAAAGTCATCACTTATTACTTATCATTTGACTGTGAATCACTGAAGAATGACAAATGATTACCTTCCTCTGCAAACAAACACTGTGCGTGACTCATTTTAATGCAGACAAAGCGACACAGAGACAAAGATTGTGCAACTGTCAGCAAATTAGACTTTTTAAATGGACACAAACGAGAAAGAGAGAGAGAGAGAGAGAGAGAGAGAGAGCAAGCGACATGCACACAAAGTTGCGACAGAGTAAAACCGTCAGGGTCAGCGTTTCTAGAAGAAGCCACACCCGCTATGGGGCAAATAACTGATATTCGCCTCTGAACTTTACACTCTGGGCACACATTTCGTGTTCTGCTGGCACTTGTTACCCAACAAGGAAAAAAGAGAGGCTGTGCTGTTGCACATTGGCAGTGAGCAGGAGTGAACGATCACTAATTCCCACATTCAGATCTACCTGTTGTCCTTGGCAGGTAAAAGCAAACCCCTCACCCAATTCCTGTTTCAACATAAACAGGATTGTATAACAAGGATTAGAAAAGGTATTACTAATGTTTTGGGATTCAGACGTCGCTGGGCTTTATTACGTTACTTTGACTAAATCCCCGAAATTCATGACGCAAGTCGACGAACCTAGAGCTAATCTGTGCGAGCCCTTCAATCAAAATCTTACATAACGTGTCTTTACAAGCTAGATATATGTTCAAGTCCAGTTGGAGCCCATTTTTTTTTTGTTATTTAAGAGGCAGCTGTCCATGTAAGGAACGGGAAGATTTATGAATTGGTAGAGAGGTAAATAAGAGATCCATTGTTCTTGTGGTTCCTGAAGGAAATACTCCTGGGTAGCTTAAACATTCTTGAATGAACCACACTACACAAGAAACACAAGAGGAGTTCTGGGGCTTTCATAGAGCTTTATTCATGTCACTGCAACTAATTGTTACTCCATGCACGATGCAATATGTAATCTCCGTTGGATTTCTGAAAGAACAGAGCAGATCAGTTCCATTTCTCACATGTGGTATTATTGAAAGCAGCTCAAGGCAAAGGACCAAATCTGCTCAATCAGTGCTGGGAGGGAGGGAGGGAGAAGCTGCTATTGTTTTGCTCATCTATTTCACAGCAATAAATCCCATCGCACCCCAAAGGGAAAAAAAAAAAAAAAGTCTTCAACTAAACTTTTCACAGTGGTAAAATGCTGGCAGTCATGACTTCACCCATCCAAGACTGTAATTATTGGATGCATGCAAAAAGGGGTTCGCAGCTATTACTCACCATAGATCTACAGGCAAGTATGCAGATTCTGCACAAAGTCAAAACAAAACTTGTCACTGAAGTCTTGAGGCAAACTTCCTCCAGCAGGGGTGTGTTTTTAGCTAAGGTGGTCAACGAAAGGAAAAGAGTGTGTATTTGATTCAAAAGTGACAGAATTAATAGTTTAGAAGCAGGACATTGTCAAAGTGTGGCACCCCAACATCCCTGTGCACCAATGAAGACTTTAAACATGGCCCTTGCTTGAGAGTGAACCTATGCTTGTACAGGTCTCAAACTTTGTCCCCGTCCCACACTCGCTCCAGTGAGAAGACTATAGGCGCATTAGACACGGCACTAAACTCTAGCAGGCGCTTTACAATTCCCAGCAATAAAAGGGAGCTTTGTGCAGGAGAAGTCACTTGAAAGAGAACTGACAAGACTCCTTTTTTAAGTTCTGCCTGGCAAGCGGCATCCTTGCAGAGCCCTGCCCTGGAAGCAGAGCTTTCAGATGATAATAGGCGAACTGATGTCTACAGAGCCAGTGACAAAGGGATATGATTCCCGATATGAACTGAGTTCACCACTAAGAATGGACTGCACAGAAATCACATATGAGGATCAGGACGGACGAAGCGCTGCTTGTGCATGCGACATAGTCGCGATAGTGTGTTGCAGGAAACGTAAACACGGCCAGACACGGCTCTCAGCCGACCCGCAGTTATACATTTGCTACTGGTAGGTCAGATTAAATAAACAAATAAATAAATAAAAGTAAAATAAGGCGCATTTACCATGGTAACGCTTCTTTTCATCATTGGCCAGCGTGACGGCAATTCGTAAGCCGATGCCCGAGGAGCAGCCGGTGATCAGAACAACTTTCTGCCCGCTGCTCGCCATGATCTGTCCGGGTAGGAGCTGTGTTTTCCAGCCGTCCTCTGCTCCGGATGGTCGCTGCGGAGAGAGCTACCGATCACCGGACTTTTAAAAAAAACTCAAGCGGATCATGCAGCCACTATAGCCACGTGAGCTCCTAATTCAGTCACATGTTCAGGGGGGCAAACAAAAAAATCTTTAACCGAAAAAGACACCTTATGCGGTCTCAAGCTCATATGAAACTAAAGTAAACTCATTAAAAAGGGAAAAAAAAGAAAAGAAAAAGAAAGTGGTGACGTGCACGCGCATACGTGCGTGCGGAGGGGGCAGTGCTTATTTGATTTCTGAGCTGTTGACCTCAGAAAAACATAACTGGGTTTCACCAGACCATAAAGAAAATAGTCTCAGACGTAACCAAGTTTCAAATGATATATATTTTAGTAGAATATTGACTTCTTTTAAGGATGAAAATTCACTTTACTTTCACACACACACACACACACACACACACACACACACACACATATATATATATATATATATATATATATATATATATATATATATATATATACCTAAAGGAGATGAAATTACTATTACTGTTACTATTATTGTTGGTAGTATTACTAGTAGTGATAGTGATATTATCGTTTGTGTCATTGTTAATTTCACGAGTGTAACCCTAATAAATCTTTTTGTTTTGCCACCTCTTTGTTGACCTGCACTTTGAGAGGTTACCCATTTAGCTATGCTGTACTGCCATCTTGTGGCCAGAACAGATGCTGCACATTTGAGTAGAAATCCAACGTTTTAAGATCATTAATGCTCCAGCGAATATGTGACGCTGACGCTTGAGCTGTGAATTATAGGACTATAACCCAGACGACATATTGTAGGAATGTGAGAAGCCTGATTTCAGTTTGATTTGTAATTAATCCAATAAAAAAAATAAGTCTACTTTGTTGGTAACACTTCCTTTTCTAGTCGAAGGTGTTGGAGTAAGAGTCTGTCCTGTATAGGTTTGCTGCAATCTGCTATCCTGTGCAAACTACAAAATGCAGTTTTTATGTCAGAAACCTCCCGTTTGTGCTTTCCATTTGATTTAATAGGGATTTTTGTAACTCACAAGAGATCAGCGCATGGTCTAAAGAGAAATTGAGTTTAGTAGTAAGCTTAGGCGTTGGTATGATAATTTTTTTGTGGCTTTTTACATTTCTATTTTCAAAATTATTTCTTTTCTTTTGAAATTATTAAATGCCCTGTCAACATTTAAGAGTGTTTCCCTTGTCAGATGTTTGGTCTCATTTGCTTTTTAGTCATACAAAAGGTATTCAAATAACAAGTAGTGAAGTAATTTATGTGAGCTATTTAATGTGTTTATTCAGTCATTTTTCTAACTGAAACTGAGATTGCAACTTCTGCTCAGCTCAGGTTGTGGAAATTTTAAAAACCTTATTTACATGGGTTTTGCTTTTCTCTCAATTTTCTTCCCTGCCTTTGGAACCTGATTACTTATTCTGCAGATTCATCTAATTTTAACTAGATTTTCTGACACAAAATGTTTCTACTCTTCAAAGCATATTGCCCTTATGCAGTAATTAATTGACGTTCCTCTCCTCAGGCCTGGTTACACCATTTTACCCAATCAGTCTTTGTATAGTTGTTGGATGAAGTGAAGTTACTTGTAGATAGTTGGTTAACTGTCCTTCATCAAGAAGAGCTGTTCATTTCTGCATCACTCTGAAAGTTTCTTCAGAGCCAAGTGGATTCTGGTCTGGTTTACCACAGGTCAGCTCATGGGTAAAGTCAGGCATCGCTTTCTTTGAAAAACAAAGCAAAAAAAACCAACAACAAACATCTCATGTACTCTGACCCCAGTGATGCTTTCCATACTTTTTCATTAGTCATCTTTCTCCATCCATCCATCCATCCATCCATCCATCCATCCATCCATCCATCCATCCATCCATCCATCCATCCATCCATCCATCCATCCATCCATCCATCCATCCATCCATCCATCCATCCATCCATCCATCCATCCATCCATCCATCCATCCATCCATCCATCCAGCGGAAGTGGATATCAGGCTCCTGTACATGCAAACTGTCATCTCTGTGGTTGTAATATACAAAAGAAAAGCAAGTGAATTCATAGTTTTATTTAAAGAAAAAAAGTGTATATTCGTCTTTGGGCTTTTAAACGCATGCAAAGTTTTAGTTATTAAACTCATCAGAGTCTTGTGCATGTGGAGCCCATGACTGGATGGTTTTATACTCTTTCTCTTTGACAATTACTGAGACCGTTTTGCTGGCAATGCAAACATTTAGATATCAACACAAGACTTATCCTTACCATGATCTCTTCTTTCCTTCCAACAGTTTTATTGCAGAAATCTGTACAGAGTTCTTTGGTCCTGATTGTTTGGCTTTGTTCTGACATGCAGTTTCACATATGCGACCTGCTATGCACAGGTGTGAACCTTTTTACATCTTATTAAATTCATTCTGTTTGCCAAAAGTAGGCTTGAGCAAGGTTCCGGACAAATCTGAAGAATGTCTAAAGAAAACAGTGTGCATATAAACTACAGCAGGTTGTGCAACAGCACAGGGTCTGGATATATTTATATAAAGACATGTCAATTTAGTAGATTTGTGATAACGAAGTTCTTCAACAGCATAATGGTTATTTTACATGTCTAATTAACAAGTTTAATTAAACATATTGGGCTCCTAATTTTATAAAACAGAACATTTCTAGAAAGTTTTATTGATGTTTTAAACTGAGTAAAAAAACAACAAGCAGTAAGAAGTGGGCTTGCGACAGTGTCCATCTACCTTTGGAAATGTTTTCAGAAAAGCCGGTGTTTACAGCTGGAGTAATGTCTAGGGTGTTTCCCGTACGCTTCCTTTGTGTTTACAGATGAAGTAGATAGGTGAGGATGGAGACGTGGAAGTGGGCTAGGCAGCCGCTGAACTAGGCCATCCTCCAAGCTGTTATTATGGATTTTCAGGAGCTTGACACAAGATGCAGAAGCAATTTTGAAAAGTAAGTGGGGAACAAAAAGAGAGAAGTGCAAATACAGTCCATACATGCTTTTTCCTGCCACGTGCTTTGTCCACGTTCGAAAACGTGTTGTAAACCATCTTCTATGTTTTAAGCCAAATTTTTTTCTCCCTCGACTTTCTCTAATGCGCATCAATTTATCTGCTGCGCCTATAGGAAAGAATCTCATAGGAGCAATAAGTTTTCTTATCCCTGCTCAGAACTTTTCACCTCTTTCACACATCTTTGAACATTTTCCAGCAAAGCCTCAGGCCCAGATCTGCTCAGACTTCATTGCCAAAGACCAAGTCATAGACGATGACACGCCCATCCCCTCTACCCCCCCCCCCCTTTTTTTTTTTTATAGCTAAATAGTCCATTTCCTGTGTATTGACTTTAAGGATACATAGACAGATGCAGCCAGAGCTCTTAATGCTTGTCCAGCTGACTGTAAGCACTCTGGTTCCATTCACAACAAATAAAGATACACACTGCCTGATTAGAAATATTACTCTCAATCTACAATGCAAATCAGAATATATGAGACATCAGGGCAATCTTCCATACTTCTATTATTCTAAAATATTGACTTTTTCCGATCATTTAGAAAAATTCATGCTTTTGTTTTTTTATAATATGGATTTCTTCTCCTGCTTGCAGACCATCACATGCTTTCAGTCTCCTGTTAAAGACGTTTCTACATAGTAGACACGATACGGGACAGACCGGCTGATGCCACTAACAGGATAAAGGACTCCATCTAAGTGAAAAGAGCACTGGCTTGTTTGTCACAGATTAGAAGTGGCGCTTTCTGCTCTTTTGTGCGCAGTCTACAGAGGAGGTGTGGAATGCAATCTTCATAAGGGCAGAAGCAAAGAAGGAGACAAAAAGGAAAGGGTAGCTGGGGGTCAGCAGCTACACTGGAGAGACGACTGAGCAGAGAAGAACTGGATGCAAATAAAGGTTAAAAAAATATTTTCTAGGTTCTGATGTTGGTATGGTGAGCCTCTAAATGAGAATAAGTGGTGAAATAAAAGTCCAAGAGCAGAACCAACAGAAAATAATTAGGATCCTTTGCTGCTGCTGCTGCTGCTGCTGACCACATGTAAGGAGCACTGCATAGAGAGGTTTGAGAGCAGGAACACCATGACTGTCATTGTTGCATTTTATAAAACTTCTTTCTTCAGAACCATCGAAAGACGTTTCTGTTATATTTATACCACTTTCAACGTATTATGTGCATACATTCCAAAGTAACCAGTTGTATTCTCAGATTTCTTTGCAGAAACATATTGAACATATTGACAACTCGCGGGTAATAAAAGATTAGGGTACTTGGTGGTCAAAATCCACTGAAGAGTGAGTGTGAGCGATTGTATGTTTCTGTGTGGCCTTGAGATGCACTGGCGTCCACGGTGTATGGCTGGGAGAGGCTCCAGCAGACCCCTGTGACCCTGAATAAGACTGAAGTGGGTATAGTTAATGGATGGATGCGTGGAAGGTTAGGAAAGATGCAATTAAAAAGTGAAAAAAAAAGCCACAAGAAATAAAATACTAGCAAATACATTTGATTATTGGAAAAGAAAGTGCATTTATAGAGTCCCACAAAGAGCTTTTGTAAGTCCCTATGTAGTCTTAATGACTGCAACTCTCCAAGAAAATGACTGAATAATATTTGACATCAGCATTCCTTTTACCTTAGATGCCCCCACTAATAGCTATTTAATGGCCTTGTTATTTACAGATGAAAGCCCAATCACTGCGTCTTATCCTGTGAGCTAGCTGTGAAAGGGAGAGCACACATCAGGTTAAGCACAAGTGTGGTGGCTTAATTTATTTAGTCTAGTTGTTTGGTAGTTCATTAACAGACTTGGCCCTTAGATGTTAATTATCTTGGTGCATTCGCATGCACTAGCAGCTTCATTACAGGTGGATGTCACAACTGATTTTAATACGTTTGAAACCCCAGCTCTGCAGCCGGTTTGTGCTCTGGCACTGATCTTGATCTTAACCATGTTTCCAGTTGCCACAACTGGTTCAGGTAAATGCAGGGGTGATGAAATACGATGTCTCCTTCTATCTGATGTCAGCACCAACTCTGACTCCAGGCTGGTAATGCTGGACTTGCTGCCGCTTGATGGTTTTGCATAAGAAAGTGTAGTTTCTTGAAGGCTATTATGCAGGAACACATGCCGTCTTATGTACGGAGATAATATCCATTGCTGGGTGCCACAGTCCAGTTTATACCGCAGTACTCTCACAGGTCATGGGTTTTATACCTGCTGATGTGGAGTTATTTCCTTTTTTTTCACTTTTTGTTTTTGCACAGTTGATCTACTCTTTTTTTTGACAAAAAAAAATGAACATGGCTTCTCCTTGACTGATGTATTGCAAACAGATGCTTACGTGGAGTCAGTGTGTAAAAAACAATTGTATTTCTCAGCTAAGGTTTATTTATAAATCTGTAAATGTGATATGTGATGATGGGCTAGTTGACAGAGTTTAACTTTAAATCCTCATTATAATGACAGAAGGTTACAACCCAGTGTGTCAATAAATGGCATAAATAGAAATGGTGATGAGGGCTGGGATGATTTATAATGTAGAGAGATGGTTCATAATGAATCCGTGCTAGAAAGAATGATCAAAGCTTTAAAAGTATTTTTGTTACCCATATATCATCCTTTTGGCAAGATAAAAGAGTCATTCACATCTTCATTTACAAATTTTGCATACATTTTCCTCCCCAATCGCTGACGTGTTGTCCTGTTCCGGCTTGTTCTCCATGCAAGGAGAAGTCTACAGACTCCAGTGAAATCACGTTTTACGCTCTGTAATCCTCGCTCAACTGTTCCTCTGCAGAAGGCTTCCCAGTAGAGCTTAAGATGCATTCAGATGACAGATTACTTCCACCCTCACTGTGATTGAATGACACGTAAAGTTCACCTGCTGACGGACAGGGATGCTTTCAATTTGTAACACATCAGTCATGTGTGGAAACTGTCAAACTGTAGTACTCAACAAAATATGATCACTCTAAGGAATGTAAATAAATAAATAAATAAATAAAAAAAAGGACATGTGAATGAAGACGAGCCACATCTTTGAATTTTTTTTTGCATCTTTAATTTGATTTTCTTTAAGGAAAATTTAATTTTTTAAAACATCAAAACCATGATTTATAGGACTATATTTAAGTCCGGGTGTAGCTACTGTCATGTTCATACAGGGACAAAAACAAAACAAAAAAACTCACTATGCATCATAAGTTTAAGCCCGTCTTTTTTTTTTTTTTTTTTTTTTTTTTTACAGTTTACAGTTTTACTAGTTGGACAAAAGTTCATAGCTCATGTTCTAGAAATATTTCACACCAAGAGCTCAGACTCCCTTCTGGACTCTTGGTAACTATCTGCTAAAAGCTGCCAGGAATGTGGCCCTGAGTCAAGCTGGCTGAGCTGGTATTGTGAAGGGACATGGTTTGAGGTCAGGGGGTCTGATGTTTACCCACCAGATCAGCTTCGGTCTGTTCAGTCATCTGGCGGTTTCTGTCAAACCTCCTATTGCGGACATCCATGGCTTTTTAATGGATTCAAAAGCACATCTCATGTTGTTTTCTTCTTCTTTGAGGTTCACAAAACCTATCTTTTATTAAATGAATTCCTAGATCATCTTATTTTAAAGGATTTGAGGGTTTTTGATAGTCATAAATGTTTGACATCTTTAACCACAAAGACTCTTTTCTGATACAAATCACAGATTTTTGCAGATCAATGATTTCTCCATCATTCATATATTTTTTATACTCCTTTCATCCTGTTCAGGTTTACAAGCCCTTCCCAGCTGTCAATGATATCTCATATCAAATCATTTGTGAGTGAGAATGTGGTTTAAGTTGACACAATATGCAATACTAAATGTAGCCTTTCTTGGATCTGCTTCTTTTTTCTGTGGTTTGACTCTTCTCTTGCTCTTTAACATGATTTAGCTCTCATTCTCTGGGATTTCATATCCCAGTTACTTTATAAAGGACTTTTTGCCTGGAGTCTGGAAACATTATCTTTGATAGTTTTCCATTAATAAAGGTCTTTCCAAGAAATATCTCAACCATATCTCAACTGAATACAGCAGTCGTCAAATTAATTAGATTTCTGGCAGGCAGACATGAGCTCCCACCGGTAATCAGAGCAACATACTGTAGGTTCAAGGTTTTGCAGACTGTGACAGATGTCATCTGCATTATCAAGCACATAATGGTGATGATCAAAACGATTGTTTCTTATCAATCCTCAAAGTAGTGCCCTGATGTTCTCTCAACAATTCCCATATCCAGAAATATTGGTACGTTTTCTAAAATACACTGCAAACTGGCCTCTAACTTGTCTCTTCCTTTATAAAATGAACCTATAGCTCATATAACAAACCAACTAGAGAGGAACTGGCTTTCATAGTCTTCACAGATAAGCTTTATTATGATTGAAGAATATAAAGACCAGCATGGCAGCTTTAATTTCAAAAAATGTAAGGAGAGAGACATGTGCTTCATTCTGCTGGGTTACTGTTCAATGTAATTGCACATTTTAATCATTTGGGCTACTAATTGTTATAGTTTTTCAGGTTCCCTTTGTCTATTATGTCTGAATTCAATATTTTAGCTGTTAAACAGTCCATGATGGTTGTTATCTGTATCTCCTCTTCTACACTGTATATTTTCAGTAGGAGGCAGACCTGGGCTGCAGGCAGGTAGCAGGTCTGTCTGACATTCATATGCCCATGATGTTTTGAGGAACATTCCTCTTTCTTGTTCCCTGTTTTACTTACAATCATTTCAAGAGAATATGTATCATCGATGTCTCTACAGGAATGGTTTCATACATTCCCAATTCTGACTTTTTTACATTCCTCTTTTAGCAGCCAGGATGGTCTACCTCATTTATGGCATAACGTTCCCATAGTGTTTTTGTTATTTTTAACATTTTATTTAAGTAAGCTGAAAAGTGAATTCATCTGACCAGAGTACATAACCACCATGCAGCTACACAGTACTACAACTATGTAGTTTTGTGTTATATAATCCCCCCAAAAAAGTTGTATCCCAGACTCTGTCTGTGAACATTTTCTTTGTATTGTATACTGTATGTTGTCATTTACCAAATTATATGTTTGGCTCAACCTGGTGAGCAAACAGCTGATAGATGCTCCTTTTATATCCAACCCTGACATCCTCACTTGCCACCGGTCAATTTCTTAACACTTGAATCTTCTAGATCGTGTTACGTGACACATATTGTTAGCTTTTTTCCCTTTTCCTCTCCCCTTACATTGTTGAGTGTGTTGCTGTATTAAAAGTCTACATTTCTTCTGATTCTGCAAATACACTAGGTTGAGGACAATGGAAATTATTGTCTTTGTCCTGTCTGTTAAATACAGGTCTAGACATATTAATAAGCTGTTTTCAGGTTTCTGTTGCGTTTGACCAAATGTTTTTGAAATCATTTTTTCTCTGAATGGGGTTAGTTGCAAATATGTTAATCAAAATCTTATTTTGTGGAGTTGAAAAAAGAACAGACGTCTGTTTCAGCTAAATTAGTGACCTAAACAGGGTACAATGATGAATCTTAATGTTTTAAGTCATGATTTCCAGCCAGGTGTGCATGCAGCTGTAATAATCAAGCTGACTAGCTATGCATGGTCCTGTTACCAGTCAATAACCTCTAACCTGAGATGATTCTGCCCCTAGTCCAACAGAGTTCAATCTGCAGCCCGAACAAACATTACAGAGGCATATGCATGTTGGGAGAAGACTACTGATGGGGGAGATTACCTGGTCTGGTAAACCACCTAAATCCTTGAACAGGCCAGGAGTCTTGTAATATTAATGTGTAGTGTTTTTTTTATTTTTTTTTTTATCCCACCTGTAAAGTTCAAAGCTTAGATGTATCTTTCAGCTTCAAATGGGTTTGACACACCTGATCCTGGCGGCAGGTGAAAGACAGTTAATTGTGGTGCATAGGTCACAAAACAGGAAACGGATACCAGAATATCTGTTTTTTCTCTTTTTAATCGTGATCAGTCTATATAATGGTACATAATTAAAAGCCACAGGCATTTGTGTCATGCTCTGTTGGCTCCTTATGTCCCGTTTTGTTTCTGCTTGCACTGATCACATCAGCAAAAATGAAGATTCTGACACCCCAGAGGTGTTTGTAGACTACATTACCACTTTGGGGGAAGACCACCTCTCAAAGAAGTGAGACCTAACAAATTATCTCACGTAATAAACGTGATTTATGTGGACGTTTTCTGCAGGCGGACGTCCCAGTACAACGTCCTATGGGAGGGAAGAGACGGAGGTGGAGAACAGAGGGAGGGAGTGATGGTGAAGGGGAGAGATTGAATGAGAGGGACAGAACTAAACTGAGTCGAGGCATCACAAAAAAACAAAACAAAACAAAACAAAAAACTTCTCCAACAATCAAGGAATCGCACCAGCAGAGCGTCTGTCTTTTTTCTCCACGCATGGCTGCCTAGTTTCAACTGATAAAACTTCTGCAGCGCGAAGCAGACGCGGGTCCCCGCTTGGAAGGATGGATCATTTAACAAGGAGCAGGTCATGCAGGAAAATACCGCTATTTCTATTTATCCTGCTCCACCTAACGACGACTCAAGCTGGTAAAGTATCTAGCTAAACCGTTGCAGTTTGAATAATTAAGATAAGCCAGGTTAGATCATGCTCGAAGAACTTAAACTGTGTATGAAAGTCCCGTGAGTGCCAGCAGCTTCAGGGATGCAAGCTTCCACACACTTTGATTGCTCACTGAAGTTTTTTTTTTTTTTTTTTTTTTAATAGCGTAAAAGCATGTTTTTTCCACACTCTTTCTTTTAAGGTTTGCTTTGATCCTAGTGTGAAAGAGTGATTTCTGTGACTGAAGCTGTGTGAATGTTTGATTTTACTCCAACCTGTTCTGTCTTGAGGGAACACTTTTAGGCTTATTGTGAAATTGCGTGAAGACTGAAATTACTGGAAAGTCTCAGAACTGTGCAAATGACTTATTATCCTTTTGTGCATATGTAATCATATTGATCTCGACACCCTTGCATAATTATTCATGTTGCAGCTGTTTTGTAATTGAGCATGTATGCAAGACTTGAATTTGAATTTGTGTTCTTTCGGGCTCAGGTAAGTTCAGCCTTGATGTCATATTTGAGTTTGCTTGTGACCAGCGGCAGTTTACTGTGAAAAGGTTTAATGTTGGCTTGAGAACGAGGTGAACGACTAAACTCTGAAAGAACAGAGTGGATTAAAATTCCTGTCATGGGTCTGTTTAAAGTGCCTTAGGTCTTATTTGAAGGTGCTTAGCAGAAACACTCTCACTGGCATAGTCGTGTTTATTCTGGCAAATTCATATGCTGTATTGACATTTTTAATTGGAGGCAAGTACTTAGAGTCACATTTCAGACACTTACTTAAGAGATGCTAACTTGTAGAAGTGAAGTGACTGGATTCAGTTTTCAGATGTTGGCCCACAATTAGACAACTTTTTGTCTCTGTTAAACAGCTGTGTGTTCTGGTGTCCACATTTACTGCTCTCCCAAAGATGTTCTCCAACTTCTGAAGCCAGTTTGTGTTCATATATGCCATTGGGCCCTCCGTCAGCCCCACAGCTGCCTATGCACTTTGGCCATGTACGACTATCTTCCCATCCAGACTTGGTCCTGGCAGGTGCTGCAGTTAAGAGAGCCCCTGATAGAGTGAGGTGCTCCTACAGCAGGGGTTAACCCTGTGCTTATCAGAGGCGCTTAAAGCTGTTTCATTTTCACTCATGCACCCATATTATGGCTGGCAACATTTGTTGGACCTCACTGACTGAAATAAAATGTTGGCAGAAGGATGAGAGCCAACCGACCAAATCACATTCAAGTGGCACAGTGGCTGCTTGTCCAGTGCTAATGAGAGTCTGTGAAGAGGGAGGCTTGAGATCATTTCAAAGTGCATCAGACATATGGCGGTGCAGATATCGCAATTTTAGATATGTGCTTTCAGTTGATAATACATTTGTGTCTGTGAGGCTTTGAATGTTAGGATTGAACTTTTGTGTGTGTGTGTGTGTGTGTGTGTGTGTGTGTGTGTGTGTGTGTGTGTGTGTGTGTGTGTGTGTGTGTTACAGAGAAAGAATGTTTTCCCATATGCTTTCTGTGTGTGTTCGAGAGATGAGAGAGAACTTTGTAGTCATGTTTACAGACAGGAAGTGAGACATTCTTGCACACATGCACAGTTCTTTTCGACCAGAGTCATCTGTTCTTTAGCCTCTACACATATGTGTTTATTTATTAATTTTTTAACTCCTTATCTTTAATGTCCCATTCATAGTTTTGGAATATGCCTTATCTCTTTGTTCACATCATCTTTCTTTTGCCTATGCCCTACCTCATCCTCAGTTGGTTCCATGACAGACCCCTCGCTGCGTCCCGTTTCATCCAACATCCTTGACAAACATGCATCACACTCCAAAGAAAGCACCCCTCAAAGAAAGCAAACCACCTTTGAACCATCAACAAATTGGAGTCAAAGAAAAAACAAATGATAAAGACAGCTAAAATTAGCAGGTTTAAAATTAGGAAAAGAGGATTTTAGTATCACGACTATCTACCTGTGTTTTTTCTTTTATTAATTTATTTTCCTAAGTTTGTACTATCCCACTGAAAACACACAGTTATGCTGATGTTTGTCCCTAGATGCTGAGACTGCAAGTGTCACATCGAACTGTTTGTCAGACCTTTTAATGAGCCAGATAGTTTGGAACTCCCTCAACTCTTTACCATGTAGAAATGATGACCAAACACTATCTGGTGCCGGAGTGAAAAATATAGTACTCAACACACATCTGGATCCCAGAAAAATCCCTTCCCCTCAGCCACCTATATGTTTGTGATCATTGGATGCTCCCAGCAGCTTTCTGTGGGATTAGCTGGAGATACTTCCGGTGGAATTGTAATGAAAAAACGTCAGAGAAGTTTACTTTTTTTTTGCAGTGCATATCATCTGCATCTTTATCCCAGTTTATGAGGCTCATCCATCACACGCACATCACCATGGAGGTCAGCTTAATAGTTAATGCCATCTGCAGAATCTATATTGTTCCCAGGCTCATGTTTTTTTAAACTAATCTGAACTTGCCAAGTATCGTTCAACAAAGATTGTAAGTGACAATCGGGTGTGTGGGTGGGTGTGTGTGTGTGTGTGTGTGCGTGTTCTTCTTTGATTTTAGCAACCCTGGCTACACTTTATAATAGCTGCCTCAGTGGTCTGACTCAGGCTAAATGATATCTTGGAGCTGAAACTTGAATGGCTCTGTTGACCTGAAGTGTTCAGCTGTGTGTGTGACTGTGTTTGTGTGTGTGTGTGTGTGTGTGTGTGTGTGTGTGTGTGTGTTGGCTTGTGTGTTGGTGTGTGTGTTCATGTGAAACTGTGTCTTAGCACTTGTTGGAGTTGTGTGGGACCTTCTAAAACATCTAACTTTTAAAGGGAGTGTGTTATAAGAAATTAGGTCAGTCTGCACTAATGTTGCATGGACTGGAGATCATTTCTCCCAATACGGAAGTACAAATGTGTGTGTTCCTTTGTGTGGTTGTTTGGAGCACCTGCTCCATGCAGGGCCTTGTGAGGCAGGTGTTTTCTCTGTGGGCCAAGTAGCTCTTGGCTTTAGCATTTGGCCTGTTGGCTCATCATGCGGTGAGCAAACATGAGAAGAACAAACTGTTGAGACGGAAGAATGTGGTGCTGATGCAGACTGGAAGCAATTGTGAGTCTTCCCAAATCCTTTGACATCATCAGCAAAAATGTTACTGGTGTGGGCTTTCTAGCATTATCAACAGGGCACATAGATGGCTGCTGGCACATAAATAAATATTTGCAGCAGCTGTGAGCTTAATCAGTGGCTTGACTTGCTGCCGAACTGTCAGAGTCAACAACAAAGTACATTCATTCTGATAAAAATCACTGCCTTTCTGTTCCAATCTAATTCATGCTTTGAATGAATGTCATACCTTTAAAGATAGAGGCCCAAAGAGATGTTAATTTCCTATGTAGACTATATAAACAGTATTGCAGACTGTTTGCTCATTCTGGTGGTGCACAATTAGATTATTAATCTTTGCCTGTGTGTGTACTTAATCTTTCATATCTGCAGCCTGTATTACTTACTCACAGCGTTCTTTTCCCCCAAACAGTTGTGACCCAGACAAAAGGTTACATCCCGTTGTAATTAGAATAACTCTTTTTTCATGGTTTGGAGAAAATGTGCCTGGATTTAATCAAGCACTTGCACTGGATCATTCATCTTTCATCAAATTTCCATTGTCAGTGCTAATTTTTTTCTGAAGAAATTCAGAAGACATGAACTATTGAAAACTTTTAAGAAATTCTCAAAAAAAACAACAAACAAATGAAGAGTCTGTTATCTAAGAACAGATGCAGTTCAATTCTGTGTAAACACATGTCAACAAGTATTTATTATGAGATATGTGCACACCTTAAAGCAGTCATTTAAAGTTGAAATGTCAGTTTAAATATGAGTTCCTCCACTCATCTCAGGGTGTGGTCCAGTATGCTATGGGAATATCTATCTGACCATTTTTTTTCTTTGGCTTCATTTCTTGTTAAAATTCCCCCAAATCTCAGATGCAATAGCTTTTGAGAGTGTAGTACTGTGTGTGTGTGTGTGTGTGTGTGTGTGAGAAGGGGTATGTTCAGGCAGGGCTGGGAGTGTAGGTGGTGTGAGTCATGAAGAATGTCTTTGGAGACTTTTGCTTTCGAAACACAGAGAACGCATTATGTCCATCTATGATTGAAATAGTGCTGAGCTGTGTGACCACAGGGCATGGAGAGGATGGGTCAAGATCCCACGGAAAAAAAAAACAAAAAAACCTTAACAAAAAAGTGATGCACAGATGAAGACATTTTGGTGGCATTTTGGAGGTTTATAGCCTAATCTGTGAAATGTAGTGTCCCAGTTTTTTCCTGCCAAGAGAACTGTTGCTGTCACTTCTGCATGGCAGTTGTGGTTATCTCATAAATTAAACACTTAAGGAAAAAATCAAGAGCCTGAGAAGTGTCTCGTCACTTAAAGTCTGTATTAGTTTGTGTGCTTTCTGTACCTTCAATCTAATACCAACCTGGGTAATGTATGTGAAATGTGACTGTGCACCAAGAATTAGCAGACTTTTGTGAAACTGCAAGATACTTTGCTCCATTCCAAGTACTCCGAACTTGGAACTCCGTGATTGGGAAACACACTGAGTCATCAGGCCTCAGCGAGTTTTTAGATGGCAGGGAAATGTAGTTCACCAGTAGCTACACCTATGCCTGGAAATGTTGATCTCTGTTGTGCTTATCCAACTTTCCCGAGCTCTCCTGAGATCTCTGCAAGAACCATATTTTGACAGGTGAGGTAAGGACATTTTTACTACAAAGCCTAATGAGATGCAAGCAAAACGTGTTCAGGCAATCAACCCTGGAGGATAGCGAAAGAGGCTGACTAAATAGATCCAAAGCAGGGAAAAGATAACATTCTTTCACTAACTCTTGTGTGGATCAAGGCTCGTAATGGCAGCCTTCCACAACGCTGAATTTTTCCGTCTTGCCGCTGTTTTGTGATGTTGAGAAATAAGGAATATTACACAAGAACATGACTGTATTTTATTTGGGTCAATCTTGTATCCAGATTGCTTTGATACTTCATTAGTGTCCTCTGAATTTCTCTATAATCCTCTTAGCCTGCATTTGAGCCAAGTTTGAGAGGGGTTGCAACTGGTGATCTGACATCAAGTCATGAACACTGTGTAATTAAACCCACGTTACTTTAATTTAGAAACATTATTCAGGTTGTTCCAGATATTACTGTCTTATGACCTTACTTCAATTCTGTGCAGAAACATGTATAAAAAAGGGACAAAGGACAAAATCAGAGTGTGTGTGAACATTGGATTCAGATTTTTTAACCTAATAAAGGAAAACAATCTATTAGGACCCAATGATGTTTATATGCAGAGTCACATAAGGATCAGTAAAGAATAGAAACACCACAAATTCAGTAAAATATAAAGATGAAGGATTTTCTGGTTGAGTGCTTTGAAAGAAATACAGATGTTTACGGATTTAAATTAAATGTTAAGCTATAAGAAGGTGTGAGACTCTGGGGTGTTATACCTCTACATGCTTTCTCCCAGGAACACTGATTCCAGGACGAGTCTTCTATTCTTTGGAATAGAAACACTACATGCTTTGCAGGATAATGTTTCACCAAGGTTAAATTTTGTGTAATTTCACTACGGGATGCTGTTTCCAAACAGGAACTTTAAATGTTGGAATGTATTATCTTTTAGCAGTTTTAACTGGTCATTCATAGACACAAACGTGAATGCAATAACCGCACCGGTTTGCTGATCAACACTCATGAGTAGGGAAAGCTGTCGTGCTTGTCTTCACAACTTTCAAAGTTATTCTTGAACCAATCTCTTGTCAGAAACACAAAAACAACAAGAAGTCCACCAGGAAAAGTAAGTACTTGTAGTATTATAAAACACGAAGGAGCTTAAGACTGTTTTTTTTATTTTTTATTTAACTTCTCCTTGGTTTTTTTATGTTTTCTTTTCAGTTACCATGGTTCATTAAAGACCCTTACCATTATTATAACCTGTCACAAGTGTGTTACAAGACATCTAAATTTATGTGAACTCTACATTCATTATGTAAACCTAAGCATGCATTTTGGAAATTTAACCCTAACTACTTCTTTTAAAAGTAACCTTTTCATGAATGAAAGTGAAGAAGAACATTGAAATGTGTGTTAAATGTTATGCAACAAGGGTCTCAGCCTCCAGTTTCCTGCTTAATGGTGGGCTAACACCACTGACTGCCAGTTTTATGTCCTTATAAGTGTAATTTGGGGATTTGGGGAAAGGGGGTTAATTTTTGCTCGTCACCCCGATATCTCTATGTATGCCTAATAAATTGGAATGAATTAGATTGGAACCTCTTGATGCAAAAGTGAAGTGTTTCATTAAGAAAGCATTTGTAGTCTTCCTTGAGAGAGTTGACTGATGGAAATGCAGTAACTAAAACACTTAATTAAATCCAAAGTACATTTGCTTGTACCATGAAAACACTTAAGTGCTTGCAGCACTGGATCATAAAGTAATAAATATTTCTGCAGCATATCACAAGCACTTTATATTCTGATTTCACCCATACGCAAACACTTACTGACAAAAGTCAGTTCTATAAAGTACAATGAACAGAAGAATGAGCTATACATTTATATTTATCACTGAATTTATTAGTTAAACAATATAGTGTTTTATTATAAGCATAAAATGAAACATTAATTGTTATGTCAATCACAGTGGACAGACCAGGTCAGACATGTGAAAACATTGGCAAACAAATTAAAAATATAATAAATAAATAAAAATCTTCAGGATTGCTTGCAGAAAGTATGATGAATTAATTTGGTCTAATTACTTTGCAAAAACTATATGCAAGTAAATTGTGTAATTTGCTTAATTAGCTAAGATAGATCTGAGCACAACAAACTGAAAGAGGTTAAAGGTATGCCTGGTACCCTGCATGATTATGGACTGTTTTCTGGTAATATCATAAAACCGACTATAAAACCGACTATGCTTGCTGATTATCCAATTAAATTACAACATGAAATAATGTATTCATTAGTGCGATTTCCATTATTTTTCAGCTGGACCTCATTTTTCTCCAACGGTCCTTTATTTTATTTCATGTATTTTTCACACACATAAAAGCCTCTTCTGAAGTGCAGTTCATTTTCTTACTTTGCCTATTGTTGACTGTTTACCATAAACGTGCGCTGATGATATTACACTGCATTCAACTTAGTCTACAATTCAGGAGGTCTCATCATCATTAAGTCTGCACAAACCAGTCTTAATGTTGTACCTACGATTAAAGCCTGACAAGTTATAATGTGAAATGTGATAACCTCATATGGCGTTTATGAGCACTAACACACTATAACGTACATTTTTGTTTACTTGTGTATAAATAGAATTGGCTGCTGCTGTGACAAAACCGCCTCTATCTACAGTATTAATAACAAAAAGAAAAAAAAGTCAGCTTTTGTTAAAAATGGATAAAAGACAAGAATGAACAAAATATTTTTTTATCTTTTAATCATACATGCCATGGGCCAGTTAAGTGATTTAGAGTTACTTCCTATTGTAGATAAAGATAAAGTTCCAGTGTCCCATGAGACAGTTGTGACATATAGTTGTAGTTTGGAGTGTTCGATGTAAATATCTGTAATAGACTGTTGACCTGGCACCACGTACACCACTTTTTGCCTGGTGACAGCTGGGTTTCTCTCTAGTGGACCCCCATGACTATGAAGAAGCAGGTGTAGAAAAGAGGTGAATGGATTTTTACAAAGCATATTTTTTTCATAGATCGAATCTGGTTAAAAGACAAAAGCAACTTAATCTTTGACAAAGTCAGTGTGAAGTCAACTCAATCTTCTATGAGATAAGAGATTTTTGAAATCATGTTATGCTGTTATATATAAATCCATCCATACATCCATTATCTATACCCACTTACTCCTTCTCAGGGTCACAGGGTGTTATATATGCAATATGTTTAAAAGACAACAATGTGTTTTTGTTTTCTCTATTTAAGCCTGAGTGACAAAGATGTTACCTCTACAGTTGTATATAAATACAGTATCCTTTCAGCTGTAGTTCTAGATCTGCTGTCAGGATATATAAAGCAGATTTAAAAGCTTTATTAGTTATATTTATATATACATAATATATACATAATAATAAAAAAAATATATAGACACCTTAAACAAGCTGATATATAATAATAAATAAATATAAAACAATTTTAAAACAAAAGCTGGAAGTAAAAGTGGACTAAATTAATAATGTGAAATGACCAAAGGTCGCCTGGTCTCTCAGCTGGTTCCTCTCTTTTCATCACCTTTGCCATGACATCCACTGTAACTCTGTGATCTAGTTTCATTATTTATGTGTAATACAGTGCAGAAAGTTATATGCAGTCATTGCAAGAGACGACCGGGATGGGAATACAAAGTTAATTTAGCTGTTTTATGCTGATAGTAGGGTCAGGAGACATGGAAAACCCAACAACTTTCCTTTAAAGTATGAAATGTTCCCTGAAAATTTAAGTCAAACTGATCTTTGCTTGGAGTTTAGGGAACCAGTCCACAGATGCATTTAATGATTACTTTAGCATTAATTACTTTGCTTAAGCAAGCATTATGATGAAGCATCACTTCATTAATCATGCTCAAAGCTCAATAGGCAGAAAACTCAGTTAATGACAATTTAAGACTATTTGAACCTTTGAAAATCAAGCTCTGTTGAATATTGTGTAATTACATTTATCTGCATTGTAAAAATATTTACTTCTATTGAGTACATTAACTACGAAGAGATTTATAAGAAGAATGACCAAATTTATTACTACAGGAAAAACCAACATCGTCAGCATAGAGGAGAACATTATATCCATTTACAGAGGAACCAATTTAAACTATGTCAATTTTGAACACTATTTTTGGCTGGTCCAAATTATTTTTTTAAATATTTCCAACACAGACCTTTTATTTCTGTGTGTGAGATTACTAAAAGTGGTTGTATGCATTTTTACAGAATCCATTTCTGTGCAGCATTTGATACAGCAGACTCTGGTCTGCTGTATCAAATGTCCTAAAAAGTTAAGCACAAAAGAGCTTCAGAATGTTTCTTTGTGACCACTGCTGGAACACTTTAGTTCAAAACAAAAGAATCCTCAGGTACCTTGCAGTGCTTTTCTCCAAAACCCTGATGGCTGCATGGTTGAAATACAGTGTGCTGAGAGGAATGATTTTAGCTGATTATTTACAAGACATTCTAACGTCTTTGCCAAGTAAGATCTTAATTGTTTAAATGTGTTCAAATGTGGCACAGCTTTGTTTGAGGCAGTGTTACAGACACTGTTTACACAGTGTACTTGCAACTTCACCAAAGAAATGACAACAGAAAAAAAGGCCTTTAACATTATTAAATAAGTCTTTAGCAGCTGCAAAGTGCTATGCAGACTTCTTAACGGCCAGAAATCCTGGTTTAACTGGATCATAGAGTTTACTGCCTTCTAAACTTTTGCAGGATTTGAATAAGATTTTAGAATTAAATACTTTTAATCATCTTTTAAATCACAACAGTACATTTGTTGTCCACTTAAAAATATGTATTTAAAGTCCATACTTTGTATCTTGTTTTTACTCGTTCTGGAAACTGTTGAGAAACAGGACCTCGGTGTTTCCCATATTTCTTGGGTACATGTTTGCCAACAACTGCATTACAGGACTTGGAGAAGCAGTCAAGGGTTAGATCACCATTTGGGATACTTAAATATTATGTCACATTGATGTTTCTTAAGGAAATGCCTGATTATGACAATGCACAAAAGCTGTCTTTTTCCATTAAGTGACTATAATATTTTTAAGTAGACATTTTTAATGCAGACAGCTAGACAATGTTAACTAAAACTATGTCTCAAAGCTTGCAAATTACTCATTTAATAAGCTCTACTAGAAGAAAAAAAATAATTAATGATAACTCAGGAGGGTCTTAAAATATGTCCTGTTGTTAACTAAGTTAAAATGGTAACAATTATCTTACATTACAGTCTCGGGGTAAACGCTTATTGGTGCCCCTTTCACATAAAATACCTTAAAGTTTCAGTTTATTTTTCTACAATATCTGTAAAAATATGTTTTATATTGTTTATTTATTACTCTATATAAGTTCAAAGTTTAACCCGTGCAGTCTTAAATACCTTTAAACCTGTACCTGTACACTTTCAGCTATTGGAACCTCGCTATAATTCATAGCTTAACCTATTTACAACCTCATTACCATGTGAGGGGGCTGAGAGGGCGAGCTGTTAAAGCTGCTTTGAATAAACAACGTCTGCTTTGCAAATAAATAATGCCATAAAATGTAATGGTGTGTTTTTCTGCAAGCAGTGTCTGGGCAACAGTACATTCTCTCTACGTGTTTAATTAACAAAGGGAATAAAAGGCAAGCTCTGAGCAGCGAGCGCTACAGGAGGCAATTTGGGTTTAGGATCCTCATTTCAAATGCCTGGAATGCTAAGTGCTGAGCGGCACTCTGCAGCAGCTGGTGGGAGACTGGCTCTGCACAAAGCTCTGATCCTTGCTAATGCTCACGATAGCACTTTATCAGCAGACATCTAATAACGTGTACAGCGGACTGCAAATAAAGCACAGGCTTATTGTAGGGATACAAACCATCCACTGGGAAACAGCTCGTCTCTGCAGGGGCAATATTTTGCTGTTGCAGCTTTCCTGATTGCAATAAAAATGAAAAGAACAATAAATCAACCTTTCAAGTATTTCCATTTGAAACACTCCAACTGGAACAATTTTCCTTATTCTGTCTTATTCCAGCTATGCACTTTTAGGAGAACAAGGGGAATTTAATTAAATGAAATTGAATTTAAAAAGCGTGATGGTTTAAGGTCAAAATTACTTACTGACTAGCAAGGAAATAAAGGAGTGAGAATACATTAATCATCAACATACTTCTAGCCATTTTGGCCATAAAGGATTCAGTTTTTGATAAATGTGATGCGGATGTGCTGTCGGTGGCTGGCGTATGGCATGCAGGTGTCAGCTGTCAGGTGTGCTGCCGGAGGATTATGGTTTAGACTGCGCACCACCCCTGTCCTGTAATAACATCCACAAAAGTCTGGCCACCTGCCGCCACATCTCAGAGGTGCTCGTCTCTTCCGACTCCAAGGAAGCAGGAAGGCACCACACTTTAAAATTCCAGCCACACTAAACCCTGCTCTTCAGCTCAGTAACAGCCAACACTTAAATGAGCCAGACAGAAGAGACGGGTCACACAGGATTTAGGTGTTAAACTGACAAGAGCAAAAGCATGCTGCTGCCAGCTGCTTCAAAGCTTCCTTCTGTCTTAAGTGCTTTTAAATATTTGCCACACAAGGCTGAAAGTAGAATATACAGAAAGCAAGGAATAAGCCTCTTTTAAAGCACTTGTTCAGAAAGACAGAATTAACTATAGTCTCTTAGCATGAAGTAACAGAACACCATGTCTTCTTGAGCTACTTGATAAGTGTGGGCAGATGGTTCATTTTCTCTTCCTTTCCATTCCCAGCTGATCCCATTGATGTTTTGCGAGTACTGGAGCTGTCAGAGAACATGGAGGGGGTGTCTTTGGAGGCTGGTCTCTGCACCAGCAGGAGGGGCATGGATGAGACGGACATCGCTTACAACATCAAAAAGATTCAGCTCAGCGCTCCCACTAAACAGCTATTCCCTGGTAGTGCCTTGACGTTTTTCCTACAAGAGTGCATGCAGAAAACCCTATTTCACCTATTACATTTTTTAAGGATCCTTTAAAATGCAACACACCATTAAGATGTATAGTGTTAGTGATCGTATTATTATTAGATAAGAAATATGAATTCACTTACTTCTCCTCTTGGGCACTTAGTGCTTTCATAGGGAGTCATTCTCATCATCATTTCTATCTACGTCTCACTGACAGCAGGTTGTCTCTGCATGTTATAAAAATGTGTGCGTCACGCTGTGCTCGCTTATTTATGAATTAAATCTCCTCTCTACTCCTCTTCCCAACCAGATTCCAAATTTCCAGAGCATTTTTCCCTGATGACTACTATTCGAGCTAAAAAAGGCTCCCAGTTCTTTCTGCTTTCGGTGTACGATAATGAGGGCATGCAGCAGCTGGGGCTCGAAGTGGGCCAGTCACCTGTGTTCCTGTATGAGGACCAGCATGGGCAGCCCACTCCAGAACTTTACCCCTTCTTCAGGAAGATCAACCTGGCTGATGGAAAGTGGGTAGTAAGAAGTCCCTAAAAACGGACCAGACAGCTTTTGATTGCAACACAGCTGCTTTGAAAAGATTGAATTGAATTGAATTGAATTCTGCATAATTTAATCTGATCAAAAGAGTTATGGAAATCAGTCGCACGCAGTTAGTCTGAAATTCCTCTCTGGTGTGCTTGACTTGCAGTTTTCAAACAGGTCTTTACAAAGCCGATTCCAGAGAGTCATATCACCAAGCACAAAATATCCTTGCTTCTACACTTCATTATACTTTCTCCACAAGTATGATTCTGCGTGCACATTTTCAGTTTGTTTTTTTGTTTTTCCAGATGGCACAGAATAGCCTATAGTGTGCAGGATAAGACTGTGACCCTGTACCTGGATTGTCAGAAGGTAGAGACCCAGGATCTGCTGCGAGGGGACGATGCTGTCATCAGCACAGCAGGCGTCACCGTGTTTGGAAGCCGACTACTGGATGAAGAGGTTTTTGAGGTAGGACAAGTGAGGGAATCTCTGAAGGACAAGTCATGCAGCTCTGGTAGTGAAAATACTAATATTTAGCTTATTGAACATGACACATGGTGTATGTTGGCCGAACTGTGCAGTTAGTATCTGTTTTGTGCATTTTTGTTTTGGGGTGGACAAAGGAAAGAACTGAATATGAGTCTCTAAAAGCCTTGAACTTCCCTTGTATGTATGTGTGTGGGAGATTCCACTGGGGTAATATGCAGTGTATTCTAGCTGAATCATCTGGCAGGGTATAGTAGGGGATCTCCTGGTAATCTTGTGAAATCTTTTGTTTATTTTGTTATATTAAATAAATCCCTTTCAGACCATTTTTTCAACCAGATTAAAATATGATCAAAACATCACATAGGCCAGGCAAAAATAGGATTTTGAACTTGTTCTCTCCATAAAATGTGTGTTTTGCTTTATAGGTTATATTGCTTAACAGCTGCCTATTATATGATAATATTATACATACAATACTGTACGTCAGCCATGTCAGTGAATTATTGCTGCGATAATACATCGTATTTTAAAGCCAGCAACAATTTTAAAGGGAAAATATCTCAGGTTATGGTGCGACAGGGGTCCCTTGCCCGTCAGGAGCTACAAGAACAAAAGCACAGATGAGAAAGAGATTTCAGAGGGAGCTGGGAGAAGGAAATATCCTGTTCAAGCATCCGTAGTCTGATCGCGTCCACCACAAAGCCAAGAGATGACACATCCCCATTGATTTTGTATTCACATGTAAAGATTTCTTGGCTGTGTATACTGTGAGTTATTGTGAGTGTGGAGCCATGTGTAGACATGTATTGAGATTGAAACAACTCATGCGCCTTCAGGACAATTACCTGTCTCTCTTGGCTGTTTAATAACAGAGTAACAGGAGAGGTGTATAATTATTTTATTTAGGGTGTTTCCCAATGTGTCTAGCTGAAAATTCAGATCATTTAAGGCTTTATTAAGCGGAAGAACACTTTTAAATTGACAGTTTTTGAATCTGTGTCCATACGTGTATTAATATGCATTAACGATAAACTCAAGAAGAATCAAATTAAATTCCTCTTTGTCAGTGCAGTAACCTTTACTGTCAGCCTTTCTTTGTATTCTCCATGACTATGCAACCACTTAACTCACCATCTTTCTCAGTGAGGCTCTACTAAATCTCTCACTAACTGAAAAAGAGATGAGCTCCCTTCTCCTTCCATGTCCTGGGGCTCTCTGTCTGCCCAGCAATGGAGCAGTGAACGAAAAGCAGAAAAACAGGGAGAGATGTATAAAATTCAGTCCCAGCTGCTGTCAGAGGTAACCAGCCCTCCTCAGTGTCCCAAGATTTTCTTTTTTTTTTGAAGAAAGCTAAAGACTGTCTTTACATGGAGTTAACAAGGAGGGAAGATTTGTTGGTCGAACTCTCTAGAGTATGAAAATATTATTTTGTAGGGAAAAGAAAAAAAAAAAACAAGTGAGGGGTCCCTATGCACATATCCATCACTGAATGTGTCCCTTGTTCAACTCCCACAGCAGAAATGAGCTTGTTGCATGAATGTGTGTAAGTATGCCAAAGTATTCTGTACTCCATCCATCCATCCATCCATCCATCCATCCATCCATCCATCCATCCATCCATCCATCCATCCATCCATCCATCCATCCATCCATCCATCCATCCATCCATCCATTCGGGGTCTGCTAGAGACTCATTGGTTTTCTTCACTCGTGTTGTAGATTCAGGAGTAAACAATAACATGATTCCGATCTATATTTTCCATCTATATTTTAACAAGTTAATTTAACTCAGCAACCAAATAACGGTGTGGGTGTGTTTCTACAAGCATATCAAGGTTAGTCTGTCCATGATCGTATATGATTGCATGTGCCTGAATGCATCTGGCATTCTGTGTGTGATATTCTGTATGGAACTTCAGGAAGCAGTTGCTGGTGGATGTGAAACCATTGCATCATGGTACTTCCCTTCTGGTCAGTCAAAGTGATCTGTTGTTTACCCTTGTTTGTTAGAGTAAATATCGGATTAGGTTGAAGGATCAGATAACCCAATGCCACAAACAGAGAGCCGGTATTGCAGATGTCGCGGGCAGCAGTATGGTTTTTTTCTCTTAACTGTTCTTTAGCCCTGATTTTGGGATCCAATTTCCCTCACTGACGTTCTCTGTCCTCACTGTCATTTAGACTCTACTGACATAACAATTCTCATCAACAATGTATGTCAAATGAGGCTAAATTTCATGCTTTTTTTCAGACGTTTTCACTGTCAGCCCAGATAATTAGAAAACATTCTGACTTAATTGTTTTAACAACCTCATTTGTTTATATGTCTTCATTTGTTGGTATTAATTTCACTTGTGTTTTAATGATGGTCTGTTTTTAATTAGTTTATTTAATTCTATTATCTGTATTTGCATTTGTTGAGTTAAAATTATAGACAAAAAAATCCACATTATTTCTCACTTTCTGCCACAGTAAGAAATGATTGAATGAATTATAGTTACACTACTTCAATCTTCTGAAGTAAATCTTCAAATATTTTAATAAAGAGGTCGTCACACTGCAAATGATCGAACCAGATAATAATGTGTCAGCTCCATTCTACCCAACATTATCTTAGAATTTTCTTTTTTTCTTCTTTTTGCTAAACTTATCATTGCCTCATAATAACAAAGCAAAAAGTTTAAAACTCAATCACAACTTTTGCACTTTTACTGTGACGGTGCCACACATCTTCTTGTGAAATGTCCTGCCGGAAGCGACGTGCACGCCCGGCTACAGCCTTCGGGAGTTTGTACGTGAGGTCAGTAAGGATGCCACTAACCTTCTCCACGCAATAACATCACGTTACCTGTGCTCTAGCCGGTTTCCCTCACACCGAGTTCCCTGAGTTGAGGAACATGTCTCCTTGAGTGCTCTATAACTTTTCATTTTCAGAAGAAGATGAAGCCCTCTGATGTTTTGCTTCCGTTCCCTTATTTATCATTCTGTGTGATGAGTCTTGATGAGGATGATATAAGATGCGGGCTGATGACTAAACCCTTTGAGAAAAATTGCGCAACCTATCATCAGTCAATGTGCCTTTTGTGGTCATGTGTGGAATCACTTACAGTATCCATATAAATGAGTCATGACTTCTTGTTTTGAGTTTAACGTGAAGTGTTTCCAAGACATTTCTTCTATTTTAGACTTGTTTTAGGGTAAATTGGATTTTGTTACACTTTCTTTCGTTCTTTTTCCTTTTTTTTTTTGACATTTGGCTATTTACATTGGAGCGTCAACCTCGGGTAGAGTTGGTACCACAGGGAGAGAATTGAAACATGCTGACCTCTGGGCCACTGTTCCCAGGCCCTAGTTCTGGCAAGGGGGCCAATGTTCTGGCCCGTTTTCCCACCATGGGAGCTCAGCGTGGGAGCATGGGGGCTGTGGTCAGCTACTAATTTGTCTATTACTTCCAGACTGCCTACAAACATTTACTGTTTTAACTCAACATTCTGTTTGCGTTTGCAGTAAAGCAACATTTTTTTGTTGTGCCTTTTTCGGCTGTCATGTGCCCCGTGTGCCTCCGACACACTGACTGCGAATAGAGGATCCAGTCCAGCACTTTTTTGTTAGGAAATACCGGTCCTTTTTCTGTCTCCAAGAACGGGGAATAAGACATATTTCGGCTCAGTGTTGCAGACATGGTGAAACAATGTCTTATCATTAAAGGTTTGCTTTACTGTGAAGACTTGGCACATACATTTCTAAAGGAAGCATGTTTAATTCTCTCAAGGTTTGGTAATGTTATATTTTGCCTTAGTTGCTAGTGAATGGTGCTGGCCTTATCTGTTGAATATATATTAAAATGGTTTTGTTTTATTTCCATAAACTGAACTGTATTTAGTGGTTTGCAAGAGCGTACAACTCATTTGTGAGGACTCAATTTCTTGTGATTTGATGAGGCAGTGGGATTTCTGGCTTGCTTGCAGCACATATCTCATTGCAGGCAGCAGGGGGGAAAAAAAAAAAAAAAAAAAAAAAAAAAAAAAACAGTTTCTTTTTGTGGATTCTGCTAAGGTGTTTTCCTTTTTAGCATGTATGTCCTCTTTAGAGGTTCTTGTCCTATTCTGAATGGAGAATGGTGGCACATACTTGATTTAAGTTAACACTAGTGGGTTTTTCAGAGGAAAAAAGAAGTCCCTGCTGGGCAAGAGCAGCAGTAAAACAACAGTGGCTTTGATCTCAAATTGAGATTGGATTATATTGGATTAACTCCCTTTAGCTGTTATCTCGCTTTCTTTGTCTCTCATGTTAGAGTGCAATATTTTCCTTTTCTTGGCTCTGGCCTTTGGCCAAAACAGGATTGAATAAAGGGAAAATAAAAGAAAAGTGGATGAAGGAAACTTCTTTCATGTATACAGTATTAAAGTGTAAATGACTAAACAGTCATTCCTGGATTTACAGTTATTTTTGGAGGTGGTGGTGGTGGTGGTGGTGGTGGGTGGGTGGAGATGCATAGACTTTGAATGAACATGCATTGCTGCAAAAGCTTGATTTGATCTGAATCAGAAGATAGATGAACTTGTGCTGGGTAATGAAAAATGTTTGGAGTTATTTCACATCTGGCTGCTAAAGCCAATTAAAAGAGATTACAATGGGACTTTAATTACCACAACATCACGCAGTTAATCCAACTTAATTTATCATAATTGGCTGCCCAGCTGTCCCTGGGTAACATTTCACCTGGCAATATGTTTGCAATGACCTGTCAGTTACATACATTCATTTCACTAATTTAATCAAAACCTTGTCAAGCACTGTGCTGGGTGGCTGCCTGCTTGCACTTAAACTGTGAGGCTTTCTGACTTTTGTTTTACACAAATGAGTTATGCAGCTCATAATTAATTGTTTTTGATTTCTGTTATTCATTATGCAGCCTATGAAACCTAAAATAATGACAAATGCCCATTAAAATTTAATCGCAAAACCGCTAAGCTGTCATTCTCTTTAAAATGTATACTTTTTTTTGTATTATTTGAAATATTTTGTATTTAGTTGTTTTTTCCGTGACACATAAGTCATTGATGAGTAACTTCATTTTGTTTTTGAAGCATGGATAATTCTTGTAGTCTTTCATTGCCATTAAGAATTATGCATTATTATGAAAGGATGTAGAGTATAAAGACATTAAAGGCAGCTCTGGGTTCAGTGCTGCAGGGTGCATCAGAGCTGTCTCTGTGATGTTTGTATATACGCTCTGGCTATGCCTGCAGGGCAGGATGGGAAATTAATGGTCCTGACAAAGGGGGATGGGTTGGGAGTTACTTGAATGTTTCATGTTCAAAGTTAGGTCTCTCCAAGAGTTATGAGAATAGTGTTAGAAATCTTCAGCAGCAGCTGAACCATATCCGTAATACATTTCACTGTTCAGGTAGTTTGTACTTAGTGTCTGTGGTTAATTTTTAATACCAACTACAGGCTGATACAAGTTCAGTCTTATGCTCCTTATAAGAAATGGCTCTTCATCGTCCAGCAGTAAATGTTGTTTTGGTCAGTGTCGGACTGAGGTGATTCCTTTCTCTCTCCTCTATTTCAGGGTGATATTCAGCAGCTGATGATTGTAGAGGAACCCCAGGCTGCTGCCAACTACTGTGTAAACTACATGCCGGACTGTGACACGGCCTTGCCATACATCAGCCAAGCTCTGGATCCGCAGGAGGTCAGTAAAGCCACTGGGGGGGGGGTGCTTTGTGTTGTAGTTGTACCTGAAATTTAAAAAAACGGGTTTTACTGCATTAGCTGTTTCCGAGAGGCCCTGTCTTTTGTGCAGCAAGCCTCTGATTCTCGCATCCACATCCAGGTCCCTCTGGCTGTTGAAGTTGACGAGCTGAAGCCTTTGCTTCCCTGCAAACCCGAGAGAGGAACACGAGCACACCTTGTAATAGATCTATGTGTTGCACAGGGTGTTTGCAAGAAAGAGACTATAGAGTACGATAGAATAGGCCATCTGTCAAATTAGAAGTATCTTCTCTCAAATGCAGCCCACACGAATGCCTTTTTGGCAAAAAACGCACACACATACAGTGGGCCAGAAGAGCCTATAACTCAAATATTATATGATAGCTCATCTTTTTCTCAGAACATGTATAAAAATGAACGTATCATGCTGATGAATGAAAGTGAGGAGGAGAAAGGGTGGGTCTATGTGTGTGTGGTTAAATTTCAGGGAATACAAAGTTTAAACTCAGCATTTATGCCTTCTGTGTGTGTATAATTATATGAATGCGCATGTGTCATCACTCAACTTGATGTGATATGTCATTGATAAAGCAGTGGAGTGTGAAGCCATCTCAGAAATCATCTGGATGGCTTTTATCGAGCTACAGCCGAGCGATGAGCTCTCAATCCAGAGCGTGTCAACATCTGTCACCCAGTTGACCTACTTCCCATCACACCCACACTCACGCTGTTCGTGTGCACAAGTGGGTCCGAATCACAAACTTGTCTTTTGGCATTGTTTTCTGGCAGCGGTTATTCACGTCACTGACACACACTGAACAGATATCACTGTTATCAGTGATACAGCTCGTATTACTTATTTCGTATTACTATAGTACACTAATAGTTAAGGACCTTTGAAGGATCAAAGACCGTCTGACCTCTGAGTATACAGACTTAAATGTCTTCCTTTTTTAAGAGGAAATGTTTGTTCCCTCTCATTTCCTGTTTGCTCTGCAATTAAAACAGATCAGTGGGGTGTCTGGCCCTACAAGGGTGTCACCAGGTCTGTATGCATTGCTTTACTTGTAGCAGGCTATTTCCTTTATTCCTTTCTTGTGTTTTCATTCACAGCAGTGTCTTGTTTTTTTTCTCCATTCTCCACCTTTGCCCTCGTCTTGTATTCTGCTTTTTTCATAAAAGAACTCCCAACTTGAGTCTGATTCCTTGATGCAAGGTGACCAGCCAGCTGATCCAACGGAAGACTCTAAGAAAAAGAGGAAGGGTAAAAAGAACAAAAAGAACAGAGAAGATGGCTCTAAAGGAAAACGCAAAGGCAAGGGCAAGGGGAAGAAGAGATCCAGAAAGAAAAAACATGAAGAAAAGAGTCTAGAGGAAGGCTTACATGGAGGATCGACAACACTGCAGGAATTTCAATCGCCGGAACCTTTTCAGCCCACAGAACTACCAGGAACTAAGAGCACCACTGATACCGTCTTACCCACTGAGGTGTTTGACAAGGCTGCCATTGAGATGCCCACACATGAACCTGACTTCACAACTGAAACGCCCTCTGTGGTGCCTAGCACACTGCCCGTATCAAAGGTTGCTGAGGAGGTAGACCAATTTATCAGTCGATGCCGTCTACCCCAACACCCTCTCAGCATCTGTAGTTCTAACCCGTCACTGCCCTAATGCCTCCTAACCATAGAGAGCACCTCTTTCTCTTCTCATGTTGCTTATCACCACTAACCATCACCATCCTAAACTTAACCTCCTATTCATAATTGCCAGAAAACACAGAGACTGCATCTTAATAGAGAAAACTGTGATGATTTCACATTATTCCAATGTGTACTCTTAGTGAACAGGATTTTTATTGATAATAAACATGTGTAAAGCTTGGTTTGTCTTACATGTAGTATAGTATATTTCTTTTTGTGTATAGAGTTAAGGAACAGTTATTGTTTTTTATAAAGTTGATTCATGATTAAATTGGTTAAATTACACTTGAATATATACAGAATGTAAGTTTTTACGAAGATCCACTTTTTTTTTTTTACCTTTTTACAACAATAAACATGGAATACTGTTGTATGTCTGCCTTTCTGTTTATATTTAACATCTAATTTCTCGAACTTATGTTGTTTCCGTAGCTTTCTCAGTCTCTGTCATGCTGCCACACGAATCTGATGTAGTTCATCAGCTAATTACACTCCAGTGATTAACTGCACAACTGTAGGCCTCGTTTCTTAGATAACCAACACATTTCTATTAAAAAACCACCTGTGTTTCTAACATGATTATTGTTTTTTTTTTTTAACATTACAAAATGCACTTTCGTGTGGAGGCACTGTTTGCACAGAAAGTGCTCAGTACAGCCTGGTTCCTCTTTGCTGTGACTCACTTCGGTCTGTGTGCTGACACGCAGGAGGACACGCTGCTGAGGAAGCCAGTGGTGGAGGAGTATGGACATGACCTTTACAGGGACTTGTATGATGATCTCTCTGTTTCCACAGTAACCATGAGCCCAAATGCAACTGAATATGAGGTGTGTTAAATACTAACGCATGACATCCCTCCAACTCAGAGCAATAAAAAAAAACACAGAGGAGTAATTTTATAGTCAGTATTACATTCACTGACTTGCTCCTGACTCTTCAACAGCTTCTTGAATATGAAGATTTTAAAAATGACACAGACGAAGAGTATGAAGAGTATGAAATATACGAGGATGAGTTTGACTTTGCAGCACGGGAAAGAGCTGAGTCAGTGAATTTAGAGGTAAAACTCCCGCATCGATATTGTTGTCATTCTTTCAATTGCTCGTGTCAAGTAATTTCTGACTTTTCACATCTATTTATCTGCTTTTCTACTTCAGGCTACACTCAGAGGAGAAAAAGGCCAGAAGGGAGAAGCAGCTGTTATTGAACCGGTGAGCAGCTAAAGGCGTTTAATGAATAGCCTAGCAGCTCTAGTTGTGAGCTTGGCAATGACTTGATATTCATCCAGTGAACATTACATTTAGTCTGTGTTTATTTCCAGGGTACATTAGTGGCAGGATCTCCAGGCCTACAAGGACCAGAGGTAAGGCAGCCCATTCCAAACTGCCTAGATGGAGTCACAAACTGATGATAATTTGGACAAAAGCCTTCAACCTGCAACTGCAGTGCTTTTTTTAAAATCACAATATGACTTTCAGCAACGTATACTAATATCCCCATGCAAAGCACTCCAGCAATTATTGCTTAATCATGATTGGGTTTTTTTTGTAGGCCTACTACAAGCACACTAAAGGAGGCTACCGCAATCTATATTAGAGGCTCCTGTCATGCATTTGGAAGATCAGAATATGATCACAAAGTGACAACATGGTCAAGTTCGATGAAACTTCTGAGTGCTGTGAATGTCTCCTTCTCAGGGATTTGCTGGCCCACCTGGACCTGTGGGGCCTCCAGGGCCCATGGGAGATCCAGGAGAAATGGTGAGTTTAGTGTATGACCCTCCAGTAGCTCTCAGGCTGAATTTAAATTGGGTTAGTTTGACTTGAGCTGAACCCTTCGCCTGCGGGTCATAAACTGTGGATTCAGGTTTGAAACGGAACCGTTTTTGTTGAATCACAATGACCTCCTGAACCTCAAGGGTAGTCAAGGGATGAATGATGAGTCATGCTTGTGTGACCTGATTTTCCTATTTTCTGTGTTTGTGTGAGAGAGAGATTGAGTGTTTTTATCCATGACTCATCCCAGTAGTAAAACTCACACAGACAAAGTAGCAGATTCACAGAAACCTGCAACGAATGTATGGATTTTATTCACTCACTTTGCAAAAAGCATTGACATTTTTGTAGTATAATTTCTTTATCTAATGATGCTTAGTGTGAATATAACATAAAGGAAATGTTAACTTATGATGAATAATAACTTGTTTACAATTCATTTTTAATTTGATTTAGGAAACAATGGCTTTGTACCAGCAGATTCCCCTGAAACATGCATAATGTAAAGAAGTTATTACATATAATAAAAGACCAAAGCATTTAGAACAAACTTCAAGTGGCATGAGACTCTTTAACACAATCCTAATGGCTGAAATTAAGTAAGCTTGTATCTTTAATGTGCTATATAATACTTATCAGTAACTCGTTTACATCCTTCAGGTTAGATTCTTTTGCAAAGTCACATACTGGCAGATATATAAATATTTATAAACAGAAATGTTCATATCAGTGTACAAGAATTGATGCTATTTTTAGAGTGTCTCTTTTGAAAAGGACACACAACACTTAGGTTACATACATGGCCATACTATGACGCCAGCGGTCAGATTACACGAGGATGTGCACACAAAAAAGAAAAAAGGCTGCAACCTCCTACCCTAAAAGATGTTCATAAATATAAATGAACAGTTCTAGTGAGCTAGTTTATTCATGGGCTGTATCGGCATATGGGACAAAGCATCTGCCAAAGTGATCTCCTTTCCAACAAAGTCCTGACTTTCAGTCATTTCCTGGAGATTTACCCAAACCATGAGCATCACAACCCCACTTATGACCTTGATCTTTAAAGTCTTTCCCTTCAAATGTTTCATTTCCAACATGTCTTTTTGTCCCCAAAAGGTGAAGATTGAAGTATGATGATTCATTCTTAATGCTTTTCCTGCTCTCTCTTTTTAGGGTCCCCCAGGACGTCCTGGTCTTCCTGGAGTTGATGGGATCCCAGGTCTTGCAGGAACAGTCGTGATGCTACCAGTAAGACCTTGTAGCACACTGAAATGGAAACACACATATGCACACACACATACGCACACATACGATGAAGAGCCACACACACACACACACACACACACACACACACACACACACACACACACACACACACACACACACACACACACACACGCACACACACAGTATCGTTCTCTTTCAATGTGGTGTTGTGATATGACCACAAGGGGGGGCTGTGAGGTTGAACTTCATTTACATTTGGGGAATCCTGCAGTGGGTCTTGACTACTCCTTTTCATTACCACTAGTTCCAGTTAAGTGGGGATTCACAGAAAGGACCAGCGATGTCTGCCCAAGAAGCACAAGCACAGGCTATCCTACAACAGTCCAAGGTACACTTAAAAAAAATCCTGTTTTTTGGTGCCATTATGTTACTACATCAGTGAGGATCAGACAGTCATTTTATGCTGTGAAGAAACCGTTTTGTGTAAGCCGCTTTTTCTTTTTCTTTTCAGCTTTCACTTATAGGGGCTCCAGGTTCAATGGGTCTTACAGGGCGGCCAGGCCCGATGGTGAGGCACTCCTCTGACTCAGACCAAATTTATACAGTGCCTTGAGGGCTCTTCCAGCCTCTAACCCCATCTTTGCAATCTGTTTGTCCAAATTCAAGCTCTATACTCACTTTTCATTCCACTCCAAAAAAAAGTCAAGTAACCTTTTACTTTTACTTTGCAGGGTGTTCCTGGTCCACCTGGGCTCAAAGGAGACCATGGTGACAACGGCGCCTCTGTAAGACCACACCAGTCATTTCTATCTCACTATTAGGTTCCATCATACTTGTCTTTTTTTTTTTTTTTTGTCACAACATTGATTTCCTTTTGTGCATCTGCCTTCCTTTTTACACCTTTTCCCATTTGTTTTGCTCTTTTCATCTCTCACGTAGGGACCTCGCGGGTTTTCAGGCCCAGCTGGATCTGATGGAAAACCGGGCAAAAGGGTGAGATAGTTTGAGTTTTTCTGGGTTCCATGCTGAAATGAAAAAAAAAAAAAAAGTTCTATCTGCATATTGTGATAAAAGCAGACTGTGGTTGATGAACTGCAAAGCAGAGCCTATGTTAACTGGATTTGGCATCCCACAGGGACATGCGGGTGTGGATGGAGGTCGTGGCGCTCCAGGTGAAACGGGCTCAAAGGTAAACTCTATGAGACTTAAGTCTTCACTGCACTGCACTGCAAGAACAATAATTGCATTTTAATAAACTGCAGCAACAACCCATTGATTTTATGGGCCAAAGACACATCAATACCACAGATGTTTATGCAGGAAAATCTTGAACAATAAACAACTATCTCCATTTGCAAGTGTAAGCCCTTAGGTATGAAGCAGCCCCCGACTTATTATATGTTATTGACAAGGAGGCAGCTCAATACATAACAGCTGCAGGAAGAGCTTAGTGAATAAATCAGTCTCCCCTGATGCACGGTCTGACAGAACAGAGTCTTTATCAGTCAAAGCAGCATTTTAGCAGACCTACAGCTAATCTGAGAGCTCCCTCTGCCCAACACAAACTCAGAGCAGATAGGGGGCTCTGCCAGGCTTTCAGTGCAATTTTGCTAATGCTTACACATACTGCAAATATACTGTATTTATATACGGTACATACGTGTGTGTTTGTGTGCATTTCTGAATGTAATGCACTTGTTCGTCTTTCATTTCTCAGGGTGATAGGGGTTTTGACGGTCTGCCAGGTCTCCCAGGAAACAAGGGAGACAGAGTGAGTTTAACGTGGTAATTTGACATTGTCATTGGATTTATTAAGTAATTTAGCTATTAACACACTAACATGACATGCGTGAATTCTTTACACGTCATATAGCAGATGTTTATTTGCATATAATGATTATGATGATTGTTTGTTTGGGTTTTTGTGATGACACTGAACACTGAAGAGCATCTGCTCAATATGGCTCTGCTGAAGCAGAGCGCTCCTAAAAATCTTGAAGCTTTTCGACTAATGCTTTTATCTTGTAGGGTGACAGAGGAAAGCCGGGTCCTCGTGGGCCTGTTGGAGAGCAAGGAGATAAGGTGTGTGCATGGTTCTTTCCAAAATGTGTTTGCGACAAGCAATGCTTAGAAATCACACCTTGCAGCACTGTTTTGTTTTACCTATTTTTTTTTCCAATGTGCAACTTTAAAGAGAAATCCATCCAAGATCAGTGAATAGACTGTGTAAACAATTTAGATCGTTAAGCACCACAGATCAAAGCATTTTTTTTAATGAAATTAAGTCTTAAACTTGTGCCTTATTAATTCTGCTGTGTTGGCTTGAGTTCCTTCAGCTTACAGGGTTTCACAAATGCATGAAAGTTTACTATTTAATGGAAAATCTGAAAGTCAGAAGCTCTGTCAACTGTTGAAGTATGAAAGGCTGAGCTATTAACCCTTGCTAAAATAAAGTCGATCAGGTGGTTATTTTTTAAATGATCAGTTTTCCCAGATTAGGCCTGTTGGGTTATCAATGCATTTACACCAGAGGTCTTTATTTAGGCTCCTTTTTCTTTGTTCAGGGATCTGATGGACCGTTGGGACCAAGAGGGCAACCAGGAGAACCTGTGAGTAACCACATCTGAAAGAACACATTGATTCTTGATATTGTTCTCACAACATCCCACCTGCATCATACCTTTACATGACAACACTTAGTTAAAAAGATAACAGAAGGTAAATTCGGTTGACTGTGGATTTAGGCTCCAGCTCAGGTGTTTGCCAAAATGATGCAGCAGATCTTTCATAAATACAAAATCTGCTCTTGCTGCTTGTTAAAACACAAAAGAAAACATTGAACAATACTCTAGGATGGTCACAACTCATTAAGGAACTTTTACTGGAGCATTATAAGAGAAAAGGTCACTGGAAAAAGTCATAACACTCCACTATATTTTCAGATCTGTCATTGTGATTATTTACGGTTTTCCAGTGATCCAAAAGTTAACAGCTCTGCTGAAGAAGCTCATATTGTTTTTTATGTATCATCTATGAATACTGCTAATTGGTTATGACTCACTCTCTATCTTTCTCTCAGTAGGTGAGGCTAGGGCTCAGCAGGGCTCTGTCCCTTCAAATGGACCACTCAGTGCTTGAAGAAATAGAGTTGCCATAAGCCATGATAGGAAAAGTGTGTTAAGCCACAAAGATGCTGAAATGGAAGGGAGTTAGCTGTTTTGATAAGAGAAAGGGGAGGATGGGAAAACTGAGGAAGCAGGTGACAGAGACAAGACAGAAACTTGATGGAGATGAGATAGGTGGAGTGAGGAAAGAGGAAAGAGAATACTGATAAGGTAAGAGATAAAATCCTGGCCTGAATGATTATATTTCCATATCAATCGCTTCCCAGGAGATCACAGATGTGGCTTTGGAACAGGTGGCTTGGCCAGCCTACAAAGAGGGAGACTGATAAAAACAGATCACACAAACGCACTCACACAAACAAGCCAGTTCGGTCTTCGTGGGGAGCACATACAAAACAGATGCATGCACACACATTAAAAATCGGTCTTTGGCTGATTTTCATTTTCTCCCTCTCATTTGTTTCCATTTATGATTTAGTATTCCAAACTCATTCAGTTTCATCATGAATTCAGGGGGGGCTGCTGACTATTTGCTTTGTTTTCTCTCCAGGGCGCTCGAGGTCTTGTTGGGCCTAGAGGGCCATCGGGACCCCCTGGCCAACCGGTGAGTCAACATCACCTTGATTAAAAGATCAGAGCCATTCAGTCACTTCAACTATATTAAAGGGTCTTCAGTGCACAGAATCATCAATGTGCCTCTGCCTATGTAATCCATCAGGGGCTGCATGGAATAGATGGACCACAAGGGTCAAAGGGCAACCAGGTCAGTAACTATCTTGTGTTACTTATGGATATATGTATATCCATAAATGAAATCAATGATCAGTTACTTGAGACCAGTTCATGACAGAGAACAAGTGAAGACAGACTGTGTGACCAACACTGTTTATGTTTTTAGGGTTCATCTGGAGACATAGGGCCTCCAGGTCAACAAGGAAATCCAGGAGTGCAGGTGCTGTTCTTACACAGAAAAAGCTTCCCATCGCTGTTACGGATTATTAGCTCTTTGTGTGTTCTACAAATTCACTAAACTCAGTGACACAGTAACCAGTGTGCACAATGATTTGCTAGATCACCGTTATAGGCTTTTCTGTACGCACATTTATATACCGTATTTTGCGCACGAAAAGACGCACCGCATCAAAAGGCGCACCTTCAATAAATGACGTATTTTAATTATTTTTACATATATAAGGCGCATCGCATCATAAGGCGCACCTTTAATAAAACGCTTCGCATAAGGCGCTAAAGTAGAGGCTGGAGTTACGGTGCGTTATGCATCCATTAGATGCATAACGCATCCATTAGATCAGGGGTCGGGGACTTATGGCTCGCGAGTCACATGTGGCTCTTTTGACGACTGCATCTGGCTCTCAGATAAATCTTAACTTATATTCCTTAACACGATATGTAAGAAATAATTCCGCTGGAAATCACAGTGTTAAAATAACGATCACACTGTAACTTAGAGCTTTAGCTGCTTGGGCTGTTTCCGCAGAGATTTTGACTCTTACAAAGATCATCGCTGTATGAAACGATGCCACACTCTGTGATATTTCCTGACAATAGAACGCTAGTCACGCACAGAGAGAGAGTGTGTGTGACATCCTCACTGCAGAAAGGATCTGTGTTCACACAGACACAACAGCGCTGAACCAAACAGGTGACAGCGTCTTAGCAGAAGTGGAGCGCATTTCACTTTTCCTGCGTTTTACTCGTTTTTAATTAATTAAGTGCAAATAAATCTTAACGTAACTGAGACCTGTATGCGTTTTAATACTGGGCCATATACAAGGCGCATTGTATTATTAGGCGCATGATCAGCTTTTGAAACGATTGAAGGCGTTTAGGTGCGCCTAATCGTGCGGAAAATACGGTATAAGTGTCATGAAGTATAAAACAGACAGAATCTTTTTTTTTTGGTTTTCCAGGTTGCTTACAATACATCCAATGACACATGATGTTTGTGAATCTTCCAAACTTTGTTTGCACGTGTCTAAGCAGAATTTAAGCTTCTAGCCATTTGTGACACTTAACCTGATTGATACTTTGCTTTGGTACAGGGTTTTCCTGGTCCTCAGGGTCCCATTGGATTGCCAGGAGACAAGGTGGGTACCATGTCTCTCACCTAATTTTAGCATTAAAGCAGTGACCTTGTGACCGCTGTCATCACGCACCCATGAGAGGCAGGCTGAGTGGGACAGTATGACCAAGCCATCTTTGGCTCCCATTCAGACTAGACAGAGGTAGACAGGAAATCAATACTCGGGAAAGGCACACCGGCATTGCAGACGCTGGGGAGAGTCGAGGATGGTGCACACTGTGAGGGCAGATGCAGAAAAGAAATAAAATATGAAGATATGTGGCAATGTGGTGGTGAAGAGCTCCCTCGGGTAAATGTTGACGTGTTCAGTAATCTTTCATTTTTATGACCTGTACAGGGTCCCCAGGGAAAACAAGGCATTCAGGGACTTCCAGGCATTGATGGTCCTCCTGTAAGTAAGAGCCGATTCACAAATACATGAGTACATGCAATCATGTAAACATACATGCAACAGAGTTCAGCATTCCATTCAAACATTGCTTTGTAGCACTCGTCAATTATTCAAATTGCGTAAACCCAGACACCACACTATGTTGTCTGTTATTCCCAGTACAGGCATGTTACAAACATAAACTCGCGTGACACTGTACAGACTGTAAATGCTGACTATAAATGCACATAAAACCCAGAAGCCAACCTTATGTAACCAAGTGAACAAAATTTGCCAACTCAAATGTTTTTGTGCTTTTTCAGTAAGAGAACATACGAGGCGTTTCCAGAGTTGATCCAAAGCAGTGTGACATTTAGAATGAAGGCTACAAACTGTCTTCCAGAGACGCTGTTCTCATCTCAAGGAATTCATTTTTAGTTGACATCAAATGCATTTGTATGAGCTTCATATATTGCCCTTTGCATTGTTCTGCAAATATTTGTGACACATGGATATTTTATGGTTCCTTTTGACTTTCAGAACCATGGTTGTGTTGTAGGTATAAAATTCCTATTAGGATATGATGAAAAAAAAATGCATTTGTGGGAGTTATCAGTCAATTGGATATTTGTTTTCCTGCGTCAGGGCCACCCAGGAAGAGAGGGCCCCCCAGGAGAAAAAGGCATCCAAGTAGGTAACTGCATGTCCTAAAAAAACATCATCCACTGTGGTGTTAAAACCGACAAATTATTTTCAGTCTGCTTTACCACTGCATTTGTCCATTATGTTCCGAAAATGTTTGCATAATTTTTATTATAAAATTAGTCCATTAGAGTTAGCACCACCAGCTCATCAGAATTATCTGCATCTTCTCAGTCAGACTATAAATAACAGAACTGAGTGCATCAGCCGCATTTTTCTGACTGCTGCATACAAAAAAAGCAATGTTATATATTTCTTTCTTTCTTTTTTTTTATGTAGGGTTTTCTAGGCGCCCAGGGACCTGTTGGGTACCCAGGCACTCGTGGAGTCAAGGTGAGAAATAAATGATCATGATCTCTGGTGTAATGTCCAGTGATGCATTTATTCCCATGTGTCACTTCATCCTCCTTGTAAGACTGCCTGTGAGAGACAACCTGTTTGAGTCTGTAACTGACAGGCTGAGGAAGAGCGCCCCGGTTCTCAAGGGGACTACTAACAGCAGAGAGAAGAGCATTTGACGTTTAGGAGAAATGTGGAGTCAGATAGAGCCGAGATGTGTGCGTGGGAGTGCAGAATTTCTTTGTGACTGACTGTGTTTTGAACATGAGAAGCAGCAGTTTGCTTGATGTTTAATTCTGTGATATTTCTGGTAGTTTTACTCAACATTATTTTCGGGAAGCCTGACCTTGTTGGTTATCATTAGTATGAAATGAATGTTAAGGTCAATAAAAGCTCAATAACAGAGAAATGTTATGTCAAGAAGAAAATCAATGCTGTTATATAGAACACAGAATACATATAGCAGTGTTGTTTTTTATATATATTTATTTTTACAGGGAGCAGATGGAGTTAGAGGTTTGAAGGGGGGCAAAGGAGAAAAGGTGAGCCAAACAGAAAGGCACCAGCTTTTATTTTGGATCTTCTGTAGAAGATGTTACAAAAGAAATACACTGTAATGAAGCAGTTTAAAAGCAGACGTCACCTTTTCAAATTGATTTACAGGGAGAAGATGGCTTCCCTGGACTTAAGGGTGAAATGGGTATCAAGGGAGACAAGGTGATAATTCCTTCTAATTACAAACCTCTGTGTCAGTTCTCCCATTTCTATTCTTTTACAGTGAAAAATTAAATTTCCCTCTTAGTTGTCCGCTCAGTTGGACTCTCATTTTTGACTGTAGGGAGATAATGGAGCTTCTGGTCCGCGTGGAGAGGATGGACCAGAAGGGGCAAAGGGTCAAAACGGACCCTTAGGAGATCCAGGCACTGCTGGAATAGCTGGGGAGAAGGTACTGTATGTGTTAACAAATTATTTATTATGCTGCTAAATTTAGAACGTTATGTAGCTGGATTTTTTATATTCTTAGCTTTAATTTATGAAAACACTTTATTATAAACTGAGTATTTTAAAGCCCACATAGTTATTACATTTGGTTGTTACCCTCTACTCAGGCAAGAGGCTCACAAAAACGGGCATTTAAAAATAGGACATTTAAAGGACTCATAATCAGCTTTTCCTGACTTTACAGGGGTTCAAAAACTGGGTATACCGCAATATTATATACCCAGTTTTCAGGCCGTCTAACTGCAGAGGCGCACGATTGATTGAGCAGAAGAAAGTTGTGAAAGAACAGAAATACCAGGGATTTCTACTCTTTTTTTTTTGTCAAAACAACTTTCTTTTCACATAAACAGAATTTTCATTTGCAGATTGGTCATCTAAACTTCAAGTGCATTCATCCAGACGTGGGGTCTGCCACACCCCTACTTATTGGTTTAGGGAGATAACCAATAGCACTAGAGTGAGTGGGGAGCAGCGGGAGGGCGAGGACGAACATTGTGCTCATGGATCACACAGAGAAATAGAAGATGTAGACTACACAATCTAAAGGCTTTGAGATGACTCTACTGTGGTGCTTTATCAATATGAATGGGGATCAAAGCTGTATAATATGAGACCTTTAATCAGTATCGAACCTTTATCTATAATTTAGAGAAGATCATGATGCATTTGCATATGCACAGTAAGCAGTATGTCATTAAAACTTAACGGCTTTGCAGTGTGGGTTCTTTTTCAGATATACTGTATGTCTGGATTATTTTCTCTGTCACTTTGTCTGCAGGGTAAACTTGGTGTGCCCGGTTTACCAGGATATCCAGGAAGACAAGGTCCCAAGGTGATTCACCACTGTCAGGCTCATACTATTTCTTTAACAGAGCTTTGAGCAGCAGGATATGTGTCTTTGGCGAGACTGCTTTCTAATTAAAAATAAATGATGATAAGTGACATATTAAAAAAAGGCTATTTTATTTATAGTTCATTAGTGACATCAATTCATTACGTGTTGATGAATGATGTATTTAAGACTGTGTTGGGCCCATGGATTAGATTTGCTTTAATTTGATACAGTGGTTAATTATAAGTTAATGAGACATTGGGATGATGTGTGATAAATGAAGGACTGAGGTTAATTAACCTCTACTTGTGTCTGCAGGGATCATTTGGTTTCCCTGGTTCAGCTGGGGTCTCAGGGGAGAAGGGACGAAGGGTGAGGACTGTGCTGGCATTTTAGTTCACATCATATAATAACTTATGTATATATGTGTAAATATTTTCATGTAGGAGATGTGTTTATGTAGCTGAATGATTAATAACTATTAATCTTTGCAATGCAGGGTCCCCCTGGTCAGGCAGGTTCTGGGGGTCAAAGAGGTCCTAATGTGAGTAGTGATGTTTCTACTCAGAAAGTTCTCTCCCTGTGTAAGGGAATGCTGTCTCTGAATTGGTACCAGCTATTAAAACAATGTATGGCAGTTGTTCAAACCCTTACAACTCTACAGTGATTTCATATTAAACTGTTTTTTTTATATTCCAGGTCCACATAAGCTATGCATGTGCTAATCAGACAGATGTTTGTGTTTCCATAGGGAGCCCGAGGGGGGAGAGGCGCAAGGGGACCAACTGGCAAGCCTGGAGAAAAGGTGAGTTTTGTACCATAAACAAAGATTTAAGCTTGTGCAGTTACATCTGTTTTCCATAAACACACACCTGGCTGTCTCATAAAGGATGGCTGCATTTACTGACTGATGCCAGATCATCTGGTGCGTAACGAAGCCATTGTTTGGCTCGGTTTATGCCTCAGTTTATTTTCTCACCCCAAAACACCAACTCGGGAGAGTTAAACCGTGAATAATTAAGTGGTTGATATTTAATTACGTTTTTGTTTGTGTTTTGCCTCGTCCACTTGGTAGGGTTCTGCTGGGCAAGATGGTCCTCCAGGATCTACAGGAGAACAGGTGATTGTTTGACTACAGCATTATACCTTCTGCAAAAAAATACTATGAGTTATCAAACTTTTTTAGTCTGGAAGATAAATTTTACTGCCTTTTTTTTTTTTTTTTTTTTTTTTTTTTACTTCTAGGGTCCTCAAGGACCACAGGGAAGAAATGGAGAACCAGGAATCAGAGGCCCTAATGTAAGTGGGTTAAGTGTTTATCCTATGATTTAGTGTTTATCATTTTACCTCGCCGCCTATTTTATATTCACCTTTGATCCTGCTTATGTCATAACAGTGATGTAAGAAAATGGCTTTGTTTTCAGGGTTTGGCAGGAAAGGATGGACTACCCGGGCACCCAGGTCAGAGAGGAGAACCAGTAAGTGAGTTTTTAAATATAGAAAAAATTACAAAATTGAAATCATCTGTTGAGAGTCAACAAGATGGTTCAACATTGCAAAGGTTGATTCACATTTCAGCAGTTTCTTACAGAGCTTGCAGGTAGAACTAAGAGTTCTGGTATAAATCTGCTGAAACATGCTGCAGTTATCAGATAAGACTGTCTGATTTAGCTTTTCATTGAAAGTCACCAGACTCACATATCTTTTTCTTCAGGGCTTTCAAGGAAAGAATGGACCTCCTGGACCCCCGGGAGTTGTTGGTCCACAGGTAGGAGGACTGGCCAATGCCATTTCAGCTGATTCTAGCCTCTTCTTCTTCTTGGATATTTAAAACATTTCTATAGATACCTGTTACATAGTTTGTCAACTATGGTTGTCTTCAGGGAAAATCTGGTGAGACAGGCCCAACTGGAGATAGAGGTCATCCAGGTTCACCAGGACCACCAGGTGAGCATGGTTTACCAGGAACTGCTGGAAAAGAAGGTGGCAAGGTAAGTGCTGAGAAAAAATTTAAACATCTTTTCTTATGGACGTCATCCAGACCTCTAATATTCACAAAACCTCATGGTATTTAGTGTATTATAGCTTGTAAGACATAAATGCCCTTTCTCAGTCTAACTTGCTGGTTTGTGTAATTTATGACTGCAAAATGAGCTTCAGTGTTCTGCCAACTTGCCTTGTATCTAATCACAGTTGTGTATGTGTGGGTTGTAGGGAGATCTAGGACCGTCAGGGGCCTCTGGCAAGAGTGGCCCTGCTGGGCTTAAAGGATTCAGAGGAACCAGAGGGACCCCTGGAGGAATGGTAATACAAATTTTACAGACATCTCACATCCTCACTTGAAATGTGCTGCTGGCATTTAATTATTGAAACAGGTAAAAATGTAAGGTTTGCATGTTAAGTGAGAAAATTATATGTAGATACATTTATTCGATTGTAAATAATGCAGTTCTTATGTGAGGATGGTTTGTTTCTGTAGGGCCCCGGAGGTCTAAAGGGAGGCGAGGGCATACCTGGTGTCGCAGGAGTGATTGTAAGTATTGCCTTCCATTGAATCCCATGCTCCATCTTCATTTTATATATAATGCAAGGGCACATGTAGCAGTCAGCTGTGGTGACCAGTGAACTAAAAACAAAAAAGTGATTCAGGCGATATTCTGCACTCACCCCACCTCTCATCACCTCTTATTTCCAGGGTGCCTCAGGAGAGAAGGGCCCTGCTGGGTCGGCTGGGGCTATTGGCTCGCCAGGACGACCAGGCGGCTTGGGTCCTGCTGGGCCGATGGGAGAGAAAGGCGAACCAGTAAGATTTGGAAAATTGCTACTTTTTATTCTTAGCCAACGCTGCCCACTAACACATACTGCACCATCACCACCCACCACTGGGTACGAAAAATAACTTGCTCTCACCTTGGATTGGCTCATAATGAGACAGAGAGCAAAAAGGAAGTAAAGCTGATGATACAGATGTGATCATGCATGCTCTTGTGGAAGTGGAAAAACAAACATGCATTAATCAATGCAAAAACAATAAGTATTAGAGTTTGTTTTAGATGTGTGAAGTTTTACCATATTATTTACTAGGGAGAGAAGGGAACAGCAGGGCTGGCTGGACATGATGGGGAACCAGGACCTTCAGGATTGCCAGGGGTTGCAGGACCTCAAGGACCACCTGGGGAGGATGGCGATAAGGTAGTTGCATTACTCAGCAATCATGAGCTGCAGATCTACTGTGAGGTACTTGCTGATTATTTGATTTACTTATTTGTGTGTGTCTATTTGTCTATATAGGGAGAGACAGGAGGACCAGGCCAGAAGGGCAGCAAAGGAGACAAAGGAGAAGCTGTGAGTACAAATCGTTTGAGTAGCTGTAACAATTTCTTTTGAATCACAAGGAAGTTAAGGACAAAGTGAGTTAAGATTGGTTGGAATTACCAATGACATTCAATATATTCCTCCATTTGTTAATGTGTTTTTATTTGAATCTTTGCTTTCATTTAGGGACCCTCAGGAGCTGTTGGCATTCAAGGACCCGTGGGGCATCTTGGACCATCTGTATGAGCCACACTTCAAAATGCACATCTTATAAAAGGAAATTATCAACTGAAAAGCCGTTTTGATTTCTGCAGTGTTAATTGTCTGTGTTTTAGGGGGGAGATGGTGAGCCAGGTCCTCGCGGGCAACAGGGTGTGAATGGAGCAAAAGGTGATGAAGGACCTAGGGGCTTTAAGGGGGCATCTGGTGCCTCTGGACTACAGGTAAATATATTTCAGTTCAAAACTTAAAGCTTCATTGTATCTCATACTTAATCTTACTATCATGTCTGTTTTTATCTTTATAGGGAATGCCAGGACCACCAGGAGAGAAAGGAGAGAGTGGCCATGTTGGATCATTGGTGAGTTCTGCTCACGCTTCGGTCGGCTCACTAATTTCTTAACTATCTTGCATGCCCATGAGAATGCTTGGTTGTCAACAAAAGTTATCCTAAACCTGAAGTTAAGCCACTCCCCCTCATTTCTGTGTTGTAAATATAGAATCTGCAGCTGATGAACTATATGTGATACACACGCAATGCATCCAAGCTTATTAAATTTTGATTAGCGTCGCTCAGTCATGTAATTAGTGACAGCTGTTCTGCTGTGTGTCAAACTTGTGAGTCAGTCTTTATCTCTGCTGATTATCATTAACATTATCTCTCACTCTCAGCCTCATTGGTCTTCGGTAGAGAGCTGAGTTTGCTCTGACCAGAGATTAGTTTTGATGTGCTTCAGCTTATAGGTCTCAGAGTAGAAGCTGAAGAGGAATCAGACTCGGCTCGCCTCTGTGAGCTGACGTCAGTCACTTCAGGCTGAATTTGTGTTTTCCTTAAGAATATACATTTTCAAAAGTATATGATTTAACTTGTCATAAAAGGAAATGTGCAGGTCTATTTAATAATGCTAATTATAATTCTGCTCCTAATAATGATTCTTGGAGGACCAGCCAGCATGTCCAGCTGGTAACAACTGAGCACTTCTTATACTTTCTGTGTTATGGAAGATCTTACATTAACTCTGCTAACTCACTATTATTTACAACAAACTTTATGCTATCGAGTCAAGCCATGTTATTATGGCCTAAAAAATCTTTGGGCTCTGTTAATATCGTAATACCAATTGCATTATATTCTCACTAATGGTGGTGACGAGAAAGTATGCTATTTAATCACAACACAGTACTTTTCGGACATGTGAGAAATTTGATGTTAATGAGGACCAGGAATCCATGGCTTCATGTGCAAAAAAAAAAAAAAAAAAAAAAAAAAAAAGAGTCTAGAGAATTAATAAGGGATCGTGTGGGCAAAAGGAAGGAAAAGGATAAAAAGAAAAGCTGTGACAGAAAGGAGACACTGGAGCAATGGAGTGGAAGGAAGAGGCGGGGCACTCATTGTGAGCAGGAAGATGGTGTGACAGCTGCTAATCAGATTAGCCTCAGCCTTGGCTGTCTAATGAGCATCCTCCTTTGTGACAGTCATCTCACAACCCTGTCAGCCATGAACACACACTCAACAAGATTCTCTACAGCTACCCTTTTCCACAGTCAGATTAGGGAGCAGGGAATGCATTAAAATGAGGAAAAAGAGAAAGAGAGAGAAATTCTTAGGACACAGTGGGAAAGTTTTATTCATGTGACAATGTTGCGGATCACAGAATCCTCCCCTCAAACACTGAACTATTTCTCTGCCAGACGGATCTGTGTTTCCTCCAGTCCCGCATAGTGGCTCCCTGGGCAGATTGTCTGTCTCTCTGTTTCAGCATCTTCTTTATAACACAAGGCTCCCTCCAAGACTTCAGAGTGATTCAGAGCACAGCTCAATGCCTACTCAACTGAAACTAAAGCTAAGCACTGTTAGGATTAATTGCTTGGTGCTCTCTTGAGCTGCACAGAAGAGTCAAATCACATGCCATCAATGGCTGAGAGAATATGGTCACACACATCACAAGCTAGAGGTTTCTTATTAATAACTGACAATAAGAGAGAGGTGGTGGGAGGCGAAAATGAAAACGAGTCAAATCCTGTGTCATATTGAGGTTAATGACCTGTCTAGGCATCTTCATCATGTCAGTATGATAATAATCATAGATACTGGGGCCATTGCGTAAGCAATCCAGCATGGGCCGACATCTAACTCTTATTTAATTAAGGACGCACCAACTCATCAGTTTTTCATTTCTGAAATTTTTTCAAAGAATTTTTATGAGAATATTATATTTCTCTCTTCACAGGGACCTCCAGGACTGCATGGCCCACGAGGCCCCCAGGGACCCATTGGTGGACAGGTTGAGCGCAGACTTTTTTCATACCTTTTAAATTCACATTTTTATATTTGAATTAGGATGTTGTGTTTGCTACACAGACAGTTTCATTGTTTGGGGAAAAAAAACTGCAATGTGTTTGTATATAAGTATGCAAGTACAAGTAGAATTTCCAACTCAGATTTTACTGTTGTTTCCCCTGCAATCTGATGTTTTGTTAAAAAAACTTTCAAAAATTTTTCAAAAAATGGAAGTGCACCATTTTGCTTAACTTTAGTCAGATTTTGTGCTTGATATTTTATATAATTCTTAGACCTAAAGAAAGGTATTGATGTTGTTGATTTCTTATTTGCATATGCATAATTAAACTAAACTGTACATCTGTAAAACTCTGCAAATATGTCCTGTAAATCACACTTATTCATGAAAGAAACTGAGTACTAAACTTCTAATGAGACAAAAAGGACATAACTTTGTGACACAAAATGGAAATTTTTGTTCATAAAAGCCTCACATTTAAAATATACTATATTGCAAATTGCTGTTGCTTATACATCTTATACATCATGCATGTCTTATATTTTTCCATGCTCTTTTATCTCTTCTAAACACATCTTGCTTCAGCCCTTCCACAGCTTTTTAAACTTGAATTATTAAATAGTATTATAATATAACCCCTGCCAAAGAGTTATATTTACTGCTCTATGAACCATTAAGAAGTATTAGACTATTATCCATGAGAGGCAGTTATATTTACCTCTAGTAATGGCCATCCCCCTTCGCTTTCTCTCATATCAGTCAATTATTCAGCAGTGAGCCGCAGAATACCGTGACAACCATGCAAGTGCTTTATAACGGGAAGCAAAAAATAAATAAAAAAAATACAGTGGTGCAAAGATGGTTGAATCCATAAGATGGATTAATGGTGGAAAAGAGCAAACTAAGGTTTGATAGCACTTGAGGGAAGTCGTTGACAGCAGAGGTTCAGTTGCAGTGCATGTCTGTTTTCAGTTACAGTTTAATTAAACAAAACACATAATACTGATTTGTATGCATGAACATGCACAAACACTGACCGGGAGGTGGGGGGGGTGAATACCCTTTTGTGATGTAGATAGTATCTACATACAGTATTTTTGCAACAACTGGCACTCAGTATTTTTCTTGTTTTGTTTTGTTCCAGTTTCAGCATTCTGGGAGCAAAGCTGCTGACAAATGAAAATGCTGCATAATACTGCAGAACAAGATTTTGAGAAATCAAAATGTGGATAAATATTTAAAACTTGCCCTTGTTTTACCTTATGCTCTCTTCTTCTGCCACAGGGTGCCCCTGGTTTGACTGGAGGAATTGGTCAGCCTGGACTTGTTGGAGAGAAGGTCTGGATACCCTTTAGCAACCATACTATGTGTTCCTGTGCACATGCAATAGAGTTGTGGTGATTGGGAGAGTATGCACAGACTGGAATAACAGTATATATGTTATGTTTTGTCAAAACAACTGTTCTCTCTCACTTAGGGTGAAGATGGAGAAGCAGGAGACCCTGGGCCTGTTGGAGAGCCTGGCATTTCTGTCAGTCACATTACCTTCACCTATATATCTTGTTTTTGTGCACGCTTACATCTGTAAAGCTAAAACTATGTTTGTTCATATCTATTGTACATGCTCACATGTTTATGATGGTTTCTTTTCTTATCCTGCATTTTCTAAACTGTGTATTGCACATGCACTCAAATATAAACCAGATGCAATCTGAAGTGACTGGGAGAAGCAGAGCAGGGGCAATGAGAATCTCCAGGGATTAGTATGTGTACTGTAGTACCTATATAACTTATTCTGCCTAGATATAAAAAAACATCCCCATATTCATGGTTCATACTCTCCAGATCAGAAAAGGTCGGAGCTTGTGTGTATGGTAACACAGACAATGGAGCCAGCTGCATTTGTGAGCATGATAATTGAAAGAAGTACATGTCTGGTGGTCTCTCTTCAACCTTGAAATAGTTTTACTTGCTCATGTCCCAGGGTGGTAAAGGAGATGTGGGGGAGAAAGGTGACTCTGGCCCACCTGGTGCAGCTGGGCCTCCTGGATCCAGAGGAGCACCAGGAGAAGATGGGCCCAAAGGCAGCCTTGTAAGTAGACAAAGGACATTTTCTTACTTTCTTTTTTAAGCCAGTTTTTTAAAAATGTCATTAAAGGTGGATTTTCACCCATTCTTTATATTCTCAGGGTCCTATCGGATTCCCTGGAGATTCAGGGGCCCCAGGAGAAGCAGGTGCCAATGTGAGAGCTTTAAAAAAATGTTTTAAAATTATAAAACATGTTTTGTTTTATTTGAGTTTTTTTTAACTGTTTTTCTTCAATTACATTTATTTACTAAGGGAGTAGATGGTGGATCTGGACCTAAAGGAGACAATGGAGAACCTGGAAAAGTAGTATGTGGGATTTTTTTTTTACTATTGTTTTCATTATTTTCCAACATATGTTGACGAAGTTGACTTAAATCTATGTCACAGTAACATTGGGGCAATATTGTTTTCTTTTTCTCTGTAGGTGCAAACATGAATTAAATTAAATGTATTTTTTTTGTTATTTGCAGGGACCCCAAGGAGCTTCTGGAGAGGCTGGTCCTCCAGGACCTCCTGGACGGAGGGTGAGAAAAATACATTTTACGGATACATGTTTATGCACCTACAATTTGTGTAGTTAATACCTCTCCCTGTTGCTATAACCACATTATCTGCTGTCTGTACTAGGGTCATATAGGTGCCGCAGGAAAAGAAGGAAACCAAGGCTTAACAGGAGCCAAAGTAAGAGTTCATTGACTGTATTTTGCACTTTTAAAAAATATATTTAAAAGAATTTTCACACATTTCAAAGTATTGATTATCTCTTTGCTTCTGGCTAAAGGGGATGATAGGAACACAGGGTCCAGTGGGGAAGACAGGTCCAGTAGGACCCCAAGGGCATCCAGGGAGACCTGGCCCAGAGGGACTTCGAGGAATTCCAGGCCCTGCGGTTAGTATGAGGGAACTAGGGAGTCCAAACTTTTCAAACAAACCATACATGATAATTTTCACAATGAGGTTCTCAACATACATATGCACCTCATCTGATTATTTTACAGGGTGAACACGGGCTAAATGGACCATCAGGGCAGACTGGGCCTCCAGGACCATTAGTAAGAACTGTGTATTTAGCTGAGAATGAAGTCCCCAAAGTAAAAAAGCTGATTTACCATAGTTATGATCATAGTCAAGATTCAATTCAATGAAATAACTATGTGCAGTAATTCAGTAACTGATTGAAGTATGACATGCTAACAGGGGCCACCAGGACTTCCAGGATTAAAAGGAGAACCTGGATATAAAGGAGATAAAGTAGGTGTTTGGTCCTTGAAAGAGAACAGTATGTGCAGTAGTCTAAACCCAGAGAAACAGTGTTGATGTGTGGCATGCGTCTCTGTGCAGGGTCATGGAGGGTTGATAGGTCTAATTGGTCCCCCAGGGGACTTTGGTGAGAAAGGAGACAGCGGCCTGCCGGGAATCCAGGGTTTACAGGGACTTAAAGGAGAGGAGGTATTTGTGGTTTCACCATGATGCGACCAACACATTTATTATAGAATATTGTCATTGCACGTTGTACATGCTACAAAATTTGGTATCTCATTTAAATGAAATGGTCTAAAATATCTACATTCCTTGCACTTGCGTACACTGAACACACACAGTATATTATAGCTAAAATGCTCTAAAACCAATTATAGCTACTTAAATTGTTTAAAATATCACAGAAATATGTCTAATAATATTCATTTCAGCAACAAAGAATGCTGCTTGTTGACAAGATATGATTATGCTCTGCTATCTAGGGTTTGGGTGGCCCACTTGGTCCCATTGGCCCACCAGGACCTCCTGGACTCTCTGTAAGTGGCGTAGCTTTAGAGCAATGCATTCTGCTCAGTGGATGACTAATGGTGTTTCTATGTTACATAATGAGTCCTTTCAGTTTGCTCACACTATAGATATCTCTGCTCAGATGTTGTTGTTCATGGTATTTCTGGCAGAGCCTTTTGTGTGTGGTAGATATCTTGCAGTTTTTACTGAGCGAATTAGCAACTTCTCAAGTCTTTAATGGCGGTTTTAATGCTTAGCTACTCCTCCTGTCCATAGGGTCCACCTGGTGAGAAAGGATCCAAGGGAGAAACGGTAAGTAGAATAATCTGTCTTATTTATATATGCCACTACTGTACTCACTCACAGCTCTTGTTGGGAAACAGCTGCCGGGAACATATGCTGGGGACCAAAGCAAAAGTATGTTTGTTGGCTTGATGAACAGGCTTGATGAACAGCTGAAAGCCCTCTGTACTTGCTTAAACTTGCCTTGTATGTGATGTTTACATTGGTCCCTTTTAAAAGGATTTGATTCTGGTGTGTTTGTTATTATAGAAGCAAAACGTGTAAAGAAAGTGCTTGAATAGTTAGTATTTAGACAGGAGGCGTGAGAGAGGATCCAGGGCCGATTCAATTTACAGGCTTTTTTTTCTTCAGGGTCTCGTTGGCCTCAGAGGAGATCCAGGCCCTGCCGGTCCTCCGGGACCCACAGTGAGTACCTCCAATTATCCAACTCATAATCTTCTAAATGCTACTCTTATCCTCTTTATCTCCCTTTGACCTATTTCTGCTACTTTTAGGGACCCGCTGCAACAGTGATTCAGCCCGTGACTTTTAAGGAGGGCAGACGGAAGAGACGAAGACACTTGAATCAGGCAACAGAAGATGCCTTTTCCAGGGGAGAAGATGCTGATTTGGACAATGAGTTCCTCCAGGGAGATCAACCTCTGGAGGATCCTGAAGGAATGGAGGAGGTTTTTGCCACCCTCTCCTCTATGAAAAACGATGTGGAGCTCATGAGGAAGCCTCTTGGAACATTTGAAAGTCCTGCCCGGACCTGCAAGGAACTCATGATGGTTCAACCTGACTTCAAAGATGGTAAACAAAGATGGTTTTTAATAAAGGACTGTTTTCTTCTTTTTTTTTTTTTTTTTTTTTTTACCACCACTGGTTTGCATAATAAAAAGTTAAAAAGTGCACATAAAATAGACACTTTTAAGTCAATGCTTATCATTTTGCTACCTTAGATGTGCTTATTATGACAATATTTGGTTGGTGTTTCAGGAGACTACTGGATTGATCCTAACCAGGGCTGTCACAGAGACTCCATGAAGGTCTACTGTAACTTCACAGCAGGTGGAGAGACTTGTCTATACCCCGACAAAAGGACAGAAACAGTGAGCCTCCAATTTTTTGCTTTCAAGCAGACTTTGCCGCATGAGAAAAAAGTATCTAGGGATCCAAAACCATCACTCAAAGATGTCTCTCTCCTCTGTGTGTCCAGGTAAAATTAGCAGCATGGAACAAAGAGAAACCAGGAAGCTGGTACAGTCAATACAAGAGGGGAAAGCAGGTACAACAATCAAATAAATCAAACTTCACCTCTTAACAATAATGCCAATCAGTCTTGAATGCCACTTAGTTGTTTTATCAGGTAAATTACTCATTCCAGCCATTAGTGTTTGACTTATATTTATACATAACACACAGCGCTTGTGTACGTGTACGTTAGTAGATATTAATGTTTTAATGTAATTGTAAATCTGGTCCCTGTATGATTGGGTGTTAATGTAATGGATTATTTGTAGTGAAGTAGCCTAATAGCCGACCAGAAAATAGATTTCTGCAGTCAAAATAAATCAAAACAGTAATTGACAGTTTTGTCCCTATAACAAGCAGTCATGTCTTTTTATGTGTATACGTTCAGAGGTCCCCCAGAGATACCCCCCCCATTGACTGTGATTGCTTTTTACTTTATTTAGAAACCACTGATTAAAACAATTCATTGTGCTTTACATTTCATTCTAGATGTGTGCTGTATGCTATATTTCTATGCCATGACTGCATCCTAATGCCCATTTGTGTGCCATTCAGTTCTCTTACAACGATTTGGATGCGAACTCTGTGCATGTAGTACAGCTGACCTTCCTGAAACTACTAAGTGCCACAGCCAAGCAGAGCTTTACTTATACCTGTCAGAACTCGGCGGGCTGGTTTGACAGCACATCCCGCTCCTACCAGCATTCCCTTCGCTTCCGGGGCAGCAATGATGAGGAGTTGACACAAGCCAAAAGCCTCTTCATCACAGCAGTGCATGATGGATGCCAGGTCAGTCCTGGCAAGTGTCAACGAAAGAGACTAGCACAACCAGAGGGAATGAGTGTGAATTATACTATGTTTGTTGCTGACTAGATTAGATTCATGGGTGAGCACCAACCACTGGATTTAAGCAGATTCTGATGGCGAGTTTGATTTGTCTCTTTCAGTTCCGCAAAGGTCAGGAAAGGACCATTTTAGAGATCGACTCCTCAGCAGAGCTGCTCCCTATCGTAGATGTGGCTGCAGTAGACTTTGGCAGCAATGGCCAGAAGTTTGGATTCCAAGTTGGACGAGTATGCTTCAACGGTTAACATCTTGGCAGCTACGATTGCATAAGAAGACCTTCATGGGAAGTTTTCAGTGAAATAAACTGGACTTAAACCACTACTTCCGCAATATTTATTATATTACGTTCCGCTATGAGGTGGACTTGTGGTATGTTATTTAAGTCTTCAGCAGCCAATGAAAGTTTTCCATGGATTTCTATAAATAGCAAGAAAGAAGACATGCAACAGTGGAAACAAAGCACGCTTACCAAAGGGAATTATTACACTTAGCCATATTTATTTTAAGTGCCTATGTCGTTGTTTTTGGTTTCTTTTTTTTTAGTGGGCTATAATCGATACTGTCAGAATATGAGGACTACGCCACTTGACAATGATCAGTTACAAACAAGCTGGACCTGTCCAGTCACAGTCTTAACACTGCCTTACTGTGGTATCGGGCAGCTTAGGGGGACTTGTTACCTAATCTTTTGCAAAAACAGACTGAATAAATCAGAGTGGTTGTCATACTCATTTGCATGCTTGGATTCACTACAATGACAATTGCATAGCAGTTGAGAACTAGCCTAGCATATTAATTGCACACAAGCGCTATAATTAATTTCCTGTGTGCAGGAATGATAAATTGTCTTTTTTACCCTTCAACTTCAGTTTGTTCAATGAATTACCTTGTTTTGTATTCATTAGGTGTAGCTAGTTATTGAATGTGACACTTACTTGAACAAATAAGGTTGTTTCCTTTATTGGACTGCTTCCCCCCATATGCTTGATAATATGCTTTTTGAGCCCCTCATGTTACCACAAGCCCCTGTAGTGTTTCTATCAGAGTAATGTCCTTTCAGCAGTGGTGTATACTTACTGTGACATACCGCAGTACCTAGGCTGGAGATATTTCAAGTCATGCTTTAGGAGCATGGTTATTAAAATGTTCTTTAGTCTAAACTGCAGTGCTTTATACCAAGAAACATTTTATGCATCTCTTGAGAGCATTTTATAATTGCTGACCTAACCCATTTTCATTTTTTTTCCTTGACTCAGAGGTTTTTTTTTTTGTTTTGGTTTGGTTTGTTCATATACTGAAATTCCAAAAAAAAAAAAAAACAAAAAAAAAAAAAAAAAAGCATTTCTGTTCTTAATTATTTGCTCCTCAGTGGTGCTAAAGATGAATCTGTAATTTTTGTGAAACTATGTGTATGTGTCTCTGTAGACAGGATTATAGGACCAGAGAGCAAGAGGGTTATTGCTCTTTCAGCAGTACAAAACACCATCAGCGGCGAGGGACTTGTCTCCTGGTTTCTTTTTTTTTTTTTTTGCACATCTTGTGGCTGATTGGGTTATTTTCACAGGGCTGGTGAAAGGAGAATAAGAGCTCACGACTGATAGCTTTAAAAGGAAAATTGAGGCAAAGTGTCTCTTTTATATATATATATATATATAGTAAAATCCTCTTTGAAATAACGACAATAGGTGCTAACATCTTTTCACAAATGAAACTCTCTTAGTCACTATCTGTGGTACAGTTCCCAGCACTTGTTTTGGATGATGTAATTGCTACAGTTTGGTTACTCATATTGGCATAAAGAGTACTCTTTTCTTTTGGATTTGTAAATGAAGCTATGACATTCTGTAGAAATAAAGTATGTGAATTCCATTTTATGACTGAGTTTCCCTCTAGCAAATAAGATTTCTTAACTACCTCCTTAAACTCAAACAGCAGACTGTCCCGGTGTTATATCTGTTATTTGTTTAACATTTAAGCACTATAGCTGATTCTCCCCTCCTCTCTCGTCATGCCCTGTCCCGGCGTTGTATAGTATTTGTTTTACTTAATTTTGCATACTGTACAGGTTTATTGAGGACATTATGATTAATTTTCTGTTGCCTGAGTGGAAAAAAAAAATGTAAGGTGGTGTGCAAATAAAAACATACAAGAAATAATTCTGTTAACTTTTTCCTCTCTAGACCCTACAGACAGGTTAGGGCATTATTCATTAAAGCATGCGGCTGTCTGCGATGTCAGGTCACAGTGTTATAGACTTCACCGTCAACTATTCCTGAAAGATTAATTCACCAAGCATGCAATCAGAAATCCCACAGAATCGATGTAATAAACTCTTGTTGGACTTCTACTCAATTTATTTCAATTAGCTTTGTTTCGGTGTTCAGGAGTTAAGGTGTTAAAGATGCAAAGAATGGATAGGATGACGGTTGGTGAAACCAGAGCATTAAAACACATTTCCAGGAGTGCACACACTGTGCTCCTGCCCGTATTATTCTACACGGTTCTCATCTCCTTAGGGGACCCTTGTTCAAGGTTAGTATCAATGGCAGAATAAAGGTTACCATGTTTTTCTTCTCATTTTCTGCTCTCTTCCACTAAATTGAATTTTAACCACACTAAGCTCTTGACCAGGAAAGGTCATTTGTTTCCACTACCTCAGAATAATGATAGTGGGAGAGCAAAGTTACTCTTACAGCGCAGTGCCCTTTTCCCTTGTTCACATTCCCTATTGTGTCCTCTGTTCCCCTGACAGTGTTTTCAGTCCTTTTTTTCCTTTCATGTTCAAGTCTTACTGCAGTTCTGCAGTTCTCATACAGCTATCATCCCTGGAATCAAGCCGCTATGATAAATGAATATATCAAAATAAAACATCAAAACTAAATTATAATTTAGGAGGATTTGAGATGTAGACTTTTCATTTTATAGTAATAAACAAGCAAAGTGATAAGAAGAGCTCCTTTTCCAGCTGATCCAGGGAACTACACTCTGGGAAAGCCTTTCGGAATTCCATAGGTCTGCTTTTTTGTGTTTAAAATTTAGATGTGATGCTAATTAAATTAAGGCATGTTAAATAAAGTAAATATGTCTTCCTTAAGAATAAATAAATGATCATACTGCTATGTTCGTTTCTTTCTTGTTGGCCAGCGAGCTGAGGGTGATGACCTCACGTTTTCACTCTTATTGAACATTCACATCTCATCCAGCCTAGCCATTTTTAAAAGCACAGGCTATGCCCATCAACTGGCTTAGACCACTATCTTCCAAGTTTTGTGGTTTTGCTCCAAAAAGCAATCTTCCTGGTTCCTAAACAGTTTACTGAGCTAACAGTTATGATGCGAGTGTGACTCTCCGACCAAGCAGATAGCTCGTTATATTGACGGAGCTGTTTTGCACCTGTTTTTGTCCCTTTCAACCCCACACTGAAGAGATGGATGGAAATTCAGTCTTTTTGTAGTGTCTCTCTTGCTGTATCTAGAGGGTGACACGCTGTACCTAACATTCTGTGATGTCTTGTCACCTTGATGTTTAGTGACATCTTCCAAGGTTTACCATCTGGAAACATGAGCCGTGTTCTTAACTAGCTCTGCATTTCTGTTCCCAACTCCATCAATGATTCCAGCAGAACTGTGGATCTGCAGTTGGCCCTGATAAACTACTTTTAGACCAAGGGGTACATTAGTGTAACCCAAATGCAGAAAGAGTAACAGATGATCGAAGATTGGGCTTTTTATTGTTATTTTCTCTCAAGTTTTTTTTTCTCTCTCTCTCTCTCTCTCTCCAGCTTATTTTCCCTTGCATTCAAATATTTGAATTCATCATGAATCTGAAAAGGCAAAAGATGTTGTTTGTTTCGCATTGGTCTGTCTTTTCTCCCTGCTCTTTCTCTCCCCAGACCTCTGATCCCTCAGCTCATCACTGTTGATGCTGATTTTAACCAAATCGAGCATGTCACAAAATCCCAGTGAAAAATGAGCAAATTAAGCAGATGTTCAGATTAATTAGAGTGAGTCAGCAGGAGTCTTTACATTTCAGGGTGGATAGGGACATTTTCCAGGTCTCAACAGATCAGCTCAATGCCAAATGTTTTCACAGCACAACAAAAACTGCAGACATTTTCTCCAAACCACAAATGAATGCGTTTGCATGTGCAAGCTACTCTCATTTTACAACCGTAAACCTTATGAAATGTGTGAAATAACTAGGATCATCCTTAGCTTGAGCTAAAAAATGATCCCTAAAGCATCGGGCTGGATGTGTTTCTTTGCTGGCATGTGAAATCATGAACATTTGCCGCTGAGTGGGGAGTTCTCTTATTAGTGTGCATGCAAGCACATGAACTGCCAGGTCCCATCCACAGCTCCTTTCTCCCTCAAAGGGGTGGAGGGAATCATTTCCACAGATGCCACTACCATCAAAAGCGCTTATCAACAAAGCAAACATTAGTAAAGCATGAAGAATGGCTTACAGGCAAAAGAGGAAAATAGAAATCCCAGGGCAAGTGGACAAGTGGCTCAGCAGCAATTCACATGCCCAAGGCCCTGTGTGTCTGAAAGTGTGTCAGATAATTATCTGATGGACAGAGAAGCCAGATTCAAGCACACATCTTAAGAAGACTCCCGCCATCTCCAACAAGAGCACACAATTTTCCATCTGCTGCGGCTCTCAGCATTCACCTCCACACCTTCAACTATAAACACTACAACTGCCATACTATCCTCACTTATCCAAGTTCTCAGTACAGGGAAGATTAAGCAGTGTGAAAGCTCCCCTAGACAGTCAAAGAAAATCAATGGGATCTTATTTACTCAATCAGAAGAGGCATGAGAGAATAGAGGGATGAAAAGCAAAATGCAGAAAAGACAATCTTTTACTGATAGACTGGTGTTGTATGAATGACTAATTAAAACATGAACAGCTGTTCATGAGCTAGACAGTTTTAATGAAAAGTCTTAGCACTGATCATGAAAACAGTAGGCATTAACACAAGGACATATATTCAACTGTGCGTACATGTGCACGTGCATGTTTTTTTCTGATTTTTCCAGTGAGTGAGTGAGTGAGTGGTGTAGCTGCATGACCCCATCACTCAATAAAAATGATTTTTTTTCTCTCTCCATAAATCAGACAAGGTACAGAGGAAGAGAGTGCAAGCAAAAGACAGAGATAGAGTGATTCAGCTGTGGGTTTACACTGGCTCAGACCTCAGCTCAAAAGAGAGGGAAACTAATTGTTTCCATTCACGTCAATGAGTCTGCCTGCTCACATCTGTAGTCCTGAATGCAAACAAAATCCCCATCTTCTCTCCACTTCGCTTCTTTTTCCTTCACGCTGCCTTTCCTTTCCCCCTCCTTTCTTTCTTTATTTATTTGCTAAATGAGCCGTGCCCCCTGTGCCGTTTCAGAAGCATCACTGACATGCTGTTTATTCAATCACTGAGAATCAGACAGGGCAGTATTTTATGGCCAATTAGGATACTTTTCATAAGTCTTGCAAGAAGCAAAAAGTATCTCGCCTGGGGTGTGAATGTGTCAGTGCCATGTCACCTCCGTGTCTATGTAATCAACACTTTTCCTAAGGAGGTAAATTGTATCCATTTTTTCCCAATAGTTAGTCCAACTGGCTCTGCTTTTTAACCCCCCCAAAAAACCAATGCCAGACAAAATATTACTCCTACCATAAAAAGCTAAAAAAAAAAACACAACTTCACAATGACTATGCTTTTGTATAGTTTGTCTTACTCAGTTCCCTGCTGTGGAGCAATCAACATGTCATTATATCATTATGTCATAGTGTCTTCATTCAACCTAGTGTATATGTCCTTCATCACTTCCAAGTTTGTTTGGTTACAAACTATTCTAAGGGAGAAGGAGGCATTATTCCATGGACCACCATGCAACAGACTACGAGCTGAAGAACCCTTTACTCTTACTAGGGAATGGTCAGGGACAGGAGTAACATATATGTAGGGGTTCATTTAGATATCTAGATATCTAGATAGATAGATAGATAGATAGATAGATAGATAGATAGATAGATAGATAGATAGATAGATAGATAGATAGATAGATAGATAGATAGATAGATAGATAGATAGATAGATAGATAGATAGATAGATAGATAGATAGATAGATAGATAGATAGATAGATAGATAGATAGATAGATAGATAGATAGATAGATAGATAGATAGATAGATAGATAGATAGATAGATAGATAGATAGATAGATAGATAGATAGATAGATAGATAGATAGATAGATAGATAGATAGATAGATAGATAGATAGATAGATAGATAGATAGATAGATAGATAGATAGATAGATAGATAGATAGATAGATAGATAGATAGATAGATAGATAGATAGATAGATAGATAGATAGATAGATAGATAGATAGATAAATAGATAGATAGATAAAGTTTAGATTTGACAAAATTCTTGTTTAGGTTTAGAAATATATATTGTTAGGGCTCAAACACATTGCTGTTCTGGGCTTTATCTCTTAGAAACACAAACAGCACAAATCAACAGTCTTGGAATGGCTGTAATCCATCCTAGTCGTTTTTAACCATGGATTATAACACTATTGCATTTTAGATATTTCTGTATTTGTACCTTTTACACATTTTCTGGTGAGTCTGGGCTGCAATATCAATGAGCTACCTGTCTGAAGTGTTTTTCTCTTTACTCATACTGTGTATATCTTCAGACATTGCACAGCAGTAAAGCCTGAATGACCTCTCTTGCTTGAGTTTTTCAGTACTTCCAAATGAAAGGTATTCTCACAGTTTGGTTACATAAAAGTGTAATGATGTCTCTGACTTTGTATGGAGGTAATTTTTGTAATGTAGAGTTAACCAGAGAATTAGAAATGCTGCATTAGTAATGGTCTTCATTGAATCGCCACCTTATCGTGGTGGAAGGGTTTGTGTGCTGAGCTATGTTGTCAAGGGCATTACCCCCCTGGTAGGGTCTCAGATGGCAAACAGGTCCCAGGTGAAGTGCAAGATTCCAACGGAGGCTGGGGACATTGAGTCCGAGTGGACCATGTTCTCTGCCACCATTCTTGATGCGGCAGCTTGAAATTGTGGACGCAAGGGCTCTGGTGTCTGTCATGGCGGCAATCCCTGAACCTGGTGGTGGTCACTGGAAGTAAGGGATGCTGTCTGGCTGAAGAAAGAGAAGAAGAGAGACGCAGAAGAACAGAAGAGAGAATGAAAAACAGAGAGAGGAGAGACACAGACACACTGTCAAATATACAAAAGACAAGATACATAAGTATATAGGGTGAGATGGATGGATGGATGGATGGATGGATGGATGGATGGATGGATGGATGGATGGATGGATGGATGGATGGATGGATGGATGGATGGATGGATGGATGGATGGATGGATGGATGGATGGATGGATGGATGGATGGATGGATGGATGGATGGATGGATGGAATTAGTAATGAATACCTATGCTGGGATGATGGATGTTCATTTCCGTTGTCAAACATTACCCTAATCAAAATAATTTCAGAGAGTTGGCTGCTCTCTGCATAGATTCTTAAAATTTAACATCCCTCCATCCATTATCTATACCCGCTTAATCCGTCTCCGGGTCACGGGGGTCTGTCGGAGCCTATCCCAACGCAAAATTTAACATCTGCAATACAAATGCTTCGTCAATAATCAGATAATTCCTAGTCTCACAGGGATTAAACAGACTTGTATAAAAGCAGAAAAAGCCAAGGATGCTAATGGAGCCACTGTTGTTAAGAAGAACGGCCACGTCCTCCTTTTCATTTTCCTTGATTGCTCCATTTATGAGGGCAAAAAAACGGCGGTCACGTTAAAGAATGACTGTGGTTAGGACAGCGACTGCATGTAAGTACAGGTGTCTCTGCTGCTGCAGTGCTAATGAGAGGCTGGGGGGCTACAGGTGCTGTTGCTTTGAGAGGGGAGGTGAGTGACAGGGCTCATGAATAGTGATGGCCGACAGCTGCTCATTAACCAAGAGACTGTCTGTCAGCCAGCAGACTGGAACGCCAGCCCTTCCTCTATGTTTACACACACACAGCCATGAAAATACATACAAATATACATAAGCTCAAGCAGAATTGCACACTTACACACACACAAATGCACACAGACACAAGTAGAGCTCACATACCCCTTCATCTGGATCCCTTGTGCCTGCTGACGAGACAAGACTGATCAGTCCTTTTCCCCTAACATGAGTGCAGTGTGCCTTTTACCTGCGCTCATCCCAATCCCACAGGGGCCTAAGCCACACTGAATATGGAAACACGTGCTCCATGAAAACTCTGAATGAGGCCCAGATTGAAAAGAAATGGGAAAGATTGAGATTAATGCAGTGCCTAAAGAAGTTGAATTTACTTTTTTTTTTTAATTAGCCTACTTTTAAACTTTTAAACTGGAGACATGTCAGTCTTGTTCAAGAATTGCTTTTCTTTTAATTTACAGTCTTGAAGACCTGGATCTTTTGATGTCCTCTGAGTTTGTGAATGCTAGAATATTCTACAATCTTGCATACAATAACTTTAAACATGATCAGACTTTTACACATGTGAGGAGTAGACAGACATAAGACAACTACGCAAATGAGATTTTAAAAAACAAACTTACCAAGTATCTATGGAGATAAAGAACATGTCTGTTTGTTGGGGAAAAGTATGTGAACCTCTTTTGCATCAGCAAGTAATTTTAAAGTTTATGTTGCTATTGAATCAGTGGGATGATGACCAGGTTTTGAATGTGAGCTCTGTTTATTTTCTCTTTTTTACAAAGCTGACCAAATTTCCCGAGGTTTTAATGAAAAGTCTGTGGCAAGCTTTAGTCAAAATACCACAGATTCAAAAGAGTCCTCTTTTCAGCTCCTTAAGACTTTATTCAAGACAGTGGGTTTTGGAAGGTTCTATCAGCCACTCCGCTCCAAACCTTCCCAATACCCCTCATCTGCCACAGGATTTTCTCCATTAATGCAACCTAGATGTTGAAATTGTGCTGATAACATATAAAGGAAGCACATACCCGACCAATCCTCTCCTCCACTTCAAAAATATAGTGTAGATTTTCCTTCCCTTTCAGCTTAATCTTTTCCACATGTCAAATCCATCAACCTTGCATGTTGTTTAGTAGTGCGCCTGCGCAGTAAATACACTCATTAATCACGTCCATCACAACACCGACTTACATCAACACTCAAAGTATCCGCTTCGGTTCAGCCGTTCGACACATCCATCTTGTATTTATCATTTGCATCCCGAGTGCCTCCAGTGTCCCACATTTCTCGGCTCATGTAGCAGCTGCTAGTTGGGACTTTATCGACTTTAATAATCACTACAACTGTTTTATGGACGTTTGTTTACTTTCGATGACGCGCCGTCGCCATGTTGCATCTCGTTTCTCAACGTTATTTCTCGCGAGACGAGGGGATGCCTTCAGGAACCTGTTCCTATGGAAACCCCCCCTGACGTCATCTTGTGTTTACATTCTATGGAACGCAAAAAGGGCTCTATGACGTCAAAGAACACTCTATATATATATATATGCCTGTTTACCAGTATGTGTTTAGTTCTTTGACTCTCACCAGTTGAAAAGCCCTCTTGAAACAATCCACAAAGTATTTTCAAATTGCAATTGAAAATTCACTTTAATAAGCTTGTAAAGAACAGCGAAAAAATGTCTCAGACTCAAACTTCATCTAGTAGCAAAATGGTTAAGCAACACCAGAATGAAATTGAAGTCCATCATGACAACTGCAGCGAAAACGGAGATGAGCAGCCCCCCATCCACCTGGACGAGGCAGCTCCAAAAAACATCCAAAAAAATAAAGATTCATCCCAGGCCTCTTCTTCCTCACTACTCCCGACTCCCCAGTCAAGAAACTTCAGAAGATCAAACACTCAGACATACCCGACCAACAACTCAGGGTATGCTCAGAGGAAGAGGAATCACCCACAAGCCTTTGCTGTCCGTCCTCCTAACTATTCAGGATATGAGCAGCCACCGTTCAGGTACAACCAGAGACCGCAGTGCGTCCAGGGGTATTACCAGGATACCTCAACTGGCCCCAGACAACCACCAGATGTTCATCCCAGGCAGGTCAACTACTTAAACCATCAGGTGGAGGATTTAAGAAACAGGCTGCAGAACAAGAACAACTATCTCTCTCAGGAAAAAGAAAAGAGAATTGCTGCAGAGAAAGATTGTAACGTGTTGCGAGAAAATCTGAAAGAGGTGCAGAAAAGTCTAGATGATGAACGTCACCTGAGACTAGTCTGTGTAACGGAGCTCAACCACATCATTGACAATTTGCGCAAATCCAAAAGAGCTCCTGAAGCAGATGGTAAAGGTGCATCTGGATGTGCAGAGGACCAGACTTTGTTTCTCAGTCATCTAGAAAAACTAGAAAAGATGCTGCAAGAAAGCACCGAGACTGATCAGGAAACGACCTCCCAACCCAGAGCACGGGACAGAAACACTGAGAACAATCCAGGGGATTCCAGCCTCCAGGACTCTGCCGCTGCCACAAAGAAAGATTCAAAGTTTAATCAGGAGCAGATAAACAACCTGGCAGCTCAAGTGAAAGACCTCACAAAGAGACTCCAGGAAACCAAAACCCTTCTGGCTCAGGAAAAAGAGAAAGGACGTGCTGCAGAGAATGAGTTTAATGTGAAATGTGAACAGTTTGAAATGGTGGAAAGTCTCTTGAAGGAAGAGTACCACCGCAGGATTGTCGCTGAAAAGGATCTCAAATGGTCTAGACGCAAAGTTGATGAGTTACGTCTGGGGATCAAAGCACCTGAAGCAGACAGAAAGAATATTGCAACTCCTGCAATGGGCCACTATGAGCTGGAAGATGTAAAAAAGCAGCTGCAAGAGAAGACCAGCTCCAACATTGAACTGGCTTCTAAAGTCAAAGAACAGCAACAGATCATAGAGAGTCTTGAGTGGAGGGTGGCAGAACTCAGCATACAGATGAAGTCTGCCACAGAAACCATCAACAACCAGCCTGAAAAAACTGCAGATGAAGCAAAATCCTCTGCAGCAGAAAAATCTACAGAAATGGAGAGTGTTTCCACCCAAACTCAGACTCTCCTAGTCAAAGAAGACCCTAAAACTACGGAGATGTCCACCCAAACTGAAACTCTCGTGTCTGAGGATGTCTCTGAATTTAAAGCAATCTCCACCCAAACTGAAGATTTTGTATCTGAACCGGTCTGTGAAACTACGGAAATGTCCACCCAAACTCAAACATGTGTGTCTGAAGATGTCTCTGAATCAAAGACCATCTCTACACAAACTGAGGATTCAGCAGCTGAGGAGGTCTCTGATCTCGAGGAGGTGTCCATCAACCAACCGGAGGTCGCTGATGAAATCCCTGAAAAAGAGGAACCTGAAGAAATTCCCCAAAAATCAGAGGAGGTCTTGACATCAGAATCTAAACTCAAAGAATATAAGAAACCTTCCCTTTGGAGGCGTTTCAAGAAGATTCTGACACCAGCGTTTCGTCGGCAGTATAAGAGCAGGAGGCAAAGTCAAAGACCTCGGGTCACCCGCGCTACCCCAAACGAGACTGAATGTCAGGACTGAGAACAAACACCTTCATTGACTGCTAACTTTTATTTTGGCCCTTTACCAATTTTAAATGTTACATCGACATATGGGTTTTCTCCAGGTGCTCTGGTTTCCTCCCAATTAACAAAAAAAAAAAACCCAAAAAATTTGTCAAACTGTATCTCTGCACAGATATCTGTTATTGACATGTGTTTCTGTCAACTGTGCAATAAAAAGTGTGTTTCATCGCAACTGTTAACTGTCTAACTGGTTAATTAAAATGTTGAAACTGGAAGGTAAAATGTTCATTTTGAAACAAAAATGACATATTGACAAAAATGAGATTTCATGTGTACATTATCCTTAATGTTAAACTGTTAAAATATTGCAGATATAAACTTAATTTCATAAATACATTGATGCCTTTACCAACATGAATGATAGTCGAACCTACATGTGGAAGCAGATGTTTGCAGCTCGTTTTATGGTTTAACTTATATAAAATTACTGCAGTTTATCTACTTGTGTTGAGTTTTCAGGTATAAACTTGTTACAAGAACAAGAAGTGACTCAAATGTAAAGTATGAAATGGTTTGAAATGAACTCATGGTATGAAAAACACAACTATTCATGATGCAGGAAAATAATCTTTGTCATCTACAGTTTATTCACGTCAAAAATCTTTTTTAACTTGACAACATTTACTTGGAACACTTGAGAAAGTCATGTAACAGACATTTTAAACATATTAAGTGTACCGGGGAGTTTGTTCTAACTTTCTAAATATCAACATTTAATAATAAGTGAGTCTGTTTGTAACCTGCCAACAACTGAGCTGATGACATCACACGCAGCATCGACAGGTAACAGGTGAACTCAGGAAAGGTGACGTGGATGAAAGTCACAGCCACCGTTTTCATATGCAGGCTACATAAACACTTCTTCACAGTAACATGTCCAAAATTACAACATCTATGTAAGAAACTCTAGCAGAAGTTTAACTATTTTATTTCTTAAAAAGTGAATTAAGACAAGATGTACTTTTGGAAGGAATATTTAGACACTTTGTTGTGTGTCAATCCTCTGTTAAAATATGTTATACAAAAAAAACTATTATCGTTTCCTTTGAGCTTTCAAAGCTTTTTATAATTTCATAATATTTGTTAATATTTTTATGATATTTTTTAGGGAAGAAGGCCTTATGAATTGTTCAATTTAATGAAACATAATTCCAACAACATGCAGCTTCTTTAACAACTCATGAAAAGACAACAATGTGGTCTAAACATTTACTAATTAAGACAAAAACAAGGCAGCTTAAATCCACACAGTTATAGAGTACAACTGCAAAGCCTGGCATCATGAATATATATGCTGGTGAGGTTTGAGTTTTAAACTTTCTTGAACAGCCGTCATTCACAAGTCCAGGAGACTCCATGTGACTTCTGCCTGTGCAGAGATCCTGGCAGTGCTGCAGCAACAATGGAGACAGATGTGTGTCCAGGATGGAAATCCAGCTGTTTCTACTCTGGTTGGAAAATGAAACATCTTTTGACCCGGATGCGCCTCCAGACAACATCCTGTGTATTTCAAATTAAAATTTTAAAGTTCAAACTTTCCTTTATTGTCAGTTCCATTGTATGTAAAGTTCATACAGAGAATCAAACTGTCTCACTCTCAGACTCTTGGTGAACATATATGACTTTCAAAAGATAAATCTCTCAACACTACATGCTAAAATACTAATATATCTTTTAAAAAAAATATGAATATGGGGATGCAAAAATCAAGTATGACAAAGTCAAAAAAAAAGATCAACATTAAGGAGAGCAGAAGCACACAGTTTGTGCCCATGTTCAGTATTTATTCATACAGAAATAGTGCAGTAAACAGTTCACATGTACTGGTGGTAGTGCAAAAGTGCAGGCGCTGTACCATACAGTGATAACTGAGGGTGTTTACTCCATTCATATATGTTGATTGTCATGGTTATGCTTCAAGGCAAGACATTTTTGCATATATTTGTCACATCTGAATTGACCAAGTTGATGTGTCTACAATGAATTTAAAGCCCGACATATGATTGTAATGTGTGTGGGTGGAGCCATGCATTTTTTTAACTCCTTACTTTTTGTTGGCCAAACAAATGAAGATGTAATGCTCTGGGCTCTAAATGACTTTGGATTTTTAGGCACAAATACTTGCGATTTTGGGTTTTGTGTCACTTTATTTATAGAAGGTCTTGTTTAAAAGTTTAAAGAAGATCTTGCGACTTAACTGTTGATCTTTTATTTTTATGAAATAGAAAGAAAGCAAAGAGAACCAGTGTGCGTAGAAATTACCATCAAAAAAAGTCTAAGCAAGTCTCTAAGCAAGAGTAAACAAAGGGATTCTGAGATGCAATCAGATAAAACTGACATGAATGATGTGGAGAAAAGTAAAGATGCCAATGAAATGGAGAGCGAAAACTGGCCACTTACTGACCGACAGTCAATTTTTCTGTGGACATCAAATCCTTTCAACCAAGCAAATAGATTATTCTGAAAGGCGAGTTTTACAGTTTGAGAAAGAGTCTGAGTTTTTAGTGCTCATGTCATATTCTGACTTTTCAGAGCTAATTTTGAAAAATGTTATGTTTGAGATGAAGTAAATTCTACATTCAAGCATACACACTGCACACTAATGAAGTGGTTTGGGCTTAATATTGAAGGAACAATAAACTAAAAAGTGAGTCACACAATAGAAGTCTAGAAAAAAATCTCTGGATATCTGAATCCTAAAGAAAATAGAGAAGCAACAATAGCTTATTTTCTTTGTCTTTCTTCTTGTAAAGCCCTGGCCAAGTCCTTACCTAATCCTATGGAAATGCTATAAGAAATTTTTATGAATTGCTATGAACATGCTTTGTAACTAACAAAATAACACAGCTGAACTCATGGGCAAATGTCCTTCAAAACAAAACAGGGACTGATCAACATTTACTCCCAGAAACAGAAGGAACAATATCCACATCTTTTGCCATTCATTGCAATACTGCCTCCTTTTTCTCCACACCTAATTAACAAAGTCCAAACTTCTTTTATTGTTTTGCTGAACTAGATTTTCCTTATTTGCTTAAAAAAATGCATGTAAATACCAATGTTTGATTTATATTTATGCAGAAAGTAAAAAGAAAGCATTCTACACAGTTCACACAGAGACTTTAAAGCATCACTGAACATGTTGTGCTTTCAAATAAATCTGTTGCTGAAAAGGGTACAAGCCAGGGGTGTTGCACAGCGTTAAGAATATTTCACTGTGAAACTACTGTTCCTTGAAATCAGGGCAGAAACATGGCTGGACTGGCCAAAGCGTAGAGACTAACCCAGAGAGACACCATGACCATGCTGTCACAAGTTTAACTTTGAATGGCAATGAAGTAACTGAAAAACCCTGGATTTGCTTTTTGAAATAAATACTATTTATTCCAGAGATAAGTAAAAGACAAAAATCAAAAACACACATTTCTCCATTTTTAGCATTAAATGCCAGCATTATTTTTTCTACCAGATTCAAAGCACTTTGTTGGGGGAAAATAATGATGCAGGAGGGAATATAGTATGTGTACCCATGATGTACTGATTCTGCTCTTTTTATTTTTACATGTATGTAAATGCCATTGTTGTTGTCATTAACTTTTGTTCCTTTTATTTTTTCTGTTTTCTTTTCTGTTGTTTTTTTTTTGTTTTTGTCATAGTTATGAAATGCTAGTGGCCAATGTTTTTGTAATTGTTGACATTTTTGTGCAGTTCGCCCACAGTCCAAAAACATGCAAGTCAGGATAATTAGTCATTTTTAATTTTCTCACAGGAGTGTCTGAGGGTGTGTGTGGTTGTTTGTACAAATTAACTGGTAACCTGTCCAAGGTGTACCCCTGTCTTTCACTCAAAAAGAGCTGGGATAGGCTCCAGTAGATCACAGTGATCCTGAATAGGAATAATCTCTGGCACTTTGACCTCATGTTGTCGCTCTGCTGTGAGGAATTCGGGTGTGATCTTTCTTAACTTGGACTAACGCATGAATGCTGTGGTAAAATTAAGCTTTTCCCACCTATAGGTCATTGCTAAGGTGAAGCCCTATCTCCCTGCACAGAAACTAAAAAGAATAATTTTTGCTATGTTACCTCACGTTTAGACTATGTTAACGCACTCTATGTTGGTTTAAATCAATCTTCTCTGTTGTTGTTCTTGCAACAACTGTACCATGCTGAACACAGCACTTCAACTTTTATCTGGCACCAAGAAGCGTGACCATACAACTCCAGTCTTGACACCCCTCTACTGGCTTCCCATCCGATTCTGGATTGATTTTTCAGGTTTTGTTGTTGACTTTTAAAGTTTTAAATGGAATGGCCCCCTCTTATCTGTCAGAACTGCTGCACGTCCATACACCAGTAAGAGCACTCCAGCCAACCAACCAGTTGCTTTTAGACATTCCACAATCATGATTAAAACATGGAGATGATCAAGCTTTTGCAGTGGCAGCCCTAAACCTGTGGAACAGCGTGCCTTTTCATATTCGCTCTGCTCAGATGTGAGCTATGTTCAAGTCAATGTTAAAAACAGATTTTATTGTTTCTTAAATGATTTTATTATGTTTTCCTGATTTTGCATTATGATTTCTGCTTTATTGTTTTCTGATTGTAAATCACATTGGTGAACCTTGTTATTTTTAAATGTGCTAAATAAATAAATTTGACCTTGACCTTCAGTTTAAGACATAACCTGTGAAAAGGCACTTTGGAATTGAATTTCTCTCTGTAAAGCATTGTGAAGCCTCAACATACATAACATAAGTGGCTGACAAAAGCCTCTGCTCCCAAAAACACAGTTCACCCATCAGTAATAATGAAGAAACTGCAATGAGTTGGTAAAGCCTGAGCTCCCTGAGACATGCCCCCAGCAAGACCGTCTGGGGTTTCTCAACACCTCCAGGCCCTATATTGATCCACATTCAACTCTCAACTCATCTCTTCTCTCAAGCCCCTTTCATTCTCCATGTTCCTGACCATAGTTCAGCCCAGGATGCCAGCACCTGTCATTACATCTTAATTTGTGCATATAGAATCATTTGTTCTTTCATAATAAATGAAATTTTACGTACTGTAGCCTTGCTTGGTCTACAGCAGGCATGATGTATGATGTATGCAGAGATGGATGTAGGCTGATGTCAAACACCAAAGTCCTCATATATAAAGACATTGGACATCAACATCATGTGTCAAGAAGTAAGCTTTGTCTATACAGCTTAATCAGTCCGAAAATGTGACTTTCACTGGACAAAGTTTGAGCCTTTACTTTGAAATTTCCCAGATTTACAATGTGGAACAGCACTGCTATTATGTCCTATCATGAAATCGTTTGGACGGGCTCTTTAGCTCTGCATGCAGAGCCATGTAGCTTTTCCGGGTGGAATGCTCTTTTTGTTTCTAATCAGCTGAAAAAGAAAGGCATTCACCGTGTAATTGCAGCATTAGCTGAACCCAAATTAACCATGCATAAAAGAAAGCAGGAGAAGGAGAAGTTGGAACCGCCTTCATTTCACCAAATCACACTGCAGCACATATTCTTTCTTAGCATTGTTCCTGTGTCCAGGAGCACACAAACATTCCTTTTAAATGATTTCACTCTCTTGCTGCTGGTCTCCCCTATTTCTCCAGTCTTGCTCTGTGTCTTGTCTTCAAGACACAGCCACACGGGAGATGAATGCACACACAATCACACACACATTCACTCTTCCTGTCTATCTTGGAATGAGTCTGGGATTGATTCTAGTCACACTAGAGTGGGGCGAAATGAGCAGTCACTCTGAATAGGCAGAGGCGTCAAATAATACAGATATGAACGATGGAGAAATAATTGAAGAAAGTGTTTTATATGTAAAAGACAGAGGAGGATGGAGTGGAATTGAATGTCAGAGAAAATGAGGAGCAGTCTGGGTGCCAGGGGACTGACTTACAATAACTCCTACAATTTCTGAAGAAAATAGATGATAATTGGAGTGGTCACTGGGTTCCACAGGGCCCAATACTGTTCAGCCTTTTCTTCTGTCTGTTCCTCATCCACTCTTTCTATAATTTTGTTTCTCTGTTTTTAGTATCTCCCAGTTCTATGTCAGTCTGTAACAAAGCCTCTTTTTTTATTATTATTATTTTTGTCTCTTGGTTTTTGTTCTCTCTTTCATCCAATCAACTGTTTTCTTATATGCCCTCACAGTTCTCTTTCACTCTCTCTTCCAGCCGTCCTCCATCCCTCCCATAGCCCGCAGGCATGAAGCTACATCAGTGGCATTGATCAGATATTCCAAGCACATATGGACAATGCCGACTGGCATAAATCAGGAGTATTTTGAAGTGCCCATGCAGGGTTTCTCAGACTTCTTGTAAGGAGCAGGAAAAGCTTAGTGGAGCAGCTGCATGCAATCCTTTTCTTCTGGCTCCGGCTTCATGCCAAATCTCTTTCTCTTTCTTAGCTTTACAAAGTGCATAACTTCTTCCTCGGCAATAGAGTTGCTATTCTCTCTTTCTGTGCCTTTCATCCTGAGCCAACTCAGTATGTGATAATTGTAACGTAACCTCAAAAACTCCATGTCCCAGCACTGTGCTCCCTGTGCCACCTCGCCTCTCCACAGCAACGTTGCAGCATGTCTGTATTCTGATTCCCTTAAACTTATCCTTTGTTTCTTCACGTGAAGTACTGGCTAGCTTGTTGGCATGACAACAGCATCTCTCTATGTCAACTGACTAACCAGGATGTTTGGACGTGTGTTTCTCAAAGCTTTTCCCTGGATGCATGGTGGCAGAACTGTCGATGAAAACCGTCTTTCTTAGAAGGGTTGAGACCTGCCCATTCCCTGCTGACCAGAAAAGCCTTTACAGCAATTATTTACAGGCATTTTAGAGGCTCCACATTCCCTCCTATTCAACAAAACTATGTTTGGCCTGCTATAGGGTGGGGTGCAGTAGTGGCCTCTGGTACTTCATCCCTCCCCCACCCTCACCCCAACTCCAATACGCCAACCTTAGCTGTGCTCATATCTCACCATCTTCTGAGTAGATCATGCCGTCCAGATCAGTCAGGTGCATAAACCAAGAAGTAAAAAAAGAAAAGAATGGAGTTAGTTGTTTGCATGGAGTTAGTAGTGGGCTTGATAGCTTAGTTAGAAAGCTTGGACAGGACAGCAAAATCTGTCGACTTTGTTTTGCTTTTGCAGCTTTATTTTGATTCTTGACTTGTTTTAAATGTTTCTATTAAAGATATTATACAGAAGGACCCGAATATGTTTTCATTCATTTCTACGTCAGTGTTCTTGCCTATTCACTTTGTCTATCTTTACATCATTTTTGACCACAGCTGGATTATGAACACTGACACTTTTTACTTTAGAAATAAAGATATTTCACCATTTTGAAGACAAAATCTGAAATAAAGCAGCCCAAAATGTGTCCATATTTCAATGCTCCTTGTTTAATCTGTTGCATAACTGATTGGACATAGAAAAACAGATCAATAGGATCTATATTTACATCAAGGCAAGGCAAGTTTATTTGTAATGCACATTTCATGTTAAAGATAATACAAAGTGCTTTACATAACAAGAGTTTAAAGAATGCATTAAAAAGAAGGAGATTTCTGAAACCTCCTATAAGCATTTGTCTCTCTGTGGGTGGCCAAGAATCAGCAGACTGCACAAATAAATTTCCACGTTCTGCTCTGTCCTTGTTCTCCCTTTCCTTCTGTCTCACTGCAGATGACTTGTACTCTCTCTCTCTCTCTCTCTCTCTCTCTCTCTCGCTCTCTCTCTCTCTCAGTCAGGGTCCCTGATTATTGATTGGGAGCCTACTGGAGGCTGCAGGGATAAGATAAATATGGAGTCAGTGGCCGTGAACATCTCTCTCCCTCAGCATTACATGAAGAGAGGGATAATCAGCTGCCAATCTTGAGAGAGCAGAAAATTTCTGGCTACTTTCATACAAATGCCCTCACTTATAACCTTTGCAACAAAGACTCCACTCTTACGGTGTTATGAAACCTAGATTCAGTGAAAATATTATGGATTTATTCATTTTTTAAAAATTCTTTACTTGCAGTGGACTTCTCATTCTAGACATATGTCATTTACTGAAATCATGTCTCAAATTAAGTTATGGCTGAACTATGAGGTGCACTTTTGACAGTGGAGAACAGAACAGCATAATTTTAAAAGTTTGAATACACTGAAGACAATCTAACCTGAAGTACATGAATTTATTTCAAACAGATCAAAATACACCAACATCATACTATCAGTCAATCTATATTTCCTGTTCTACCCAGCTGGCCTACGGCAGTTTAAGGTTTAAGGATTTTCTCCCACTAGGGGAGTTTTTTACCTGCTGTTGTTTATGTAATGATCGCTCAGGGGTCATGTTCTGGGTCTCTGGAAAGCGTCTAGAGACAACTTGTGTTGTAATAGATGCTATATAAATAAAATTGAAATGGAAATTGAAATTTCACTGAAATTCAAAAAGCTATGGAACTGTCTGTCACACATGACATGTACAGCAAAACACTGCTGTTTGCTGTCAAATACACATCACACTGGCCTATATAAAGCCATTTGATACTAAACACCAGCACACACACTGGAGGTAAATAACTGTCGGTGTCTATTGCAGCATCCAGAGCAGTGGCGCGAGGCCTCCCCTCAGATTTTGAAAGCTCTATCTGTATCAGAAACAGCAAACTGAAAAAAAAAGCAATTTGCTTTGTCACACAGAGACACGCTTGACTACACTGAATAATTGTGCTGCATCTCTGGAAAGAGCTGTTTTCCTTTTATCTAATGAAGGTCTGCAGAGGAAGAAGCTCAGCTCTTTGTGTTTCATCTGTATGTGTGTTTGTGTGCATATAAGTGTAATATGCAACATACAGTATGTTTCCTTGGACTATGGGGACTGTACGAAACAGTACATCGGAGAGATGGGGAATGGGGGCATAGAGATAATAGTCTCTGCTCCATTTCTAGCTGATCAAATCCAGCTAGTGTCTCTTCATGTCCACCTGCCCTCCACTGCACACCGCTGCACTATATTGATTCACCCAATCTGCATGTTGCCTCTCGGCTGTGTCTAGTCCCAAGCTGAAGGCAGTCCCACGATTCAATAATGCAAAAGCAGACTGGAGAATTAAAAAAAAAGAAAATAAAATAAATAAACACTCTCCCTGGCTTCTGACTCCAGCCCCTAAGAAGTGCTGAGTCCACAGATGACTGCCTGCTGGCCTACCTCTGTGGAGTTTGTGGATGCCGGGGGGACAAATTTAGCCTCCAGCAACTGCACAGCCAGGAGTTCAGAGGCCTCCAAGAGACCCCTGTGAGGATTTGAAAAGGGAGGCCAAGCAGTTTAATGGAAATAAGTGACTGCTTCTCTCCCTTTATTTTTGCGTTATTGGTCCCATTAGTATCATAGCCAAGCGCTAAGGCGGTATTTGATACGGGACAGAAAACATAAAGCTAATAAAAGTGAAAGAAAAGAAGCACGAAAACAAACTTTAGGGAGGAAAGAAATCACTACCTCTGATTAGCGTGTTCAGAAAAAGGTTGGTGAATTGCTGTAACGGCTCTAGCATTTGTTCCGCCGTGGAACTATAATTAAGCCATCATCGACAGTTTGGAGTCTTTGACTCCATAATGAGGCTGAATGTACGCGGTTTGTGCCCTATGAATAAGCCGCTGTAATCACTTCTATCTGCTTAATTATGTAAAATCATTCTTTTATCCCACTAGTGTCTAGCACTTTATCTCACCCTCACTCCCTTTTGGTCTCTGTCATGCTCTCTCATTTTGAGTGAAAATAATACTATAAAATCATGAGAACACAGCAGAAATGACCCGAATAGCTGGAAGATATCAATCTGACACATGCGGTATGTGCTGGTGACTGCCAGTCCAAACGGCTGGTGGAAGATAAAGTACAACGAGAACTGAGAGTTCACAAAGGACACTCAATGAAGAGGTGTGTTAGATGCAGCTTCTTTAAGAATATGCACAAAGCCTTCATCACTGAAGGGTGCTTTTTATTACATCTCTCTATGCCCTACATTGGTATTGGGAGTCTAGCTTGGAAATAATGAATAAGGCATTCTCCTTTTTTCTTCCTTTAATGTTCATTTTGGATTTCAGGATCACATCTATGCTGGCTCATAATTTTTGAATTACAACAGGAAATCTGCCTCCCTGTGATGGAAGAAAAGAAAAAGATGAAAGAAAAGGCATGTTCTGGGTGCTGCAGGTTATTTGCAATGGAAGTAAACATCTTTCTAAATGTCTCTAATGGAGCCAGCCTGACACGGCTCTCCTTAGATAGGCCTACATCAAAGTCTTACTTCCACAGTACTTCAGAAACCGCTGCACCACTGTACACATGTACCCACTCGCTCGTGTTGGCTCTCACCCTCGAGAGGGAAATTCTGTGATGCATGGGAACTTTATAGTACAGACAGACTTCATTGGGAAAAATAGAAAGCATGAAAAAAACCAGAACAAAACAAAACAAAACAAACAAAAAAAACAAAAAAAAAACAGAAACTGCCACAATTTCAATGGAGCAGAAAAAACAGCAGAGAAAAATGTCAACAATAAATAGCTTCTGGTTTCTCTTGCTGCAGGCGACATGGACTTTGGTTCCCTTGTGTTTCTTTCCTCTCGCATTATGCATCATCTTTTCATCCAATTAAGCACTAACACGATCTATGGAGTACAACTCAGGGAGCAACTTAGCATTGCTTGTTCTGGGAGAAATAAAAAGGGGAGAAAAACAGAAGGAGACATGCTAGTGGAAGAAAATGTGGAGAAGAAGATGAGGCAGATGTAATTGTGTGTGTGTGTGTGTGTGTGTGTGTGTGTGTGTGTGTGTGTGTGTGTGTGTGTGTGTGTGTGTGTGTGTGTGTGTGTGTGTGTGTGTGTGTGTGTGATTTCACTTAAAAGATGGACCTCTTGGCAGACCATCCTTGTAAATCTGCCAGTCTTTGCCCCCTCCCCACGTATTTATTTATGTTACTGGGAGTGCATGGTGGGCAGGGACATTGTGTTTGTATTCAACAACACGAGGAGACTTCCATGTACTTCCTCTAGATGATGATTGATCAATTATGGCAAAGTACAGATGTGAAGCATGGCAGGGCGTCTTTTCAGAAACCTCAGCTGAACCTGAGCTGTCCTTAACCAGGATGTCTTATTCTTGTGGAGGTAGTAAAGTGTTGCAGCTCACAGTAGGTGTGAAAAGCCATGTTTAGTTCCATCTTTGGCCAGGCAATAAAGGTTTCACGCCTTTCCCTCTGGGCGATCCACAAAGTATTTTCTATGGCAACAGAGAACTCTTAACCCTCTGACCCAACGGATGGCTGAGCTTCGCAAGCACTAACATGGTTTCACATGCACAATTTTTAAAAAATGTGGGATTATCCCTCATTTGTGTGAAATAGAAGACTTTTTTTTGTATTTTAGCTGGACTTTGGAAAAATGAGTATTGATGCACTTGCACATTTACCACGTGGTAAATACCTTGGGTACATGCGTTGTTTTTAAGTATAACATCCAGTTGATTTAGTACAGAGGGAAAAAAAATACAGCAGGTTGGTGAGTGGAAGGTGTTGTAGTCTATTTGTCTTTGAAAAGACAGTGTACATTTGGGAGCGCTGAGTAAGGTGTTTCTTGCTGCTTATGCTGGTGCAAGTTGATTAGACATTCATTAAGGGTGTTTGAGTGTGAGATTAATGCTGCTGTAAACGTTCTACAAAGCTTTTTATTCTTTCTTTCTTTCTTTCTTTCTTTCTTTCTTTCTTTCTTTCTTTCTTTCTTTCTTTCTTTCTTTCTTTCTTTCTTTCTTTCTTTCTTTCTTTCTTTCTTTCTTTCTTTCTTTCTTCTTTCTTTCTTTCTTTCTTTCTTTCTTTCTTTCTTTCTTTCTTTCTTTTGGAATAAACATTTGTCTAATATTTGCAGTTGTGCCAGGATTTACAGTTCCTGATTTGTATGTCCATTTCCATGTTTTAGTGTAGTGTGCTTGTGTGCAAAGGGGTCCCTGTAATCATTGAATTCTAGTATTGAACCCAAAGACTGAGTTTCCTAATAAGCTTTGTACATTCCACATACCCCTCGGACAAACTAATATAGACCCAGCATGCTGGATAGTTTTGGAAAGCATATGGTCTTTTCCTTCTATTGCGTAATAACTCAGCAGCACCAGCAACAACATTAACATTATGTAGATCAATAACAAGCTCCAGCTCTGTAATGTTTGCTCAACGGATGGAGAAGCCCATGTGCTCTAACTTAACAAAACCTAATTAGGCTGACTGAGTATGATGCTATGTTGATCTATGGTCTGAGCTCTCAGTCGGTCAACGCACTTGTCTGGGGTTCACCGTTGCCATGACAAAAACTACAAAGAGAAACATCCTTTTCTCCAGGAGTCCTCGAACACTGCTCATTCCCTGAGTATGTTCAGTATATTTTTTCCCCACTTTGCTTTTTTCAAGAGAGTCAAGTTTTGGAAATTGAAAATCTATGTAATAGTAGGCTTAGTTATGGTGGCTCAATACCAAATAGCAACATCTGAAGAGCTGTGTTTTAATACTTAAGAAGCTTCCACTTAAACAAGCAAGGCTTCTCAAGGAAGTACGGGAGCAACGAAATCCTGCAAGAAAAACTCAAAGCACGAAATGGTAAAACAACAACCTTACTTGTGTCGAGAACTACAGAAAAACAGATTCAGTTCTAAACTTGAAAATAATAAAAAATAAATCGCGATTTTTAGATTGAGATCTCCTTGACATACAGTGACATCACTTGTGAGGTAACAGAAACTGAGGAAAACAAATGAGTCTGTTTGCCCGAGCATAGATTTTAGCCCTGAATGTCTATTTTCTCCTCTGTCTTGGCCTTCTTGGTAAAATTGGGAATGAAAAGAATAATTGCTCCCTCTTGACAGAAGGGTCAAGCTGTGTTTGCATTAGCCTCGGAAACATTTCCCCAGATACCTCAATGCCCAGTGTTTCTAAAAGTGTGACAGGTGATGGAAATGAAGAGGCAAAGGAGGCGCAGAGCAGGACAACAGGAAAAGATTTGTAGCCTTGCAGTGTAGTGTGATTTCCCTAGCATGATTATTAAACATAGTGGTACTCTAGCCTCGTGCAATGACTCAACATCACTTTTACTCATCTTGGCAGCTATGGGCTTCTCTATTTGCCTCATGCGTTACTGTATGTTGGAGCAAAGACACCACTCAGGATAGTAGGCTAAAACAACATTAAAAAAAACTACAGGAATAAACAAGTTATTGTTAAAATCTATTTTTTTTTATTAAATCCTATCTTCCTTGCACATCAAAACTCGCTTGCTTCCTTTCAGATCCTCGTTTCCCCTCCTCACGGATTTTCCTTTTGGGGAAAAACGAAGGGTGTTCACCATGCCTCTGAAAACAGCAGCAGGGGTGGAGAAAGTCAGCCCTCTGTTGAACAAAACGGGAGGGAGGAGGATAGAGGATTAAAGGCATTACTCTGTTTGGGCCGATATCCTTTCTGAATGCCTCATGAACTAATCCCACTGTTACAGGCACTGAAAACCATGACACCTTTAAACCGCCGGGTCAAGTGTGACATGGTTGGTCAGATTAACATTTTGTCCATTAAGTAACTGCTGTATTTGCAACCAGATGATAATTGAATAAAATATGTTTGGAATGAGACAATACCTGTTTGATGTTAAGTATTTTGCTCAGCAAGCTCAAGCAACTGCCAAAAAACCTTAGTCAAAGAATGCTAAACTAGGTATGATTAACCTTGTAGTACCAAGAACTCTCCAGCCTTGTGTGGCACAGAGCATGGCTATGTAGTTTCACAAACTTGTTCTGTTTACTTTCAAAATATTAGTAGTACTTTCACTATATTAATATAGCAGTTACTATACCATTACAACATAATACTATGTAGCTTACTGTGCAAATGACCATAATCTAATATTAATTATATAGTGCACCTTAAAATAAGTGGTTATACTATAACTGATTATATTTATCTGAGCATTTCACATATCTGCCTCAAATTCCTAAAATGTTGGGACTAAATTAAAAAGCTAAAAAAAAGCTAAATTAAAACAGATTGCAATGATTTTTAAATCTCATAAACCCATATTGTATTGATTGGATTGAAAACATTATTTCATTTTGAATTTGATGGCAGCTACACATCTCAAAAAGATTGGGCATGAGCAAAATAATGTAAGTGGTACCTGAAAGAAACACCTGGAGGAATATCTTGCAACTAAATATGTTAACAGTTCGATGGTATGATTGGAAATGAAAAGAACATCTTAGAGAGGTAAAGTATCAGAAGTAAAGATGTGCAGAGGTTGTCAATCCCAAAAAAGCTGTGCCCACAAATTCTCAAACAATGTCAGAATAGTGTTCCTTGGTATAAAACCATGAATACTTTGAACAGCTCATCCTCAATAGTACACATCATCAAAAGATTACAAGAATCTGGAGAAATCTCTGTGTGCATGGGGGCAATGCCAAAAAACAATATTAGATGGCTGTGATCTTCATGGCCCTGAGGCAGTACTACAAGCAAGCATTCATTTCTAATAGAAATCACTTCATGGGCTCAGGGAAAACTTCTGGAAATCACTGTCTAATAACACAGTTTATCTAACAGGTTACTCATCATGCAAAGATAAAGACAAAGATTTCATGAAGATGAAAATGAACTAGGAATGCTGTTATTCTCACTGGGACAAAACCCATTTAAAATGGACTAAGGGAAAGTGCAAAACTGTCCTATGGTTGGATAAGTATAAGTTTTGCTTAAACCATGGATGCTGCATTGTTCAGACTAAAGAGGATAGGTACCATTCAGACATGAGCATGCATTAGTTCTTATGGAGTGGGCATCTTGCATATCTGAAACGGAAACTGAGAAATATATGCAGGTTTTAAAGCAACTTATGCTGCCATGCAGCCAATGACTGTTTCGGGGAAGGATTTAAATCTTTCTGCAAGAGAGGAAAATGACAAGGACTGACTGCAGAGCAGCTTGAACGATGAACAAGAATGGTGCAACATACTTTTCTAAAAACTCCAGCGACTCTTTTCCTTTGGTCCCAGAAGTATGACGTGTTGTTAAAAGATATAATGGTAAAGGTCTGACCGTCTATACTTTTTTTGAGCCATGTTGGTGCCATCAAACTTATAATGACCTGTTGTTTTTTTTTTTTAACCGGTACATGTCCTTTGCTTTACAATTTAACATGTTCTCTAAGTTGTGTAATGAATAAATTGTATTATGCTTTACTTATATTTTGCAGTGTCACAACTTAATTGCAGTTGTGGTAAATAAAAAAAGTTATTTGGACATAACACATATTTGGTACATGCCATGTATTAAAGCCAAGCCATTATGATTCACATGGGTAGACTGCAGAGTGTGCTGCTTATCAGAATTCCACCCCATTATCCAATTAACTCAGTTATCCTGTGACATTCATTATCTTTATTGTAATCGAGGCAAGGATAATCTTTGTCATTTCCCTGAACCCAAGAGAATGTCTCTCTTTCAGCATATTCTAATTGAATATACTGTATGTCAGCTCTGAATAGATAATGCAAATATGCTAGTACTATCTATCTATCTATCTATCTATCTATCTATCTATCTATCTATCTATCTATCTATCTATCTATCTATCTATCTATCTATCTATCTATCTATCTATCTATCTATCTATCTATCTATCTATCTATCTATCTATCTATCTATCTATCTATCTATCTATCTATCTATCTATCTATCTATCTATCTATCTATCTATCTATCTGAGTAAATATGTTTTGGTGTGATTTCTCTATACCTCACACACGCCTGCGCGCATGAGCAAACACGTGCGCGCGCGCACACACACACACACACACACACACACAAACACACACGACTGCAAGCTCAGTGCTCGGCTGCATCAAAAACTAGTGCTTCTTTGACTGGACTCCTGGCACATAGATTTGCTGCTCCTAGCGTCCGCACCTTGCAAGCACAGCAGTCACCTTCCAACCTTTGCTTCTCTCGTCGGTCGATCTAGCTCAGTCGCAGTTATTTTGCCGGACGGAGGAGACCGCTGTTTGTACGCCGATCCCAGCATCTGATGAGTTTTCCACCTTTACAAATCCGAGATTTTGCTGTCGCCACCAGCGTAAGAATCTATGCTCCACCAAAGACACGCGGCTGGTCGCTTCACCGAGCCACAGAGGGCTGCCTTGCGTCTTGGTGATGAGGCTGGTGGCGCACAGCCGTCACAGCATTAAAGGAACCCCTCTTTATCTGAAGAAACCGCCCAATTAAGGTACAAGACCGAGGGGGAGAGCTGCGGGAACTGGTGTTGGTCGGGACGCTATCATTTCGCCAAGAATGCATCTCTTCAGTGCTATGTTCCTTCTTGTGATGTTAGCTGGCATGCCCAGTGAGGTAAGGTCGTTTGCATGAAACGAACAAAGCTTAAAAGTTAAAATGTATGTGATAAAACGCCTTTGTGCGAATTTTCCGAAGCGGACATTTTAAACGGCAACCAAAGCTTTGATAAGAATTGTGTCACAGTTGAAAAGAAGGTAAATCATCACTAAGTGTTAAATCAGTGTTGCAGGATTAAATATGCACACTGCTTTTGGTTTGAACGTGTTCATAAGGCGTGGAGATTAATAGTAAGGAGAAAGTTCAATTTATGACAAAAACAGAACCAAGGAGCTGATAATAAATCCGTTTGAACTCAGCTCACTGGAACTCTCACACACCTTAAGACATAGATAAATCTTTATTTAAATTATAGTTACAGTGATGGCATTGTCCTAAAAGGGATCAAGTAATGTTTAATTGCCTTGATGACCTGGAGATTGTTGATGAAATGGGTGATCCAGGGGCTCGTCAAGAGTAACTGAATGAACCAAGAAACAATTATTGATTCGTGGCTGTGAATCGAAACTATGAGGAATAGGCTTACAGTAAACCAGAGCCAGTAAAAGGCTGTGGGTTTTCACTGTGTGTGATGTGCGTCTCCATGTGTGGCATGCTCCCGTGCATGACACTTCAGAAAAGTCGTGTCCGTTTGGTAAAAATGACAAGCCATGATGTGACAGTCGTAAATCGAAGCGAAGGACGGTAAACTATTTGACCCAGAAAAGCTTTCAGCAAAGGCAGGAACATTTGAACTTGCAGGTGGTTCGGCTGGTCAGCGTGAATGCATTTTTTTGTTAGCACAACTATGGGCAGATCAGAGTTCCATAGTTCAACTACAATGTGCCTTTTAGCTGGGTTTGCAGGAAATAGCCGTTTGCCACCTTCATTTAAATGAAGCAGAATATTGAGGATCGCGGACAGCGCCGTGTCGCGCCTTTGGTTGAAAACAGCTGTCTGGGTGAATTTAGCACCACGGACAGCGCCTCCTCGTACGTTGGCGGTATCACTTTTTGGCAAAGGCGCAGGCAGGCCTTGAACCAAACAACAGCAGCCAAATCTTTACGGCTGCAAAACTAATGAAATGGCAGTGTGCTTTCGCTCTTAAAGCCTATGTTGCAGTGATGTTAGACATGAAGAACAACAGTGAGAAGGGATACAAAATGGCCCCTTATGAATAACAGAATGACATTAAGATTATTGTTGCAATTATTCTTTTGTAATTCAGCTCCCAATAATTTAGTCAATCTAATCGACCAATGGACTTTACACATAAATCGATGCCTGGTGATTCCATGTAAATGCCAGTTATTGCACGACTTCCTCTATCTTTAATTGCATTTTAAAATGTAATTATTTGTTGCAAATATATGAAGCAAGAATATTTGTTTTATTTAGAGTAAATATCTGCAAAATGAAGAAACAGCAAACCATATGTTACTGTATACATCACTGTTCTACATGTAATTCCTACAAGTTGACCTTTAAATGCTACAGAAGACCTATATGGGTTGACTTGAGTTGTATTGTTTGTTGTGCTCAAAGTACACTCTGTGCAGCTCAGATGTCATAATAACTATTTAATTGTGAATGGTGTGAAACAAGGTGGAGGAGATTTAAGGCTCCTATTTAAGAATACCATCAAACATATCCTCTTATTTTTCAGTTTAATTAGTCAAGCTCCATGATGCCCAATGATGGATTTAACCACAACTGAAAATGATCTCATATTTTGAAATTTAATAAGAAATTCTAGCATATCAAGGAAAATACAGATTTACATACAACATAGATCAGGGTTCAACATGCATCATACAATTTTCCACTCCAGCAAACAAGTAGCATTATGGATGTGCCTCTGTAATAATAGATAAATAAAGGTCAATTTTCATATGAACGTGTCACTAAAACAGCAGCACATGATACACTGGCATAGCTTTACCCTCACTTCAGTGAACTTATATAGTAATTGGCCTTGGGGGACAATTTGTTGTAAGCGTTCACATTAAATATTGAAAGGTCGGGAAAAAAAATTATGACACCACCCATCTCTCTAAGCGTGTGCACAAACATAAAGAATTTATGAATTCATGCAAATCTACAGCAAGGAGGATAACACTCCCTCTGATCAAGTTGAAATATCAGATTTTAGGTCACAGTTTTAGTACAGGGCCCTATTAAATATTCAGAGCTTTAATGAGACAGATACACTTTTGCTGTTACTGCATGTATTTGTTAAGTAACCAAAAAGCCCCAGGGGCCTTGGTGTTACTGATACCGATGGGCACCTGTTTGACCTTGGCACAGATGTCTTGCTATGATGTGTAAATCAAATCATGCTTAATAAGATACTGTATGCATGTGTATGTGCATGCATTCATTCGCAATTTTCCTATTGGAGGCATAAATCCAAGAAGCACAAGAAAAGAGATGGATGAATTGTCATTTTATGAAAAATATAAGAAAAAGAAGAAAAACTCAGACACCCCAGTCACATTACTGTGAAGAAATGCTTCTGCAGTACAGATATTAAGCAGTTTGTCATGGGGCTGTACAGCGACCCTGATGCAGTGAGACTACAGACTCAGGTACCTGGTGCGTTTTTCAGTTGTGCCTCTTGTATGTCTGTGTGGTTTTGAACACATTTAAAAAAAAAAAAAAAAAAAAAAAAAAATACTATGGCTGCTTTAATGTCTAAAGAATATGAAACTTTTGTTGCACTGAGCCTGTAATTTATTATGTTGGCAACAATTTAAGCAAGGTAACAAGCAATTTCATGCTGTATATTGTTGTTTAAACTATTTACAAACTTCGTATGGACAAAGGGTTTAATTCATTGAGTTTAAATTTTGAACTATTACAGACACATAAAATATGTGGTTAAAACCGCTTCATGAATTTCGTCCGGGGCAATTGCTCCAAAGACCCAAGTAATTTTTTTTTTTTTTTTGTTAAAACCAATAAAGGAGAGAATATTTCAGTCACATGCTTAAATATTTGAAAGATTACTTTAAAGATTCATGTTCTGGTTTGGAGGCAGAAAAGCGTTGTTGCGCTCCAGTGGAGCTAGAGAGTGCTGGGGAATGCTCTTAGTGGACTGAGAGGTCTGACCTCAAAGACTCCCAACATTAGCAAAGTTGAGAATGATGGAAGTGAGCACTTGCTTTGGTGTTTTTCTGCTCAAACATCCAAGTCCTGTGAGAGAAAAACTAATTGCCTGTCATTCTTGAGGAGGAAGCGGCGTTATCAATTGGCTGAATTCTGCTCGTAATTTACTTGATCCCTTTTCCCACCAGGGATCATGATAAACAATCAGAGAGAAAGACTACCATTAGGGCCTTGTTAAGTAGTGTTTCCTTATTCTGGATCTGTGTGATGATTGCAGCAGAAACACAGCCAACTAGGGTCGATTTATAGCTGATTGGCAAGTACAGTACTGAAAAAGAAACTAGTACTTGTAAATCATGCTGATCTTAAAAACATTGTCTGGCACGTTTGATTACATGAGTGTGTTACATTTCCATTGACGTTATTATAGAATAAATTAGTGCTTCTATGTAAAGGTCCCAAAATTGTCACAAATTCGAAGCTATGATACAGTTTGTATCCACAGTGCTTTAAACAAACTGGGGATGCATTATACCTAACGCCATTCACAAACAACTACAGTGATGCAATTTAAGCACTACATGAGAACAGTTTATATTCTCATCTCATTCTAAGGATTGTAGCAAAAGAGAAAGATATTAGAAGAATTAGGACAGAGTTCTGTCCATTTAGAGTCAAGCAGGATAAATAGTTGCTTGGCTAATGTCCATCTGAGAAAGCTTTAAAAAGTCCAGCGCCCTAGCTGTGACTCTTTGGCTGAAAATCTTTTCTCCTGGCGCCAGCTCAGTGATGGTAGCAAGCAGCGTGATCAACGTAAAAGCTCATCGCCTAACATGACCAGGAAAGAATGACTTCTGGGGAATTTCTGTCCCTCTCTCAATGCCAAAAAGCCATTACACAGCAATCTGAGAAAATGCTGCAAAAACAAACCTTGTTTGAAAAATAAAAGGAAACAGGAAAAAATAAAATAACAACGTGCCCCTGCTGGCATCGTTGTTAATAAGCGTGTCTGCAAAATTGTAAATTAATATATATGTAAAAATCAAATAAATAAATAAATGAGGCTTTCCAGGTTGACAATGTCAGCTATCTTTCCCAAGAGGAAAGACAGCAGGTAGCAGGTTGGACAGTCTGCTCTGCCAAGCAGCAGCCTAACCTCTACTCAGAGAATTAGACAAATGAAAAGCTGCTGAAACATGACTATAAATCTGCCAATGAGAGCCAAAGACACACAGCTGTTAAAATCACCTTGCACCCAGCATTTGTGTGAATTATCAATGTTGCATGACCACAAATGGCCACGTATGCAGAAGGTCAGGCTGCAGCAGAGTCACATTTTTAGAAACATCACAGCACAATCTCATATTTGCATCTAAAATAAGATCATTACATATTCTGTGTAAAGTACACACAGGATTAATTTCCCCCTTGATTAAAGTAATTAAAGTGACTTTCTTTTACACTCTCTAGAAATACAACATGTGCAACATTTACCAAGTATATGGTAATGATATATTATGTTAGTCTAAAATTTATATACGTTTCTCTGTCCTACATACGATACAGCTTGCTAATTCACACTACCTAATTTCTGCAAACTCTCAATCATATGTTTTTGTCTAGTACTACAAGATGTGGGCGAGTAAGTGAGCAGGGAGTGTTATATTAGGCTCAATGACTGCATCCACCTTCACGAGTTACCCATGAATATACAAAGGTGCAGCTTCACAATCACCCACAGATAATGAGGTTGCATTATGTGTGATTCGCTGCTACTTGGAGAGCTTGAATAGTATGTGCTTGTGTCATGACTGATTAGAGTGGCGCTTGTAAAAGTGCACAATAATGATATCGCATTGTGTGAGCGAGCCGCTGTAGTGAGATTTGTTTTATAAAAGAGACACTCCTTAAGAAAAGGGGCTGGAGCACAGAGAGCTATCGAGCTTTTGTGCTGTCCTGCTCTTCACTCGCTCATCTTTAATGATTGATGTGCTTTCTTGTAGCCCACTGCTTCATCATCAGACGCTTTTGGATGTTAATGTGTGTTTGCAGGGACAAATAATCCGCACAGACACGGACACATGGACTCATCTCTGATCTGAGGGATAAAAAGTTCATTTTAGATGTAAGATTTGATTGCGCCACTAAGGTTGATGCATTTGAAAGTATTTAAAAGATTATTTGTAACATGTTAAATGTTCATATGTGGATTTTATCTATGCCGTGAACTTGTTTTATTGAAAAGTCTAGGATTTTTCAACCTGTGCATCTCTTTCTTATGTTTAAGTGTAAAATATTGCAAAAAAGTCTTTGCAGATGGAGTACTATTAAGCAAGAATACCACGAGCAGTAACTGCTTAACAGCTGCTATATAGTGGGGCAATCTTCAAAAAGTGAAAGTGAAAGTGCTTTAATTTGCAGGCACGAAGCTCAGATTGTTTTTGTAAGCTTCCGACGACAATAAGGGAGGAATTATTGACTGGAGTCTTGTGAAAGGAAAAGCTTTGTACTGAAACCATGTTGGAGGTGATTTAATGCAGGAAGACAACAGTTCACACATGAGTGACAGCAGAGGTAGCTGCCTGGCGAGACTGGATATTGCAGAGTTGGAATATAAAAATGTAAATATGTATCGTAAATTAGCTACACTCCACAAAGCCTTCACCTTTGAGTAACTGGGTCACATGGAAATTGTGAGCTGCCTGTGCTACAAATGAATGTGAAGACAGGTGAAAACTTAGATTTTCAGAATCACACAGAAGCGTTGGTATTTAGTTTGTGTTTTTAAAAGGCCTCTTACTCATTCTGAGCAACACATTGACCACTATTCAGCTCCAGGCTTGTGCAGCTCTAAATGACCTCTGTTGCTGTTTTCTGTCTTGTTGAAAAGCCAGTGGCCGGATGTCCTAAAATGACCATTAGGATTTCCTTTCACTAAGCTGTCTGGCTCTAGGGCAGCTGGAAATCGCCATTGGAAAGGTCTTTGAGGTCTTTTGGGACTGAATAATGAATGCAGTTGTTAAAGCTTTCTCATTTGTACAGACATGGTTAACATGGCAGCTTACCAGCAGCCAGCTGTCCAGTCAGGCACTGATTACGCTTTTCACACATGCAGAAGGAAATGACAGTGGATTTACATGAGCATTATGCATCCTTTTGACCCCCTTTTTCTGTCTTCCAAACAATTTTGCAATAGCTGACTAACACATGAATAATTTCTCCAAATATTTTAGTTTAAATATAATGCACAGGACATTGTTTGTATGCTTGCTGTCAAAAGTCTAAAGACAATTCAGCTTGACTGGTGGGATGAATATCATCCCTATATCGCATTCTCTTCCCTACTTTCTCACTCTCCCTCTGTGTGCGTGTGCTGGAGGGTGCAGGACTCCCAGAGGTTCATGTCTGTGACTCTAAGCAAGAGTGACATTTCTCTGACAACACCCAGAACAGGCACATACATGCACGTCCACACACACGCTCTCTCTCTGTCTCTCTCTCTCTCTCAAACACACACACAGACGCATATTGTCTTTTTTTCCTTCTTTTTCTCCCCTTTGCTCTGTAGTTCACAAACATGTCATTGAGGGGATCCACAGCAGAAAAAGACCCGAACAATGCATGCAAACCATTGTAATAAGAGTGGTTGAGGCTATTAAGGCTGCTAGATTGTATGGTGGGAGTGACAGATGCCAATTAGAGCACAGACATGCTCAATCATCTGGGCAGTGCTGGACAAACTGTGGTCAGTATTATGGAAACAACATTCGTTAGCCTAATGGCTGCAACAATGGGACTCACACTGTGTATTTTTCTGTGTGTGTGTGTGTGTGTGTGTGTGTGTTCCCATCTGCTCTCTTTTGCATTGCAAAAGGTACCTCCTGACCAGTTTTCTGTACGACCTTCCTTTCCCCCGCTTGATGAATCTTTTATGAGCCTGGCAATGTGGGTTTCTGTGTAGAAGATTGGAATATAAATATGGCTGTTGCACCTAGAGCTCTTGATCCGACTCCGACACAAAAGCTTTCGTAAGACTGAGCAGACTGGGCAAGCTGCTGCTTGAACGGCGCCCCGTACATCTCTTCACTTTTATCAGAAGAAACACATCAAAGAGTGTCATAGGTGTTGCCTTCACCTTCTCGACAGCACGCCGCACTCAGAAGAAATTCTGCTCTTCAAAGTAGCCGGTTCTTTCATTTATTGCTCATATTTACGTATTGAATTTCAGGGTTGTAGCAGCAAAGATAGCAGAAACGAGATGTGATAAATAAGAGTCAGAATGAATCAAGGGTGAAATCCTCGGACTACGTCTTTCTCTATAAACATTTTAACTCTCTCTTTTCTTGCATCTTTTCTATATTCATATTTTATTTAATAATGTTGTTTCTTGAACATTATGTTTAAGTGTGACGGCACCACCTTCAATGCTGAAGCCAAACTCAATTGCCTGACTTTCGTTTTGGGAAATGTAAGAAAAGGGCTAAGCAGCGCAGTAGAAGCGCAGGAGGGAAGCCGAACGATTTACTCAATGCATTTTCCATGTAGCATTACCAGGGTCACTGTCACTCAGTGGGGCCATTGATGAGGGTGGCTCCCTCTGACTGCGCCACAGTCAGAGGGAGGGGGCGCAGCCCCCAGACGCCACTGCATATCAAGCAGGCTGGCGGAGCTGCTCTCTGCAGCCTCTCTGTGAGCAAGGTAGAGAGGTGCTTTGATAGAGACATTACAAGACAGGGGCGATAACAAGATGCTCCACTGGATGGAATCCCATCTTTTAGTATATAATTCTTCCTGACTGCAAACCTGCTGGGATTTCTCAAAGTTTCCGAGACACACAGACTGACTAGTGTGTAATGCTGGTTTTGAAAAGTCCATTTTAAAGCCACAAGTTTCAGCTTATTAAAAGAAACTCATATATCATATGAAAGAAGTAGGCAAAATGAAATATGATGACATATCCTGAAAGAAAATGAATCAAGCTTTGATGAATCACACAAATTTGGAGAAAACCCTTGCAACATACACACACTTAAATGTTTAATTGATTTGTGTGTTCTGAATTAGAAATGGGTGCTAAAAATCAGTCGCTCTTACAGTAGGTCCCACATTCAGCTTTTTAATGAAACCATAATAACTTATAGCATATCAGTTGGGTTAACTCGGTGTACAAATATGAATTATTTTTTGCTGTCCTTTTCAAAAATAGGCGGTCTCAAAAGTACAAAAACACAAAGGACCAAAATGGGTTTCATCATCTCTAAAGAAAGCAGTCCCCCTCCAGCCCTCACTAATCATCTTGACAACAGACATCCACATTTCATCTCAATAATGTTAATGCAACTGTGTTTGAAGGAACAAGTACAGCTTTGATCGTGCTTTTAATTTATTGGAAAGGGCTCAGATGCATTACAAACAGCTAAGAGAATATACACAGAATAACATTCATATAATCACATAAAAACTCACATATACAGTAACTCTCACATAGTCGCTACAGATGGATGTTGTAAACTGAAGATGCTGCGATGATCTGAGTTGTGAGCAGTCTCAGTACAAAGTGAGAGGATGTGAACTGAGTTTGAATTAGTGGCTGGTGGAGTAGCTGAGCAGGGCGACATTGGCTGGGGGTGTGTTGGGGATAGACAGCACAAAGATATGGATTACAAGCAGGGACAGGGGAAGAAATAGTCAGGGAGATCCTCCCAACTGTGCCTGTGGGGTGATTATCTTACCCATCTGAACCAAAGGAAGAAGAATAATTAGAGGCCTATCGCTCCGTCGCTGTGATTTTCTTCCGCTCACTGGCAATGACACTACTTGCAGATTGACTTTAATTAGCTATATATCACCTAATCAATACAGCCATGACCATGAAAAGAAAACAAAAAAAAAAAAAAACAACAACAACAACAACAATGGCATATGCATCCTGTTGCTTTGGTGACAGAAGCACAGGGCACAGCAGGAAGAAAGGATGAGTGCTGAAAGACCAGATGTGAGATGAAAATGATCCAGAGTGGCATCTCTGTGGAAGGGGGGAAAAATGTCACACTCTGATAAAAAAAACAACACTATACATATAATTACAGTGTAAGTACATGTGTGTGTGTGTGTGTGTGTGTGTGTGTGTGTGTGTATATATATATATATATATATATATATATATATATATATATATATATATATATATATATATATATATATATATATATATATATATATATATATATATATATATATATATATATATATATATATATATATATATATGACAAGGTGAGAGAAACAGGTTGAAGTCTATTTTTTTGTAGTTTGAAGATGTCAGAATCTCTCCCAGGATCCAACAAAGCAATACCTGTTATATTTTCTGAGCAGCAGAGCAGAGTGCTTTAGCCACTCTAATGGTGATATGATGAATAGGAATTCAGGTGAGGTCTTCCTCTTTACGCCTCATTGCCTCAGGCTACCGGGCCTCTTCGGTCCAGCTCTCAATTCTTACTCCTCCAGTGAGAGTAACAGCTTGCAATGAGCTGGTGCAGGGATCTTCAGAGAAGAGCACTACGCACTTGTCAAGCACATTTTTCTTCTCCGTATGCTCTGGATCGATATCTGTCCCCGCCATGCCTAAATCTGTGTTGATCTTATCCAAACGGCACTGACCGAGAAAATCAAATGTGAACTGCAGTCTTCGTTTCAAAATTAAAATAAATTATTTGTGTGCAGAACATTGAATATTTAAAAAGTTTGGAAAATCTTTTTAATATCGGACATTAAACAGAATATTAACATGAAAACAGAGCAGTTACATTCCAGTGCACTGCAAGACACACGTGTCCTTGCAAGATTTCTTTGTCAAACCCACAAATATGGTTGTCATGCATAGTTTTGTCCCTGTATGTTTTTCATTAAAAGTATATTAATAATGTTATTTGTAGGTAGCGTACATTTCCCTAATCTTCATTACCCATTCATGCTCATTATAGAGGACAGTTCTGTCATTACTGTTTAGGTATTGGATCGGCTTTTCCTTGCTTTCTTGTCCACTTTACTTGTTTCAGTTGGGCAACAACAAATGCATGTCCCATGAAGAATATGCAGCAGATTCAGACAGATATGTCTGTAAGAAAAGCATATAAAATAATATACAACTTCAAACCCTTCTTGTGCTGCATGAAATAACAGCGAAAATAGGGATGGTCCTTCAGAGATTATGTTTGCCCGCCGATTCATGCTCTCTCCAATGTAGTTACCAGGCACCCTACAACACCAGATCCAGAACTGTATTATGTAGGAATCCATGAAGCTGTTGTTACATCGGCCCCCAAGAGATTCACTCTCTTGATCTAATACAACCCCCTACAGTGTAGCATACAAAGGCTTTTATTTTTAATTCTCTTTCTCCCTCCTCTCATCACCTTCCCACCTTATCACTCAAAACACTACTCTTCTCACATTCTGCTCCATACTACACACTACATTATTCATATAAACCCTTTATTTCTTCTCTCTGTGCTCATTTTCTTTGGTTTGTTGATATTTTGCTCTCTGTTTGTTTGTGTAATCACTGAATGGCTCACTGGCTCTTCATTCAGACAAGCTGGCGGAGACTTTACAGATTATGGCTGGAACCAGCAGGGTGGTGGGCAAAACTGTTTATTTATACTCATAATTCTTTTCGTAGGAGCATTGCAAAATTACTTATCAAAAGCAAAAGGGACAGTTTGTTTATGTAAAAGTTTGTGTACACAATTTTGCCTATAACTCCATTTGGCTCGAAATGTAATATTCAGTTAGGGGATGTTAATGGGATTTCCCTCCACTGCACAATGTGCCTGCATGACGGTAATAACGTCTCCCTAATTAAATGTTACAGCTTCTGTGAGCATTAATGACCTGAAGATAGATGATACAAATGGACTCATCAGTGTGAGCTTTGACAAACAGGATGGACACTGCAGGCTTCTGTCCCATCATCACTAATATACAGTACATGGCTCATGGCTTCTGCTCATTGTTTTCCCTTGACCGTTTCCAGCACAGAGTGTTACGATTGTGATGAAGCAAACCCTGAGTGAATCCCTGAGTCTGTAAATGGCAGGATCTCACCGCTCCCCTCTGCTCCTGTTAGTTTTGTTTTTGCAGACGTGGCAGAAAACAGATAAGATGTAGATTCACCCCCTTGGGAAGTTTCAAATACACCAGCCACCTTTTATTCTTTATTTTTTTTTGGTGATTCCCTAGCTGTTTATCGCTCTTAGTCTCTTAAAAAACATTAGTCTCGAGTCGAACATGATTTCCTATCTTTTTTGCCTTTTACCCCCTCTTATGTAACCAAGCATAATGATTAACCAATCACAGTGATATCTAACCTCTGTGACCGTGTGACATTTGTAAACAATGACTCAGACAGAGACCAAAGAGAAGATGCAGACACTTTGTTCAATGTCTCTCTCCTTAGTCATCTAGTGAGGTACGAGGTGCACAATGTCTAAGAACAGCACTCAGTTCATCTACAAATATAGAAGAATGAATCATTGATGAAACAAAGTACTCTGAAAGTATCATAACAACAACAATAATACGACACTAGGAGTACAAAAGGTAAATATGAAAATACTCCCAGTCTATTTCAATTTTCCAAATTGTATCTCATAAATTAGATGCATTTTTTTCATTTGTTCTGCCTAAGACTGATCAACTGTTTTAGAAGGGGATAAAACATAATTATTCTGGATGATAATGACAAGGCTGCTTCCCCAAGATCGGTGAAGGGCATTAGGAAGAGGGAAGTAGCCATGGGGGGCAGCCTCAAATAGACGGCTTTCTTTGAGCCTCGGCTACCTTTCCGCCAGGAAGAAGAGTTCCATTTTGATGTCAGTAATAACTCCATTTACAGGAAAAGCTCTCCATATGTAGGAGAGAGAATGTTTGATTTGCTGGGTGGGGACAAAAAGGTCAGGAAGTGGCATGGCTTGTTGCTTGTCGGAAACAGAAATGGGTAAGGTCATTACCAGGTCGTCATGTAGGCACTAAATGACCACGGCAATTATGAGCTCTACAGTATGTGAGCGTGTATCTGTGTGTGTTCGCCTCTGATGTGGATGTGGGGGCAATTTAGCAGTGCTTCAGGAAGGGCTGCAATGAGCTGTGTTCAGCTGGTGGTGTAGCAATGAAGAGGGGCAGACAACGGAGCCCATGCTGCAGAATGCATGGCAGCTGACTGCCATATAAATATATTTATCATTGCTTTAATCGAGGCAGTTTCTTTTTGTCTTTTTCTTAGTAGGCCTCGGGCAGGCTATGGTGCCTTGCTAGAATCTGACTCTGCTTTTCTAGATTCAAACATATAAAGTATAGTTTAACATGCCAAATAGCCCTGAAATAACTATGTAGAGGCTCACATGGACTGTTGATATTGCAATCAAGGGAGCAATCAAGAGCAATCATCCCTTGTATGAATAAATTTGAATGCATGTTAAGGAATATACTGATGATGCTATGCAGTGGCCCAAACCAATATATTTTTTTAATCATTTGCTCATTTAAAGGAGGACTCAAATGGAACATTAATATTTTGTAATTTACCATTTAAAGTGCTTGCTACAATATACAGTTTAACCTAACTTAAATGCAGAATTTACACATCTTTGTTTCGTTGCTGTTGTACTTTGTAATTTGTGCTCCACCACCATGCTTGGTTATTAATATCAGCTATTTGTGCTGATGTGTGGTATTTGTTTGTTTTAATATGGTATTGTGCATCATGAAGTCTGAGCTTCTTACCTTTGGCCACATTTGCCCAAAGGAACAAGTTTAAGAAAATTTGTTCAAATGCAGCTGTGCAAACCAAAGTCATGCTGACATGTTTTAGGAGAGGTGGTTTTACCTGGTAGCTCTTCCAAACAAGCCAGGCGTGTGAAGTGTTTTCTAAATGCTTTGTCATGAAATTTAACTGAGGTGTGTCGAGGTGAACATGTAGCTCTAGGGTGTTTTTCTCTAAGCTTTGCACATTCTGACCATTTGGGTGCACCTAATGCAAGGTGCATTCCTGGGAAGATTGTCAAGTGTCTTGAATGTTGTCCACTTCTGAATGAGCTTTGTCACTGTAATATAATGGACTTCAAAATGTAAATTGGAAATTGCTTTATAACCCGTCCCAGAGTGATGGGACGCTAACATGTAAATCTGAGCGCTTTACTGATGTCTTTCCTTATTTATACCGAGTTAACACGCACCTGAATGTTCCAGTCCAGCGATTCCAGATCAGCCAAAGTCCGAATTCAGACTTTTGACTTTATTCTCAGAATTCTGAGGAAAAAAAAGTCAGAATTCTGACTTTTTTCTTAGAAAAAAGTTGTTGTTTTTTTCTTCAGTGGCCCTAATACTCTTCCGTAGTTGTTAATAACACAATTTAAATTATTTTGGGCTGTCCATTATAGGTTATTTTTTGGACCAGGTCATTTTTTACCGTATTCTCCAACCTAACAACCGTTCATTCACAGTCAGGTGTATGTGAATCTCTGAGAACCTGCTGGACCAGTGGGAATTACTAGACATGTTTCCAAACCCTGTGCTCATCAAATTTTTATTTTTTCTCTCAGTGCATTATCGCCACATGCTTGAAACAATTTATCACAAAGCCCTCCCCAGATAAAATACGATCATCCTATAATGCAGACCTGTATGGTGATTTTAAGAAATTTGCAAAAACCTGCCAGCACTTTTCTCTGCTGGGTCCTCAGTTTTCTGACTGGCAGAAAATAGGGGGCATATGTGGAGCATCATGTATCATCTGCCCTCACTTTAAGGCCCTTGACAATTTAGCCAGCAAATGCTGATGTTTGAAAAATTTGGTGAATATGCCTGCGTACATCCAGCCTTGCAAAAAGTTAAGAGCACGATGTCCAAAATTTCTTGATGTATGCCAGCATGTGGCTCATTTATCCTGCATACACAGGCTATAAGTTATGCAATCATTGACACGTTACTTGTAAATTACTCATAAGTCAAAATACAGTACACTGAGATATTGTTTAGTCACCCAGAACTTATTTCTAACCAATGAGTAACATGCTTTGGACTTACGTGTGTCTTATATCACACTGATCTCTAAGGCATATTGACATTTGCAGACGTATCTGACGTGTTGAGGAACCCGTCAGTAATCACCTCAAGACTCTATGGTGAGCAGATGTCCATTTGAGAGATGGAGGATCCGGCGAGGCTGGGACGAGAATATGTACAAGCTGTCCATCTAGTTATGAATATGCTATGTATGTGCCCAAAATTAAAAAAACAACACAGACAGTCTGGCGTATACCGGCGTTTTAGAGAAATGATGTGTCGGCATATGCCGGTTAAATTGTCAAGGTGACAGGGCCCTTAAACACAGGGCCCTGTTCCAAGCCTCCTGCTGAACTCCCTTCACTACCTTCTGCTACCTGTGGAGGCTGACTCGTCAAAATTGTGGCGCCAATGAAGCTGAACTGACTTGAACTGCTAAAGACTAAACGCAACAACACAGCGAAGGTTTCTCCCTTCAACATCTAACATTGTTAGATTAACGAGACTCTCTCTACTCCCTCCCACACACACACACACACACACACACACACACACACACACTCACACACTACCTAGTATCCATTCTTTCTCACCTTTGTCACCTTTTAATCTTTACACAGTTGGACAGCTGCTTACACGTTTCACCTCGAATTGTACTTACACCACTGTGTATGAGACAAATATAACTTGAATTTCAGACAGGCGATGCATTGCCATACAACAGTTTTTAACCGTGGATTGTGACACTACTTTGCTTTGGAAATAGAGACAAATAAGACTTTGCTCATATGTCATATGCCATCGATCACCTCTGTGGTTAGAGTGCGACAGACGTCCTACTTTATTTGTGATGATTGCCCGCTGATTGAATTATTCATCTGGATAGGGTGCGTTCTTGTTTCTCTCTGCATGCCTGGGTCGATGCAAGTGTATATTATAGCATTCCTGTGGTCGCTATAAAATGTAAAGCCCCAGATGAGTTTCCACAATCAAAGGCCCAGAGGAGCCATTAATAGATTAAACACTCCATGTTAAAACACACCACTGTTTCGTCTGAGCTGAACCCTGGGGTACAGCCTATTTATGCCATTTAAATAATTGCCATGGTAATAAGGTCACACTTTGTTTAAGCTGATTTTGATCCTGATTCATTTAGAAGGTTGTGGGCCTCCTTGTCCATCAGCTAATTAATGAATTATGACTCAGAAAATAGCCAGTGTTTTTGAATCCAGATGACTCCAGCATCTTTTGAAGACGCAGGCAGGCTTGATTTCCATGCATGATAGATCTGCATCGCTACAAAAGGAGAGCTGTGTGGTAAGGTGCAGTAAAAACTCGCTCCCGTGTTGTAGTTGTGAATCAGTAGATGTTTGTGCTCAGTAATAATGTAGCTAGTGTTTAGCCCCTTTCTGCTCCCAAGTATTGTTACCTCACCAAGAGCTTCTCTCCGTGGCCTTGGGGCTTTCTAGTGCTCTCATGCCATTCACGGGTCTGCACAAATGCTGCCATTTCTCTGGTTGGTGGGCATTTTCACCATTTACACTAATTAAAAATGCTCTTTATAGAGTACACCACAGGCAATTGAGAGACTAGTTTCATTTATTTTTTAATCTATTCATAATAAAGCGCATCTATTTTGCAGCACCAACACATCATGAATATACAGTAGGTGGAAGTTCCAAATATATTTACAGCATTCTTGCATATAAATGCAAGAATACAAGTATGTGGATAACATAACAGTTTATACACTCAGCGCATACGCAGTCGAGTTTAAGAGACACGGCAGGATAAAGGGGAGACAGATGATATGATGGCATTTCTTCTTATTGCCAAAAGGGTCAACAAAACAACAGGGGGAGGGAGAGTGAGGAGGGTTAAGGGCAAAATTAAATTTGTGGAAAAGGAGAACAAAAGAGTGTGATAAAGAATGGCACGTAATGACACTGCGGAGTTGCAGAGAATATTAAGCTAGACAATTATTTAAAAAAAAGGAAATTATAAAGCATGGAATGGCTATGAAAATGTATTTTAAAAAAAAGGATTAAATTAATACAGGTTAAATGGCTAGCTTCCTGACTGGCTATGATTTAATGAAAGCTTGTTCTGCCAACAGACGCTGTGATTAGTCAGTTGATTGGCAGAGCCTCAAATTCTTTGAAGTATGACAGACTGTCCTCATCACTCTCATTATTTTCATCTTTTATTTGGTCCGATACCTTACAAAAGATGGCATCTGACCTGTACTCTGTAAATGGAATTTTAAAGCGTTCAGGAACACTTCACTCCACGCTGCAAAGGCAACAGAGGACAGAGATGAAAAGGTCCTGCAAGCTGAATAAAGATGAAAATGTGAAATGAATATTGAGCTCACTTTCATTCTACTTCGGATCTTAAATCTAAAGCGTAAAGACATCTCATTAAGACTTTTCTGTCTGAATCTATTAGTGTAGAGCTACAGAGTGCAATAAGAATGTATGACCATTTAAAGTTTAATTTGATCTATAATGACAATTACTGCCACCTCAACGTACTAGCGTCGGGCACTCTGTGTTGTTTTGTCAGGCCAAACAATCCAAATTTTTTTTGTTGTCTACTGATTATTGATAATTATTATTTCAGACTCCAGCATGTGTTTATTTAATGATCAGAAAAGGTCACACTGGATTATTTCTAAATCAATAAAACTGTTGAGTGATCATGGGGGCTCAAAGATCGCATAAATGAACATGAAAAATCATAAATTTCTACATTGTTCCGGTTCTACATTGGTTCCGGTCTTATTTAGAAAGCAGGAGTTTCTCTGTTTGTTTGGGCCAGTTTTTCTCGTCTGCATCCCCTCTTAATTGTGGGGTGCCTCAAGGTTCCATATTGGGTCCAATTCTTTTTTCTTTGTATATGCTTCCCTTGGGCTCCATTTTTCGGAAACACAAAATTGCTTTCCACTGTTTTGCCGATGACCTACAAATTTACCTGCCCATAGAGTCTAAGTGCAAAAAGTCAATTGAACCTCTCCTCATCTGTCTCGAGGAAGTCCAGTCTTGGTTGCACAGTAACTTTCTCAATCTAAACAAAAATAAAACAGAAATAATAGTCTTCGGTCAGCCAAACATTTTAGATGGGCATGACAGTGTGATTGGTCCCTTATCTGTGTACTGTAAACAATCTGTAAGGAATCTTGGTGTGATTTTTGATTCTGGTTTTAAGTTTGACAAACAGATCGGTTCAGTGGTCAAAGCTAGCTTTTTCCATCTACGGCTTTTAAGTAAGGTAAAACCATACCTTCCTTTGAAAGACCTGGAGAGAGCTATTCATTCTTTTATCACCAGCCGGCTAGATTACTGTAATTCCCTCTACTCTGGGATTGACCAGCTGTTGCTCCGCCGCCTGCAGACGGTTCAGAATGCAGCAGCTCGTCTGCTGACTAACAAGAAACGTCGTGATCATATCACTCCTGTCCTGGCCACCCTGCACTGGCTTCCAGTCCAGTACAGGATCCATTTTAAGATTTTATTACTGGTTTTTAAGAGTTTAAACGGTACGGCACCGTCTTATTTATCTGAGCTTTTAAACCTCCATGTTCCGGTCAGAGCTCTGAGGTCCACCAATCAGTTACTTTTAACTATTCCTCGATCTAAACTTAAAAGCAGAGGGGACCGATCCTTTTCCTTCACTGCCCCCAAATTATGGAACAGACTACCTTTTAATATCAGATCTGCTGAGACCACTGAACGTTTTAAAACCCTGTTAAAAACACACCTCTATGCATTGGCGTTCCCACCATCCTGAGCATGACATCTTGGTTTCTTGTGTATGAGTACTTGTATGATTGTAGTTTATTACCTTTGTTTTAATTGTTTTTAATTATATGTATTACTTTTATTGTACTGTTTTATGTTTTATTTTAAATCTGCACTAGTATGGATATTTTTTTTTGTTTATTGGTCAGTCTGGAATTTTCCTGTTCTTATGCTGTACAGCACTTTGGCTAAACTGAGGTTTTTTAAATAGTGCTTTATAAATAAACTTGAATTGAATTGAATTGAATAAATTCTCATGAAAACTCCCTTATCATAAAAACCCGTGTCCACGTTTTCCTCTACAACGACCTCGTTTTGAACTCTAGAAAACCTGGAGACATCCTGATTTAGTTTTTGTACAAAAGGTTAAAGTAAATGTTGGTGTAGTTCTGTTGAAAGAGGCGGATTTAAGGGACAGTGTGTATTTACTGCCTGTGTGTATTATGCAGCACCAGTGATCCTGGTGCTGCATAATACATTGCTAGTGGCTTAGTTGGTAAGCTGTCCAAACTGCAACACGGGCAGGACATTTTTTATGGCCACAGATTTCTTACTGTATTAGAGTGTAATTATCCTGCTTATCTCATGTGCAGTGGCTGTGGTTGCACATGAGGTGGTAGGTCTTTTTAATTATCCATGAAGGTACATTAACAAGCTCCAGCTTAAGTGATTTATTTCCTCCTTCGCCCCTCCCACTGTACGTTTGCACCAGCTTTTCTCTGGATAAAGCTGACTAGAGAGATTTGCTTAAATGCAGATTCAAGGTTAAAAATTGGTCCGGGTCCATGTTTAAATCTTTGCTGCCACCCAGTGAATATGGACATTACTGCATCTTCATCCGAGCATGTGTTGCAGGAAATATAAAGCATTTAGATCCTTCTTGCTCAGGTGATAGAGTGGTCACCTTTCAATCAAAAGTTAAATACAAAAAGTATATTGAGTGCATACATTGATTCAGAAGAAGTGCAATAGTGCTTGGTGGAACTGAGAAACACATTAAGTGCTTTGTAGTATTTAGATACGATTACAAAACAATACATGTGTTATACATGGATAAACAGGGCTCTAAATAAGTATTTCCATGAGGTGACTGGTACCTGTTATTTGATTCAGTTTCCTTAATTACAACGAGACGCAGACGCCATCGTTTGCGCTTAACAGTTTATGCTTGCACTTTCACTAATAACCACACGGGGGCAGTCTCGCTGTACAAATGGAGGCAATTACAGAGGGAGCCAGCAGGTGAGCTAAAATGTGCTGACACTCTTTTGGAAGGAGTACAGAAAGCTGTCTCTTCTGATATGACAGTTTACCCCACACAGAAAAAAAAAAAAAACATATTACCCACCCAGTGTGCCTGGATGAGGAGCAGAAGCCACCCAAGTCTGACAAAATGAATGAGTGGCTTCTGCTCCCCATCCAGAGCAGGCAAACCTGGAAGAAAGATACCCTGCCCGTTTTGTGTGAGCATGCCACTCCGTCGTCATTATGCATGGTTGTTTAGGGTGTAAAATAACACTAGTAATGGTCTAATATCACGCCAGAAATTACTACAAGAAAAAAAATGGGCCAAGCTTTGAGAAGAAACTTGAAAGTTCCTGCAATTTTCATACCTGTGGCCCCCTCAACAGAGATGAGTGGAAAATTCAGGCAGCTGTGGTTAGGAGAAATTTTCCACAATCCACAGCCGCAATCTAGACTCCTGTGCACATCTGAAGTCTGTCCTGAAATAAGCTGAAATCAAGTTTCAGACTCAGTCATTGAGGTAAAATTACTTTAAACCAGGCAGAGAAGCAGTCACTTTGATAGTTGGTGCTGGCTTACCTGCTTAAAGTTGAATCAAGACAGCTGTGTAACAAACAAAAAAATAACAAATAATCAAAAAAAGAACAAAAACTATGTTGTACCTATGTAACCCTTCGTAGCTATGATTTTCAATTCCAAAGTTTTATTTGTGAGTTTTAAGAAAGTAATAATATTTCAAGCCAAGGATGGAGCATCTTAGTTCAGGAAGTAACAACAGCAGCTATACAGTAATGTGGGCTTCATCACAGAGCAGAAGGACACCTGAACTGAGCAGCAGTAGCGAAGAACACCTGGATCTCGTCAACATTATTGGAGAATTGGAAGTGGATGTCATGCAGTGTTTAATATTGCATCTATTTTCCTCATTTTAAGGATCCTGCTAACACTAAGGCTGTTTTATTTTTTGTTTTATCTATTTGTGTATAGACCCAAATATGACTCTACAGGATCATTTGTTTTCATTCACTATACTATCTGAAATAAAGTCCCAATATATTTCTGCCAAACACAATAAAATCATAAACTGCATGTAAACTCCACTGCATGTAAAAAAAAAAAACCCACACATTTTAACAAGTTACAAGAATATAGAACACCTGAATGTAGTGCAGCTCTCCCTTTCACCACATTTCACCACTTTGACAAACTTCTTAGTCAAACTGAGCAAAGTCAAACAGACAGCTGAGGATGCAGATGCAAGTAATCGACAAGCTTTCCACACAAGGTGGCGCTCCCATCCCAGCCTAAACACAAATGAAAGTACCTTCACGTCTCCTGCACCTTGCTGAACCAGCTGTCCTCTTCACAGATGAGATGAGCCCCATGGACAACCTTCACATCTATCGTGTTGTATTCTCAGTTTCTTCTTCCATACAGAAAGTGTGATGGGACTGCAGTATAGCCTGCTGTGCAGACGATGGGACTCAGATGCCCTGGGCTTTCACATGTCACATAACATAGAGAGTAGATCAACACTCTGAAATGTCTTTACAAGACCTCTATGCAAGTGTAGACACACACGCAGATACTAAGATGTGAGTCATAAATGGACAATCAAATGTCAGAGAAAAGGAGAGGGAAGGTAAAGACTGGATAGATGCATGCAAAATGAGGCTGGCAAAAAACAGAGCAGGGGCTGATAGGGAGGGGATTAGACACAGAGGCAGCCAATGCGCAGCTCTGCATCTTGAGGAAGAGAGGGGGGAGAGAGAGTGGTAGCAGGAGGGAGGAAGGGGGTGAAGCTGAGCCAGTCACTCTGAGAGTGGAAGACTCTCAGTGTGATGCTTTTGGACGTGGGCTGTTCTTTCCTGACAGGTCTCTGCCCATCCTTCGGACTGAGGCAGGGGTGTGTTAGTTTGTTAGCTGTGCTTCACCCAACCTTAGGAATCTGCTGCTGCTCGGGCAGAATTAGAAGCTGACTGCCTAGTTTCCCTGCCCAGGTTGTCTGAAGCAGAGGGGGGGTTTGACTGGAGTGAGGTCTAGGCTAGGGCAGGGCAGGGCTGGCTGTTGGGCCGTTTGTGCCCACAGAAAGAAATCATGACTGTTCCTATGCTTAAGATCGGGGCAGTGCTCAGCACAATGGCTATGGTGACCAACTGGATGTCACAGACCCTGCCTTCACTGGTGGGACTCAATGGGACCACAATCTCTAGAGGGGGCACCTCCGAGAGGATTGTGAGTGTAAGTATGACTCTATTGCTTCTTGCAAGTGTGGTTTGAGCTTCTATGACAGAGATGAAACAGTGACACAGCAGTAGACAGCACACGGAAAGTAACGATACAAGACTTATTTTGTGCTTATATGTTTAACTCCAGAAGAAGCAGAGGGGTTTTGGAGGAGAGTGTACAGATGGGAGTCTGTCTCAAGGGTTGTACTGTGGTATATTGAAAAAGAAGCACATTGATCCAGCATATGCATGTAAGACCAGTGTTGGAACCAGACAAGAATGATGCATAAATGCATAAACATAATGATGCTGAATTGTCTCCGTGTGGTTGTGAGTGATGGAGAACGCAGCGTGGACATCTGTGTTATAGTCGAGGCTTTTGCCAAGATGATGTGAATTGGGGAACTGACCTGAGTGAGACTCAGGTTGATCCCATCTGTGAGTCTGCTCCGCATTTCAGAATCAAAATGTAAGACTATATATTTGCATTTTGTTTGTTAACTGTCTCATTTTGTTGACGAAAGGTGAAACCAAGACAACTATCAAGCCGAGGAATCAGTTAGACATTTTCAGGCTCATCTGTGGTTTGTGAGTGCTTTTTTTTTTTTTTTTTTTTCTTGTCCTGAGTGCATTTTTATGGCATCTTATCCACTTAAGGAAATACTCTGTTGTGTTGAAATGACAGAAATTGAGCCTCCCAAGAGGTGGACGACCATCTGGATATGTGTGCGCATCCAGTCATGCACACGTTTGTGCACGATGCGTGTGTACAGATATGTACTTTGAGTCTGTTGAGACATTCTTGTCTCAAGGGGAGAGGTCGGTCTGTTTGATGAGTTTTTGTAATTTCCACTATCCGTCTTCCATTTTTTTGTCTGTTTCATGTTGCTTTGAAGAACCAGCTTGAATGTTTAATTCGAAGAAGAAGACATTATGTTACATCTTTGTGGATCAAGCGCGGACAAATTTTGTTGTAAAACTGTAAGTTACTTAAGACAGTGATTTGAATCGTCAGCAATATTATTTTCACCTAACACCTAACTTCATAATCTTGGCCAGAATGAGCATGTAATTGCAGCGTTTTCCTCGGAGAATAAAAACATTACCATGTTTATTTTTATTAAAATCAGTCAAAACAAAATTCATGAGTATTAGCTTTATCATTTGCATTTCAAAAGAATTTATATAAGACATTAACATAAATTGTTGTTAATGCAAATTTTCCTTTAGAAACATCTCACTCACAACCAGTGGAGGAAGAGAAAAATAAAACTCTTACTGAAGTTCATTTAATCAAAGTTTTCATCAAAAGTGTGAGCCAGTTTGACGGTCCCAGGAATCCCTGCGTTTGAATAGTTGCGTTGTGATCGTGAACGTCTTCACTCTGGAATGATCTCCGCTTACAAACAATGGCAGCAAATGAAACTTTAATGTAAAACCTCGCTTCAAAGTCCCGTCGGGTCTAATGAGACATTTGCCTGTGATGATCTAAGAAGCAGTCGTGACTCACAAACTGTTTAGAGCTCTAATCAAAGATGATCTAGGTCTGCTCTTGTGACACTCTTGCGCTATTGTGCCAGTGGCGGTTGCATGGCTGCTCAACTGCCCTCCACCCCCTCTCTACCACCCCGGCGCCCGAGCATGCCACGGTCCACGGTCTCCCAGCTCAGAGCGATTTTTAAAAAGTCTGCTTCACTTGCTCGCTGTGCCTGTCTTCTAACCAGCTGATCCTCAAACACAGCTGACTGAGTTCAAATATGCCTTTCTGCAGTGGCACCGAGCACAATACTGCCTGGATGCTTGTGCACATCTGGATAGTGCAAAACCATGTTTCTTAATGAGCAGAAAAAGACTTAACGCTACACAGGACGCTGACACATCCATGGAGCTGGTATGGCTGTAGAGTAATGTCTCGACGAAAATAAGCCATGTAGATCTGCCAGGGTGTCCAAAAGAATAAAAAAAATCTGGCATTAGTTTTGCTGTAACTGATTAAGTTTTAGTGTGTGAATTTACATATGTTCAAAATTACATTTTCAATGTGAACACATGCAGTCTCAAACACAGCCATTTGATTATTTAGCTTCTATTCTTTGTCGTCAGCTGCCGAGTGTTTAGTGATGTATTCGAGTTTAAGTCTGTGAAAGATGGACTGCCTGCAACAGCGGAGACACTGGGATTTAAATATCACAGAAGAGTCGTATTGCATGCAAACAAGTTTCATTACAAGATAGAGTGCTGGTTATAAATACTGACAGTGTTAAAATCTAAGCTTGGAAGTGTTTGAACATTTTCAGAAGTGAAAGCAAACAAATCAGCTTTAAATTATCTAAGTGCTTTAAAATGTTTTACAAAAAGTGTTTTAAATAGTTTAAATAGTTTCCAAAGAAAATATAAAAGCAAGACTTCCCTGTGCCATTTTATAATCACTATATCAGTAAATCAGTTTTAAAAATGGCTTATTGTTTGCACTTTCCTTTTCAAATTTGCAAAAAACTATTTAGCTGTCTGAGAGCACCAAAAATACTTTGATAAATACAAGACAGGTCAGGAGAAGGTGCACTAAGTCAAAAGAAGAAACTAAGTGACAAATGTAAAGAAAAGTTTGTGATGCTGAAGCAGGTCAGAGTTTCATCCCGTAGCAGATGCGGCTGAACCAAGCAGGCTACGATAAAAGTAAAAATCATCTGTGCTAAAACCTTCACCGGTGGGCTACAGCCTGTCAAGGATCATGTACCACGGACAGAAGAAATCAAAGTAAAGTTATTTGGGAATGCAGAAAAAAATAAAATAACAACCTATACATTCAGAGATACAGTGCAGAGCTTCTGTCATGCTATAAGCCTGCTTTGATGCTTCTGCTTCTGTAAGAACTGAAATATGAAATCAGAGAATTTACAATAGCATAAAATAAAATCATTTTACAGGGAAACGTATCACCCAGTCACAGAAAAGCAGTTTCAAGACAAAGATCGTGGGTCTGGCGACAACAAAAGACACAAATGAATGCTTGGAAAAAAAAGATTTATAACCTGACCAGCGATGGATCCTGACCTACATCCTAATAAAAATGTTATTTTACATTAATAACTCTGTCCTGCAAAAATATGTGATAAAACTAACAACTCTCCAAAAATACAGAGTCCTGCTAAGCTCTTAAATGAAGTCAGCTGTAGAAAATCTGTGATGATTAAAAAAAAAAAGATGCCCGCTTTACTAAAATAATGACACTTCAAAATTCTCTCAACTATTAAGCAGAAATTGAATTCAAGAACGCCTGCTACATTACTGCGCAATCATCATTTAAAAAAAAAAAAAAATTACAGAAATGTGTGTGTAAAGTGTGCATGAGTGATTTATAAACATGCTATTTTTATATTCCCACTGTGGAATACAACTGATATGAAATACACAACAGCTGGATGTGCACATCTGTGGTGCCAGTGTCTTAGTATATAAAAAAAAAAATGCAAGAAAGAAAAAGAGGTAAAAGGGTAGCATAAGAAGATGAAAAGTAAATACGGCACAGATGATGGCTGTGTAGAAAGAGCCAGGACTTTGAATGTGATTGGGGTCAAGAAGCATCTGTCTTTCAGGATGTGGGACTTTAAACTTTATCACGCCCATCATGCAATCCCATAAAGCAGATTGTTAAGACTGATCCACGGTGGAGGATTAAAGATTAAAGACTGCTGCAGATTTTTATTTGTGCACTTTGCTTTTATGTTTGTCGTTCTGCGTTCAAGCACATATTATTTGAGTTCAGGCTGTGACATGCCCTCTATGTTTGTGGTCAGTGAAAAGCAATGCACGGTGCCAGAATGTTTGGGGAAAGCCAATCTGTATAATACCAGTTTAAAGCGTTTTAATACAGAAGCTGATTATGAGATGGCTTCTTCAAAATAAGAATGGGTATCAGGCTTTTGATATGGATCATTTGTCGTTATGAGAGCATAATTTCACCCTGCTGAATTTCATTACAACACGTGGCTTCATTCCTTTAAAAGCAATTTAATGACCAATTCACACAATTCTGTGATCCATGTTTGAAGCACTGACTGTGTGTAAACAGTTTAAACAGTGTTTTCTCACACGAGCCACCCGGGCGCTCACTCACCTCCCTCCTCTGTTTAGTACGAGGCGTGATGGAGCTGTCTTGTTCCCTGTAAAGAGTAGAATGAATGCAAAATGCTTTTCACCAGTGCACCCAGCACGGCTCTAGCAGCCTGCTCCCATAAATATGGACCTATAAATACTGACTTGGATCAGCTGAGAACATGTGAGACAGAGTTTGCTGCCTGATGGCTTAAAGAAAAGAAAAAAAAAGGAAAATGCACCAGCCCATCGCTGTTGTCATTCAGGTTTGATCTGGTTTGGAACAAGTCAGGTGCTGATGGGAAGTGAGAGGGACACCATTCAGACGGGTGGCAGTCGTAGGAGAACAGCAGGGAGGGGGGTTGCGTGATGAGTTTATGAGTCATATTACTGGCTGGCAACCTTACTGTGCCGACTGGGGTAATCGGTTTTCCTTGGGAGCAGAGACTTTGGGACTTCACTGGGAGTTTTCATTGAGTTTCATTTCAATGGCCAGCAGCTGGCTTGTGCATTGAGGATTGCCTGATTGTTCATATTTGGAAGTTTATTTGTATATTGAGAATTACAGCAGTGACCAAAAAAAAAATGTTTTGATAAATGATGCCATGATATGAATGAAGGCCAGGTCTGCATGGCAAAGACAGACGAGTTTGTTTCGCTGACAGCAAACGCTGAGTGAAGTTAATTCTTCTCAGTTTTGCAGAGAGGAAAATACATGGAAGCTGTTGAACTTAGATTTAAAAAAAAAAAAAAAAAAGAAGCTTGCAGTGAAGCATGCAAACGTAAGAAAGAGACAGATTACATACTTTATTTAGTACTTTTTACTCAGTTATTCTGAACAGCAGAGTCTCTTCTTGATGCTGCATAGATTTTAATCATCTATCTGTCTTTCTAAATATACAGCTTCATCTTAGTTCTCCTTTACCTTCACCCTTTCTCCTCTGTGGTGCCAACCTTCTCTCACATGTGATGCATATTCAGTTCACAGTGTCATGGTCAGTTCTCTCCCATATCTCAGAACTTGTGTCTACTTATTCCATTTGCCTCCTCTGCCTGCTGCTTATGAAAGTTATAATAGACTTCTTGTCATGCTCATAAAGTAAGGAGCTATAGATTTATGAGCTCATTTAACTCTAGCTTTGCAGCAGCCAGCTCCGGGGTTGGTCTAATGAAACGCCAGAGGAAGTCCATATTGTAAGTCGACAGTGATACCACCGGCTTATATGTCTAATTGGATAATCCCTCTGAATTCTGGTAATCATTAACAAAACAAAGAGCCTGCCTCCTTTTATGAAAGTCCTTCTCAGGTGATGGCACATGGAAGTGAGTCAGTTTTTCTAAAGGCCGCCCTAAACTATATACAGTACATTTGCTCACATTTAAAGTTATTGACTTTGTGGAATTGGAAACTTTTTCCCCCCGCAGCATCCTGCGGGAGACAGAGAAGAATTGTGGGCATCTCATCTTAACCCCACTCAGCTGGAATTCACCTGAAACTGTCATTCAGCTTTGGAGCTTGGCATTATTTGAAGTAAGCCAGAGGAAATTTGAACCATTTCTCTCGTCCCCATCAGCTTTTTTTTTACAAACCACAACCCCTCTTCTTCTGCCTAGGAGTATATCAGTAACTCCTACTTCCATCAGTTTCCTCCTGGGAGGATGAGAGCCTGTGGTTGGAGGATGCCAGCAACTGATGGCGAGGCTGTCATATGGGACGAACAGCTAAAAGCAGCACGCCAGAAATCTTTAAGAGTAATTTTAATTTCAGCAAGCAAGTGAAATTGAGTTTTCATTCCTCTTCCCCTTTGTTGTTGTCATTGCTGCCATCTTCTTCTTTAATGGGCTTTTGCACAGCAGCCCTGAGACAGTTTCATATCTGGCACTTAGATATTCTGTGTCATCACTCACATCTAATGGGTGAATTTCTGGGACAGTGAACCGAACACCTCCTCTCTATTGAACTTGTCATCTGTGTCTTGAATGATGCATTATCCTGAAATGCTCTATCCAGCCAGCATTTGAAACCCGGTGAGACGCCACAGGTTCCATGTTCACTTTGCCACTCGAAACGTCCATAAAGAGTTTGTAATCGTTTTTCATTTTCAAAAAAAATCTCTTCACATCTTGAAAAAAAATAATTGCAGGCAACAATAAATGAAATGAAATTTAATTAGTTTTTCTAATATTAATGAGGAATCTGATTGGATGTGTACGGCATGAATCCCTTAAATGAACCGTCAATGACCCATTTGTCAGCACAGACAAAAGAAATTCATAAAATTATTATGTTTATGTTAATGAGTTGTCTGAAAAAAAAGAAAAAGAACGAAAGAATATCACTTTATTTGTACCCACAGAGATAACTTGCTAAGGAGCTTTAAAACAGAGACCTTGCACTCAGGCGTAAGATCTATCTGACCAAAGTACATTTGCATTTAAGAAATACCTCTTCCCTTCTACTTTCTAACTACCACTGTGATGAGAATAGGGCAGTTAGAGCAGAATTGATAGGTGGGAGGTAATGAAATGGGAACTGATTCAAATAAGCTCTTAATTTCAGCATAGCATTTATGAAACATTAATGAAGACGATGTGTTGCTGTGAAACCTTCCTGGCTCGGGAGAAACACAAAAGGTTACAACTGGAGTTTAAATTAGATGCAAAAGCAGGATGCCAGGGCTGACCGTCCTCTCCTTATAACTATTTTGATTATTTCTTTCCTTGTTTTCCCCTTTTCAAGCAACTTACAGTACATGTAATGTTGTTTAAATGAAAATCCAGTGTGTCGCAATTTGTTGCTCCCTTTGAAGCTGATAGCAATATGAAAAATTGATGCACACTTCTGCAGCCATTCACAAGGTTTTTTTTTTTTCTAAACTTAAAATGAATATCTGGTGCAGAGGAAGACAGCCTCCACATGTATTGACACAAGAGCACTTCATTGAAGAATGCAAATATCAACGAAATGAGTAACCAGAGTGGTTTCTGCAGTTTGAGTTTAGCAAACCTCCACCTGTTAACACTGCAGGACATCATCTGTAATGAGAAACCACTGCACCCCTTGTGCCCCACAATCCACACTTTTATACACAGCGACGGTATTGCAGCCATTAAGTATTCTCTGCATATTTGCACCAAACATACATTAAAACCACAGGAATCTTCAACCAAACTGTTTTGGGTTTTAATCAGTAAAACAGCTGAATTTTTAATTGCATGTCAGAAAGCATGCATTATTAACAATTAAAACATCCAGAATATCACCCTAGTTGTATATCTGATGTTTCTGCATGTAAATAAGTATATTGTAGAGATATTCACAGTCATGTTGACAGAAAGACAGGAGCAAATAAGGGCATGTCGTTGTCTAAGTGACTTTGTAGGTTTGCTGCTGTTGACATTAATACGCGTGTTATTCATATTTCATTTAGAGATTAAGAAGAGAGTAGCTTTTGGCAGATTTTGTCCCACAAGCACAAAAGTATGCTTTGTATGTATTAGAACTGTAATGGTCACTTGAAGCACAGTTTAAATGACGTTTTATTCTTAAGGTCTGAATAAAATGGATGTGAGATGTTTTGGTTCCCAAATGCCACGGGAACGAAAAAAAAGCTACTTTATTTTCCAGTTGCTGTTTTAGCAAAACTGCAGTTTTGCACTCAGTCCCCTTCTGAGGTACAATAAATGTATCATGAGCTATATTTAAGTGGCTATAAAGACGGAGAAGTTTGATGATTCTACTCAGATCTGGGTTTGTGAGGGGAACTGAACCCTTAGTACCTGAACCACTCACTAAATAATATATTTTCAGATTTATGCACGAAAAGGAAGGGTTGCGTTTGGTCCGGGTTTTTTAGTCAGTAACTTCAGATAGTGAAAGAAATGTGCTCCCCTAAATGAGCATTTATGGAGTCTTTACAATCAAGGGGCCAAATTTGATTCGATTGGAGGTGTTAAACCTGTATAATGTGGACCACAGAGCTGGGAAATCCCACAGATGCCCAGTTTTTGGACCCAATAAATCAAATGCTAAGTAAATCCTTGCAGTGAGTAAGATGCTGGCCCAGAATATAGAGCAGAAAAAGAAGCAGCCTCTCCACTCCCCAGATAATAGCAGACTGAAATATACCATCAGACACAGTTGAAAGAAATTGGTAAAATACTGTTGTGAGAAACTGCTTGTTTTGTCTACTCCAAACATCTCTGGCTCCTGCAGACTTCTGTTTTCTCTCCACTTAACAATCTTCTGATGCCTGCTTGGCCTAAAGAGGGGAAATAATCACAAAAAGGGTTCTGATGTACAGAAATCAAATAAATAAAGCTGTACATGGCAGGAAGCGACAGTCTGATGACTCACAAATATGCATCAATAGTAAAAATACTGAAATAATCATTCAGCTTTCTTTCAACTTCCACAGCGAGTCTTTTGCATAGAAAGCAGACTTTCAGTCACTGGAGTATTACATATGTATGTATGCAATATGCTCTGAATACAATATTACTCAGTTTAATTAAATTTAGAAGCATTAATTTGAAAATGGCATAAGTCTACTTAATATGCGTTGAGAATAATGAAAGAGATGAAGAAAAGAGAGAATTACATGTATAATTATATATATATATATATATATATATATATATATATATATATAATTCACTAACGTATCTGTAGTCTGTTTGCCACAGTTCAATTTGGAATATGTCAGATTTGAGATTGTTTAATTCTGACAGTGTGAAGGAAGAAGAGGGTACGGTTGTGAAAGTGGGAACAGAAGGAGAAAGAGTGGGTGGAGTGCCAGGGGGATGGCAGGAGTGACGAGATGTGACAGTGAGCACACTGGCTTGCATGGTGGCTGCTACTTTAAACTCCAATCACACAGCCCACCTGTCCCCCCAAGACATTTTAATCTGTTTCCCCAACCCCAAGGAGACCGGAGCTTTTCACAGTGCTGTTTAAAGGAAAACGGGAAAACGGCACTGAGAAAAAAAAAAACTTTTGTTTCTTGGCCTCTCTGTTCACTTCTTTGAACAGATCTTTAATTTAATCAGTTAAACTGTTGTTCCTTCTCTTTCTACAAACTGCTTTATATACCGACGCGGGTAGTGAAGCGTGTGAATGGACGGTCGGCACAGCTAAGCTTTGGCGTTAACTCTGTATTGTATATGTGTGTGTGTGCTTTTGATTGCGTCAGTCAGAGAAAGACATCTATACTTTATCCCTTCACTATTGGTAAGAGGCTGCATTATTGATCCTGAACAGCTCCATTTCCTTTCCATGTGCAAACTCATTAAATGCTCAACGTTCGCGCAGCTCCCCTAGATCCCTCCTTCTTTTCTTTTCTTTTGAAATCCCCCTTTTCTCTACTATTTGTCCTTGCCTTTCACTGTTTTCCATCATGCTCCTCCTCGATCTCTATTTTGTAATTGTGTCTTCAATTCCTGAGTGTATTTTTTTTCTCCATTGTGAGTCGCTCGCGTTAACCTCCACACATATCTGCTTTATCTTTGACTCTATAGAGATCTTCTAGTTTCTATCCCTCTCCTTTGTTTTCTTAACTGCTATCAGAGCCACCTCTGTCAGTTTATGACTTACTTTCTCTCTCTTGTTCTCCATTTAGTACTGGTATAAGACTGCAAGAGGTGAAGAGTTGTTGAAGTTGATCATCTTCGTTATTTTTCTTTGGGGAAAATTATTTTTGACAGATTTTTAAAAGGAAAAGTAAGGCAGGGGGAAATTATGACTTACCGGCTTACTTATGGTGACAGAATGAGCACAAAGAACCACGAAATAAAATGAATCAAAGAGCCCTTTTTCTTCCAAACACTTTCCACAACACTTTAAAGCAGTGGATAAATTTATCGGCTTGGAAATGTTTTCTAAGAGTGAAAGACTTTTCAGATTACTGTTGATGAGTGCTGGCAGAATGAAACATCTTGTCTGCCCTTATATATTTTGAAATGCCTGCTTAGTGGCAGCATTGATAAATAACAGCAGACAGTCACAACTATCTTTCTGCTCGTTCTCATACGTGTCTCTGTGCTTCTGCAGGCTCTTTACCCTAGTCCAGAGGAAGGCTGGCAAATCTACAGCTCGGCACAGGACGCAGATGGAAAGTGCATCTGTACCGTTGTTGCACCAGCGCAGAACATGTGTAACCGGGACCCGCGCAGCAGGCAGCTCCGCCAGCTCATGGAGAAGGTGAGAGCTGTCAATAACTCTCTTGACTATAACCCACACAGACACGCAAACTGTCACACTGGGCTTGTGTCTAGCGCCGTCTGTCAGAAACAGGCTGCTGAAATGAACAATCTTCCTTTTAACCCGTAGCTGTAGTTATGCGGATAAAAGTGGCATTATTTGGAAGATTTTGAAGTTTTTGACCGTTTCTCAAACAGAAAGAAGAGTGAGTTGCTTCAACAAGAGAAATGTCTCAAAATCTCACCCATGAAGTGAAAAATTATGTTTATCTTTGTAATATTTCTTTATAAAATTGAATCTATTGGATTAAAACAGAAAAAAACCAAGAAAAAAACTTTAGATAACACAATAATGACAGCAAATACCTGGCTTAGAGACATGCAGCGGGCAGTAGACAAATTTTGCTTTTGCTGACTGAAATGTGTTCATCGCCTATCATTTTTATGCATACTGGTGTCATGTAAGATGAAGAAATAAAAAAACATAAAAATCATCCACACAGATTATACAAAACCGTCAAGTGTGCTACACCATTTGCACAATCAATCAATTTACAGGGAGTTGAGTGACATTAAACTAAAAAGCAATTTATACAAATGTAATATCCACCTAAGGTCTAGCGCATTCACAGACAGATTCAGGGTTTAGGAGGATCCCTGCTTACAGGATATCAACAGCTACTTGTTGACTCCCAGGTCTGGAGGCAGTACACCTACAAATGCCAGCTTGTATCAACCAGTCTTGAGATATTAATAATAGAACCCTGAGTAATACTGTTATATAGCTTGAACGTGTTGGATGGGATATGATTCATTAAGTCACAAAGCTGCAGCTCTCCTCTTTACAGTTTGGTCAAAGCAGGGATTGTTATTGTGGACAATCAAGACCAGTGAGTCAGTGTAAGAAAAGGCACACAAAGCAAGTGAAGGCAGAGAGAGCGTGGTACACTCCATTAGAGGCACATAATAATGCAGCAGGTACTCCAAAACATGATAGGCGCTTTGCACACTTATAGTAAATAGTAAAGTGTTTAACTTTTGCAATGTTAATAAGCTAGAAAGGAGTTTGATCAAATGCCAGGTTTGTTAAGATCTACCTGCCTTTCACCATGAGCTCGACGACCTCCAAGTTATTTAATAAAATTCTGCTCCTGAGGCGATTCTTAATATACTTAATAAACATGCCACTCAGCTTCACTGCTAACCCTTTAGTTTGTCAGGTGGCCACTGTGGGAAAATTTTGAAAAACAGTTAAGTGTGATCAAATATGGCCACCTGAAAAATTGTAGAGTGCATACTTGTACTAGGAGCGCTGCTCTCCCACCTGTTTCAGCTGCTTCTGCCTCCTGCTCAGATATGCTTTCCAACACTTTTTGCTGATTATCATCAGTTTCTGCAATACGTCCACAGTCCAAGTTTGACTCTTTGGCCTCTTTCTCACATTAGTTGTCCTCCACATCATGTGGCGTTTGTCCTTGGTCAATCACTGCAGTGTCCTTGTGACCTTTTCCAAAACTTAATGTTTGCAATACTGCTAATTAAGGTGGCAGTACTGTTGCCAGTGACATATTTTGTGAATAAATCTGTTATTTTTTCACAATTTTCACCTTCAAGGAATAAAGCTTTCTTTAGTTTTTCCTCCCTTTGCTTGTTTTGTTCCATCACCATTGTCTTTTATCCTTTATAAGTCATATTGTCGTTCTATTGTAAGTCTTCCCTTCAATTGACCTTTCTGCTCTCCACATTCAAGGAATGGTGGGAGAAACTCCCATGGTTATCCTCTGAATACATAAGATTGTCTGAGAATATGTTAATAAAAAGAAAAAAGAAAGTACCTCTGCACCAAGTTAAAATATTTTAAGCCGCATCCATGCATTAAATGACTTTTTGAGCCGCAATCTTTGAGTCTCAAAAGAAGGTCCCTTTCTGGCATTTGCCAAAATGCCAGATGGCCAATCTGTCAACGACTCAAACTAAAAAGTAAAAAAGCTGAAACAAGGCTTAAAAAGTCTCAGCAAAAGCAGAATTCTAAAAGCTTTGTGAATCCAATATATAATTTATCGTTGCATGGAGTTCTGTTATACAATGTGGCCATTTCTGCCACTACTGCGCTCTCTGTACACACGCTTTCACTCGCCACTGCCTAACGCAGTCTGCAGCTTGGCCTAATGAGGACACCTGGGGTCAGCACGGTTTGAAGTGCACACAAGTAAAAGCCACATGTTTCAAAAGACTGTGGGAGTCTGCGTGTATGTACACGTGATAAATCAATGCCCACCAAGACATCCTCATTTGTATCCAGAACATGCAGGAGGAATTATTTCAGCGGTCCAGATTCACAAAAGCAATCCCTGACACAGAAAGCCAAGGGCACGTTAACAATGTCAAAACTTCCCTCCGTACAAAGAATATAAAGTAGACTTGTGTGAACCAGCTTTCTGGCTTTCTGTAAAGCTGGATAAAGTGCCATCAAACGCTGAGCTGACCTTGAAAGATTGCAGTGCTAGAGCACCCATCACCTTTTGACCTCTTCGCCTGTCTGACTGATCAGATGAAATATGAGCGCACAGTTAGACATACACACACAGAATAAGTAACTGGTAACTGACTGGAAATCTGGAATGATGAGAGAATCCAGAGGAAAATTTAAAAAAAAAAAAAAAGAGTAACATTCTCAACTGTCACAACAGCTCGTGTAGACTCCAGGCTGTTCGAACTCTTTATCCTTGCGCATTTCATGTGTAGTGCAAATGAAAAAAAGTTTTATTTGTTGAGCAACATATTCTGTGAACAAATATTCCCCGGCTAATTCTTGATGCTTATGGGAGTGAGCTGGGTGTACAGTGCTGTGGGCTGGACATAAAGCAATTGAGTGGGTTGTCAGGGAGTAGGCAAGCAAAGCATTTGGTGCAAAACAGACTTTATGCCAAGCTGTGACATTTTAGAGTTGGGTCTGTTTTGATTGTGTGAGTATTTTCCTGTGTGCTTCAAGTTTCGATGCTGCGTGTCCATGTGGGCGGCCGTCTGTTCATGTGTCCAGTTGGACATATGCATACGTGAGTCTCCTATGTATGCGACAACCCTGCATAAATTCGCCGGTGTTCGGATGATTTCTGGCCAGTGCAGCGCAACGTGCAGAAGATGAGGGGGTGTGTAAGGTAGCAGGCTGGTTATGTAGCAACAGAGTGGGCTGTCAAAGTATGAATAACCTTAATACTTGGAAATTAAATATAGTGCAAAATGTAATCCTCCGAGAATTGAAATTCTATAAACACCTTCTTTGCAGAATGTTTTTGCCCTTCAGTGAGGTTTAGTTTTGTCCAGTAAAGTGACAAAGTGCACACTCTTTAAGAGCGACAGCAGGAACAAGAAATGTTCTAATAATGATAATACTGTCACTAATAATTAACAATAGCAGACAAAATGTAAAAATGGTGTGTGAAAGACAAAGTGCACGCTCAAAATTTCCCTGCACTGAATTTAAAAGGAGAAAGAGTGTTACGCAAATGCACTTTTGCACTTTTAAAACTGATCATCAGGTGTCTCCATAAACAAATGCCCACAAACCACTATAAACAGAAGGAAATAAGAGTAAACCACGCCTTGCAAAAAGAAACAAAAAAAAAACAGCTGCTTGAAGTTATTGCTGCTAAAAGTGAGTCTACAGGCTATGAAATCATGTGTGTACGTAGATATTCACACACTCCCTTTTTATTTTAACTTACCTTGTCAAATAATGATGGTAAAGTGTCATGTGGTATGTGTTTTTAAACCCATCTGAGTTTGTATTTCTCTGAATTTAAGGCCTGGTAGTCTTTTTTTAATGATTTTATTATGTCTTAAGATTGAAGATTTTAGAAATGAAACAGAATGTACCTTCTTTTTTACATCTGTATGTAAATATTTAGAATTATGTCATGCATCCTGTTAAATGATAATATATGTATTAAATGGATATCTGTGTACTGTATATTCAAAATATTTATTTATAGACTAAAATATGAGAAGTTTCTTGGCAAAGATTAATTTAAACAGAAAAATGTAACATTTCAGACATGTTTTGGTACATCAACTACTTAATAGAATAAATCATGTTTATAATTTCTTCCAAATTTAATTTTGTGCACTCCATTACCTCTTACTGTCAACATTCATAGCAGGAGGTCTATCTACAGATTAAGTGGTTTGACTTTTCACAATTTTCAGACATCACCCGTCTAAAGTTTGGACACACAACTCATTCGGTGGCAGCATGTGTGGTAAGTCAAGAGTACATCGAGACGTTTGAACAGGCTAATTACAGGACAAAGCTGTCCTTGATGTAGATGTAGAGATGTGGCGGATACATGGATTCACATCATCTTTCAGTATTATGTAGCTACCTCTTTAACTAATAAGTATCTGCCTGATCAGCTTGATCAAATGCAAAGCGAGCAAACAGAACAACACTTGCACAAAGTCAGGAATTTTAATGAATCATGGGCAGGTGTATGTTTAACGTATTATACCAAACAGGTAATAATGGTACATGTAGGCACATGTAGACACATGCAGCCGCAGTGGAGGCAACAGTGGAGCATGGTGGAGGATCCTTGGAGGTTTGGTGCGTATTTTCCATCACCAGTTCATCTTTGCACTTTCATACGTTCACCATCCTTCGTTATTAAATTAAGAAAGACCCATTTCAATACCTATTATTTACACATACAATTTATAACAATCAAAGGTGCAAGGAGGAATTGCAACAGACAGATGGCTTATGTTCAGCCTTTTTTTTTTTTCCTGTACCTTCTTTTCCCTAAGGAGCCAAAATCACATCAATCAAGAGGTCTGGACAAAGGGCAAATCAGTTTAATACACACATCAACTGAGGGCACAGAGTTGGTCTCGGATTAAGACAGAGTTAGTCTCATTTATCAGTGCAGTCAAATCTGAACAGGGATAGAAATGGGAGTGAATCTTTAAACAAGAGAAAGGCCTTATGGATAAATTGTTGTGTGCTTGTTTGTATACGACAGGTCCAGAACATTAGCCAGTCAATGGAAGTGCTGGACCTGCGGACCTACAGAGATCTACAATATGTAAGAAACACCGAGAGCCTAATGAAAGTGGTCGATGGGAAGCTGAAGGTGGCCTCCGAAAACCCCCGCAGCCTCAATCCAAAGGGCTTTCAGGTAATTGCCTGTGTCATCTCTTGTCCAGAGGCCTGCATGCACTAATTGTCAAGTGAATGCAGATACTGTTGACGTGAAACTACACACTAAACCACACTGCCAGATGCAATGCAATCTCTTTTGCTCTTCACAGGCAATAAAATTTTGTATGAGACTTGATAGACTGCCTCATAAAAACTGGTACACAAATTCAATTCCAGTACCACATCTGAGTTACTGGGTCATGCACTGACATAGGCTAATCTAAGTAAATTTACATTCTCCTGAATTACTAGTGTAAATCTGTGGACGAAAAGAAGATTGTGTACTTTTGTTGTATTACTCTGTGTACATCAGCCAGTCTTACTACTTTGTATGCTTAACACTGTGGCTAGTGCTCTTAGATAACACATTTAAACACACACACACACACACACACACACACACAGACACACACGCACACATATATACATATATTTATATATACACACACAAATCTACCTTATCTCAGTAGAAGCAAAGGCTTAGCTGCTGTTATCAGTGGGCCTTTTTGTCTTCTTGTCAGCAGGCTGTCGTGTCGAAGCTTTTTCCAAATTTCTCACACTCTTATAGAGATGAGATGGGCCGTAAACTAGTTTGATTAAAAGATGCCCTGATAAAATGCTAAGTGGGCTCTGCCACTGGGCCCATACCTCAGCACCAAAACAAGCCAGAATGTCTTTGATTCGCTTTTAGTGTATTCTTATTATTTTGAATAAAACCTCATTCCAATAAAGGAAATGAAGATGTCCATGAAATGAGTCAATTCATCAGCAACGTCTGACACAACTAAAATATCTAAATTAAAAGGCGTTATATCATTGCATTTGTATGAACACAAATCTAATATTTTTATTCTTTACAACAACAAAAAAAAAAGCCTGATTTCAGTGGTGCAGGTTAGCTGACAAATGTGTGCAGCTTAAAGTTGCCGATGGCAAAGCGTGGGAGATTAACGAGAGTGAATTTTCTCAGCTTGAAAAAGTGAAAATTAGATTTATGATGTGGCGCCACAGGGCTGAGAGCTGCTTCATCACCAGATTTACGATAAACCCTTAGAAGGAGGAAACAGCCCCTCCTGTGGTGGCAAAAGTTTATGGAAACACCGATTTCTCTATTGAGATATCCACCTTCCATGCAGTCAGCCTGACTCTCCTGCTGCTTCCTGCACTCCTACCTGAGGACACATTGTTCTTTTTTACTTCCAAACTCGCGATGAGTCACATCCCAAATTTAAACTGGCAGTGCAAGCTCGGCTAACCACACTGAACGGATGACAGTGAAAAGAGATTTGACCACAATGGAAGAGATGTCTTAAAGAATTGGCTTTCTGATTCCCGTGATGATTTGCATATGGAAATTGTGAAAAAAAAAAAAAAAAAATCCAGTGGATGGAACATGGCTGAGTGGATTAACACACACAAAAAAAAACAATTCACAAAATGTTTTATCTTTAAAACAAAAATATATTTCTTGGGAAATTTGGAAATGTTATAAAATACAGCTTTTAATCTGTTTGAATATGTATTTAAGCAAAAAGGTCAGACTATCTACTTTCCATTTTTACAGCTGTGTTTCATTACCATTTATTTTATTCATATATCTTTATTGTTAAGGAACTGATGATTCTAATTGTTAGAGTTTTTCCAAATCTATGACTTTATGTTATATATTATAGAAGCAGCAGAATGTGATGAGGGGCAATACTTTTCCAAGGCACTCCTGAGATCATGTCCCTGCATTGATTATGGTAGTTTGACCATTTTTCATATATTGCATTTCAAGGGCTAAAAGCTTATGTGCGTCCAAAAGTTTTTTTCTGGCCTTAACATTCACATACTTAACAAAACATTCACATACTTAAAAAAAACATTCACATACTTAACGAAACATACACTGTAAATGCTGAAACCAGATACCAAGGGGTCACAAGCCGGCGCTCTGATAGTGCCGCTCCCAAGTCCGGATGAATGAGAGGGGTTGTTAGGAAGGGCGTCCAGCAACAAAGTTATACCAAATCAATACGTTGAACAAGAAACATGTTTCCATGTCAGATCAGGTAATCGGTATGTCTGCTGTGGCGACCGCTAAAGTTCACCCTACATGTTGACAGATGTGAGTTCTTTGCAGTTTTGAATTGAGAAATATTTTTTTGCACTGATCAATGATTTGCTGACTGAGTTTAGCACAAAGTAGACGTGACCGATTCTTGTTTGACAGCAAGCCTTTAGGAGATTCTCCTTTTAAACCCAATCACGGTCACTTAAAACCAATTAATTAGCTGGCTGCATAATCTACCAGAGCATTAGGTTATTTTATAATTTTTTTTTTTCTTTGCCGTTTTCACAGCTTTGATTTTTTTTTTTTAATATATGTTGCCGTCATTAAATTCTGTGAATTCTTTCAAAAATAATAATTAAGGATGCCAATGTGTAAGCATTCAAGCATGACGCATGAAAGTATAAAATTATTTCTTTGGCACCTTTTACTCTTCTGTTTGTTAAATAAATGTAAAATAATTAATCAACAAATTATGGATGTAGTTTGTTGTGCTTTTAAAAACTTCTACATTTTTTAAGTTAAGTTAAAATGAGCTCCTGACCCAGATTTACCTGTTGAAGAGGAAATGACACGCAATTTTCTTTTGCTGACAACTTTGTCTTCTGTCCTCAATTTTGTCTAAGGGTTTAGCCTTCCAGCACGGTGGTTTGAGATGACCACTGTCTCCTCACAGCAAGACGGTTCCTAGTTTGAGCCGGTCCAAACTGTAAACTGTCCAAACTGTGAGAGGAAGCCACAGATTGTATGATTCTAAATTGCCCACAGGAGTGAGTGTGTGTGGCTCTGCAATGAACTGCTGACCTGTTTTTTGCTTGAAGAGAGCAGGAATAGGCTCAAGCTTACCTCCATGACACTGAATAGGAATAACCTGATGGATAGATGGTTTCATCTTCACTCTCTGTTGTTTTTCCACGTCTCTGCATCTGCCACAACTATCACAGGAGTTAAAAGACAAGGTAACCCAGCTGCTCCCCCTGCTGCCAGTGCTGGAACAGTACAAGGCTGATGCCAAGATGATCCTGCGTCTCCGGGAGGAGGTGAGGAATTTATCCTTGGTGCTTATGACCATCCAGGAGGAGATGGGGGCCTACGACTATGAGGAGCTGCGTCAGAGAGTCCTTCTACTGGAAACCCGACTCCACTCTTGCATGCAGAAATTAGGTACAAACATATGTGCTAGTGGATGTGTGTGTATGTGGGACTTCATTCATTGTTAAATATCACTAACTAACTACTAATTGATAGTGTTTTCATATCATTTTTTAACCTAAACTGATGATTTTGTGCACAAAGAAGACCAGAGTTGGAATTTAGCCTTCAGCTCAGTAGTTTCTCATTATTGCAAATAAATTTATCAGTGGTTCGCACGAGCCTTAGCTTCTATCTGTAGGACAGATTTGCCAATGCTGCCCTGCAGGGTTTTTGTAGGCACTAAATGTCCTAACACAGTTAGGAGCAGCAGATTCCTTAAAACACACATCTTCACGGACAAGGCATGAGCTATACTGTACATGGCTATAAATCAGGTGGTTTGTAAGCCAGACAAGATGTGATATCTCCACTCTAAGTTTCTCTATAAGTGGTAATTCTACATTTAAATATAAAGACAATAACTGTCATTGCCAGAACACGCCATGGTTATGTGAGCAGGATTTTAGCAGAGCAGACCAGAATGTAGATTAACATGCACTCACTGTTTAACACCTGATTTACCATCTGTTAACAGAAAGAGAAAAGCATATCAGTGAGAGCCGCTTCATGGGAATTCAGCCTTATTAAAATACAATTATGTGAGCACAAAGAGTAGCAGGGAGGAAAATAGACGTTAAAGGATGACACCTGGCAGAATGCAAATACAGCATGATGCTGTGATGTCATCTAGAGGCATGTGGCATCTGGTGGCAACGAACCAACATGATCCATAACGGAAAATGGAAAGAGCAAAAACTGTTTCAGAAACTGCAAATGTACGCATTTTTCCTCATTAAAAAGATTATAAGCAAGATTAAATCTAACTGAGCAGATATCTGCTCTTTCATGTTTGTAAGTGTGTGTGTGTGTGTGTGTGTGTGTGTGTGTGTGTGTGTGTGTGTGTGTGTGTGTGTGTGTGTGTGTGTGTGTGTCCTCCAGACACCTGCATTTCCTTTTACGTCTTATGCTTTTTTGACCCCAGGCTGCGGCAAACTCACTGGTGTGAGTAATCCCATCACAGTACGCGCGTCAGGGTCAAGGTTTGGCTCATGGATGACAGACACCATGATACCCAGCTCAGACAACAGGGTGAGTTTCTCAGTCCATCGTTGAGTTTCTTGTTCAACAAACGAAGATGACTGAACTAAAAGAAGAGTACGAATAAAGTCAACAAAACTCAATCATGTGCTCAATCAAAAAGACTATCTATCACAGCAGAGCTGTCATGACTCGTCAGTGACTGATTGAATGTTTTGCCTGAGCAGGATTTCTCGTGAGCTATAGAAGAGGAGAGACAGAGAGGAATGGGAATGTAAAGCTGAGTCACTGATGGATTGCCTTTCTTTCCCTTCTTCTCATCTTCCTCTCACTAAAAACACCAGCTGATTAATCACTTCATCTTTAGAAGAGAAATGAATGAGTTGTTTGCACTAAGATTTTCTAAATCACCCGGATAATTACCAGGAGTGTGCTGAGATGCTCTGAACTCAGATGTTGTAGTAGTAGTTTCACATTACAGATGACATGCAGGTATGTATATATGGGAGAATGGTAAGACATCAGAAAAAAAGACAAAGGAAGGAAGAGGAGGAAAGCGAATTGTTGGGCACGAGAAGGTTGTGGAAGGAAGAATTATGAGCCATTTGTAGGGAAGAATGGAAGCTGATTGCGTTTAAGAGGCGAGATTAGGTTGGCCTTTCTGCTGAAGGCAATAAATCATAACATGCTAAATAGCTACTGTGGACATAAAATGTCAGTTTCTCTGGCTGATTGTGTTGATCTTTGTCTTTAGTCACCTGGCTTGCTAAGATGATGTTAGACTCTTCCGATCAGCATCCCATTGTATTAATAGTCAGATATATTAACATTAGCAGCAGTCATCATAATCCCTTTTCAGGATTGTTTCTCCAGGCTCCAAGGAAATTCAGTTTAGTTCAAATCAAAATATTTTATTTATCCCCGAAGGGAAATTAATTGTTGCAGTAGTCATGATTTAAGTCTCTTCAAAGATTCCTCATAGAGGTTTATTGCTGTGGACAGGGAGGATCTCCTGTAGCGGTCTGTGTTGCGGCGGATCTGAAGAAGCCTCTGACTGAAGACACTGTTACTAAAACTGTGTTGTGAAGAGGACGCTCAGAGATGTCCATGATGTTCATCATTTTATAAAGTATTGTCCTTTGCAAAATCAGCTCCAGAGGCACCAGAACAGTCCCCCGAGCAGAGCCAGCCTTCTTCATCAGTTTGTTCATTTTCTTGAAGTCATTAGCTCTGATGCTGCTCCCCCAACTGATGACTGCAGATGAGATTGCACTATCCACAAAAGACTTATGGAAGATGTACAACATCTTGCTGCAAAACGCTGAAGGGCCTAAGCTTCCTGTCCTAAAATCCACAATCATCTCCTTTGTCTTGTTCACATTCAAGATGAGATGATTGTTCCCACACCGTCTCATAAAACGTCCCACCAGTTCTCTGCACTCTCTCTCTGTTGTCCATCGCTGATACACCCCACAACGGCAGAGTCATCTGAGTATTTCTCCAGATGACAGGACTCCGACTTGTACTGGAAGTCTGAGCTGTGCAGCATAGAGAGGAATAGTGAGCGTACAGTCCCCTGTGGTGCTCCTGAGATGCTGACCACCTGATCACTCTCAACAGGTAGTCATTAATCCAGGTGACTGTGAAGGCATCCACATAGGTCATCTAGCATTTCCTAAGTAGACATGCAGCCTGGATGGTGTTTAATGCACTGGAGAAATCGAAGAACGCGATCCTCACAGTGCTGCCTGCTTTTTCCAGATGACTGTGGATTTGTTAAAGCAGGTGTATGATGGAATTTTTAACTCCAACCCCACAATGATAAGCAAACAGCAGTGGGTCCTAGAAAGTGTTGTTTTTTTGTTTGTTTGTTTTTTTGCTTATTTGGGTTCTCCAGAACTTTCATGATGCGAGACGTTAGGGCCACAGGTCTATAGTCATCAAGAGAAGATGGATGAGATCTTTTTGGTACTGGAACAAGGCAGGATGTCTTCCACACCACTGGAAGCTTCTCCTGGCTCAGGCTGAGGTTGAAGAGGTGGTGGTGCAGATGCCATCTGGACCTGCAGCTGTTCCAGTCCAGTTCAGTCTCTCCAGGTGCAAGGGGAGTCTCCTGACGTACTAGAAGACAACAATGAAACAGTACCAAGATCCATGAATGAAGATGAGACAGCTGAGGTGTGATGGGGAAGTTGGAAGTGGGTCAAGGAAGGATGGGAGCTCTGTTCAGCTGTGGAAAAGAGAGGAGGCTGCTGAGCTCATTTCAGAAATAAACTAGATGAGAAATAAAGAAAGAAATATCATTCAAATGTATCAGTTTGAGCCCCTGCTGCCTCCTTAGCTTCATGGACTCATTTAGCAAGCAGAGGAGAAACAATGCTTTATACTCCATAATCTGCCATCTTCCATAATTGCGTTCCTGTACTACATCACTATGGCTCCTCACCCTCCCACTGCTGCCTCACTGCAGTTGAAAAGTGCTTATTCTACACCTGAAAAGGAGCCAAGGGTACACCAAGTGAGAAAGAATGATGAAAGAGAATCAGAGAGAAAGAGAGAGAGAGAGAGATCTTATCAAATCTGCCCTTAATATGTGAATGACAAAATAAATATCTAGTCCAACCAAAGTTTCACTGATTCAGTTAAAAGCCGAACTGTGCCTCACCGGAAATACTGAAGGAATGAGATGGTAGATGCAGGCAAAGAAGCAGCATGTCAGTGGCGAGATCCGCTGAGAGTGCTTGAGGAAAAAGAGATAGAGTTGCTAAATGGATTGATTTTCTGTAAAAGTGGATTGGGAAGGGCAGGGACCACAAGCAGTCGTTGCCTGCAAAGCACAGGCAACATTTTCACCCACATGCAAGAGAGATCAATAGTTATGCACACACATTAACTAACAGCTGCATGAAGTTATTCACGCACACTCAAAAAAGTAATTGACCACAAGCACTTATCATTGTAAACTTTGTTCTCTGTACTGCTGCCAGCGACAATACTACTCTTTTACTTTAGTTTTAGATCTTTTCCTTAGCTTTTTTGGTTAAACATGACTTTTCTTATCAACAGGTATGGTCCATGGATGGTTACTTCAAGGGGCGTCGTGTCCTGGAGTACCGCACGATGAATGATTTCATGAAGGGCCAGAACTTCGTGCAGCACTTGTTGCCGCACCCCTGGGCTGGCACAGGTCATGTGGTCTACAATGGCTCACTGTACTACAACAAGTACCAGAGCAACATTATTATAAAGTACCACTTCCGTTCTCGAAGTGTGCTGGTGCAGCGCAGCCTGAGCGGGGCCGGCTATAACAACACCTTCCCGTACTCCTGGGGAGGCTCCTCTGACATCGACCTGATGGCGGACGAGAATGGCTTGTGGGCTGTTTACACCACCATACCCAACGCTGGGAACATTGTCATCAGCCGCCTGGAGCCCCAGAGTCTGGAGGTGCTGCAAACCTGGGACACAGGCTTTCCCAAGCGCAGCGCTGGAGAGTCTTTCATGATTTGTGGCACACTTTACGTCACCAACTCCCATCTTGCTGGTGCTAAGATCTACTTTGCCTACTACACCAATACATCAAGCTATGAGTACACAGATATACCATTCCACAATCAGTACTCCCACATCTCAATGATGGATTATAACCCCAGGGAGAGGGTTCTGTACACCTGGAACAACGGACACCAGGTGCTCTACAATGTCACACTCTTTCAGGTTATAAAGACTTCTGGGGACTGAGGGCCTGAAGAACTGACCCAGTCCAATCATGCTGTGATAATAGTTCAAGAGGGACAAAGGAGCTGGATGGAGGTGGATATATGCTGTAGGCGGTGTTGGTTGGGAGCCTCAATGCATGGACATAGGCTTGGATTTTTTTTTAAACATATTTCAATCTTCATAGAGTGCTGTTATTCACGTTCTCAAAAAAAAAGAAAGAAAAAGAAAGAAAATGACAGCAGGGTTGGTGAAGAGACAAAGACTGAGCGCTTCGTTTATTTCTTTCTGTGATGAGTAAGCATGGTTATTTTTATTTGTGATGACAAATAAACATCCTCTTTACCATTTAAGATGTGGTATTTTTTTTTTTTATAATTCCTCATTAAAAAAAAAAAAGGAAAACAAAAAATTTTTTGCGGCTGCCGGTCATGTTTCCTTTATTTCCTCGTCAGTGGAGGATATGCAGAAATGTATTCCCAGTAGGTCAATATCATGAGACTCACAAATGTGCAGAAAATGTGTTTACAGCTGAACTGAAGCTGTTTTTCACCCTAAACTCTTATATACCTAATTCAAGACATAAATCATAAGCCAAAATGTTATTTTGACTTATAACTTTATAATCCTGGAATCATATTTTGCTGATAGTCAATAATTATTAGTTAAACAGTTAAATAAAAAGATGACGTGACAGCATATGACTACTGACAAGATGAGCTGTTGCCAGGGGCAAGGCTTCTGTGCATTGTGGAGCATAAAAGTATGTGACACAAATTGTGTTAAATTTAAAAGAAGATGATTTAGAAGGGAAAACAAAACAATAAACGGTGTAAGTGGGTTTGCAGCATGTCGAAAAGAACACACGAGGAGTGAGAGACAAAATGTAAAGGTGTCAAGTGAGCAGAGAAATGACGCTTCATGGTAGCTTGTCAAGCACCAATCTGCTTTAATCTTGTTAGTCACAGTTTTCCCCCTGCAGCTCTTTGCAGAAAAAATGTTGAAACATAAATGGCTCTCTGTTTTGCTATTGACAAAAAAAGTCTCCAACTGCAGACCTTTATTTTGATCTTTTCCATTATTTACTTATGAGACGCCCACCTGATGCCACGTTGGCTTTTGCAGCTGTATAGAAAACGCGTTTGCAAATAGAGACAGCAACCCGGTGTGTTGTTGTTTCATTCCTCTTTTGTTCGAGGCCTTTAAGGATGCATCCATTCTTTGCTGATGTCATGGAGGACTCAAAGGACATAAAATAGGAGGTCCCACTTTTCTTATCCTTTGTAACCAAGGTGATCCTATCCATCATGATTGACCTTTCTGTCAATAAGGGCTACACTAAAGAGAACCTCAGTGAGGCCAAGCAGTGTAGTGGCTGGCATTTAAAATACTATACAACACAAAATATCAACCTAAAACTGTGCTGCATAATCGATGCAATAAAGAGAGAGATACAAAGTTTAGTATAAAACTTTTTTATATATATATATATATATATATATATATATATATATATATATATATATATATATATATATATTTATTTATTTTTTTTTTTTCTTTGGTTGAACACCCAAGGTTACAGTTCTAAATATTAGTCATAAATGGTTGTCGCAATGACGGCATAAAAGAAGACCGTTCGTGCCAATGACCAAATCTGTCTTCATCTGAGCACAGGGACAGAGGAACTGGCTGCACACAGGTAAGGAAATCTGCTATCAGAGAAATTTACACTGGACGGCAGCACTCATCTGACAAACAGAGCATCCATGCTCTCCTCTTTTACGACCTGCAAATGAATAGATACCACAAAACATGCAAAAGGGACTAATATAAAGAATTTCCTCCACTTCAACAGCACAGGACATCACCACAGTCACACCTTTTTAACGTGTGCAGAACGTGATTTCTTTTATAGTTGAAAAATGCATCTTGCATGCATGCGTCTTGGATGCTCCAACTCTCAATATCCTTTTCTGCACAAAAAATAAATGGAAATGACATTTGGCAAGGGCACTGATAAAGTTCACAGCATTGGGTTGTTTTTTTTTCTTAATACTGATTTGTCTGAACATACAAATTCCCATTGTCCATCCCAAATGCCTCCAAATCCAGAGAAGTCTGACACCAGGCCTAGAAAAGATTAATATAAGACTTTAGTGTGCAAATTTTTTACAGACCCTTTGTGAAATTATTTTCGTATTCTAGCTTTATCTTTTGTTTATCATAGTTGTACTTGACAGAAGTTTTTAGAAATAATGTTTTGTCCTGTTGTTATATCAGTTATTGATGAATGAGATGTGATGCACTGACGTCTGAGGGATCGAAGATCGTGGCTGGCAAGGTCAGACTAGTGCACCGTCCTAAACTAACTAACTTTTTTCATTCAATATGTTAATGATTTTTCTCAAGAATTCAGAGTTCTGGATAACCTCTTCCCATCTTCAGTCCACAAAGATGCCACTTTTTTTTTTTTTTTTTTAATAGAAAAAGCTTATTAAACAAAAATCATGACTAAAATCATCTTTTTGTTATAACAAGTTGAAGGAAAGACAATAAATATAAAGTATTTGTAGACTGCAATAGAACAATTGCCCTCAAGCACTTGTGAGGCAAACATTACTGTAGCTTTGTAAACTCCAGTGAGTGTGCAGTTGTGCCAACGGATGCTCAGGCCAAGGGCTTGTAAGTGTAGCATAATAAAGATTAAAGATTGTGGTATGAAGAACAAACCATTATTGGTAACCCAGCTGGAATATTGTATCTCTGCATCCATGTCAAGATAGATCGCCTGCAGCTAAAGGCAGCTTGTCAGAGCACAGCCCTCGCTGCTCAGCAACCAGCCCTTTTCTCTTTGCTGAAGATCGTGCTGATGGCAAGGACTGAACATGGTGCGACTGGATCCTATCCCTGCAAGAGGAGAAGCAAACCCTGGACAAGTCATCGATCCATTACACGGCCATCACAGTTATGCAAATTCTGAGAACCTGGAAAAGGCCACACAGGAACGAGGAGAAAGTCTACTTCTCTGCTATATGTTTAATTCAAATTTCAATCCTATATTTCATGAAATATGCAACAATATATTTTTATCCTCAGTTTAGCTCCAAACACACTAACTAGCAGAATGATGTGAGGCAATGAGTGTTTCAAGGGAAAGACCTGGTCTTATTTTGGGCTTGACTCCACAAGGTTGGTGCAAAAAGAATTAGGGATCAGATGCTTAAATAAGACTTTCACACAAAACTGCTCTGTATCCTGTTTTGTGCACATGAACTTGATGAATATGTGGAGAGAATACACACATACACCTCATGCATTCTTTACACTGACTTTTAAACATGCTTGAAATGGTAAAAAGGATAAGTATTTGATTTACCTGGGGTCATATGATGCGTGTATGTATATTTCTTCGTACTCCAGTTCCAAAACAAAACTGTAATGTGTTTTTATCCTCTATTTTATTTATTCATTTATTGTTCGCATAATAAAGTAAAGGGTTTTTTTTTGTTTTCTTTTTTACTACAAGCTAATAAGTTGGAAATTTGTCCCTTCAGTCCCTCTGTGAGTTTTTTTTTTTTTTTTTTTTTAAGAGTACACTCAGTGCAGACCAGTATCATGTCTATAGAGTTGGGGTCAGCTGACTTACACATCTGCAAAGATTGTGCAATGGGAACTTTAGTCTAAAAACGCCTCGTTCTCTTCTGGCCAAACTCTTGTGCTGCTGCTTTTTCTGTGTCGTCTCTTCATCAACCCTCAGAGATGCATGTTCTGACCCTTTGCATGCAAATTTAAATTCACTAAAGTCTAACCATTTGTCTTCATTATTTTAATTTTTCTCACATAGTCATCTTGTGGTTCAAGTATGTATACTAGATTAGATATTGTTTTTCCACAACAGTTGGCTCCAATGTCACTTTTGGTGCTGCAAAGTCTGTTTAAAAACTGTCAGCCATACCTGTACATCTGTCTCCCTACTGATTATTTTCATGAAACAATACACAGCCGATGTGTTCGCATGCTGCAGATAAACCAGAAGTTGTTGGCTATCCCCCCATACCCTCAATTTTTTTAAGCTGATGCCGTTTTTTGGCTTCTTATTTAAAACCATTTTTGCCTCCAGTTCATTTTTACGGCCTTCCCCTAGTGGAGGAGCCAGTTTTGCTTGCCAGAAACAGACATTTGTCGTTTTAATTGCCCATTGAAGTCAAAAGGTTATAATAGTTCAAATTCTCACAGTCACAAAGACTGATGTCTTTGTGGCCACACTTAAAAAAGATTAAATCATTTGCTTTTTATTTTGTCACCTGGAGCTGCTGAGTATGATCAAATTCACCAGGGAACTATGGAGAGAAAATGGGTGGGAAAAGTTGGACTTCAGTGCGTTGCTTGAAGTTCATGTGGTTTAAAATCATAACATAATAATTACAGAACAGAGTTACAGTAAGGTGTTCGCCATGCATGTGGCGGGATATCTGCCTTTTTGTAGTACAGTTCCCCATATAATTATTATTTTTTTGTCATGCAGGGCTACAATTACATAGCGAAAACAAAAGAACCATGTTTGATCTTTTTTCTTTATTTTTTAAGTTAGTCTCTATAATCAATAACCTATACAAAATGATTATTTAACAGATGCATTGACTCAAAGAGCTCTCAGTTCAGCAGGCTTCATGAAAGCAGAGCAGAAATACAAAAAGAACATCTGACTAGAAAGTGACTTCCTTAGTTTGATTTTCTTAAAGCGGCTGTGAATGTGCATTCTCACACGTACTTGAGCTGATTGAGTGCAGGTGGCAGCAATAAACTGCTTTGATAGAGTGCATAAAGAGAAATTCAAAGGTAGGAGCAGAGATGCAGATAGCAAGTCAAGATTTAAAAAAAAAAAACCCAGTTCCCACTTTAATAATGGAGCTGTTCTTAGGAAGAAAGGTTTGTTTTGGTGGACACAATCATTTTTGAGAGAATAGAAATGTCTCTGTCATGAGACATTTCCATTTAACTATAAACTTCCTGTTTATATGCTTGTCTCTGTTCATCCTATAATTAGACTTATTGTCTGTTTGGAAAACACACAGTTGCTCTCTGTCTGGTTTTTATGTTTTCATGTCTGACGATGTACTTCACTCTAGACCCCAGCCTCATTAATTGTGCACTGCCGGCACACACTTGGATCAACACCTCCTCTCCTTCACATCAACAACAAACAGACTTTTCCTCAACTGTCTGCCCCTGGAGGTGACACGTCACTCTCAACATTTGTTTTTACATGATTAAACACAAACTGCACTCCTTTTTCTTTCACCCTCTTCCCAATTTTCTATTCATGCTTCAGCTCAAAAGGTGCCAGGGTGTAGAAATGTAACAAGGGGTTAGTATGAGAGAAGGTAAATTTACTAACTTAGAGAAAAAAATCTCATTTAATAGCTCTGCCTTTTGAACTCTTATCAGGATTCCTATTCTCTTTAGAGATTTTTGAGGAGCAGTAAAAGTAATTCTTGGCTGTAATCATGGCCGATTTTATTTTATAACCCCAAACGTCCTGCCATTCAACACCTCACTGATGCAGCAAAGGTTTACCATGACCTGAGTGCTCTCTTGGAACCCTCTTCTTTTTGCAATTACAGTAAGATGCTGCTGAAGAAAGGGGATGATGGTTCAGTTCTGGTGTGCCAGCAGAGGAAAGGGCCAGGATACACAAATACAAGTCAATATAACTAAAAAAAAAAAAAAAAAAAAAAAAAGAAACTGTACTGCACCAGTGCTGCAAATATGTCTAGAATGTCACCGTCACTGAGGCAAATACATATTGATTTATTTAGAAATGTAATAATTATAAAAATCTTAATAGTGCCATCCTCCCCATTATGATATGAATCTTTTTTTTCCCCTTTAGAGATTGCAGGTCTGTCAACTCACTTGTCTTTCAACCCTTATACTTCACAGAAAGTTACATTTGAATACAGGTGCCTAAATGTTTAAAAGAAGATCTTTGTTCTTGATCCTCCTGTCGATGCAAGCAACAATCAAGAGCCAAAAAAGCAGCATATGCCAAAACATCCAGTACATTTCAGACTAAGCCAACTAGCATAATCAAAGTAATGAGAAGCAGAAGCTTATCCCAGACACCCATCTTGTCATTAACTCTGAAGCCTGTATTTAAAAGGAAATTATGATGCAAGTTTGGCATAATGCACAACCCTTTAACTGCTTTTTTAAATCCAATGAGAACAACCGGGAGACTCTATGGTACTGAGACACAGTATCACACACTCCCAAGACACCGAGTAGTGCAACTTGCAGCATAAACGTTAAGTCACATTTGAATATTTCTTCTTAATTGCAGCTGCTTTGGGTAAAAGCATCTGCTAAATGAGTAAATGTAAATGTAGAAAGCCTCATTTGCTTTTATTCTAAATTTGCATCAATATCCATGTCAAATTACCTCTCTTTGGAACTCCGGCTGCAAGATGTATAGGTTCAACCACATTTAACAAATCCTTTGCAGCCCACTCTCACTGCCACGGTCCGCAGGGACCCACGACACAATCAGCACAAGTGATTTCAGCTTTGTACTTCCACAAAGTCCCAGTCTGTTGGTTCCACATTGGCCAGATTCTACTCTCAGCGGTGCATGTGAATAATTAAAAAATACAGACTTGAAGGTACATGAAAAATAAATACAAGAAACTTAAAAAAAATTAAATAAATAAAAACCCCAAAGCACATATATACATAACAAGAACTAGAGAGGAAATTAGTTATTGAATAATAACTAAACACTTAATGCCCTTGATATTGATTATTGAAGGACAGGTGAGGTAATCAGAAACCAGGTGTTAACCGAAAGGATAGAAAGTAAAACTGATAAGTGACTGCAAGAAAATGATCATGCAGAGCATTTTCAAAACTGCATACGGTACCAGTAGCACATAATGAGTTTGTCAAAATCAAGTTTTGTAGTTTCTGTATGTCAACAATTGTACGGCCTGCAATAAGCCAGAAGTACCCAGATTGTTTGGAACTTTGCATAATATATCCCATAATGCATTTTGTCACTCCTGTGGGAGCCACAAGGAGCAGTCATGTGACGGGTTGTCATTTGTGCCATAGCATAAGGTGGAATAAGCTCAAGCTTTTAAGGTGGCATGCCATGTATTAACAACGACTGTCAGACCAGTACTTGTAAGTACTGTACATTGTAAGTGCAGTAGGTTGTTTGCAGATTCAAAAATAGCCCCATATTTTTTTTACTTTTAGAAAGTAGAGTAATAAAAAGAAGAAGGCAACAAAGCTAAGGTTATTGTTGAAACCACATACTGCATACTGCTCATATACAAAATGCAGTACACTACATGTACATGTACTATGTACTGGTCTGGCAGTCGTTATAGGCGCGTAGTATGCATCGTAAAAGTGATTGACAGTCATGTGTCCATTCTGACTGGCTTGTGCTGTAGTGGCACACTGTAGTGAGTACGTGAGACAGACCAGTCAGCTGCACAGTGGGAATTTTCCCAGAAGTAGTCTCAGCATCGAGTATTTCTTGCATATACTGCAAATTGTGCAAAGTTGACTTTCTGCATACTACGTGCTACACTTTGACAAAATCATTACGTGTGAGTAGGGTAGTCTGTGAGAGAGTTTTATTTTTGTTTGTTTAGGTTCGATTGTGTTGTTACCTGGGAGTATTAAACTCTTGAATTGACCAGAACAAAGAAGGAGTTACTATATATTACTTAGTATTATAAAGAAATGCATCATTTGGACCGATCTCACTTCTTAATAGAGGTTAAACTTTAACCTACTTTAATGGGGAAAGCTCATAGACTGGTGCTAAAACTTTAGTTTGGGATGGATTTTGAATAAATGTTTTTTAGACCGGCTTTTGCATAAATCTGAATTAGTAATCAAGCACACAGAAATCCAGCCGGAATAGATTTGAATTTATCAAAACCCTAAATGACGCCTCCAGTTTGTTTGTTTGCTAGACTATTTTGCGGGGAGGATTGTAGGCTAAATTTTAAACTTGGTAAAGCTTGATGGATGTGCGGCTTTTCTCAGCCAGGGTCCATTAAACGCTCTGGGTTAGACATGCTGGGTAGTTCATGAGCAGCAATGATAAAACAATTTCAAATGTGACATTCTCAATGAGTTCAGGGAAGAGAAGTGAAGGGTTGTGAGGCAGACAGAGTAACAGAAAGTGAAATCCAGGCTAGGTGTGAGTGAACTGTCAGATCACAGGCTCTATGTATATTATATGTCACTGAGGCAAGAGGCTGTTCTCTCCACCAGAAAATGAAAAAAGATGAGGGAGGCTCTCAGAAGAGACAGAAGTCTTTTATATTAGATGCCTTTATTCAGATTTTAAATTATAAAGTCCCTGTCCTCTCTGTTCTGTGACAAATGAGGGGAAAAAAATATATCCAAAAAAGAAAAAAAAAGTTCTCTTTCAAAAGGCACCGGGGGCAGAGTCCATGGGAATGACAACAGAGAAAAAACAATTTCACAGACTGGAGTGTTGTATGATTTAAACACAAAACTCAGTGCAAATAGATTAAAGGGACAAATTCAAAGGACATTTCTCCAGAGTGTCCAGTCTGTTCTCATGCTGTTGTGCTGCACAGTTCAGGTTTTGCACTGTGGATTTTTTATCTCCACAAGCTCTCCAAAAGCTAATTCCTAGCATCTCTGTGTGCCATAAAGCCCCTTCAACACATGGATTGCTTTCCATTAATCTGGCCTTAATTGAATGTGTCGCTGTTACATCTGAACGAGCATCCTGGTGCTTTTCCGTAACATAGTGCGATGGTAAAATGACGAGGTCTGGCCGTGTAACATTTAAGTATCACTTTCAGCATGGTACAAGTCTAAACTGCTGCAGTCCTTTTAATGAACAAGCATGCACAGCATCAGTGAATTAATTTTCCCCATTTCCTGCTGTTCAGAAGAATCTGACAGGCTGCAATTAAAACGATGTCGAGCACTCGAGCCTTTGAGTGTTGTATAGGCTTCGTTGTCCAAAGCTATGAACATGTGAATACCACGTCTGCTCTGGCTTGCAGAGAGACCTCCACTGCTGCTGCTTCTCATCACGCAGCTCTTTGTAATAACGTTGCTATATTTGTTTTACTTTATTTTGTAACAAACATCTGTCTTTTCCAAACGGTTCAGTCTCCACTTTATTTTGCAGCCTGAAAACCCAGGCTGCAACAGTCAAGTTGAAATTTGCTCAGGTTTGTTTTGTTACTCTCCAGTAAACCTGAAGCTCTTCAAGCGTTTTCTTCTGAAAATCGCGTTTCTTTAGTGGCGGGTACCCAACAGGCTCTTATCAATGCTACGATTCAAGAAGGAATAATGTTCTTATACTGGTATGCAGTATTTCTTTATTTCTAAGCATTCTTATTCATATCAGAAAGTTAATTTTGATCTCATAACTACATGCCAATAGCCCCCTGCTTGCCACTGCAATCATTATCAAACTTCAGTTGACTAGAAGGAGTGGTTTTACTTTACTCAAGTGTTTGTACGGTCTATTACACTATTTATATTTTACTAACTCTCGCATACATAGATGCAATGAAAAATTTTGAAAAAGAAGTTCACTTTATATAGTTTTAGGTTTTGTGAGAAAGTCTGTTACTTTAGGTATTTTTATACAAACACACTGAACATTTTTAACATGAAACAACATTTTTGTCCTTGTGACTATACAGCTCTAAACTTGTCTACATAGATTCGATGCTGCTCTACAGTTTTATATTATATAAATTTACTTCTGCTATTCTGAAAATAGAGACGTGGGCATGTGCTCCATTTTTAAATTCATGCTATTGTTGCAGCGATGGAAGTATATAAGTTCATGACAAATGATTGATACCGTTTTTTGACCCTCCAAACTTGGATTCATATCGCTGTTACAGCGTATCATCGCTCTCACTTAGGTGTTTTTCTTGAATACGCTTGTTTTTTCCGACACCTACAGCGCGAGCTGAACCTTGTTCCATTTTGAGAATTGTATGTGCTCGCATTGTCCCAGATAACTGTTGTATAATTCATGCCCTAAGAATATACATTCAGCTGTAGGCATCCAATACATCTTTATCATTCCACCACATTCATAAAGTGATTCCTCACGCATGCATTAAAACATATTGAGCTCGACAGTAATAAGTGTTTAGATATTAATTTATGGGGAAAAAGGAGTAAAATGCTCAAAGTAAAATCACTGAAGAAATAAATCCATAATAGTGGATCTGTATTGGTGTCATTATTTCGCTTCATCGTGCATTAGAGAGAAAAATCTCACTACCATTATATATTTTTAAATAAACAGAAACCATAAAAAGTTTCCTCCAGCTGAAATTCTGCTTTTTTCAGTCTCAGCTGCAACGTGACAAGACCCCATCCCTGATGCTCCTGGAGCATCACAAAATAAAGATAATTTAAAAAGCCTCACCCATCCATAAACATCGCAGACTGCACTCACTGTGTTACATTAATATGTAAATTGAAGCAAGTGCTGTGATCAGGGTGCTGTACAGATCCAGTTATTAAATTAATTTTCCTTAAAACAAGTGGCAGGAGCTGCTGAGGTAGTCAATAGGTTTTCCCTCCATCTGCGCATATTAATGAGCCTTTATCAATTTGGAATTCATCACAGACAGGAGATGGAGGGTACGGTGTGCGATGACGCCACCTCCTCTGTGGAAAGCCACCCCGCTCTGCAGTCACAGGGTCATCCATCACCAAAGCAGCACCAGCACACAAGGGAACCAGGAGCTTTATATCATCCTGCTGCCCTGCTGTCGCAATCTGTCTGAAGCTTCACACCAAAATGTTACAATGCCGTTTTGCAGTGACAGCAACAGGTGATGTCACACAGCAGCTCAAGTGCTGCAGTCTCTGAGGAGCGGCACTGTCAAACCAATAAATTTCCTGGCGATGGTAGCAGTCAGATACATTGTGTGTGAAAAGACACTGACACAAACTCAAGAATGGAGGTCCCAGTGGTGAGGCAATCACACAGGCTCATATTGTTTCTTGTAGCTTGTATGCACAAGGAGAACTTCACAAATAGGTCTGTCATCCAAACAGCATTCCTCAACACGAAAACTCACACTCAACAATCAAATCACTGAAGAAGAGCAGGCGAAATGAAGTTTCCTCTGGGGTGATGAGTGGGAACAATTGGGTTGTTTGTTTTAGTTGCCTCTTTTTATTTAGATCTAAATTGACCTTGGGCAAAGACTCAGATAGAGGGACATTACTGAACCACCTTGCATCATTATAGCAATTACTTGGAAATTGAAGGGCCTCAGGGAGCAATTATGTGCTTTGTGTTTACAATTGTGCATAGAAGAGACATCAGGGAAAAGATGAAGAACAGCCACTGAAAAAAATTTGCTGTCGGCAAGTAGAAGAAAGCGGAGACAAGAGTGCAGGACGAAGAGGCGACGTGAGAGCAGAGGCTGCAGATGAGGAGACCACCCGTTGGGTGTGTGGGAGGGTGACACAAGGTGGAAAAAAGAAGAATTTCAATTGCAGAAAAGATGACACATAAGTGCAATAACGAGAAAACGAGAGGAACAAATGCGTCGTCTGTTGATCATGTAATAAGTTGGATGTCTGAAGCTAAAATGTAAGTGTTTGTACATCCTCAGGGGTGGCTGTCAACCCTGGCAGGTGTGCGCAGTGAAGAGTTGGTCGAAGATGGCCACGTTTAGCCTGGGGCTCAGCTGATAAAGAAGGAGGAGAAGGAGGTCACTGAGCTCTGAGCTCACCGTATTGAGATGTAACTGCCGTTCAATTCAATTTCCTCAAGGACACAGATGTCTAAGCCACAATCAAAACATTTCATATCTGTGGAAGGCATTCTTTGTCCAATCTCAGCAGACGAGAACAAATGACAGAGGAACTAATGAGAGAAAAGCCAAAAAGAGAAAACAAGTGTGAAGATATAACGGGTGGAAACTGCAATAGTGGAGAAAATGTTCCTTTCCTGACAGTGTCAGTGTAACTAGTAATTAAGCCCCAGCTGATCTAAAAAAAATAAAATAAAATGATAGTCGGACATCAGAGTACGCATGCGTACATCAGGTTCTGTAAAGCCTCTGCGCCCAGTCAGATACGCTAACAGGTTGTCATGTTGAGTTCTGCAAAGAGCAAAGAACTGGATTCTACCATCTCTTTAATTATTTAAATCCGTGTGTGCTTGGATTTCAGAGGACTGGGGGAGCGGTACGGGCCGCCCAGTGGCACAAACACGGCTCCGAGTGGATGAATGTACAAACAGAAGGACAAAATACACAGAGTGCAAATCTAAGACTGGCTGGAGACTTTAGGACGCCTGTGTCGACGCAGGGGACCTAGAGGACAGTAAAAGATTTAAAGTTTGCATCCTCTGCTTTCCTGGAACTGCCATAGTCATTGTGTCTCCTAGACGGTTTAAGCAACTTCTAATTTTAGATTGTCTTCCTGCCTTAATGCTGTCTAATAGTCATTAAATGTTTATACCTTTTTTCACTGATTCAGTTCCTTTAATGATCTTTCTGACAAGAATAGCTACTATCAATGCTCCCATGATGACTCAATTAATCCAGCACTTGAGCAGCAGAGGTGCAACGTGATGGCAGAAATCATGAAATTGTAGTAGAATTACTTCACTTGTTCATATTTCACAGAAGTGCTGAGTGAACTAATCATTGGTGGTCCGTATCTCATCAACAGATATTGGATTTCATTTTATAGTTAAGTTAGATTGTGCCAGAGTGGTCTCTGCTCTGCTTCAGAGTGACAAATGAAAAAAATTGGGGCTGTGTTGGTATTGGCGTCCATGCCTGATCAAATGACAGGTGTCGAACTTCTGCATCCCAATTATTCAAAGTGGAGGAAAAACACTTGTAGCTGTATTTTCCCACTTTTGTCTTTAAAAGGAAATAAAGCGCCATCATGCGATGCGTTCACAGCAATCAGGTAAAGGAGACGCTTTGGTTGGCTCAGTGGACACTGGAACTAACCATTCTGAATAGTGCAGTTTATTAATAATGACTGAAAATAAAACTGAAGTATTTTAGAAATTCATAATTGATGTGTCAGACAAATATCAACCAATTTACATCCCTTTAACTTTCTGTGAATTACAAACTGAATTTGAACTTCTAGGGGATTTTCATGTCTGCTGGCTGCAGGGCTTTTAAAACTAACTTGAGTTCCTTTTTCATTCTTGTTGGGGATAATTTCATCCAGTGTGAACACAGTCATCACACTTAGGTGAAAAACCCAACCAGATAAAGACTCCAAAAAGAGGTGGCCTCAGTCCAAATCATCTGAGAAACTCTGAAGTGGTCCTTTTGGTGAGAATACACACAGAACCAAACAGGTTTAAAAACCTACAGCCCACATCTGTTGGGTCATGGCATTAGACGACTTTTCTTTTTTTAGGGTTTGTTGTTTTGGCTTAGGAAACAGTTGACATTGTCATAAAACAGTTATTAAATCAATGTATTCCACAAAACAGGATCTTTTCACTTCCGTCTCTCTCTCTGAAGGAATAAACGGTGTTAAGATTTCCTTGCTTCAAGGGACATGTGCACATATGCAAGATACTCTGTGTTTGTGTCTGTTTAAACACTTTCATGAATTCAGTATTAGCTCTAAGGTTTCTACAGATTATGCATCTGCAAAATCATTAATGTAAGTTCTTTAATGATAAAACCTAGTAAAACAATGATATGCTGTATTTTTGCTTAAGACAGTGTTGTCTACACTTTTCCCATTTCTCAGTTTTGTCTCTCCAATTTCACAATAAATATTAATAAACCTGAAAACACAGCTGTTCAGGGGGCTCTCTTTCCTTCACACTGTTTCTCTAAGATTACTTTTTAGTTTTCTCCAGGATCCAGTCTTTGAACAGTATGTCTGGGCACTGTGATCAAGGACAAACAACAGACAGTACAAGACAGGACGCATAGACATGTTGAATAAAGACCGTAATCATTTAAGTGCCAGTGGGTGTCATCAACATTCGTGCTCAAGCAACAATAGAGACACCTCAGTAGTTTACAGCGAAGGCATCTTGGTTCATCCACTCAGCTTTCTTTCACTTTTCAGAAGGACAGCAGCAAGAGGAGGCTCGTTGTGCGATGCAGGTGTTAACAAGAGAATAACTAAAACTGCAGAGGCTTTCTGAGCCACATCTTGCATTCAGTTTAGAGTGAGTTCTTTATCTTTAACTGAAATGTTTTAATGGACAAAGCACTATTGGGGAAAAACTAGACATCTTGCTGTAAAATGTCAAAGTAATGTTATATATCACAACCTCAGTGATTAATATTTGAAGCATCTCTGTGTCCATCAACAATGTTTCTTTCACCATATTTAGAAAGAAAATACAGCAGAGCTGCAGGAGGAGTAAAGAGGAGCAAGATTCAGTTGAGTATCAGTTCCTTTTTACACCTTTTTTTTCAATATTGCCGTATTATTTTTGCTTCCTGAATAAAGGATATTGTTGTTTAGCAGGTGAATGATGCTACCTGCAGACAGGGCAATATGAAAATAAGTTACTACAAATGTTTTACTTACCTTCTCATACAAAGTGGTTTTTAGGAAAGCTATAATGTAATGACCCTTTCGTTCTTGCTGAGGAAACAATGTTTTCTGAGAACAGCATTAAAGGCTTACATTTTCATGCTCTTGAGAGGCGCTAGTCTGGGTTCTGGGTGCAAAAGTAACACGTGGGTTTGGACTTTATTGGTAAGTTTTGATGATGAATTGAGAAAACAACCTTAGATTCAATTATAGAAATCACTTTATGAAGTGTTTTTCATTTTTTTATAAATTAATCATCTTTGTTGGAACTTGAAGGTGGTCTTGTATATACTGCCTATAATTATATACATTAGGAATTATTACACAATGTTTTTGATCCACTCTCGGTTTTGTGACCCAATCAGTCAATTTAATCCATAATAATGCAGGGGACTGTTGCATTATCCAAGTGGTTCGGTGGTGTCCAATGGCGAGGATTTTATTTTTTATTCATTTTTTTTTTTTGTTTATTTTTTGTTTTTGAGTAACTTCTGCCAGTTAGTTACAGTATCTTGCGAGGTTTCTGCCTATATTTTACACCATAATCAGGCCCCAGTGCATTGTGAAATACACTGACATTACTTTAAAGAGACTACACAAGAGTGTGGGATTTCTTCTCGCTGCCTTATAGCCTGGTCATGTATACATGCACAATTTCTCATTGTATGTGTGTATTTTTGTGAACGGTAGAAATGTTCAATAAGGTCAAAAAGGATCAGTTTTGCTGCAGGAAGCAACACATATGAGAATAAAAAGTAATCCAACTAGAAAATATTCCAGTGGCAGCTATCCTTTCACTACTGAAGAATCTTATTAAAACTGTTGCCTTAAATGAATAATAAATCATGCAACGAGGGCTAATACTGAATCCTGAAAATCAATACTTTGTGGAACTTTGTAAGGCAGCGCAGACAAGGGGTTCTCAAATGTGGGTGGCTGCAATCAAAGCTGCTATGGTAAAAAGAAATGAGGGATAAAATGTAAACAAGTCCTTATACTGACAGCAGCAAATTCATCAGCAGTGAAAATGCTTAGCAGAGAGCAGATGAAGAGGTTGTGATGAGCAGCTGAGCAAAAGAAGAGCAGCTGATGAAATGATTAGTGTTTAGAAGCAAGAAACTGGGAAGATAAGGGTTTATCATTGAGGGCAATGGAGCCAAGTGCAAGGATGCAGTGAGTCTGGCTACTACCTCTTTTTTTCTTCAAAAGCCTATCTTCCTATGGCAGAAATCTGCAGTAACATTCATCAAAGCAACCATTTCCTTTCTTTTTTATCAGTAATTTCACTTTAATCTCCTTTATCTCTTTCTCAAACACACACATTAGTCTAATCAAACATTACTGGAACATCTAACACCATTTTCAGTAAAAAGCAGACAGACGCTGCAAAGATAATGTCACAAACGGGCAAAATGTACCTTTTTGTTCTATTTCCCATTGGCTTACAGTTCATCCCTCTAAAAATAACTAAATGTAGGACCACAAATAAAAATGATTATGCTGCACTGTGTTCTTCTAGTTTTAGCCAGAGGAAAAAAAAAAACAGGAAGAGAAAGAGAGAGAGAGATGAGAAAGAAGTGAGACAGCAAGACAACTCTAATATTGTCACTCTGAAGAGATCCTCTGGAGCTTTATTACCAAAATTCAACAGCACCAACTCAGGAAGGAAACAGGCTTTTCCCATCCATCTCTTTTTACCTCATCCTCCCGTCCTCCCGTCCCCTGCCTTCCTTGTCAACATCTCCTCTCCTTTATGTGATTTCATCCTTGCTTCGCAAACTCTCTGACTGACTGTCTTATTTGTTCTCTAATGCTGTCAGGAAAGCAGCAACCCCTCTGTGGGTCACTGCTTTGAAGTTGAACTTGTACATCACAGCCTGACAAAGGGAAAACGAAGGCTGAAATACAAAGACGAAAAAGCAGAAATGTGCTCTTCCATGCCCAACAGGAGGGAAGAGTAGAGACACTGTATCACAGGCAGTCTGCCATTCAGTGGTCTTAAGGATGGAAAAGTGCAGACAGCAAGCTGTGGAGTGCCCATGTAGTTTTGAAGCAGCTTCAACTCTTTTTAAGTCATCCACTGCACTAAAACGCTGTACTTGACAACAACTGGCAGGTCTTACATCGGAAAAGCAGTGAGGAAGGTCACAGAGCACATGTTTTCTGCGCTCATGTCTTGCATGTGCACACCCATGCATAAATTAACGGTTTACAGCTGCTGACGTGACTAAAGCCGTCTGCTGGAGTGGTGTTTAATTAAAGCGCTGCCATCATTAACACTTAACTTACACTTATATTGTGAATTTTAAAGTGACCTGCAGTGAATCCACATCACAGTTGCAAGCTTTGAGATAGCATGAGTGCATATTCCTGTTGAAAGAATCATGAGCGATGTGAGAACTTTATTACAAATATATACAGGAGGAAATCATTTCCTTTCTAGCATGCATCAAGGATGTGGAAGGTTAAATGTGAATAAGGAGCTCTTGCGATGAGTGAGAGATTGAGGTCATCCCGCATCCTGATCATTGTTTCAGATTGATGAGATCTCTCCAGATGTTCCAACTTTATAAAGTGAAGGCAGCTGTTTAATCACCACTGACTCTCCCAGACATATGTGAAAAGCAGTGACATTATCAGGACATAGTAAAGACTTTCTTGAATGATACCACAAGGCATAATGAGGGGGGGACTCAAAATGATTTATCAATAATACAAGAGGGTGTCAATTGTATTTTGTGTCACAATTTTCTTTCTGTCATAACTTGAATGTGGCTGTCAAGTGGCTTCTCGTAACATTCGGAGTTGCAGCAGAGAAAATTCAGTGCCAGAGTAGCAGCAGAAAGGTTTATTACGGTATGAGCCTCTTTCATTTGCTTTATGCAGAAATTTATTGAATCTGTGTTTTCCAGACAGCAATGAAAGCTGCACTACACCACTCACATAGCAATTCACTATGCCATTACCAGCCCAGCACAGCAATCTCGCATTTTTAATCATACACTGTTTTGATAAATGTGCATCTTTATATTGGTTTTAGCCTAATTTCTGTATATATGATACTGATTCTTATACTTTAGATGCATGCACATCCAGATAGGAGAGGGTCAAGACTAAAAGTGAAGTAGGAACCAGACGCAAATGTTAAAATTGAAAGATTTAGCTTTCCTTCCCAATATTGCTCTTTCTTTCATCCAAAAAGTGCTGTTCAGATGGACTGCATCACATTTATAGTAATATTTGTTTTAATACAGTTGTTTACATGTAATAATTTGTAACAGTGCAATAATAATAGTAATAAATATAATAAGGCATACTTAATAAAAATCCAGCTTTTGTCATGGTAAAGCTTTCCCTTTAGTCTAAAAACAAAACACCGAAGCAATTTGTGATGGCATCAGCTATGAAGTCAACAGGGAATAAAATGACAAAGAAGTCAAAATAAACCTGAATGTTCAGACAAGAGGAACTAACATGGGTTTAATCTTAAGCTTCCATTTTATCTCATCTTATGTCATATTTGAAGCAAATATTACATGATACTACAAGATGATTTAGCAGAGAAGTGTTGTTTGCTGCCACGCTACCATGGTTCATTTGAATTTAAATCTGGCGTGGAGGAAGGCAGTGAGAACAAAGCCATGAGGAGGGGATGTAAGGTGGCAAATCAAAAGGCAGCAACAAGTCCAATCACTTTCAGATTAGAGTCATTTGTCTCAGTCTGGGGGACATTTATTCAGTTGTTTGTCAACTGTTTGCTTTGAAACTGACCAAGTATTGATCCTTTTCTTTTTAAAGCACACCAACAGAGCAGACTGGGACCATAAATGAAAGGTTTCCACAAAAGAAAAACAAAAAAAAACGTTTAAATGGCCGCGCGATACATGACTATCAAGATTGATGTCTGAGAATCTCATATTATGTCTGTCCCTGCCAATGAGGTCTACTGCTCATACAAAAGTGTTCGATCAAAAAAATAAAAAGCAAAACATGCACAGCTGTGATTTCGTCTAAGCTCTGAATCGTTGAACTGAGCTGTGAGTGACTCAAGATAGTATGACTGGCCGTGACAGACTGAAATGACTACATGTGACAAGTCCTCGTGCCAAAAATGAGCCAAACACGTCAGTTTTATGCAAGAGTGGTCACAGTGGTTCACAGCCTACAAATAAATAAGATTTGTCTCTCAGCCTGCATAATGTGATCAAATCGCAGGTAAGTTTGGGATGAAAAAGTAACAAAAAAATATGTGGGCTTCCTGGACCTGGCAGTGCTGTTCTGTGATTGGCTTAGTTCTGGAGGATGTGCATGTCTCTTCACAATGACTAATGTTATTATGGCTCCTGACAACAAGAACAAGGCAAATGTGCAGTTTCTGAGAGGTTTCAGTGCTCAGTGGGCTACATCTACGTTTGTGTAGGTGTACATGACACATACCATATGTGTATCTCAGATGTTATTGGCAACTACGATGTACATGCACCAGAGTGAGCGGGGAAAAGTGAGAAGAGAGGGAGAAGGTGAGAGCCAGCACAGTAGAAATGCTGTTAATGGTGAAAGCCAGCTGAAGTGCTGACTCATGCACGGATGCCAATTACACCGCAGGAACGTCTGGCATGCCCCTCCTCATGGAAAAGTCGTCTATCCTGAAGCCGCTGCTGCAAGACAACCTAATGCTGCTCTGTATTGAGCTTTTTTTGTAATGCAATTTATTTCTAACAGTGTTTATATCAATAGCTTGTAATTTTTCTCGTGAGGACTGTCTTGAGTTCGTGCCACTGCTTATTTTCAAATATTTCTGTCACTTTATATCATCGGACAACATGACACAAAGAATTTGTTGATCCAATTATAAAAGCCATTAGTTATGGTTTAATACTAAAATTTAAAAAAATAAAAAAGGAGGGACTGAGATATTCTCTGCAGTGACAGTTTTCATTGTTTTCCAGTGATATCATACAGGATATATGCATATGTTCACAATAAAACATTACATTGCTACAATGAACTTCCTCTGATAGGAATAATATTTAATAGTGCTCTGAAAGTCAAATATTATTTGCAAAACCAAGATATGGTCAACACTTCTTCACTTACTGTGTACCTTGACTTGATTAGTTTGGTTGGCCAGAGTTTAGCATAAAACAGGAATCAGGTTGTTTGTATCTAACTCAAGAAACTTAACATGTCATACTGGTTTTATGGTTATTTTACAGAATAAGAACAAATTATGGACTGAAATACTTTAAGGTAAAGATTAAGGGTAATCCTGCCTTTGAGTTTGTTACACCAAGTTGCAACAAGGCTGCTTACAAGATCACAAATAGAGAAAATAATTTTTTTTTTTAAATCTTATGAGAATTGCCCAGAAATAAGTGCTAAATCACATTTTTTATTGAATAGAAATATATATTATACTTGTTATTGAATTGTGAATTGTGAATGCTGCTCACAAAACAGTCGCTGGGATCTGCAGGGAATAAAAGTGCTAAAGATTTTCTCTTGTAATTTTTCTTAAACTTCAGGTGAAATGCGGGTGTATATGTGGGAATTAAGACATCCCCGTCACCCTTGAAAATAAAAATAGCACTTAAATCTTCTCTAGCACCAGCTCCAAGAAACCCATTATTGGTTTTGGGAGGAGAACAACACAAAAAGTAGGGGGATTTAGTCTTATCAAAATAATGCATTATTTTGAGGTATAGCAGTGTTATTCTAGAGTTTAGGGTTGAATGGGTAAAAATGTGAATGTAGTAAGAAACCGCATTGGTCCAGGCAACACAATTAAACCACTCACGCAAACTCTGACTTGGAGTAAACTGCCACCACAACAACACTACATTACAAGTCCAGTCATAAAATTACGAGGCAGCCAGTGCAGCCAGAAACCCGGGCTGCGCGTAGTCACCTAAGATGGAGAGGAATGTAATCTGTTGAACGAGACAAAGCTTTAAAATAAAACTCATTTATTCTCCCCTGGCGTTTTGCTTTGTCTGCAAAAATGAAGATTTGCAGCGACTTCTCAAGCACTCAGGGCCACTGCTGAATGAAAAGAGTTATTATTCACATCACAGTATTGTCCACACATGCATACAGACACACAGATGCACACATTCAGTAGTTTAACAGGTCCCTTTGCTGCGCTGATTCATTCCTCTGCCCGGTTCTTTATGGCTCTTGTGGCACTTGGGCCATGTGGCAACAAGAGGCAAAACTCTGTTTAACAGCTGATGCATATTCAGGAAACATATTACAAGAGGGGAAATAAAGTAAAAATTAAGCAGTAAAACTTTCATTATGTAGATTATTCTTTCTTCAAGGTCCTTCTCAGTTATTCCAGTTTTTATTTTCCATCCAAGCGCCGAATGATTTATGTTGTTATATCAGTGCCGCTTTTTTCCATTTTTGTTAGCCTCTTTGATTTGACAGTTCAAGGTGAATTTGAAAGTGAATTTGTTACATTATAGTTACTGCATTGTCATAAAACTTGTTTAAAGTAAGTAAAGCTTTAAACAGGCGTTTTATCTTGTAAGTGTTATCCAAAAATCTTCATGGCAACACATCCTAACACCGACTGTCCCCACATAGTTCCCACATAATCTCCTGTACAATAAGTTATCACATAAGAAAAATTACCATACATTTTTTTAAAAGGGTTTGATGGTTTATGCATTTGAACTATAAAATTATGCAGTGTTTTTTACATGCATCCTCTCAGTGTCCTGAAGTGACAACAAATTGTTAGTGTAGTTAAATACAAACAAGTTAAGCACATTCACAAATGTGCAGATCACTATCTAAAAATAAAAGCGTGCATGTGTGTGTGTGAGAGAGTGTGTGTGCGTGTGTGTGTGTGTGTGTGTGTGTGTGTGTGTGTGTGTGTGTGTGTGTGTGTGTGTGTGTGTGTGTGTGTGTGTGTGTGTGTGTGTGTGTGTGAGTTCATTTGGAAAACAGAATTGTAATAATAAAAGAAAAATGGGCCTTGAAGGTAGAGAATATGAAGAATAGCAGTTTTGATCACCAACCGTTATGATCTGGCTCATGCATTATGAATAGTGTAAAAAGAGGAGGGCGATTGCTTCTCTAAACCATTTGCAAAAAGACGCAGCAGTTCAGAAACTGAAGGGATGAAGAGATTAATTTTTATATGGGTTTATGGTTTAATTCATAGAATAAGCAGAAGTTACTTTTAGCAGGGGCTTGTTTAATTAACGTCAAGAGGCTTTTCAGATGTGCTACAATAATTCACATGATTTTAGTTGTACCACTGAGACAGCAGTCCCGGCCTCTCGGGCTTCAGGACCCGTCTCCACAATAAATTCAACATTACCATGAGTGCACAGGAAGGAGCGGCAACTCCATGAAAACCAAAGTCAGCTCAGAGGAAAATGATTACCACTGGGAGCTGAAAACTAAATAATAATGCAAAAATGCTATATAAATTATGTAAATATTACTTGTTTCAAAGAGACACATGTTCTTGACCTGTTTTGAGGTATTATATATTTATATAAATATTTTTCCTTTTCTTCATTTTTATTATTAATATTATTCTCGATTACTGTGAGGCACAAGGAATAGTCTTAGTAAAATCAAGAAATGTCAAGGCGAGAATTGTGAGGTCGTGTGGGGGAGGGGATATCTTCTACCCTGTTTACCATAACATGATGGACCTTACTAGAAATATAAACTGACAGGCAGTTTTAATTTCCATCCAATAACTAAAATGATGATTCTAGTAGATAAACACTGACACGGCTTTTCATCATCGCTACATGCTTTTGATTAACTATCAAAAATAGCTAAGACATTTACTTATGTTACTTGAAGTAAACAGAAACGAAAACAAAACCAGCTGTACATGCTCTCTGTTCATTCATGGCCCACTACACCCTGCAACCCTCGTCAGGATGGGTGAAGGGAGCTGAAGCCTGATGCTGGGTGAGTGGCAGGATACATCTGAGACAAACTGCCAGCCCATTACAAGGCAAACGAAGACAGACAACACATCATGCACATGCACATTTATACCAAGTTTGGAATTACGAGTGAAAGCCAGCATATCTGTCTTCAGACTTGGCAAAAGCCTTCCAGGGACAAGGGAGAGCATGCAAACTGCACCCAGGTGACCAGCAGGTTCACATCTCAAACCTTCAGGCTGTGAGGTTTCAACACCAACTGTACCATCTTAACACGAAGCTGATACAAAAAGCAACAAATCCAATATGCACTTCCATGTTTGGAAATACGTTTTCCCCTTCAAAGTCAAGAACTTTTTTTTATTGAATTTATTCATTTAAGAAAATAATTTAGTTTTCAGTGTTACTCATTTTAAGCTTTTCATTAATTTTAGGCTGCAGATTATTTAATTTCTTGCTACCTGGCACCATTTGAGCACCATACTAAAAAAGAAAACACAAATCCATATTCATTAAATTCCCCTTTTTTGTCATCTTAGAAATAAACAGCTTTTGCCAGATTAATCAACTAGAGCTGGCTGTAAATTAAAGCAAAATGTGTTTCAATTGCATTTATAATTGCATAGATAAATGCACATATTTTGGATCTTCAAAGCATTTTAACTGATTTCTCCTGCCCTAAGCAAAGTCAGGTGTACAGCTATTTGGCTTTTGATGATACACTGTAAAAGGGTTTTCATCAAAAAGAATAATTATCCAACTTATTGTCTTGGATTTTCCATAAATCAATAAAATTTTCTATTAGAAATCAATGCAATGCAATTAATGTGTTTAACTTTCATAGAAACCACAATCTCTCCAGCATATATCTGAATAAAGTTGATCCTATTGCTGTTCAACGCAGAGGAACTTCTGCACTTGTAACACTACAAATGTAGATAGACCAAAGTGCATCTGCTGTTGATGCAGAATACTAAGGACAATTGATATTTATACTGAGCTGCATATGGGAACACTTTAGCATTGCAGCTTAAAGGCAAAACTGCAACTAATTTGTACTCCTCCCTCCTTTGTCAGCTCATACAGCTCCTCAATCAATTATCTGAAAAAAAAACTGAAACGAACCCATTTCTTCCTCTTCTGTGTACACAGTGTGTGTCCTACTTGTGCATCAGAAGTAAAAAAAAAAAAAAAATAAAAAAAAAAAAATCCACTCATTTACTCTGCTTTGAAAACATTCTTTGCAGAGTAAAAAATAAAAAAAGAAAAGCCCTACTCATTCACAAGTGTGTTCTCAAGCGTATGTGATCAGAGGAAATTCACAGCTTGCCATTTATCCTCTGAAAAAAAAAGGATGGACAGAATGGAGGCAAAATTGAAGTGTTCACTGAAGCTGTGGAGAGGGCCTCAAGCTGAGCCACAAATTGCTTTCCTCTTCTCTTCTACACATCCCTAACATGGATGAAGCCACACATCAATTACCAGCCACCTGAATGGAACATCTCTGCCACTGCAGTGCCTTTCCTGGTTTAATGCCAGATGAGTGCAGCATGTAGTCCACAGCATAGAAGTCAAGCAAACAATAAGGAGTGAGCAGGTGTACTATAAATGTCCAGAGGAACTAAGTGGCTGCTGACAGGCTGTATCTCACATTGTGACAGAGAAAGCTGACAAAGGTTTGCGGACTGGAGTCGGAAACAGCTTACTGATTTTACACACTGCCCTTTAGGAGGTTTTGAGGCATTTTCAGCATCCTGCCGTCCAAGCAGTTTGTGTTTTATGATTGCTCTGTATGTTCTTCCAACTGAAAAAAAAAAAAAAATGTCCCACTAGCCCCTTTGCTTTGAACAAGCATTGTGCTTTTAACTGAAATCCCACCCCCAGTCCCAGAAATAACTTAGTTCTGGGCAGTCGTCCATCAGAGTACAGACATTTTGCCCAGTTAGCTTCGTCCAAAGCCATCATATCTTGCCTGGTTTCCTGCCAAGCAAACCAGCATTCCCAAGACACATGCTGGTCTATCCTGCACAGCTATTAAATAAACTGGTAAGTGCACCATGTGTTTTATTTCAACACAACAGCAAACTATGCATTAGCAAATGTTGTCACTGCCCCAACAGTTAATGGTATCCAAGCTGCACAAAAAAGAGGATTGGAAGATATTAAAACCTGCAACGTAAAAAAAGGATGTTGGACCAGTGTAGGGACATAAACGATGACTCCTTTTTTCATACATTCAGGCACTGATATTTTGATCTGATATCTATAAAGTAGCAATTCTTTGGGCCAAACTATCACATTTTGCATGCATGTAACATGCATCCTGCCCAAAGGACAGTTAATGGAATAATAGCATGACAGGGATTTTGATGGGACAGTGATGACAATTAGGTACATGAGGCTAATCAGTGGTTCAAGTCCTGGCTGGAGAGGCCAGGACTGAGAAGTATTTTATGTGCCATGGTAAAACGTTAAATTCAGGTTTATCTGAGTTTTGTTCATTGATTACTGTTCCTTTTCTCTCTCTTTTTGACCATTCTTTCCTGTTTTATTCTGAAAGAACTTCACCTGGTGTGTGACTTGCTCTGCTGTAATTGTCCACACCGGTGGTCCTCTTCTCTGATGTTGTAGCTGGGATCTGCTGGAGCCACTCTCCCAGCTACTACTAGCACCCCTGCTGTCTTTACCTTCCACATCTTCTCCATCGCTTCCGTTCACCCTTGGTATTTCTCCAACTTCTCCTGTTCCTTCTTCTTTATATTGTTGCCTCTTTGCTACGTAAATCACAACTGCTCTCTTCTGGAGTTTGTCAAACACCACAATCGCCGGTTGGTTAGCCATCACCAGTTTATTGGTCTGGACCTGGAAGTCCCACGGGATCTCTGCGCTTTCATTCTCCACCACACTTTGGGGCTTTGGGAGTTCCAACTCATACATGAGAGTTTGTCAAATGTTCTTGTTCTCAGACAATACAGTAAAATGGCACACTCACCACTGGATCACGTAGTAGACAGTTTAGTGAGGAGGGAGTGTTTTCAGAAACAGCCCCAGAATACCAACCTAAGGTTATAAAAGCATGGTAAAATGTAAGTTCTCTTGCTGTGGGGTTTGATCTGATTTCTCCACAAGAGGCTTTTGTTTAATTGCCTTTCACATGGGAAATGGCTCAGCCCTTGGGCGAATTAAGAGTGTACACAAAATTCAGCAGGCACACATAATAACACTAATACAAACTCGCACCCTCATACTCTCATACCGATGAGCTATCCAGCTCTGTTTTAGCTTTCCAATTTCTTTGAAACGTAGCCTGAGAGGAAATGAATTTCTCTAATCCTAACATTGTTTAATCTAATTTTACTCTATTTTCTGAATGCCAGTGTTGCACTGTACTCTAGTTGCTGCTCCTATGAGGACAAGACCGAGATGAAATAAGGAAAGAAAAGAATGGATACATTGGCCATGATGCTAAAAGGTTACTGAGACAAAAGCAAATATATAAGCCAGAGAAGGTGCACAAGTCCAAGAACAAAAGTGCACATACGTCACTGTTAGAACAGATGCTTGCGTTTAGTCTGTCAAATCTCTTTGCACTGAAATAGGTTAATTCCTAGCTGGGACTTTGTTAGTAAACAGCAAGTTAATTACAAATATTAAGACAGTGAGGTATCTATTGTCACGGTTTAATTAGGCTGTCATTTTTTCCCCCTCAGTACTAAGTCTTCTCTGAAGCCTGTGTAAAATCTTGGTCTCGGAGCTGGTGTCAAACAACGCCTTTAGCTTGTCTTAACTCGCATATGTAGCCTCATGTCTGGCTTGTGGCTCTGTCAGTGATCCTGTCTGTTAAATTGTTGTCCTATTAAAAACATGATGTTATGCTGGAGCCTTGATGGGGCACAAACGGATTTCGCTGACCTATTCTCTATTCACTACAGCTCCACTAAGGATGAATCTGCTTATAGCGTTGAAATATAATCACACCAATTTATCACAAATGCAGCCCACCCCTAAAGATGCTACTGGGCAGTGTATTGTTTTGTTGTGAACCTGAAGCACTTGTTTTTCTTTTTATTGCTCTTAATAATGTGTATGGGACCTCCTTGAGTTATCCAGTATTATGTGGGTATGTTCATATTTGAATAACAAATCATGGATGGTCAGAAAGCAAAGCGTTGTTCTCACACTTTTGTGGCTGAAAGAAAGCTATCGCCATGTTTACTGCTATGCAGAGATGCTATAATGTACCTTTTCAATTACCCACTGAGGTACATAGCACTAGAAAGTTTCTCGAGAGCATCATTACCATATTTGCTGCACTTAGAGAATAGTATATGATCACACACATTAGGCCACCGTTGAAGGATAAATAGGTTGTTTATGAAGACAGCTTACATCAAAAGGCCAAGGCTCATGCGGTATGTGTTCATGAAGCCACACCTGTCACACATAATATCCCCTCAAAAATCATTGCCTGCATTTAATACAATCTTTTGCATCACCTGTGATAATAAAAATACAGATTAAATTACTCTCTGTCAGTTTCTCTATGCTCTGTGCATCATCATGATTGATTTTCTGTTAATTCTCTGCAGGAAGATGATCGAATTCCCACCAACTGTCTGTCTCACATAAAAAAGCCTTCCTTCAGGTGACATCCAAGCTGTCACAAACTGATACAGAAAATTGAGGGTTTTTTTTTTTTTAATATTCTGATAATACCCAGAGAAAATGCAAAACCATGTTCAGTCAAAAGGCTGACATCAATTAAGTTTGATTGTGATAGTTTTTTTTCTTTTCATTTCATGTTTAATTTATGCCACACCTGCTATTCTTTCCTCTCAATCTTTGTTCTGTATCCACACACCTCAACCATTGATGGTCATGAATTATTGATATGAAGGCTTTGGTTTGAGGATATATTCAACTCATATCCTTTTACAGATGGATTTTTGAGAATAGCCTGAGAAAAAGGTTTGCCTTAAAACTCAAAACTGAAAAAATATCTGAGAAAAAGAAGCGCCTGCTCTTCATTTGCATACAACTGTATTTCTAGATACCATAATAACATAAAGTCAATAGTGCAACTGCCATGGCAACTTGAGGACAAAAAATAAAAAAAACATTGTTTGAGTCTATTCAGGGATAAATACATACATGCATATTGTGCTATACATTTAGGTTTTCGCCAACTTCTGTCTCCACATCCTCATTCTCCCCTCCCTGATCTGTCTTCTTATTCTAACTCCTTGCCTTGGGCTCACTGAGGCCCATGACCCATCATTCCTGCTAAGACCTCTAAGGGGCCATCCATCACCTGAGCATAGTTTTAACCTGGGGATAGATTTCCTCTCCTCTTGCCCACTCATCAATTACCAGGGTCCACTCTGCATACCCAAGAAGGCTGCAGAAAGTGGGAAAGACCAAGCAATGTCACATTTGTAAGGAGACACCTGCAAAATGAAACAAAAGTAATGAGGCCTGAAAACAACAGTTGATTATAGCCTCCTATATAAGAGTATTTGTTTTTATGAATAAAAGCGTAGTAGCAGTAGTAACAAAACCATCACACTTTCATCAAATCATCATATATAGTTCTCCAAGCGGTGAGTCAAGTAGACAAACAGTTCATGAATTACATAAAAATAACCCATAATTAGTTAACATTAAATAAGGCATGCTTGATTATTTTTTAGTATTATTATTATTTTATTTTATTGCTGAAGGCAGTGCGAGGAAGCTCCACAGTGATGTAAAGCAATGCAAGGAACAATGACAGAGACCAAACAGAGTTTGGAATAAATAGGGTGCTAATTATTCAAACTGCAGAGGAAATGAGTGGTGATGCAACTGAGTAGAAAGAGCAACAAAGCAGGGAAAGTGAAAGAAAAGCTGGAGAGATGGGATGCTGGAACCTGCAGGAAACCATGCCCCTGTCAATGACACCTACACAGAGAAGATTCAGCGGTAGTTTAGACTTTTATCAATCAATATTTCTGAGGCTGAGCACAGAGGCTGATGGCATTGAGTCAGACAATGCCAGGTGTTCCTTTGATATGTGTACAGCTATCCCCTAAATAACTGGTGGAGGAAAAAGAGGTTATACGGCTGCCACCAACACCCTTCCAATTAAAACCCCTACTTAATCAGTGCTATTTAAAGAAGCCCATACATCCCCAATGGCAGGAAACTCGCTAACGAGGGCGAAGATGAACTGCACAATGTTGCTCTGATTCACCTTTTCTGCTGCCTACTTTGTGCAGATTCGTTGTGCACCTGTCAAATTCAAAATGTAATCAAAACGAGATTTACAAGGAATGCAACCTATGTGCATTTTACCTACGATTTACTCTATATTTTTTATTTTAGTACATTTTGTCAATTCAACAGTGAATCATTTCCAGAAAAACAGTGTAAATAGCAATAAAAACCAAATGCAATGATATGCAAGCCATTTAAACCTGTTATCTGTTTGAAAATAGCACAATAAGGATGTGTGAGATGTTGATGCAGGGAAAGTGAACAGCTCTCTATGAGTGTTTGAGAACTAAGGAGACAGATTTTAGAAAAATACTCAGGAGAAAATGTTTTCACAGTCTCGTCTTACGTGGGATTTCAGCTGTTCAACATTTCAGGCTTGTGCTTAATTCTGGACTTATGTTGTTGGGACATGCAGATTGTGTTCAGAGTTGTCTGGCATTTTGGGATAGTGTTAACGGCTTTGTCACAGATGTGAATGTTTTTTCTATGATATATGGGTACTCACACACTCCCAGCCCTCACCTCAATGCGATCATGGATGCAGGCCATAGTCATGGATCACGGATGCAGGCAGTCAACAATTTGGATGTTCTCCCTCCTCTTTAACTCGGAAGGTGCAGTGACTTCCAAAAAGACTTTTAGACTTTGAATAATCTGCTCACAGGACAATTTATTACTTCATCTCAGTGTTTTACACATGAACTGGAGCCCAAAAACTTTCCCCTCGAGTTGAATATAAATCCCACCTCTTTATTTTAGACCGAGACAGCCAAATCCCAACTATAACCATAAATCTGTGAATCTCAAACTTGATTCAGAGATGTATACTTTTTGGAGAAAAGGCATGGTACATGAAGGAGTCAAATCAGGGATAAACACAAATCTTAATTTATTAAATTTGTTTTACTATCATTGGCACAATACGTGTAGATAGAAATAAAAGCCTATGTGTATTAAATATCTACTACAGCGTAATTATATTCCTATTTGACTCACAACCTTATTGTAAACAAATCGATTTTATTACAAAAATATGTAAAAAGAGATGGATTCTGTTATATGTTTTGTAATTCATACAATGTGGCATATAAAGCTTCATTTCAAAGCACTCAACTTCACTTTAAAGGCAATAAATACTGATGACAAAAGGTGTTGCTTTTTAAGGTACTAAGGAGATGATAATAACAAGTGATGCTTATTAGATGTTTTAAAAAAAAACTGTTTGAATTTTGCAGTTGGACCTTTACAAAAGAGCATCGTTCCAATATAAAAGGAACAAAAAAATCGATGCAATGCAATTAGACATATAGTTATAATGTGGCAATGCAATGATGGACTCAAGTCGTGCCTTGGCTTTTCCCTGTGTGACATAATTGGCCTTGTTCAGACTATTGACAGAGCAGTTTAAGATTGTCGTATATGTGAGTCTGATTAAGGACCAATCTGAAGCAGCAATTGGCATGTTTGAGGAGCCGCTCTCCAAGAAATGGCTGAATGAATATAATTAGATTTTGTAATTTAGCAGTGCATAGAATTTTGTTTCAATTGTAAGTGTGAAATACTAATCTTACACTTAGCTATTTAGTCATCATCTTTTGAAATTAACAGTTAATGTGCAGAACATTGCAAGTGAATAATCTAAACTGAGTGTAAAAGCTTTAACTCTTTCCATTCATTAAGGTTTAATGAGTAAATCACCTTTCAATGCAGCTATATGCTCAAATGTGTTATTTGAGTCACTCACTTCATCTAACGCACACATCACTCCGTGTTAAATAAAAACGCAGGTCTCTAGTTGCACGGAAAAATAAAAGAATAGGAGATATAGTGGAGAAAAGAAGAAAGTAGAGACGATTTTATGATTCACCAAGTCTGTGTTTGTCTCGTTCTGTTTTCTGCATAAGAACGTTGTTAGGCCATCGGAGGGTTAGCAATAGCTGGAAGAATGTGTGAGATTAACATAAAATCAGCATAAAACGGAGCTTTACGTCAGTCAATATTTTAGAGGCTTTATCATAGGATAACATTTGAGCTCGGCAGGCACACTGTGCTCCCATAAAAGAGAATTTAGAAGTTTACTTGGATACCTCAGAATGGCTGTGGAATAAGCAACTTCCAAACTGTCTATTATCGTAATTGTCTTGCTTTTCCGATTTTTTCTGTATTAAGAACAGAAAAAAAGAAGTAAAATCTTTCCTCTCTTGCTGCAAATCACCTCTATAACCTAAACATAGAAAAGAGTACTCTATTCTACGAAAATTACGACTCCTTACATTATTAAACTTTAACTTTTAACTTTCTGACATAAATATCTTAATTATAACCTAATTCTGAAAAATGCTTGAAAGATGTTGAAAATGAATGTAAAAGAAGTTAACAAGAGAAATAAAAAAGAAAGTTCAAGCTGTTTACAAAGAAAACTAATCGCATCTGTTGCAAGTTTTCTGGAATGTTCCTTTAATACAAAATTGAATTATCGGTTATATTAGGATGAAAAAGTTGTAGTTCCTCGACTGACCTCTTGTCGCAAAAGCAACTCAATATTTCCTTTGAGCTCCATTTTAAAATGTCCAACTTTGAAGAAGACAGCTTCAAATTAGTTCTTCTTTTCAGCTTGTGGTCGTGATACAGGATTTATTGCTGTGTTAATTAACTTTTGTGAGGCTAGTGCATTTACCACTCACTTTAATTATTTGTGTCTTATCCCTACGGGAACTGAACAAAGACTTGATAGTAAAATGCTTGATGGTGGAGCTTAATAAAAGATCTTTGGAAGCACATGTAGGATACCACCAGTGTTGAAGGGACAAGCTTCAGCAGAAGATCTGCAGACACCGAAGCTCCAAACCAACAAAAATAAAGAAAAGAAAAAGATTTCAAGCTGTGCAGCAGGAATAAGCATTAGGTAGGGACACGTTTATCTTGTATTTATACATCTGCCTTAGAGCTACAATTACAGATTCTTGGAAGTGTATTGACGGTTCTTCTTACTGAGAGTGCTTCATTAAAAAAAAGCTTAGAGGCTGTCATCCCACTTTCTACGTTAGAGGGCGCTACAACCATGCACTATTAGACTTCGTAAGGGTGGTGAAAAGCTTAAAGGTTTCTCTTAATCTTTGTCTTTTCTTTCCTGCAGCAACAGCTGGAAGATTGATTTCTCAGATCTTAAATCACCTGTGGTGCAGAAGGCAAAGAAATAATTGCTTACTTTGTAACAGCAACCACTGTAATAAAGGGCTGTGGTACTTCACGGTTTATGATGATCGTGAATTACTGCCAGAAGATGATATTTCACAGTATCTTTATTCTATACCAGCATAGCTTCCAACAAACTGGCCCAAATGTCATGCTAATGATAACGTCGTTTCTCATCAGATTATCACCCTTTGAACCCTGAAATTAGGTGCAATGTGAGCTTTTTTGGCTTTGGTAAACGCTGACATTTTCTGAAACTACGGCATTATATGTGCATCAGTGGCTTGTTTGAGTCACACAGTCAGACGTGTGTTTGCTGCAGACACTTCAAAGGTCCATTGAATCCAAATGCAACCATTTTATCATCGCCACATGCTCTCAAGGAAGAGTTGGCTCTCTCATTGTCCCATTATGGAGAGAAATCCTTTGACGCAGCAGGGCTGGGATGTAATTTTACACTCAGTAGCGGAAATGTTTTAATTCATAAAGAATATTGGAAAGAGTCCACATCATCCACAACATTGTACATTGTGCTGCTTGAAATGTATAGTCATTTAGAGAAGAAAATTGCTTTGTTTTATCCCATAGTCCCATAATGAGTATTGTAAATTTGCAAAAAGGCACAATGTGGGTAAGCTTAATCTTTTAAATAATTATTATTTGTTTTTGATTGGGAGAATATTAAAAAACAAAGATCACATTTAGTGACTATATTCAGAGAGCTTGTTCTCTCTTCCATCTTGTATTCTAGTATCTATATCATGTTAAATTAGATAACATTGATAACTTACCTTAATACTAAAGGTAAATCTTTAATGATTTACAAAGGACACTATAAAGGACTGTAGGAAATGCATTTTTGCAGCTGATTCTGGTGTTGCTAGGAGTGCAATATGCATAAAATATGAACCCCGAGCAAGCACCGCAACAGATGTTTTACACACTCCTCTATACGATCTGTGTATACTTCTCCATTTATTTCCCAACCAGGATGGGCTGAGGTGACAGAATGCAGCATCTTGCATCTGTCGACAGCTGGAAGGCAGATGCAAGATGCTGCATTCTGTCACTGGCTTTATCTGGTAGTCTTGATGGAAAGCTGACCTTTAACGCATCTTAAGAATTAAGGTTTTGCATACAAATGATGGGATTCCTTGGCTTGACCGTTTGGAGAGCAGATCTTTTCCATGGTGCATCTCATCTCCCTTTGAAAAAAATCAATTCAAACGCTGTTATTAATATATGATATATTATTAAGTTTGTGTTCACCGTCTATTTGGAAAACTATTGTTGTGAATGAGTTGGTATTAAAGTGGGGCGCATGCCAATTTGGAGTTATTTAATTAGTCATTACAAACCATATGGTTTTGAAGCCGGTGCAGGTTAATCAGCTATGCAAATGTGTGACCTATATTGAAAACATAATTATGCAGGGAGATGGCAGATCTCTGGAGTGATGCAACAATGCCACCTACTGAGAATAAGTTGTATGTACTCATTAAACATTCAGAGGCCAACCTGTTTTTCACCAACATAGTGTAGAATACTACGATTACTTCAGCTGCAACCCATTTTCAGGGGGTTTTTTCATTAAAAAGGGTGCTGGAATTTTGTCTTTAGCTGTTGATGCAGTATCGTTACAAGATTTCGATCCATATAAAGGACAGGCTATGAGAAAAGATGCCCATCTTCTGTCATGCCAGCAGATTTTTGCATGTTAACATTTAAACCGTCTCCAGAGTCACAGCTAAAAAACATTTTCTGAAACACAATTAAATGACAAGTCCAGAAATGAGAAACTAGTCAAAACCATGTTAATTAAATGGGCAAACTCTATATATCAGTGAGGATACTGTACAAACTTCACAGGATGACCGTAGTATTTGTGCTCCAACTGTTTATTTTTCAAGTCCAGAGATGACATACCCACTTCTGTTGAAATGTGCTTTACATTTATTAAGTCTTGAAAAAGAGGAAAATATCTTATATGCAAAACAAAAGAAGGTATATACAAAATTCTTTCAACAAGAAAGGCACCAAAGACACATGAGCATTAACTGGGAATGTAATGCTTTCTGCTGGCTCTATAACAATGTAAAAAACATTAAATGGATAAACTTCTGAACTCCAAATAAAACATTATTAGCAACAAACCTACATACTTTAGCTTTTCTCTTGCAATGAAACAATCTTTATTTGAATGGTTAAAAGGTTTATAAGACAATAGTGGTGTTGTGATAGCTAAAATATATATTATATATAATTTAAATATAATAGTTTTAATGGAGCAATTGTTTGTGTGTGCATTTATTACTCCCTTTTGTGGCTACAGGCTACCTGCTGTGTGCAAGGAGAAGAAAAAACATCCAGAAATATCTTATTACGAAATACAACTGCTGTCAAACATTAACATTTTATTTATACACATTTGTAATAAATTATTTTTAGTACAATTCTCAGGTTGCGATTGTTAGAAAATAACATCTACTTTATTTCCTTGCAACTGATGATGGTTTAAAATAAAATGATGATATGGCTGTGATTGTCTGAACATTTCAGAGTCCGTACGCGGTCATGCTGTTGGGCTTCACCATGACAGGACAGCTGTGCACACCTTTGGCCTCACTAACTGCTAAAAATAAAAACAAAAATAAGATAAAATAATGGAGCGTTCTCGAACCACATCTCATCCATCCCACGGTGACACTCGACACTGTTGCAACTGTAAAGTGGCACGCTTGAGACAAACGAGAACCGAAACCGGTCATAAATTGTGGTTTCTGCAGTGGAGCGGGCTGCCGTGTCAGAGCATTCAGCTTAAATGAAAACAAAAGCAGGCGAAGTAACTTCCTCCCAAGTATTAACACTCAGTGTAAAGATGGCAGCAGCACTAACGCTCCTCTTCTTCTGCTACGACTACGTCTTTGCACATAAAGGAGTTAAAGCCGCATTAGGCTGTGGAATGGGGGCAGGAACTTTAACCACTTTACCAGCACCAAAGATTTGAGCAAGAGCTGTTAATCGAAACTACTGCAAAAAATACTGAAAAATATTACAATAGGAAAACAAAAAAATCTTGCTGTTTGGAGAGAGCGGGCATCAGGGACGACATTAATGTAATGCAAGCCAAGAGGAAGGTTCTGTAGGCACCGCTGCGATGTGCACATAAGGTGCCTCACTCAAGAAATCAAACGCTTACGACTGGTTACCCTGGCAGCCCTGCCCATAAGGTGACATGGTTTCTTTATGATTGGCCCAAGAGGAAGAACTGCAGTTCTTTGAGTGTTTTTTTTTTAATTAGTCATCATTTGTTTAGGGTGATGGTGACGTAAGATGTAGGTATGTAGCCTTCATCTCCATTGTTCCTTCGAACACGGGTCCAGCCATCCCCTTTGTCCTCCTCCACCACAGCCAGGACCTCTCCTTCCTGCATAGAGATGGTCCCCTCACTGGCCCCTAAAAGGATAAGACAGGTAACACGCATACATTTATTCCATTTATGCAGATAAAACTACATCACACTTGCACAATATCCAGCTAACACTAATAAGGATCCTTTTCCACACGAACATCATCTTCACAATACCTCAAACAGAAAGTGGTCCAGAGTTTCTCCAATATAATCAACACAAAAACCATGGTAAATAAAACTCAACAATTTAATCTTTAAGGAAGACAACTGGGATGACGGCATTTTCCATCAAAGGATTCCCTCATTTGGTCAGCCGCCGACGTACCAGGAAAGTTGTACATGGCTGTGCATTTCCCAATGGGAGTGGCCAGTTCTTCATCCTCAAAATCATCGTCAAACTCGGCGTAAATGGCTTGGGAGGGATCGGGGGTGCTTTCATCAGAATGAGCTCCATCAGGGCTGAAAAAAGAAGACAAAGGTCAAGCCAGCGCTTAAAATGTGGATGTGGATGTGAGGATTTTAATCTCACCTGTACACGTCATGAGCTCCATTATTGTTAAATGTGTGAGTTTTAAAGCGCAGCGCGTCCCCTCGACCACCTGCTTCCGCCAGCCAAGTCTGCAGAGGAGCAAGAAACACATTGAGTCAGGATTATTTAGCATGGTTACTAAAGAAATTAACCACATAATAGATTAGAATTACAAATGAGGGCTTCATAATAAAAAATGTCAACCAAGCTGAGGATTACCTCATACTTGCTCATCTCCACCCTGAGTCTCTCTATATTCTGGGATGTCTGGTTGATTTGGGATGCAAGACTGGCTGGATCGCCCATCTGAGGATTTTTCTCATAAACATCTTTCATCTTTCCGAGCGCTTCACTGAAGGGAAACAGGAGGAAGGACACAGCAATAAGGGAGAGAACGGAAGGTGACTTTCGGTCAAAAGATGTTCCCTGGAAAGCTCAGGGGTGGGTAAACAATTGAAAATGTGCACACAAAAGGCACAGAATTGTTTACACTGCATGAATATTGCATCTACGCTTCCAGCAGGGAGGATCTAACAGAGAATGTTATTAATATTCAGGATACCCATAAATAAACACAACACACACCTCTGATCGACTTCCTTCTGCAACTCTTTGCAGATTTCTTCTAATTTCTGTTGTAACCTCTTCCTGCGCTGCTCTGGTGGAAGATGGGCAAAGTCCTCCGTCACTGTGGGCTGCAAGAGGTCACAGGAAGGGTGGGTTCACATTGAACATAGGTTGACATTTAACAGTTTCATAAGCATTGCCAGCTGAGGCCCAAGAAACATACAACTTCAGGGAAACACCAGCCCTGTGGTCTGAGATCAGCTCAGGCGACAATGTTCGCACAAGCGTTGTCACACCTTGTAGTTACACATTTCAGTTAGTCTCACATTAAAATAAATCCAATTATGTATAGTTCACGAGTGAGCTGAGCACAAAACCACCACCCATAGACAAACAAACAGAACCGAAAATAGTTCAAAAAACAAAGTCCTGCATGGAACAGGTACCACGAAAAAAAGTGTACAATCAAGGCCAATTCCAGACATTGGTACTAATTTCCTTTTGCGTCAACAAACATGTTCCTATTCTCCACCACCAGATGGCCACCTCTTCAATACAAACTCAAAAGGACCAGCCGTTTGTGATGTTTGTGCATTGAAGTCATATGAGGTGTTGTAAAGGAGAGGTGGCCTTTATTTTGTTACAAAGTGAGACCCCCCCACACCAGTTCTGTTGTCCATATTACCATGATCCTCTCCGGAGTAAATTTCTGGGAGGGAAGAGAAAAAGTATATGTGTATAAAACAAAAGGAAAAAAGAAATACTCATGATAACTTGGCCAATCTTAAAAAGATGATGATTACACGTTTGTAGCACGTCTTGACAGTAAAAATAAACAGTATCTAATGTAGATCTTAAACGCGTAAACTGTTTTATTCATCTGAAGAAGTCAGAGGTTCTTGCAGAGGCATGAGCACACGATGACGACCACGCACTTATGAGTCGAGGTCTCCTGGCACCTTGGCCACCTCCTCCTGTCACTCACCGATCTCCTGAGGGTCCGGAATGAAGAGATTCTGGGTTTGACAGTCTTATTGATCTCCTTCAAACAGTACGACAGGGGGTCCCGGCCAAACTTGGGGGAAGGTGATCCGTTAGGGGGCGAAGGGGTGGGGGTTGTGGAGAAGGAAGCGAGTGTGGAAGAGGAGAGCTGAGGTCGGGCAAGAGCAAAAGTACCAGCACCCAAGAATAAGGTATGCAGGCATAGGTTTGTGTATCAGGAGAAGGGGGATAAAAGAGAAATCAGGGGGAGGGGGAGGGAAGGACAAAAACAACAAGGTGACAAGGGAAAGAAAAAGACACTGTCAACACCTGAAAGTGCACCACAGTGCCTGGAAGACAACACTGCAGCAAAAACAGCACACAAGCCCAAAGAACAAGAAAGAGCAAACACAAACACATCTTTGGCTTTCATAAGCACATACATTAAAAAACAAAATTAAAAAAATACAATAAGAGTAATAGTGATAGGGGGTCATTATATGCCAGTTTAATCCTCCCAGTTCAGGGGGCGGAGTTAAAGGTTCATGAGATCCTGCGAAGTCGAAAAGCTGTACTTTAAATTCTTCTTGATTAAGATTCAGAAATCTCTCTATCTGAGCAAAATGTCCTGATGGATAAATGTTTAAAATCTACTGTAGCTCCAATTAATACACATCAAGAAGCTTTACAAACTTTACTAAATGTAGATGTCAAAAAAACGATTAAAAAAAAAAAAAGAACTGACTCAAAATATAGAAGTCAAAGTTGTGAAATCAAACCACAGACTGCAACACTAGTCGCCATCGTTACCAAAACAACCGATACTGGAGGAGAAACAAAAGTCATTTTAACTTTGATAAATGAGCCCTAAATATTAACCCTTAATAAGGAGCTCAATGAAATACTGACAGTATAAAAATGTTCTAGACACGGTTCTTCATTTGATTAAGAACTACCATTTTTCTATTCTTATAAAAAAGCTAGTGTTAATCCTGTCAAAAAAGGGAAGTGGGTTTGTTAGATATCACTGTATTTGGGCAGAAAAATATTTTGAAAATGCAGGACCAAGTAACTTTTAGACACAAAAGACACTATATTATATGAAAACTTTGCAGGATCAACTTTGGTTGGAAGAGAAAACTAGTGGAGATATGAGTAATTTTATCTTTCATTTTTGCTTTTGCTTTCAGGAAACAGGCATTTTGTTAATAATGACAAACTTAAGAGCAATAATTTACAATAAAAGCTTCCTAATGTGTGAAATGATTTTTAAACCAAGTAGAGGGCCTGAAAAGGTTTTAGTGGAGACATTGAAAGTTTCCACAAAACCCTTAGAAATTAGATTTTTTTTCTTTTTAAACAATTAAAAAAATAAACAATCAATTTTAGGATAAAAAAAAAATATTACTATTCAGTATTTAAATTTCTATACATATTTTTATTATCATTGTGTAAAAAAAAAGTGTTAAAACATTCATATTTAAAATAACTGGGAGTGTTATGAATTTTTGTTAACTGGCATGAAATGACCATGAGCATAAAAAACAAAAAACTACACAGTAAGCAACTAGCCATGGCTTCCAGACCGGAGCAACACTGGCTCAACACTTTTAGACAAAGTTGATCAAAGTTAAACCCCACAGTGAGCCCCAGTGAAGTCCATGAGGCGGACCAGCAAGACCAGACCACATCTACATCGCTTTGATGATGAAAACTAAATATATTCCACAGAATCACCGTCATCAAAGCTGAGAGTTCGATGGCAACATTCCTTAGTGTTACCATGAAAATGGCCACTTTTTTTCCTCTTATAATATAAAACGAAGGGGCAAACAGCAAAAATGAGTCCAATATTGTAAGTAAAGATAATCCAATATCCAAATCAGCCTGCTCAGTCATCATGATTCAGAGTGGAAAATCATGTTCAGGGTTAAAGCAGTGAAAGGCCTGACTCTGACCTACATAGATAACATACCAGCTAAAACCAGTACAGTCGTTATAAATAGCCTCCATAATTACCACAGCGGGATTGAGCATATAGATTTTTGGGGTTTGACAAACGTCCTGTATTAGAAAGAGGTTGACTTGACAGCATGTCTGGGATGCACAAAATAAATCGATGTCGATAAGGAAAGGTGAGGATGGAATCTATTAACTAAATTACACAGGAGGTTAATGACTTCTAGTCTTCGATAGTGAATGTCTGCAACAGTCCTATTGTAACATCCCATAGGTAAACACTGAGAGCTGCAAGTACAGCACTGGTATTATGTGAACATCTACTGCTTTGGTGCTACCTTTCCTGAGAGTTACGGGGTTCTAGTAGTAGGTCTAGTAGTTGATGGGAATGTTCAGGGGTCAGATGTAAACCAAAAGGTTCTCAAGCCAGCGCAGCCAGCCGTCTGTTTCGGGCTCCTAAGGCTTAATTAGGAGAACATGACTGATGACACAGAGCTCTGTACCACACACGTACACAGAACAGTAAAAGCGCAAAGCAGAGCACAGCCGGTGAGACATGCAGAGGGAAGAGAGCCACTGAGCGAGCAAACACTGGAGATAAGGGAGAAAGAAGAGGACCGTTTAGTTCGGGGGGCTGGAGGAAGGGGCCATTAGCTGGTTAGTGGTCAGCCACTCATTCCACTGGTTTCATGTCTGATCTCTGAGTCCTCACACATTAATTACGGTGTAGGTAGCCTTTTGAACCATTTTAAATACTGGAAAACAAATACAGAAACGCCACTGCTGACAAAAGTTCATCTGACCTGGAAAACCTGGTGACGTTCTAAAGTTGGTAAAAGCATTTTATTGTGATGTGGCACATAAAGCTCGCTTCTGGGCAGGATAATGGGGGCAGTGTGTTTGTGGATGCCTGTGGAGGAAAATTCAATGTTGTTTGGGTCCCGTGCTGTTGAAAGTACAAGCACAGCAGAATGCTGACTAGCAGTTGACCTATTGGAAACCACACTGTGGAGATGACGGAGGGGTTGGGGGGGTGTTCACGGTTTAGTCGTTTACAGCCAGGGACAGAGTCATGCAAAGGACCTGTGCTGGAGTGTGTGTGTGTGTGTGTGTGTGTGAGATTACTGATAATGAAATTAAAGTTGCTCATGCATTAAAGATAAGGACGTGTTTACACTGTATGTGTGAGTAGGCGTAACCGATCCTCTGCTAAGTAATCAATAACTAAACTCACTAACTGGCAAATTAAACGTATCCAAATCATTAACGCAGGGAAGTTGCTAAACCTTTCACCATCCAATTTCCACAATAAAATACACTTCTTAGCCAGGCCACTGAACAAAATGAGCTAAAATGTGCTTGGAAAAGAATAAAGCGTCCTACCTTACTCCTCTTGCTGAAAAGCCAAAAGTTTTTGCTCTTGTTCTTCCCCAGAAGGTCCATCGGGCCTTTAGGCGTACCCAGGCTACTGTCAGAGGAGGCTCGATTGATGCGCTGACTGTAGTCCTCAAACTCCAAATCTCCAGGACGCTCAAAGCCCGACTTATTCTGCTCTATTACAGCCATGGAGTCCTGTATCGTTAAAATAAAAATAAAAAACATTAAAAAATATATATATAGGAGTTGATAATGATGTTTAAACAAAGGCAAAGCTAAAAACAAGTGGGCTGCATGAAGCCATAATGCACATTAAAATGATTAGCGTCTGAAACCGACTCACATTCTTTTCATTAACATTAGTGCCAGCTTTAGTAATGCCTTCCAGGCACTTGCCAATGATGGGCATCACATGCTTTTCTGTGTCTGAGAACAAGACGTAGCCTTGAGCCAACTTCTGTATTCGCCTCTCGTCCAGATCCTGCAATTTCTGAGGAAGACAAAACACTTAATCTCACGCTGTCATAAAAAAAAAAAAAGCATCATAAAAATAAACATATCAATATCTGAGCTCCTTTTTAGGTGAAATACAACAAAGAGAGTCTTTTTAAAAGATTACCAGCTCTAACTGAAATAACTCAAGAGTTTATCTCTGGTTTCAAATCAAAACATTTACAGTTGTGCGATCCCAAAACACCCAAAGCTTGTCATTTAAAAATAATGTCGAACAAATCAATAAAAAGCCGTGCTTTCTGATACTGCTGACAGCAATGACCGAGGCACAGCCTGCTGGTCAGGTCTCTGCTCAGCAAAAAAGCCAGCAGCAGACTGGTCCAGCTGTGCTCTTTATCGGATGATTTAAAGTTTAATTGTCACAATTATCAGTTTGCCATTTGTGGAATGTTACAACCACTGATGGAAATAAGCAGTGAGCATAAAGATGAAGAACTGCAGCCGTCCGTGTCAGCTCCATCCCCACATCCCGAGCGCCTATGAATGTATGTGTGCAAATTGACTCAACGTTAGTGCTCGAAAAATTATTTAAAAAACACACACAACTATCACAGAAAACATGAAGACAGAAGGTGCTTACAAGTGTGTTATGCTGCTGCAAAGAAGGTGTTATATTTCCTCATACAACCAAAACAATTATGTATGAGATCTAAAAAAAATTGAGCAGATTTTTATTTAAAACGTATTTTTTGTTTTTGCTAATTTATATTTTGAAATGAATAAATAACAGAAAATGTTAAGGACTTCAAACCTCTTACATAAAGAGGGATAAACTATGTATTTGTTCCTTCATAGAACCACCACTGTTCAGTAACCTGAGGAATTTTATGTTAAGATTTCTGGCGACAAAGTGGGAAGATCCTGTTAGACGCTGTTGAATTTTACCAAAATATTTCAAATTCAAGCATGTCCATAATATATATTTTTTTTATAATTAATCCATTAGAATATAATAAACAAACATTGAACCATTCAATTAAATTTAATAATGTTCCTTCAATAATTTTTTTTTTTTTTTAAACAAAATCAGAATTGGCTCAAATTTGAGGCATTGGGCCAATTCCTTAATCCCTAAAACGCTGATATATGGGTCATTTCGTTCATTTTTTTAAATTTTTTTATTTAACTTTGTTTTGATAACAGGGCAGTGCAAAGTGTGTAGCAAATGATACATTAGGCATTAAAGAGTTAACTTATATTAAAAATAATCACTTTATTCTATATATGATTATATTTTACAAACTGAGCCTCATGCTTCTTTAAATAAGATGTGGTGTGATCAATCAAGCTTGTGTATTTATTGGGAACATTTGATTTCTACAAAGACTTTTTGTACAACTCGCACCCTTTTGGCCACTAGATAATATGCAAGTTTGAGGTACTTGAGTACTGGATTCTTTTATTTTACAGTAGTTCACATCCATCTATTGAATTCAACCCATATTTTTTTACAAGACAGAAGAAAACAGCAAAATGGTATTTGCATGTCAGTAATGTAGTAATTCAAATATGACATATACCATTCAATTCCAAAAATATACAAACAAAAAGAAACTTAATGGCAGGCTGCCATGCTGCAACAGAGAATTAATTCACTTACATTGAAAATGAGTGGCATTTCAGTGAAATAAAACTGGTTCTGCTCTTTGTTGTATTTTTGCAGCTGAGCAGCGTAGTCGTTCTTGCACTCCTCTGCAACATGTGCTCTCATATGTGCCTGCTGTTTGGCCTAAAACCACGTGTGAAACAAAGAGGTTAAAAGTGCATCTGATCATGCGGAGTACTTGCAGATACTGCATTTATCTTTCACCCCTCTTACTTTTTCAACATCTGCTTTTGTGGCATTGATGTCCTGATCCGTCTTCTCTGCATACTGCGCTGAACGCTCTGCTTCTCTCCACTCCCTCTCAAAGCGCTTTTTGCTCTGGTGTAAAGGGAGATAAGAAAAAAAAAAAAAAAGGAGTTCAGCTTATTTAACTATGTGAGGCCTGAATTAAATCTGAGGAGGATCCACTGTTTTGAAAAATGAAATGTTGCTGTGTGAGAGGAGATATCAGCAGGGCTTTGGGAGTCAAAGAACTCCACTGTCTACCGAGAAGGTCTTAAGTTCACACAGGAGTAGAAGTTTAAAATGAAACTGCTTTCCATTTTGTTCATCTGTTTTTACTATAACCAAATAAAGCCAACTGGCTGTGCCTCCACTACAACACGGCACTTTTCTGAGATGAACAGACAGAAAACAAGCCCGTGTCAATCAAGCTCTTAATTTTAAATCCTAAACTTACACTGTCGAGCTGCTTGTAGGTGCTCTCCAAACTCTGCTGGGCCTTCTTGGCCTCCATCAGATACTGCAGACGTTCATAAAACAGAAAGACAGAGCGAAAGAGGGTCAGATGACAGAGGGAGCGAGAGAGCCATGTGTAGGAGCAGACAGAATAAACAATGGCCTCCAAAAACCACACAGCACAACAGACGAGAAAACAAATACCAGTGTGTCAGTTTGAGACATAACGTCTTCAGCGGGACGGCTGTGCACGGCCGTACTGTTCTGCAATCCAACATGACAAAGACAAACTATTCCTCATAAAGAAATGGAGCACCACTGCATGGAGGACCAAGTCTCCCTCGGGAGAAACCCAAGTAAGACTTTTTTCCTGCCGCAGTAGTGAGATCTCCACATTTCCAGTCTTCTGAAATCTACTTTTCCTCCCCTCTTACTTTACACTCCCGTGGAGAGCGTGCTGTACAAATAAAGAATACTTCTTAATATGGTGCTGTGGCCACACACAAGTACACTAGTGTGAAAAACAACTGTCTCTGTTATAAGTCATAAATCAGTCATAAATCTAAGTAAGGATGATCTGCATGAAAGTAAAAGTGTCCAAAAATCCACCGAAACAACTTGAAACTGGGATTCAGCTGGTTTTCCACACAGATGGATTTTAAGCAGACTAAAGCCCAGCGCCGTCCCGCTTCCCTACACATCCTATTCACCGTTTTCCGCTCCTGCTTGAGCTCTTGCAGGTACTTGGTGAGATCGATGCAGATGCTCATCATCAGGTTCTCAGCAATCAGCTCTCTCTGCCCCGCGTAGTCATTCATCTCATTCAGGATGTCCAAAAACGACTGGTAGCTGGATAGCCTATCGTTTAGGAGGAGGAGAAAGGAAAGGGTGGAGAAATAAGAACATGCTGATGGGAGCAGCGATAGGATAATACACACAAAGCAGATGTGGGCTGAGTAAGAAGGGTGATAAGAAGATTGTGGTTTCCTTATTCCTGCTTCCTTCTGAGGGCATTTAAATATGGCCTGCATCAGCCCGGCACAACTGCACGGACAACGCTGAAAACATAATGACTCCAGGCGATTTCCAGTGACGTATTAGTTGTTGTTCGGTTCCGTTTTGGTTATTAGTTCACCCAAAATTACTTACCTGCACTCTGGCTCATCTTTGCTGCTTCGTTTTTGGTTATATTTCTTTGACAGATTCCTGTGGAGAGTGACAATGCATCAAGAACGTGACAGACAAATACACAAGACACTCTCAGAGGGAAACAAACAGCATTCTCTTGAAACCTGTTGCATTTTTTTTTTCTTTACAACTACATTGAAACAAACAGTCCACTATGGAGGCATTTAAATAACCGCTCTTCCTCCTTTCACTCTCCCTTTGTCCAAATCTCATCTACCACGTGCCAGTCTGCTCCCACTTCCTCTTATCCTCCAGCAAAGCTCAGCATTGCAACAGATGTGGGCCTGTGTGCTGGGAAACAACTGGGAGAGGAGGAAGTAGGGATGAAGAGAGAAAGGGGAGATGCGGGGAGCCAGCGAGCATGCCGCAGCTGCAGAACTGGGATAGTGTTTCACAGACAAACTGCATTCTGTCCCAAATCAGTCATGAGACTGACGCACTTTCATAAACAACGTTTTAATATACACTCATTCAAACACGAGCGCACGCACGCAACCAAAAAAAGAAATTTCCTACATATGAAGAGGAAAGACAACACCGACATTACCACCAAGTCCTACCTCAGTTGTTTGGCATAGTTCTGCTCAATCTCCGTCCTCTCCTTCACAAATTTCACATACTTCTCCACCAGCTCCAGGCCAGACTGTGTGTGCCTCTCTATGATGTCATATTGGTCCTAAGAGAAGGAACACGGGAGACAAATCAGGAAAAGAAAAAGCCGAAGCACAGGAAGAGCATCTGTTAACCTCTTGGTAACTACCAGGATGTTCTTGTGGGTTAGGTTTGAGAGCCTCCAGAAGCATCTCTAATGAAGTAGAAATTTAAAAACAACCTTTTTCCCCCCTCTACACATGTGCAAAACGTGTTGATGACAGTCTCTACACAAGATCGTGCAGGATCCTTTTTGGCTGAGGGAGAGGACAGCCAACCCTAACCCAGCCAAAACACACAAGATCTGTATCTGGTGGACGCCTCCATCCATTCATTTTCTGTAGCCTTATTAATCCTTTGCAGGGTCACGGGGGTCTGCCGGAGCCTATCCCGGCTCATTATAGGTAAGAGGCAGGGGTCCACCCTGGACAGGACGCCAGTCTATCACGGGACCTTTGGTGGACGCTTTTGAAATAGAAATATTGAAAGCAGTGCGACACAATAACAAATACTGACTCATGACATGTTTCATTTTCCAGCCCATTTCATGTCTTCTTCACTTACAGCAGAATTTGCTGAACTTTTGCTTTTACGCATTATACAGGATGATGAGGCATTCTTTCTTCCTCTTCAACAATCTTTGCCTATTTGGAAAGGAACTTTATGATGCCTTCAAGCTCAGACAAGTTCATTAGGAGTGAGAAACGATCGAAGCCAGTCCTCTCTTACGCCACACAAGGGAGCAGCTACCCCAGCCTCTCTCCTTTGTTCTTTTTGCCAGGTTTGCATTGAAGTGAGGGCATTCGGAAGAGGGATTCCTTACGTGTTGGGCCTTGTTGCTCCCAACGCCCTTCAGGTAAAACAAAAAGGATGGGTCTCAAATGAATGAGACAACATCTAGACTAATCACAGAACACAGTTAAAAGGGCTGTGCTCAATGAGCACAATAGTATCCAATAAAAACAAGGCCATGCAGACGTTTGAATTAGTAGTTGTGACTGTGAAACAGAGAATAAGCTCCAAACAGCTGACTATGTTGAAAGAAAACAGATTTTTCTTTGATTTTGTGCAAAAATAAGCTTAATGGAAGTTGTTAACACACAGCACAACCTCGCCACACCAGCAGATAAATTTGAATCTATCAAGAATATATAACAAAGGGAAGCTTTAATTAGATACACAGCGTGGAAATAAGTTACTGTGCTACCATTATCCTAAACTTTTTATTTATGTATTTATTTATTTATTTATTTATTTGTTTCTTACATATACAATAGCCAAGCCATGAAGGCAGGAGCACTCAAAATACAACTAAAATATAATTCCTTCTGTAAACGGCAACTGATCAACAACCTTCTGGAGGAAAAAGAAAAGTTTCCAAATTTAAGAAACTCCCACTGCGTTTCCTTGAGAAGGCAATCGAGAATGGATTCAAAAGACCTCTCATCTTAAAAGGCCAAATAAAAATAAAAGCCAAAATAAAACCTGGCTATGTGGTGTCACTCTTCAGACGGGTGTGAACCTCTGTAATCTGTGGTGCTTTATTTGGTAACTGCAGCCTTGCCGTTACTGTTATTGCATCAACTTCAACAGGGATTTTTTCGTTTTTTATTCTCTTTTTATTATACATTAGCAGGAGGTTATTGGATACACAGTTTCCCTGGCTAAAGGCATTATGTCCAATGTAAAAAAAGAAAAAAAGAAAACGATGACGTGGATTTCAGCTGTCAGACAAACAAGACAAGCCACAAAGTTAAACGTGCGCTCCTGATGTTTTTATTCTGGTGTCTGTAGAAGTGCACGTCCTTTTAGCAGTGCGTTCGTGCTGATACTAACTCTTCACAATCAAGAATTTTCTATTATCACCAAGCAGGCAATTAGTTTTACAACTAGCAGCAGAAAGAAAGGAGCTAGAATCAATTCTGGTAAATGTGACGTTTCATAATGATTAAACACATACATAGTGTAAAGTAAAAATATAGGAAAGGTGTTGAGGCATCGTCTACATACATCCATTCCTTGTTTAGCTTTTCTTGTGGATGTTTTCTTTGTTTTTTCTAACTATATCAGTTGATTTGCAGCTATATGATCGGACCTGTTTGAAAGTGATTTGGGCCCGAACCAGGCGGACTGAGCACTGCGAGCAGTTTGAACATCAGCAGCATTCTGCTCCTTTGTTTTTGGTTTATGGCTTTACACAATAGCGACACTCCCCCACAGAGCACTGCACTTAGACACTGGTTGCCAAGCTCTATTACAGCAGAAATAAACATACCGCCGGCTGCAGCAAACAATGGTTTCAGACGCTATCATTCATTTCTCTTAATTACAGCTGCGCAAAATTCGGATATTTCACCCAGTTTAACTTATAATTAGGGTCACTTTGAGTAAAAAGTTCATCCCGGTGGAAGGGTAAGGTGTTTCATCAATTCTGACCGTAGTCAGAAGCAGTCCACAGAGGTGTGGGTGACCGCGGTGGAAGTCTGTAAGGTCTGTAAGGGTCTAACCGAATTACAGCTGGGGCCAATCTGATCAAATGCTCAGGTACGCTCATAATCAATCACTCATATCAGATCTGTGTAATCTCCACTCCCTACAGAGATCCATAATCCAATGTCTTTAAATGCACCGAAATGCAAGTTTACACCTACAGGCATAAAAAAGTTAAATGGGTTATTAGTTGTTTAAATAAATCTGGTCAAACCATCAATCACCATCAGTCAAAGGTTTGGACACACTCTCCCATTGAAATGAAAGGGAAAGGGTGTCCAAACTTTTGACTGGTGGTGTACTTAAATGCTCAACAAGGTTGCCAAAAGTTATTTTTAGCTAAATTTATGCCACCTCTGGAAACCGCCGCCTTGCATAATGAGCATGTCGGAGTTCTCCAGGTGGGATTTTCTAGTCACAATTAGCACCATATTCCCAACAGAAATGTCAATATTAGACAGGTAGATTGAGCCAGCAGTCGCCGAGATGGATGAAATTTCAAAACTTTTAAAGATTTTCAGTTGAAAATTTAAATGATTGTAAGGATCATGATCCATCTTTAGATATGTTTGTTTAGAAGTCACCATCATGAATGTAGTAATTTTTTTTTTTTAAATGTTGTGGCACAGATGCATAAAAGACAGAAAAGAAATGAAAACCGTGATACATCTTTACATCTTATTTCTTACACAGGAGAAGTGTGCTGGAATGTAGTTTTCTTCTTTTTCTAGACTGATGCTCCTCATTTAAACTCAGTGAAAACCTGATTGTTGTTTATTTTTTTTATTTTGTTTTTATAAAATACAGAATAATCTAAAAGAGTCTTTAAACTTTAAAGCCCCACCGTATCGAAGCCTAAATCCAACGTTGCATCCAGCTTTTAGCTGCTGATACATGCATTTTGCGTGGACATGCATACTATTTGCATCTTCAATTTCGTTGACTGGTGTTCAGCCTGTAATGTTGTTTTCAAGTAAATAAATAACTGAAGTAAAACTGCTGTAAAGGCTGAGGTCAGAAACTTCATGGCAAGATAAGGTTTTCTGCAGGAAAAATACATCTACTGGGGAGAGTCGGTCAGTGTTCTGGTGACTTTCTGGTTCCTGCTCATCAGATGCAGTACATCACACCCTGATTTGGAATCAGGTCATTCCCCGTATATCCAGGCATTTAGGAAGGAAGGAATATTGTGAGGATGTAATGCCCCGTTGTGAGAAAAAAAAAAAAAAGTTTTCTTTGATTTCAACTACATTCTTCACATTCAGGATTGGAAAACAAAGTATTACTTAAAGGTTTGGCAAAAAAAAAATAGATAAGTACCCTCCTTAGCAGTCCTAAAAAGAATGATTTTGAATCATTTGTTGTGATCTTTACAGTACTGAGTCCACTGATACTGCAGGAATGTTATCAGCCTACACATGAACGTGTCTTCCCCCCTTGACATTAATCTCATGGCAGGAGGCATCATCACTGAAGAGACAAGGTATCACTTTAAACGTCTGTGAAATGTTTAAATCAAATCAAACTCACTACAGTACATACAGTATTCAAAAAGAACTTTAACATTTGAGAAATGTTCTGGGTTTTATGTTCCTTCTTATCCTACAAAACTGTTACGCAGACATGATGATACTCAGTTGGGACGGCCTTACTGCAGGAAGATGACCATCGGATGTACTCCAGCTATGAGTGTATCTATACATTAGTCAAGCCAGGCCCTCCATTCATGAACCTCCTTTCTTATGACATGGGCTTGTTTCCTCTCCCGTTCAGAGCCATTTCCACCATCTCCTCCTGGCTCAGAGCTTTATTGCAAAAGGTTAAAAGTTGTTTGAAGTGGACATGAAAGACATTCTGAAAAGCCGTGATCTATTTTTATTGCTCTGATTGGGACAATGTGGGTGCAATTAGGATTTATAATCTGCATTACGCCTTTAAAGTTTCTATCTAAACCAAACACATATCCAAAGAGTCCTCTTCGCTGCACCTTCAAAGCTGATTTAATAATTCAACTTCCTCAAAGTCAAAACCTCTAATCACCCATAAAGTCACCCAGCTGAAGCTTCTGCGAATGGCACAGGCCTGAGTCACTCCGTCTCGTAGAAAATTAGGGACCTGGCCTTCCCAGACCTGCCGACCAGGAGTGGCACTCATTATCACAGCCCAGGACTACACACTGATCTTTGAGTGCACCGGCTTCTTAAAATAGCCTCCAGATTAACAACAATCAGAGAACAGATGCCGTGGAGCTGACTTGATCCAAGCGCTGACAAACATTAACAAAACCAATTATGCCTGCAAGGCTTTCTGTGACCATACAGGTGAGGTTTTACCAGACACACAAACCGAAGTCAAATATTTGCTACATTTACATGAAAATGATGTACGTCTCGCACCGACTGAAGAAAGCTGGCTGGACTTTTTATGTGGATAATTTATTACGCAAAAAACACAACAAAAAAAAAAGGGATAAAGTGGAAGAAAGAAACTCTTCTGTTAGAGAGAGGATGTCTTGTTAAACTGCATATGGATGCTTCACTGAATCAAAGTAGGGCAAAACTAATTAGGTTGTTGCACCAGCACATAGGATAAAAAAAGGGACAGGGGGGAAGAGGCTGGGGGGGGGGGGGCTCACTGTAATGAGGTCACAACCTCCCCATCACATCCTTGCAAAGCTCCATTTTACATACCTAAGAGCATACATGTGCGACAACAAGCTTTGTGTAGCTTCTGGCTCGTGTCAGCCTCCAGGAAAGAGCTTACAGTTTACTACAAGACTGGAACACCCCCATTTGTTTTGGCCTTGTGAGAATCCCTTCTCACTTTTCAACTGACCACTGAAGCAGTTCGTTTAAATCACTACACAGGTCAATACTATTGCACTATTTCTACAAATATCCAGTTCACCAGATGCTGAATCAGTAATCTTGCCACTCAGGTAGACACAAAGCATCTCATAGGTGATGAAAGTTGTTGCTAAGCATTATCGCAGCAGCTGATTTCATCTCTATGGAAGCAGACCGTAACATAATATAAACAGACAACATCAGCACGCACAACGAATTACAAATGTTCAGGGTGCGCTTTGCCTACAAAAATCAATGTTCATACCAACACCAGGAATATGACCCGAAAGACTCTGTCATATGACATCAAAATGATGTTTCTGCAAACAAAACCGTGACTACTAAGATTAAGCAACCCGAAGACAGGAGGGGACCTGTGAATGCACCGTTTTGCAAACACAAGCGAGACACTGGCTGGAGTTGCTGGAGGATTAATCCAAAACAACTTTCTCAGCGCTCAGTGTCAAAAACAGCGCTTTGTTGACACCCTGGCAAACTTCACGAACAAGGGAGTCGGATGTTGGACTCACCCAAAGCTCAGTGCCCCAGTCCATGTTCAGCTTGTTTGCCAAGCTGTCTCCCGAATACAAAGAACTCCTCCAAAGTTTATCCCAGCAGCTCGCAGGACGGCCCTCCTAACTATAATCCCGATGTGATAACCCAGAAGAAAAGACTGGACGCTGCGGCGGTGATTTCTTTAGCAAATCATGTAAATCAGCATTATGATTAACCAGTCAACTTGGACCGGCAGTCTTTAGTCTGGTTAGTCCAAATATTTTTCATAACGAAGGAAACAGGGGCAAGCCAGCTATCGTATCCGCGTCACTCCCAAATCCTAATTCTTAAAGGGGACGCGCGCAGGAACCGCTCTGGATCTGGGAACACCGGGAACACCTTAGTTCATCCATGTCCTCCTCTTCCTGGATAATAAACCTCTCCTAACTCACCATCAGTGATCCCTCATGTTTTTTCTTATGAGCAGATGCTATAATACTTGATCCTAAATGATTGAACTGTCACATACAGTTCAACTCTTGGATTACTTATAATTAAGAGGTAAAATAGGAAATCTGAATGCAAAACCATATTCTAAATTAAATTCAATCACATATTTTAGTTTTTATTGACATATATTTAATTAATAAAATGCAATTATGTAATGCAATTTAAAGTCCAGAGTTTTAACATACACAGTGTAAGGGTTTAACACATCTGATATGAGACTTAGACTTTACACAATTTACAATAAGCAAAGCTGGGGGGGGGGGGGGGCAAGGATATGAAACACTACACATTAATGTTATTTATCCTTAATACGTAGGTTTTGTCAGCCGTGAGTTTTTTTAATCATTTTTTAAAACTCTGAATATACAATTCTTCAGTTTAAAAGCACAAACTTACATTTACACACGTCCTTTTTCATGTTGTGTTCATGGGGATATCTTTGTTTGTGACAAAACTATAACTTCCTTGTTTGTTCTTGATCTTGAGTAAACAGAAGAAAATCAGGAATGGGAGGGGTGCCAGTAACAATAGCAACCACCACTCATTATAGGGTTTATGGTTTATATCTGTAAGGCAGGCAAAAAAGAAGACACACACACACACACACACAAATTAAAACAACACTTCTCAAAACTTTGTGGTATGCAAGTTCTTTTTCTGTTACCCGATGTAGGATGTATATTTTCATAAGTGTTGTGCACAGAGTCAATGACCGTACCTTTCTCCACCAATGAGACAAATCTTGTCACTGTCCCAACTTTATTCGTGGCAACACACATGTAAGGCCTAGTATTAGTAGACGTGGCTGCTGTGACAGTGATGATGGTCTTCTGGCGCCCCTTAGCGGGCCCCTGCAGACTTCCTGCAAGGGGATGTTTCCATTCAACGTCAGGGCTGGGGTTGCCCTCAGCACTGCACTCCAGAGTCACATTTTCTCCAGGGATCGCATCCATGCTGATGTTTCCCTCCTTAAACTTAGGAGGATCTGCGGAAAAAATAAAATAAAATTAAATTAAAAAAAAAGGGACGAGCTTTGAGAAGAATAAATGATGTGCTCTCAACTTTACCATTTCAAGTAATTTGCATCTATTTTCAGAGAAATACAAAGAAAGTAAATGTTAAAAAATGTAAACTTACATTGAACATCAATATATAACATATGTTCCACAGTCCCATGTGCGTTTGTTGCTCGAAGTGAGTAATTCCCACTGTCTTCCCGTGCCCAGCGCTGTGGAGAATCGATCTTTTTTCCATTTTTGAACCAAGTGATGTTGGGTGGAGGTAATCCCTCGGACTCACATGGTGTTATGCCCTCTGTGTTCACATCAACCTCATATTTCTTGTCACAGGTTAAACTTGGACCATCTGTGAAAATGCATGAAAGATATTTAAGAACAGCGTGTTTAACTGTGACGTTAACTGTGAAAGATGTCCCATGCACTCACATTCAACTGTGATAGAAAATGAGGTCCAGTTCTTGCCAATGCTATTAGTAGCCTCAGCTGTGTAATTTCCTGAGTGATTCCTGCTGAGTAACTGGCGTGAATCGATCAGTTTACCCTGATAGTACCAGTTAACAGTAGGTGGAGGGTTCCCATCAGTTTCACAGGGCAATTTGTTCATGCTGAACACATCTTCTTTAACGATGTAATGATCCAGACACGGCTTGAAGAATGGTTTATCTGTAGATGAAAGCCAGGATAGACATGTACATGTAGTGTTTGGACAATTTCAGATGAATGAATAGGAAAAGGAATCTTACACTGCACAACAGCGATATATGGTGATGAGAAAGTAGAAAGGTTGGAGTCTGGTTCCACAGGTTTGAGGTCCAAATCAGCCTCACATCTAAAAACTGATCCATTGTCACTTCTCTTAAGCATGACTGGCAAAATAGACACCAAATCAAGTGGGAATGCACTTATGTTTCTTGGCTGTTCTGTGAAGACTACTTTATCACCCTGAAACCACTTTATAGTAAGGTTCTTCACAGGAGCCACATTTGTGATGTCACACTTCAGCTTGTACTGGTTGCCTTCAATCATTGGTACAGCATGCACTGCAGAGACTGACACAACATCTGGAGTCTCTGCAAATAAAACAGAGGGAGAAAGAAAATCATAAGTTGTTTATGTCCCAGTTCATTTACTTGCAGATAAAAAAAAAAAAAACAAGGTTTGGATCTGAGCTACTGCATCTTAGACCTGTGTATCTTTATCTTTCGTATGTAATGAAAAGTTTAGTAATAAGTAGTCATGTACTGTATTAAACATTTTGTGGGACCAAGTTCTTGAAGACAGAAAACTTAACTCACTGTAAATAGTGATGACTGGTGACAGACTACACTGTATATCCCTGAAAGTAGCAAAGCAATGGATTTTTAAATTCCAAATATCCACTTTGTCAACTTTCCAAGCTATAGAGTTACGATTCTCAACACTTGTGGCTCCAACAGGAGTCTCCCAGCCCAGTATGTCAGATGTGTCAGATGTGCTGCAGTTATTTGCAGCTGGATTTCCAAATTTCACCACAATCTCAGGAGACGTCAACTTGAGGTTGCAAACTGTAATTAAAAAAAAAAAACAAAGAAAATTCAGACAGAGCCTTGCTTTGGTGCACACTAGGAAATGAGATATCAACAGCAGGCATCAACAAGATGATCAGACCTTTTTCCTTCCCAGGCTCCGCCGTGGTCACAGAGGTTGCATTTGTGGTCACTTTTGCCACTTGAACATGAATTGTCATGGTTTCTTGTCCCAAAAAATTGGTGGCCGTGCAAATGCAGTTTGTACTAAAGTTTATATGTTTTACATGAAGCTCGTTTACGGTCCCAGATATATCTGCTCCATCACAGGTCCATTTAAATTCAGGAGTGGGGTTCCCTTCCACATCACAAGTCAGGTTGAAATTTTCACCCTCAAACACATTGATCTCTTTATTTTTCTTTGTATGAATCTCAGGGGCATCTGTAGTGGCAAAAAAAGAAAGGCTTTTATTCATTAAAATATTATGTTGAAGTCTTTGAAGATGAAAATTAAAAATAAAAGCAAAAAGAAAGTCTGTGAGTCTGGAAACAAGATTTTTACTTACAGAACGCCGTGAGATTGCGTATCTCAGATGTGACAGGAGGTTGTGGTCCTTGTGGGCTGAGGTCCAGCCTAGCTTCACAACTGAGCTGAACCACATTCTCTCCTCGACTAATGTCTACAGTCAAACTATAGGACTTGTTTACTGCTACTTTGGTTTGATCTGAGAAAGAGGTCATGCGAAAGACTTCGCCATTTTTGTACCATGTGACATTGAGGTACTGAACGGGAGCGACGTCGATAACATCACACTGCGCCTTGTACTGCGTTTTCTCCACTGAAGCATGTAGCATGATTGCTGAGAGAAACACTTCTGGAATTTCTGTTCCACCAAAGTAAAACAAAAACTTGTGTTGTTAGTGACAGTTCATAAATTACCTTTTTGTTTCTTTGCTTTGCAATAATGTAAAATCACACTTACTGTACACAATGATTTCAGCCTTTTCTTTGCATTCAAAAGAATTGTTAAGTTTTATTATGCACTCAGCATCAACATCCCAGTCTGTCAAAGGCCATGTGTGGTTGACATTAATGCTGACACCATTGCTTGCAATTGTTTTGTTTCCAATCCGCAAGAAAATTTCTTCCTGATCAATTATCAGACCGGTGCAGCTGAGAGAGACGTTTGCTCCATATTCTCCTATAATCACAGGAGGATCCAGGATGAGGAAGTTGAGGTTTGAAGAGCAGTAATCCTCTGCACCTGTGATTCATAAGCATTTCCGTTACATAGACTTTACATTGACTTTGCTGCACGTTAGTGGCACATATTGCTAACGCACGTCACTAACACTAGTTGCATGCTTTTATGTTTATAAAGCTTTCAACAGATCATGTAGTCAAGCAAACTTTACCAACATTCACTAAAACCAAAGATGAGCTTGGATGGGCAAAACTTAACATTCCTTTATGGGAGTAACATATTTTCAAAGTAAACGACCCTCAAATGAAATGGAAATAAACAATAAACTTGTTAAATGTAATGTGGTATATTTTTATGTATTTATATGTATTCTTATAGACTTATAGGCCTACTCTGCTATATTGTATAGTCCCTGTCAAGACATCAATAAAAGGACAGTGGGTCCTTTTATTGATGGGTGGGTAAAATTCTCTATCATTATGAAACCAAACAAAGACCATCGAAGACATACACTATATGGCCAAAAGTATTCGCTCACCAACCTTGACTCGCATATGAACTTAAGTGACCTCCCATTCCTAATCCACAGGCTTCAATATGACGTCACTTCACCCTTTGCCGCTGCAACAGCTTCATCTCTTCTGGGAAGGCTGTCCACAAGGTTTAGGAGTGTGTTTATGTGGATTTTTGACCATTCTTCTTGAAGCACCTTTATGAGTTCACACTGATGTTGGACGAGAAGGCCTCAGTCTCCGTTGTAATTCATCCCAAACGTGTTCTATCGGGTTGAGGTCAGGACTCTGTGCAGGCCAGTCAAGCAGCGTGCTTTACACCACTGCATCCGACGCTTTGCATTGTACTTGGTGATGTATGGATTGGATGCAGCTGCTCGGCCATGGAAACCCATTCCACAAATCTCTCTGCGCTCTGATCTTGAGCTAATCTGAAGGCTACAGGAAGTTTGCAGGTCTGGAGCGATTGACTCTGCAGAAAGTTGGCGAACTCTTTGCACATCAGCCGACCCCGCTCCGTCAGTTTACGTGGCCTACCACTTCATGGCTGAGTTGCTGTCGTTCCCAAACTTCATTTCCATGTTCCATGTTCAACAACACTTCCATGTTCTTATAATACAGCTGACAGTTGACTGTGGAATATTTAGGAGCGAGGAAAGTTCACAACTGGATTTGCTGCACAGGTGGCATCCTATCGCAGTTCCATACTGGAAACTCACTCAATGAGCTCCTGAGAGCAACCTATTTTTTCACAAATAGTTAACGGTCTGCACGTCTAGGTCTTGGTTTTATACACCTGTGGCCATGGAAGTGATTGGAACACCCGATTCCTATTATTTGGATGGGTGAGCGAATACCTTTGGCAATATAGTGTGTTTTCACAATCACATATATTTAGTGGAGGGAGTTGGTGGTACTAACCACATGACACCTACTCCACCTATATAGAGTGTCAAAATGTGACTTTTTTTAGCAGTTACTACCTTCCTGCTTTAAGATAACTTTGAACAGCGCTTCATAAAAAGAAGCTAAATAAATTACTTTTGGGCACATTTGCCCAAGTTAATGTGCATCCACACACCAGGACACATGGAGCTACTGAAACACAATGCAAGGAAGAAATCTTTCTCAATATTTTAATACGTTTAAATGCTAATTATAGAGTAAACAAACATTTAACATTCACGACTAGTGGCAAGCCATTAGAGAGCATCATTATCACTCACCACATTGTGCCAGCATGAACACAAGTAGGCCCAACACCCTGAGAGGCAGCATGCTAGAGTAGCACTCCAGAGGAGGCAGGTGCATAGATGAGGAGGCAGGGTGAGCTTTAGGCAGGATCGGAGGATGTCCAGTTTTAGTAAATGGATAAGATGAATTGTAGCTTACAATAGGCTCTAGAGATGACCTCCTGGCTTCTGTCAGTTGTACATCGATGAGTGGAGAAATGAAAGCATGAGAGGAAATTTACCACCCTGAATCACAGGAAACAGGAAACTATGACACAACTGTCAAAACAGTTCCCTCTACCCATATTCTCTCACTGAATGTTTTTAAAATTCATTTGAACTGAAACATCAACCCAGGAAATTATTTTATGTGCATGTTAGTCACTTTATAACATCGTTACACAGACACAGTAAAAACATTCTGATAGTTTCAGACTCTATACATTTATTTATTTCCTATAGTTTATGTTTTGTTTTTTGTTGGGGTTTTTTCTTGTCCGTAATGCAGCTATGTGGGTTTGATCATCATGGAAACTCGTTTGAGGGAGTAGGACCCTCCGTGGAACTCCGCCCAGTAGACCCCATCCTGGTAGCGGCTTCGATAGTGTCCACCCCGATACCACACACCATTCAGATTGGAGTGGGCACACATGTGGTACCACCAGCCTCCTTTCTGGTAATGAGCACAGTTTCCTGAAAAATACGGAAAGAATAGAAGGTTACTGAAAGACAAAAACAAAAAGCCATCTCATGACAGACAGCTATTGAGCAGGAGCAGACCTGTGTAGCTGTCCTTGTCTCGATCTAGGGTGGTGAAGGCCTTGTTGTTGTGCCACGAGAGGGAATCCCCTGCAGTTCCGTGGTACTGTCCTAAGCGCAGGCGGTACCAGTCGCTCTCTGGTTCCAGGAAGAAACTGTCATATTCAGCAAACACCTGCCGACCCTGCCAGTCCTCCAGAGCCACTCGCAGTTTATACTTTGCCTGCTTCGTCAGCCAGTAGAGGTGCTCCAAGCCAAGCCAGTACTCTCCATCTAGATTCCCAAAACCTTGCTGAGGCACCAAAATACACTCGTTTAGTCTTAACTTGTATTCATTCATCTTATTTTAGATTCATAAGTGGCATGAGCGCAGGGTTAGCAGTGCCAGACAACTAGTGAATTCTTCAAAAATTCAATTCAGTTCAAAAAGTCTTTATTTTGAACATGATAGCAAGTAACAGACATGCTTGAATATACTTAACAAGGAATGTAAGAGACACGGTTTTTGTAGCAGCAGCAGTCTTGACATGTTCAAAACGGAGCAGGAAGAAGTAAAAGAACTTACGAACTTCTACTTGAACTTAAAACCATGTTTTCAGATGGACCCTCGTTATTATTTCTGTGGTTTAAGACATCCAAAAAATCCTGACGTACTTAGAAGTTTTAGATATCAATAGTTTGCACAGAAAAAAATGTAGGGTATAAATATATATTGTGGTATACCTGAGTATAAATTAGCGGATACCTGAGTTATTATTGCCACGTGCATGTACATGCCTCTGTATATAAACACTATTTTCCCTGAGTCCCTGTATTCATTTATACATAAATGCATACATTAATTTACGTTTACGGTGCAGCTTTATCAGGAGGAAATTATTGAAAATTCCCTAAGACTGACTAAGATTATTAATTTGAATGACTAATATTATATGCTGAAAATAATATTTATTTTAGCAACTAAACTTATGAAAGACATCACTACCAACATATACTTTTGGTTTGTAATATCTTGACAACTAACCGGTTTCTGTTTTTTAAAAGGACCCTCACTTTGTACTGCTCCCAAGTCCTGAAGAAGTTGACCGACCCATCCTGTCTCCTCTGGATGACCGTCCAGCCTCCTTGAGAGCGACTCTGCTCGCACCAGGCCTGCAGGAGTCGGTTGGCACTCTGCAGGTGGAGCAGGTAGATCCCGCTGGTGGCCTCAGCTGAGTCCAGGACGTGCTGGCAGTCCCGCCACGGTCCTGAGGAAGCCCCACGTGCATGAACAAATAAAGGAGTCAAAGAAATAACATGCAGATATACTGCATATTTAGTTTAAATGAAATGCATAACCATTAACATATATGTAGTATATTTCTCTATTATATCATGTTACATAAACTTAACCTGTGTCATACATGTGCACTTTTTAAACGGTACTAAGATAAAAACAAAAAAGATGGGTTTTTTTCAGAGGGTCTTATGAAATTATTTCAGCGTCAGAAAGATAGCAGATTCACTGCAGCTTTAGTTTATCTATCTGGAGCTGGAGACATCTTTCTTCAGCACATGTTTACGTGCACATGTCTCATGTCACACTGATAAGATGACCATAGGAATCTGCACAGACAGAATGGATACACATACAGAACATTCCCACACAACAAGTGATAATGTCTAATGGTCTCTTAGACAAGCAGTTTTATATGAGTTAAATGTGGTAGTCTGTGTTATTTCGTAACACTTTTTATTGTGTAAAAGTCACGTTTTGGTAGTGTTGGCTTTTCTGGAGAACTGCTCACTTCCTCTAGTCTGTCATTTTCTATAAAAACAGTTGTGTAAGTGTATCTGTGCTGTGGTTACAGGAATGTGTCTCTTGGAAAGCTTGTGCTTTGATAAGCGCTACTTGCTGTTTCTGACATTGCTCAGGCTTTTACACCAAGATAAGACTTCTACCAGCAGGTCACTGACTCCATCAGCTTCTGCCGCTTGTCTGGCTGTTGAATAAGTCTGACAGATGACTGACATATTTATACACACAGCTCTGGATCTAATCAGGTGATGCCATGAAACATGCTTCCCACTGATGTACCTGGGGATGTTGTGACTGGGAAGCTAACAAAGGGCACGTCAGTGGGAGTACGGATGGTAGTGGTGGAGAGGGAATCCATTCCACCTCTTTTTGTTTGCTGTGCCAGAGAAACACTTTGGTCCCTTTGAACATCATTGGTCATTTCGTTGACTTCAGAACTGTAATTATGATGCAGGTTAGACTGGCTTTTTGGCGGTTCAGTCACCTCCTGTTAAGACCAACAGAAAACAGAACACAGTTATAACTCCCTGCAAGCAAATTTTAAATATTTAAAAAAATGCAGAGCATTGTGCTTCCTACCAGAGACGTCTTGCTGGACTCCCTGCACTGGCACTGCTTCTCCAGTTTGGCAATAAATTGATTCTGGGAGCTCATCATGGAGGTTAGAGCTCCATATTTCTTTTCCAGCTCCCTGTAATTACTGGACACTTGCAGTGCCTGAGCAGCCAATGCATACATAAATATGAGTTTAATTAAGATTAAGATATGATCTAGATTTTATTGCAGTTCTCTGCTCACCTGTGTTGTAGCATTTAACAGAAGGCTCTCTACCCTTTGCTGCTCCAAAGCCTGGTCCTTCTTAAGAATTACTTCATTTAACAGCCGTGCATAGAGCTGCGCAATGCGAGTATTCATGTTGTTGCTTTCTTTCCGCAGTGCTCTTACCTCCATGGCAAGAGACCCTTCCTGCTGCAGCTGGTGCTGGAGCATCTCCAGCTGTTCCTGCTGCCGTTTGAGTTCCATCTGCAGCGCTGCCACCTCAGAGTGGTTAGTCCTGGCCAACTCTGTGTTCAAACACAGAGCCCCTGTCAGTTTCTGCTGGGGAACAATGAAGGTGTAGGAGCAACGGGCTGCTTTTGTATCTGCAGAGCGTGATGAACGTTTGGTATCGCCATTGATTCCCTCCGTCTGCCCCCCAGCTTCCAGTGGGTCCACACAAAGTGTGAGGAAAAGAGTCAAACCTACTGCCAGCGACCTTTCCATGAATCCGTTACACCCTGTTAGAGACGGAGAAGCTCTGATTAGAATCACTACAGCACCGGAAATAATTATTTAAAACCAGTTCTGACACTTTGGTTGCACTAACATGAATTTTGCACTGAATGAGAAGAGTCTCCTGAGGTTATTGACAGTGACCAGATGTTTCTCTCCAAAATTACACACATTTCCCCTTGGCTGGAACTCAGCATGTCAACATTGAAGAAGCAACAGTCAACACGAACCGGACAGAATCAATACGCCTCTAATATTACACTTAACCGAGCAGTTAGCATCACAACAACAACTGTCAACACCACAAACAAAGTCAGTAATCCATCACTTACTTAAGAAAAAAAAAGAATCTACCACTTTGTCTCCAAAATAATATACTTTTACCAATAATACTATTACATTCTCTGTCAGTGTGTGCAACAATAAGAGATTTACTATATATTTTATTATTATTTCACCAGCAAAATACCAATATTGATAGAAAAACTTGTAAAATACTTATATACTTACTTTAGCAGCTGAAAAGTGTTTTTCTTGTTTTTGCTTTTTTCCAATGTGCAGCAGCAACTCCTGGCACACTACATGTAAAACTAAGACTTTAAAAAACAACAACAAAATTCACATGTTCAGTTATAAAGAGAAAAATAACAAGCCGCTTCCTTCCAATTAAAAATTATGACAGGCTGTCGGTGGATGTTGAATTGAAGCTGAAGGCAGACATCTAGGTCAGAACGGCCAGCAGGTTTTCAAAGGACCTAAACTTGCTCTTCATCTGCAGAGTTTCTGTCTCAGGCTCTCAAAAGAAAGACAACTAATTACAAACTATCCCAATGACACCGCCTCCCACAACTTGTTGTTTGGCTGGGTGGTCGCTGCAGGAATCTAGATGCCTCCTCCCTGTGACAAGAACCTGCAATCCTGCCACAGATCCCTCCTCACAAATACCTGAGGCAGTGTGGTAGTGTGTTGATGATGTGCTTTAGACTCTTCCTCCAATCACTGGTCATTGATTCATGACTTTTATTTTTTCCTCTGATGTGTAGTTGTCATATATTCCATGTGCACGCTGCAAATTGCAGTTTCCTTTCATTAGAATCGTATAAAAGAGCCACACCAATAATACCAAGCATTATAGAGAGATATATTCTGAATAGACCGCAGCTTCATCGGTTAAATCACTATTTAAGTAAACCTTAATAAGTAAAAACTGTGTCAAATTATTTCTAATGTGCATAATATTCTTAGCAATGCTTTAAAAAAAAAAAATTTTAACGCCATAACTACTGATTGTACTCTCGATTCTGTTTATGGCATCACTATATCAGATAGGTCAAAAATCCGGTGGTGTATTTCATGCAGGTCATGAGTGACACCTCAGACACATTGTGAGAAAATACCTTTAGTTTCAAAGGTACATTTCATATAAAAGCATTGTGCCACATTACCAACTTATTTAGTGTTGCGTCAGTGGTCTTAAAGTAGTAACTGCTACTGTCAGACATTCAGATCTAACCATTTTAATACAAAGTCACTGACCTCGTGGGAAGCATTATTTCCTGTTGGGTCCAAAGCCCAGTCCTAAAGAGCAGAGTGTCACTTCTTGGGTCCCTGTCAAGGTTCAGTACACAAGTAAGACACTTCTGCAGTGTCTGTAGTGTATGATGTCGTTGCTATTGGCGACCACATCAAGGCTATTGTGAGTGGAATCTGCTGTGCAGTGCATAAAATGATCCCGCATTACGTAGCTCATCTATATGGGTGCAGTCAGATTATGATAATGTATTATGTTTTCATAGGTGGTTAATGAGTGCAAGGTGGGGTGTTGGACTGTTGAAAGACTGTTGGAGAGGGGGATGTAGGTTAGGGTAAAGATGTAGAAAGAGGGTGAGGTTAAGGTTGAGGCACAGGAGAGGGATTAAGGTTAGGGTTAGGCCAAAGATAAAGAAAAGATGAGGTTAGGGTTAGAGTCATGCTGTGCAAAATGAGTGGCAGTCTTTGCAATGTCCTAATAATGATAGCAATGAGAACTTAAAACTGAGTGTTGGTGTGTTTGTCCCTACTACAATCTTCCACTATTTTCTGTCTCCACATTTGAATTTTGTGCTTCTATTTTTCTTTGTCATAAACCAAATTAATTACTGATTTTGTTCATTTTTGGCTAAGTAAATTAAATAGCTCAGTGTAATGTTTGTATTTTAGAAAATAAGCATGATGCAATATATAAATTAATAATAATAAAATTGTTGTCCCAACTAATTCATTTCAGAGCTCATATACTTCCTGCATACAACAGTGTAATTTTATTGGATCATTTCATAGGAATACTGAAGAAAAAAGTTTTTTTTTTAAACCATTCAAAAGACGTCTGTCTCCTTCCCTCTAGTGGCCACACGAAGAAACTGCAATCAGATATTCTCCCTGCCTTATTTGCTAGGAACTAACAGTAACCACCGTATTGACACGAACATATTCATGTGTGACACGTTGCCAGTGAGAGCCATGTGGAAGGAGCTGCGCAAACTCTGAAGTAGCGATTTTAATGTGTCTTCGTGACTTTTAGTGAAACGATGGTCGCGATCATTTTTGGGCATTTTAGCGTACTTTAGCAACACTTTGCTACGCGTTATTTGAGGATATTCATCGTGTATGTTCGGATTTAAATCATGGGGAAATCAAAGGTAAGCGCGGCCCGCGCTAGCGGGCTAGCTGAACCCTGACGGGAGTTTAACAGTTAACCACTGTCATGTGTTGAGTTTTTTTTTGTTTTTTTTTTTAAGCAACGCTCGTATTAAGATGTGTTTGACCACTGCAGTGACTGTTGTTGTTGTTGTTGTTGCTGCCAGACCAAGCACCAGAAGAAATCCCGAGCAGTGGCCAACCATGTGGCCGAGGAGACGTACTCGTCCGTGCCGCACTCCCTCGTTTTCCATCGTGGTCAGGTTGGAAAAAACGTGGCTCAGCTCATCCTGGACATGCGGAGGGTCATGGGGCCATACACGGCCGAGTCCCTGAAGGTCGGCCTTTGATCAGAGACTTGTTGCATGGCTGCAGCTACTTTGCCTTAAACGTTCGGCTTGTCTTGTATATATGTAGACCTTTTACAAGATGTGTTTTATTGTGTGTTCAATTATTCACCATGTCAGGGCTGTTCTGTTATCAAACCAGGTTCGGAAGAAGAATGTGTTGAAAGACTTTGTGGCTGTAGCCGGACCATTGGGACTGACGCACTTTATGATCTTTAGTAAAACCACCACCAGCGTCAACATGGTAAGATCTCAGACAAAAAGGTCTTGTTAACCAAATGCTGCTGTCAATCCAACAATCTGCCTCTCGTCCTTGCAGAGACTTGCTCGACTTCCCAAAGGTCCCATGCTTCACTTCAAAGTCCTCAAGGTAAATGTTTTTAACTGTGCTGGAACCTGCAACTCTTTTGATGGAAATTGTGGGCTCAGATGATGATGATTAATCAAATGTTGATTGTTAGGTGATGTTTTTTTCAAAGTAAACGCACTGATGGTGTCCAGTCTGCTTAAGCTGTGTGTATATTTTTTCCAGTTATATGTAAGGGTTCCTAACTTCTTTTTTTTTTTTTTTTTTTTTTTTTTTTTTTTCCCTATAAGTATTCTCTCGTCAAAGATGTGGTTTCATCTCTGAAGAAGCACAGGATGCACGAGCAGCAGTTCACACATCATCCACTGCTCGTCCTCAGTAACTTTGGTGCCGAGGGCATGCACGTCAAACTCATGACCACCATGTTCCAAAACATGTTTCCTTCGATAAATGTGCAAAAGGTATGTAAACCAGGGAAATGAGGTTTTGATTCAAAGTGAAAACCCTTGTTGGCATGATGAAAGTATAGTCTGCTGAGTACATGTGACGATTCGTCATAAGTAAACGCTTTCTGATTTCTCCGCCAAGTTATTTGGCACCACGAAAGGTTGCCCCTGAGGTCTAATAGACATGTTTTTCAGGTGAACCTCAACAACATCAAGCGGTGTGTGCTGCTTAGTTATGACCCAGCAAAGCAGGAAATTCAATTTCGACATTAGTAAGTAAGAGTACTTGACACACTTTTTTTTTTTCCTTTCATTGATTGCAGGTGGCTTTTAATTAAGTCTTTTGTAACTGCGTGAAAGTTTCTCACAAAAAGCACCAACAAGTCTGACATCTTTTCAAAGTTTAATTTCAATCGAAACGGCTGTGAGTTGGGCTCAGATGATGACAGACTTTGACTTGACTGTTTAGTGATGCACGTCTAAAGTAAACGCGCTGATGAGCCCTCACACGGTTGGCACACACTTCTTTTTCTTCATGAGCCATCAGTAATGAGGCTTGATTTTGTTCTCAACATGCAGCAGCCTGAAGGTCGTCCCTGTGGGCATGAGCCGGGGCGTGAAGAAGCTGATGCAGGAAAGGTTTCCCAACATGAGCAAGTTTGAGGATATCAGTGAGCTGCTGATGAAGTAAGGCCTCAAGTTAGTTTTGTTGTGTAATGAGAAGAGTTTTAGAGTTGCAGCTTGGTGTTTTGTGTCTGTTTACATTATCTGATGACAAATACTGTCTTCTTAACAACTCAGGGGAGCAAATCTGTCAGAAAGTGAAGCGGAACAAGATGGGGAGTACAACATAACTGAACTTCCACAGGTTTACTCCGGAAGAGGCAACATGACGTCCCAACAGAGTGCTGTCCGTTTGACTGAGGTGCGTCCGCTACGAAGGAACATAGTGTGTAAAATTCCTCATTGATGCTTGGGCATCAGCTAAACGGTACATTACGTTGTCCTTAGATTGGTCCTCGCATGACTCTGCAGCTGATGAAGATCCAGGAGGGGATGGGTGAAGGGACTGTCCTTTACCACTCAATGAGTAGGTCACTTCCTTTACTAATTTGTTTCTGCTCGATGTATTCAGATGTAAATGATGACAAAAGCAGGATGACTTCTATGATATATCTCTAAAAGTAAACGCTTACTGATTCATCTAGAGATGAGTTTGCGTTATCTGGTTCATGTGCAACTTGTTTGTGAGTGGAAATATGCTTTTGTCAACCATACAGTCACCAAGACGGAGGAGGAAATCCAGGAGATCCTTGAGAGGAGGGAGATCCGGGTGAAAGAGAAGGAAGAGCGTCGGAAAAAACAGGAGCAGAATATTTCTTTGAAAAAAGAGAAGCGAGAAGAGCACAAGTAAAATGAATCTAAATAATTAGACCTTTCTTGTGTTTTTTTTTTTTTTTTTTTTTTTTTTTTTTTTTTTTTTTTTTGCTTGAATCATTCAGTTGGCTTCAATTTTTCCTTCCTTATGACAGAAAGAAGAGCCTGGAAGGTATAAAGAAAAAGCAATCTAAAGCTGAGGATGACAGTGAAGTGGAGGATCCAGGGATGCAGGATGATCAGACGGCAACTGTTGAATCTGATGATGATAAAGAGTACTACAGACAGGCTGTGGGGGAGGAGCCAGATGAAGGTGAATATAACTTGATTTACTGCAAACCATTGGCTGCCTGGTGTTTTATAACCTTAATAAAGTTGTTTTGTTTTTTATGTTGTTCTCCCATGCAGACATGTTTCCAAGTGCCAAGAAAAGGCGGCACTCAGATAAGTCTCATGGACCAGCCAAGAAGAGGAAGCTGTCCCCTGGGACATCTTCAAAAGGCAGAGATTCCAAATCACCAAAAAGAAAAGGTCTGGGAGGCCAGCAAAGAGAGGGAAAAGGAAAAGACCAACGGGGAAAAGGATGGAAGAAGTCCAAGGAGGGTGAAAAAGTATTTGGAAAGAGTAAAAGCCCTGGAGGGAAAGAATTTCATTCAAAGAAACCTGGGGATAGAGGAAACAAATTTGGAAAGAAGAAATTTGATGGAAAGAAGAAATTTGATGGAAAGAAAAATAAAGACAAATCTAAAAATCAGAGGGGTAAATCGGGCTTCAAGAAGAAGGGTGCAGGAACAAAACAAAGCTTCAAACAGAGGAAGGGAAAAGGCTGAGCTGTCTTCACAGCAAACGGCTTTTGGACTTTTGTTGCAGTTCCGGGCTCAAGCTGTAGGTGGCACCAAGTTACTCCCCACGTCAACTGGTGCAGGCTTAAGCTCTCTTCTGTGCCATTTTGTGAATGTGTAAGAGGAATGGTTGGCCAAAATGTTCATAAGTTGTCAGTGGATAAGGACATGTTCATGACGTCGCCCCCTTTTTTGTCAAAATTATAGTTGCAGACTTCAGAACAAATAAGTGCTTGTTTTTGTAGTTCTGCCTCAGGTTCCTTGAGGGAATTCACTGAAATTGTTTTGTTTTTTTGTTCATTGTTTGCACAATGTTATTTTCATACATGGATCTTTCATATTAACATTATACTCATAAATAAATGAGATGTTTAATGTGTTCTGGTTCTTTTTCTGAGTGAAAGGTGAAACTATTCCATTTGCCAGCCTATTAAAACAAAATGAACAAAGGAATAAAAATGTTTCCTGTTATAAATTTAGTATTTGACAGTCGCTGAGTATTTCGACATCAACTGAGCTTGTCTGGTCAGTCTTGCCTTTTTGTGTGTGTAAATTTAAGTTTTGTTTATATGTACACCCATGTTTGATATCTAAAAGTACAGACTAATGTCAGAAGTAAATTTACCAGAATAGAATTAGATGTTTGTGTAATTACAATAAATCTGAAACGGCTCACGTACAAATGTTCTAAAACTTCCCTTTATAAGCTCTTGCATCATGAAAGATAAATCTTATAGTATAATTTCCCTTTGGGGATAAGGTATTTTTAAATTGAATTGATTTTATTTTTCCGTGTTGTTGGAAGAGTTAAAGCTGATGGTGCCAAAAGGAAAACAGTTTCTTCCTCCCTGTGCGCTGATTCAGTCTACTAAAGCAGTGGGAGGTTTTGATCATTTATGCTATTTTAACATATTTAGTGACAAAGCATCAAGGACCTGTCACTTTATAAACAAAAAGGAAAACGGCATCAGTAGATGTGCTGGTTTGAAAAGGAAATGTGCCATTCAGACAACTCTTCAGCAGTCACAAAGCTTCAGCTGGTTGAGAGTTAAGTTGATGGGACAGAGATGCCAAGAAACCTGGTTATAGAGAATGAAATGAAAATAACTATGTCAAAATCTCTGTAACTGCCTTATAAACCTCTCCCACGTGGATAGGCAGTAACAATAGCTTCTCTAAGATCACTACTGATGTCTTTCCCCATTGGTGTCATTAACATAGTCCTGAATTCTTCATACCGGAAAGTTGATATCAAAAATAACTTTATGCAGGTGCTCACATCTGCTGATGATCAAACAATCAGGTGCATCTGACTTAGCAGCAACAGACTGTGTGATGTCAGGAGAGTCGGCGGCCCGCCGACTGGAAGGTCATCGGTTCAATACCAGCTCTATCCCTGGCAAGGCAGTCACGGCCCAGATCTCAAGCCTGGCTAAGTTGGGAGGGTTGTGTCAAGAAAAGCGCTTAACATAAAAGCAGTGTGACCCCTAGAAAAAGAAGAGATTAAATAAATTGCTTTGTGATTAAAGAGCAGCTTGTCTTTACTACTCTCTTAAATCGTGTATTTATTGTGTGAATACGTGAGGAGCAAGAATGCTGCAGCGTTTTTATTTTATAATTTCATAGTAGCAGGAGAAGTATATTCTGCATTTACGTTTAGGATCACCCACGCCTAGACTGCACTTAGAAATAAACAATAAAAATCTGGTTTAATGCACCTCATGACTCATCTTTGTACACGGTCTCTGCCAAATGAACTAGGTGGTTTAGGCCCATTTTACAAACGCTGCAGTTACAACAATTTGCTTCTTCATGTTGTGAAATGCACGTATTGGTATGAGGAAGTGAGTCAAAGATTCATGTGAGCCCTCCACGCCTCTTACTTGTGTCAAAGGATGAGACAGTTCTGATAGCTGATGAGTGTCTTGTGTTTTCTTAACCATTTTCACTGAAGAAATTACCTCATAATTTATCAGAACTGCATGTCTGCCTTCGGTAAGCTGAAGTTACTTATCTTATTTTTGCTTTTAAAATTCATAAATACAATCTGTTTCCTGTTATTCAAATGAGCTGTACTTAAGCCTGCCTCAAAATTAATGTTACTTGTTGTTATCAGCATGCTTCTAGGTAGAGGTGTTGCAAAATAACTTCCAAGCTGAAGCCAGGATGGGGCTCGACTTCTCCGACTGTGAGAGGTTTCAGATCGGATTGCTGCCTGCTACGTACAGCGTTGAATTCCTCGTGGCCCTTGCAGGAAACCTGTTTGCGCTGAGGCTGCTGCTGTTCAGAGAAAGAGGGAACTGGCACGCTGGTGTTGTCCTGTCCTGCAACTTGGCCATCAGTGACCTGCTGTACATCCTCACCCTGCCTCTGCTGATCGTTTACTATTCACTGGGGAAAAACTGGATGTTTGGGGACAGCATGTGCAAAATCGAGAGGTTTCTTTTCACCCTAAACTTATATGTGAGCATCTTCTTCGTCATGGCGATAAGTGTGAACCGATGCGTGGCCCTTGTGTGGCCATTTTTTACTCGCTCAAACGTGGAGCCTGCGCACATCAAGGTCATTAGTGTCGTCATATGGATTGTTGTCGGAGTGATTTCCTGCCCAGTGCTTAAATTTGCTTCTGTTTGTCATCATGATAACAATAACCAGACCCTGTGTGTGTCCTTCTGTGACAGGATCTCTAATGATACAAAGCCTCACTTCAATTACAAACTATTTCTGACTGTGTTTGGGTGTCTCGTTCCGTTTTTGGTTACTTTCATTTCTTATTGTGTGGTGATATGGGTAGTGTGGCAAAGTGTTAGTATCACGACACTTGAAAAACGCAAGATCGGCTTGTTAGTGATATCAGTGATTCTACTTTATGCAATTTCCTTTGTGCCTTATCACATCTCTCAAACTTATCTTTTGTATCTGAGAGTCTACAATCCTCACAACTCTGATTGTTGGGTCTTCAAAATGTACCAAGTCTCCAAGGGACTGGCAACCCTAAACATGTGCATCCATCCCATCCTCTACATGGCTGTGTTTGACAGCATAAGAGTGGCGTGTTGTGGAAAGAGCTCAGAGGACAACGTGAGGGTAAAAATTAGGAAGTAGAGCTGCTGCTCGGTTTGTTGCTTTGTGTAAAATACATCCTCTTTTCATCTCATTATTGATTTCAAAAAATTTAAATGTCTTGTTATTTATTTGATGATATCTCACTCAGAAAAAAAACTATATTTGAAAATGTTATTCTCTATTCACAAATTCAGTATATTTAACATCAATCTTGTATATTATCCTCATCAAAAAACTGTTTATGATAAATAATATGGTGGAAATGTCTGTGGGTTACAAAGTCTTCAAGACTTACTTCAGTTTGCGATATTCTGGTTCTTAAAAAGTACTTGTCACAAGCTTAACTTGACTATATGGATCTATCAGGCTAGACTGTTCTTTCTTTGTTTTCTTTCTTCATCTTCACATATATACATATATATATATATATATACATATACATATACATATACATATATTACTAATCATGCAGTCCTTCTTCAGTTTCTCATTACTTAAATTTGTTTTATTCTTTGTCCACTTATATCGTTCTGTGTTTTATTTTTTTTTAAATTCTACTCCGAAACTCGTTTATTTTAATGCACTTTGAAATGTTTTTATGTAAAGTGTATTTTTTTACGTGTACACAAAGTGTAGTTTGTATGAAATGTGCTATACAAATAAAATTCCCTTGGCTACAAATCACTAACAACCTGCTATCAACCGCATACCGTCGCGACATGATTGGACTCTTATTGTGAAAACAGCTTTACACAGATCATGCTTTTATTGCGAAGTTTCACTACCGGAAGTGTAGTGTCGGCGCCACAGCGCTGGTCCTCTTGAAGCTAGGCTAGCTGTGAGGATGCCGTCGATTGAGTACGACGAGTAAGTGTTTTATAGTAAAGTTGGTTCTTTTCTGCGTGTTCCCCTTTTTTTTTCTTGATTTAATGTTGAATGTGATCTTTGTTCTTCAGCTCGAAGCCCAGCTGGGCCGACCAGGTTGAAGAAGAAGGAGATGAAGGTAAAGCATATGTTGGCATTTGCAGCTAATGCTAGCAGCGTTCTGGTGGTACGATGCCGAGACCCGGAGACGGAGGCCGGCTCCTCGACTCCACCTCCACGTGGTGGCCTGGTCTCAATGCGACCTGGAAATATGCCCCTACTTCATTTTTTATATATTTATTATGCGCCATAGTTTGCGTCATTGCCATGAAAATTACATTTACTGGCGAAATCTGCCGTCAGCAGTTGACATTTTTTTTACACGTTGCCTACGTCACTGACCACGCCTCTTAATGTTAACTTAGCCCTGAGCAGTACGCGATACTGCTCAGGGCTAAGTTAACATTAAGATAATTATTTCCAAAAGCAAACGCTGTCATTTTAAACCAAGCCCTACGTAAATTAATGGCCAATTGTACCGCTGTTTGACAGTCTGACAAGATACCCTGGGGGGTTGATGGACATGAGAATGTTTATGATTATTAAAAATTCGACGTTCCACCTCAACTAAATGAACATAACACGCTTATTTTTCAGGCACACTACCATCTCCGAAGGAAACCATCAAAGGAAACATTAAAACAGTCACGGAGTATAAAATAGAGGATGATGGAAAGAAGTACAAGGTAAATATTTGATCGAGGTTTTTGTGTTGCACTGTTCTGATGCATTCAACACATGACCTCCTGGCCCTTTCCTAATTTATGAAAGAAATTGCTGTTAACTGGACAGATTGAATACTAGTTTAAAGATTTTCTGTTTCTTAGTTTGACTACTAACACAATCTGTGAAACTAATTTTACTGATAATAAATATGCAGTTTTTTTTCCCCCTTCCTCGTTTGTTCTCTAGATCGTGCGGACCTTCAAGATTGAGACGAGGAAAGCCTCAAAAGCGGTTGCCAGAAGAAAGGTATGTACTTGCTCTTTTTAAATAAATACTTGTAGTAAAATTAAACTTCATGCAGCATTTAACACTTAACTTTCAGAACTGGAAGAAGTTTGGCAACTCTGAGTTTGATGCACCAGGTCCAAATGTGGCCACCACCACAGTCAGTGATGATGTCTTCATGACTTTCATCTCCAGCAAAGAGGTAGGAACGTCTTGTGTGCCGTAAACATTGTTTTTTAAGTTGCTGAATTCCTGTAAAGTGTCTAAGACTGTTTTTGCCTTTTTACAGGACTTGAATGCCCAAGACCAGGATGAGGATCCCATGAACAAACTTAAAGGACAGAAGATTGTGTCTTGTCGTATTTGCAAAGGCGACCATTGGACCACCCGTTGTCCTTACAAGGACACCCTGGGTCCTATGCAGAAAGAGCTGGCTGAACAGCTTGGGCTCTCAACAGGAGACAAGGACAAGCCTGCTGGCTCTGGTACCATATGCTCACTTTTGTCAATCAAATGTTCAGGTGTTTAGATGCCATTTAGTTGTACCTCAAGTTTCGTCAATAATGTTGCTTGCCATTCCTTTTTGTGTACAAGCGGAACCAGAGCCTGCGCAGCCTGCACAAAGCAAGACGGGGAAATATGTGCCCCCAAGCCTTCGGGATGGAGGCACGCGAAGAGGGGAGTCCATGCAGCCTAACCGCAGAGGTAAATGTCTTAGGTTGTTGTGCCATGGCAAGAAGATTAAAAAAAAGAAAAATTGCTTTGTATAAACTTTATAATTGCACTTGACAGCTGATGACAATGCAACCATTCGTGTGACCAACCTGTCTGAGGACACCCGTGAGACAGACTTGCAGGAGCTCTTCAGGCCCTTTGGCTCCATCTCGAGGATCTATCTGGCCAAGGACAAGAATACTGGACAGTCAAAGGTTGGTGCTCATCTTGAAATGACCTGTGGATAATTAAAGCGAGCTATTCCAGGCAGTATGGAAAATTTAGTATGTCCTTCCATATGCATTTTTTTTTTCTCATCTGGCACTGGGAAGTTGATCAGAAACATTATGGTCCAGATGTCTTAAACTACATTTGTTTCCTGCAGGGATTTGCCTTCATCAGTTTCCATCGTCGGGAGGATGCAGCCAGAGCCATTGCAGGAGTGTCAGGATTTGGATATGACCATCTTATTCTCAATGTTGAATGGGCCAAGTAAGTTAATTATCCATTTTGACAGTTGACACATTCAGCGTATTTGAGCCAACATAATTTCTCTCTTTACAGACCATCAAACAACTGAGGAAGTCAGCAGAATATTTCCACGAGGATGCCAGATTTTGTTGTAAAATGTGGCTGTTGCCTAAATAAAGAGACTAAATCAATGTTCTGGTCAGTCCCATATTCACTCAGTGCTTTTATCATGAGTTCAGTTTAAGTCATGTCATTGGCAGGACCATCAGAATGGTTGAAGATTTGACAAACTTCGGAATACTGCGTCAGTGGAACAAGTATTTGGACAACTAGATGTTTTACTTTAGGCAGCTCTGCTCTCTTCAGCCTTGAGTATTGAAAAGTCTGATTAAAAAAAAAAAAGCCATTTCACAATGGAAAATTCTTAGACAATGCAGCAACGGAAGCATTTGCACAAGTTAAGACAGTTTAAGGTGGCATCGCTGGGAAAGGCTCCAATAGATCCCTGTGACTGAGTATAGAAGACGGACTTTCATTGAAGCTGCCTTTACAATTACTACTCACACCCTTTAACAGCAATAGTCAATCGGATACACGAATGTCTGAAGTCAGCTTTTGGGCTCAAGATGGGATCAGTACTGGCCTCATAACTGCCAAGAGTAATTCAGTAACAAATACAATTTGATAAGAGCTTTATTTAAAATTTTACATATAAAAACTACATACAATTTATCCCACATTAAACATTTAACAGCATGATTTAAACCACAGATAAAACTACATGGAATGATTACTACATAGAACATCAATAGTGGCCACTTAGTGACCTGGTTGAAAAGCCACCTTAATAAAAGAAATGGCACAAAATCCAAATCAGGATGTCTTAACTGATTATTGCTGGAAAAAGAGGCGATTAACCAGAAACTTCCATCTTCTCTTGTTTGATGTTCTCTGCAGAGGGAAGAGTGCACATTTATATAAACAAAAAAACTAAAAAAAAAAAAGTAGAATGTTTCATACACAAACAAAGCACCTGTTGCCTGTTCTTCCTTCATTCTCTCCCTGACGCACTTCTTAATCTCCAGCCCAATCGCTCTTGAGAGTGGAGGAGGAACAGCGTTTCCAACCTGTGAGGCAGAAATGGAAAGAAGTCGTTACACGATCTAGCAGACGAGACTGATTTAGCGTTTCTGGCCATTTGAAGGATTCAAATCCAGAAGTTAAACAGTTGGGGGGGAGGAGGAAAAAAAAAAAAAAAAAAAAAAAAAAAAAAACCAACTGACAGACTAAACTTTACCTGTCTGTGTTTGTCCAGGATGTTTCCAAAAAAGCGGTAGGTGTCAGGGAATCCCTGTGAGCGTGCACACTCCCTCACGCTGACCACTCTGTGCTGCTCAGGATGCAGAACTCGACCCTGAAATTAATAGTCAGTTCAAATGAAAAGGGCAGACAATTGATCAGTGGGTTCTAATCAAGTTTGTGCTTATTTTTAAACATATACAGATTATAAATCAACTTAAAGAGAAAATAAAATGCTACCTGTTTGCCCATAGGTTCAGGATTAGTGACAGTTGTGCTGAAAAAGCCATCCCACTCCAATCTGCCGTAGAGTCCAGCCCAGTGATTGTGGCGGTTTCCAGTGTGGGGCAGACACCAGGGGATCAGGGTGTTAAACTGTCTGTCCGCAGGGTCGCAGGGCTTTCCTTAAATAGAAAACAAAATTATAAATAAAAATGGTCTGAAGAGAGATGTCTCTGAGCTTCCTGCCTCACACACCTCCAGAGCAGGTGCAGACACCCCTGAGGGCACCAGTGCTGCTGCGCCCGTTCTTTTTGTCGTGGTGCGTGTAGCGCAGTTTCTTCGTCATGGTGCTATCTCTCAGGCGAACCTCGATGTTGGGCAGATCTCGCCAGTCTGAGCCTGGAGCCAAGGGGATGTGGCGCATGCGACCTTCAACCAGAGCACTCATGTCCTGAAAACATTTATATAAAGAAAAAAAAAAAAAAAAAAAGATTAAAATCTAAAAATCACAAATTCACCCTGTGCCTTTTCTAATCTCACTCCAATCTGGAATAACCCAGACTTCATACTTTTCGGGTTGCCTCATCCCATTATCTCCACTGTTCTACGGGGTGGGGGGGGGCACTCCACTGTTCTACGGGGGAACTTAAACGCTCAGGTGGGCAATGTTATCTGGAGGGCTGCGATTGTGAGGAACGGCCCTCCTGATCTGAACTCGAGCTGTGCTGTTATTGGACTTCTATGCTAGTCACAGTCTGTCAATAATGAACGCCATGTTCAAGCGTGTCCATCAGTTAAAATATGTTAGACTAGACCGTCGGACAGAATTAAATAAACAATCACTTTATACAAAACCAGGAATTTGTGAAGTAGAACGGCTTAACAGCACACCTTGCAGATATGGTCTCTGAGGATCGGCTGATACTGTGTGCCTCTGATCTGCCTCTGAAACCAGGACTGAGGTTCCCCATTGTAGGAAATCTCCAGTGCAGCTGCGCCATTGCGAATTTCTGGCAGATCAGACATGGTGTCTCTGACTGTGATGGTTCTGTAGATTCCACCATTTCCTCTGTTGAAACGCAGAAAATTAAACCCAACCGTCTCAGTAGACCTGTTATGTCTGAAACATTTGTGATGAGAACAAATTTAATTTAGAAGAGGAGGTTTACATTACCGTGTAACATTACTGACATATTTCTTTTCATCCACAACCACGCTCAGTGAGCAAGCTCTGGGGGCAAACACGTGCAAAGGTTCAGGATAGCGGGGCAGCTTCTCTCCTGGAGCAGCAGCCAGGATGATTGCCCTGCGGCGGGTCTGAGCCACACCATACTGACCGGCCTGGTGGGTTGGAGAAGACAGAGCATCCATGTGATCTTGGTGAACTTGACCAACTTGATGGAAATGCAGTCTAAGGGTTTCTACACACATCAACATTTGTATTGTCCCACAAGATCACTACATCAGACATTGCATGACTGCAGAGTAAGATGATGCCAGTGTATACATCTGGTCCCCATCTCGCCGAGTAAGGCTGCACTGCTGGCACATCTTTTACTGAATCGGGCCACGGCTTCAACCAGAGGACCATTTTCTAAATTTGCTCATTGGTTTCATTCATTAAAGTTGTTTAAAAACTAGGATGAAATTTTGACTACACATTGAAAATTGATAGATTATTTCTGTTGTAAAAATCAGTTTTTCCCAGACTTGACAAAAGTGAAGCTGTACCCACCTTTTATCAATTTCAAGAGTCATACGTGTTTTCATAACTACATAATTTAATTATTGCAATTCTCTGCAAGTCTGCTTAATTTCAGCTCTAAACTGGCACCAGAAAACATGAGCATATCACTCATGTCCTCTTGTACAGAATTTAAAATTAAATTGAGGTCTTCCAATCAGATGGCCCTTGATATTTTCTGATCTAGACTTAAAAATAGAGGCGACGCTCAAAATCGTGAGGTGTATACAACAAATAAGTACTCAGACCAACCTGAAGGACACCAAAAGTACACTGGTAGCCCATTCGCACGAGACAGCGTAAAGTCAGCTTCAGGACCATGGAGTTTTTGAATGACACAAAGTTTCTCACATTCTCAAGCAGGAAAAACTTGGGTCTGTAGTAATCACAATAACTGCAAAAAAACAAAAAAGAAAAAAAAAGATTTCATTCAAACAGCACTGTGTTTACAAGAAAACTAGAAGGATGCAGTCCAAAGGGCAAGATGAAAAGTTGCGTCACAGATGCTTACCTGAGATATGAGACCACAAGTGAGTTTTTGAATTTGGAATAAGTGCGAGAGTTGAACCGGTTCATCCCACTGAAACCTTGACAAGGAGGTCCTCCGCACAACATCTCAACATCCCCCTTCTGAGGCAGCTTCTGGCCAAGAGAATTTGTCTTCTCTCCAGACATGACTAGCTTCAGTAAGACATTGCAGTCCTCTGTGAACACGGTGGTGCCAGGGTTGTTGAGTCTGAAGGCCTGTGCTGCAGGCTCCCACATCTCTATGGCCCATAGAGTCTCAGAGATACCTGAAAGCAACATGCAGTTTCTGAGAGATCTATCCAGAAACAAGCTAACTGCAATTTCTTATTTACTTTTTTTAAAATACAGGTTACATTTTGGGTTCCAGAAACATGTCACAAGCAGCATTTACCAGCCTGGTGGAAGCCTTCAGAAAGTCCACCGCAGCCAGAGAACACATCAAGTGTGCGATATTTAGGCACTTTGGGCACCTGTGGTCCAACGTTTGAATCCTGCGATTCCTGTGCAGCCTTTCCTTTGCCTTTACCTGGTGTGGGTAACAATCAGTTTTCGGTGATCCTTGAACCAACTATGAAAATGAGTTTTTGCATGTTTTCTGTTCTTTGCATTAAACCAACCTTTTCCTTTTCCCTTTCCTTTGCCTTTATGAACAGCAGAGCGAGCGTGATTAGGAGGATCTTCAAAGCTTTTTGATTTTGCATTGTAAGCCTGTGACCGAGAAATGTGAAAAGCCATGATTTGGTTTTATTTTCATCCTTATTGCAAGAACTCATTTTACTGACAAATTAGTCTGTCAAATACCTCAAGGAAGTAGAAGCGGTCTGGTCCGCCACTGGAGTACTCCTGGACTGATTCAATCAGGTCTTCAGCATATTCTACCTGACAGCGACCAAGTACCTCAGACATGCTGACGGTCACTTCTTCATCGCTCCAGTACAGCTGGTTTATGTCTGTGTGGTAACTGGCTTTGACACCTTTGTGGGTGTTTTCAGGCCTGGCGGATGAGAAAACATTTAACTTCAACATTTAAGTTTTCCCCATTAACAAAATCTTGATGAAAACCAAATACATTTTCGTCATTTGTACCTGTAGAATTTGTAGAGTCGCAATTTGACTTCAGAAGTGTCAGACTTCCCATTACTACGTCGGTGACAGAAGATCTCCTTGATGCGTCCGACACGGAAAGGTTCTGGAGCATCCAGGTTGGATCCTTTAATGTAGTCTGAGGACTTTCTGTAATACTCCGGATACAGATCTTCATCCACATCATCTTTCCTGTGGGAGCGCTTCACTGGACTCGCTGGCTTCACCCTGTTAACCAAATTTAGATGCAGTGAATTTAATGTTTTTCTTGGTGCAGAGGCATATTTTTCTTTTCTCTTTTCTCAATATACTAAACATTTTAAACAGTTTTATTGTTGAATAGTTTTTGTATTTAAAGAGCTCTTGCAAAATCTTTTTGATTAGTGCTTTGCAAACTCCAGCAAATGTGAAGCATCTATACATGTACAAATCTAATTTGTAGGTATAAAGCTTCCCATATTGGTGCTCTCCAGGGAGGGATAGGAAACTATGTTGAGAATCAGTGTGCTGAAAAACCTGAATACTTAAAGTGCTATTAGATGTTAAGAAGTAGTGCTTCGTCTTTCAAGCAGAATTCAATATTGCATACAATGACCAGAATGAAACGCATGTCAATTAAACAGTTTGTAGGTTGGTGGATCTCCCACGCATCATACCCATAGATCTTTAAATAATACATGACACCTTAATTAAAGGTTTTTCCCTTACAATGTTTAACCAAGTGTACGATAAACAAAAACAACTTCTCACTTACGTGAAATGAAAAGCTTCAGGAGGCAGGTAGACACCATCTCCTACCCTGAACTGCTGTCCCTTGAAGCAGGCGAAAGCATATAGAGCCTTGCTGTCATTGTCCTGATTTTCCAGAGGTTCCAATACGTGAGGATCTTCCTGCTCTTCTCTCTCTTTAGTGCGAAAACAGCTGCCACAGAACCTACAAGGAAAAGAGCACATCAGGTTTAAAAAGAGTGACTGAGTGAGAAACTGGAACCATTTCACATAACCTGCATGGCAAAAGTAAAACATAAGAGATCACCAGCAGTACGAAAAGATGTTTACCTGTGCTTCAACCCTTCTGGTGAGGAAGTCTTAGGAGGAGTCTCAAATCGGGCAAATTCTGTGTCATACCAGAACTGATAGAAAAAACTTTTACCATCATCCTCAATCACTTTGAGGTCGACATCCACCCCACCCTAAAACAAAAAACGAAACGATTAGAAAAGTTAACGTAAAAAGAAAACTTTAACAGTTGTTAGATCATTAACTTACCTCCATGAACCAGTTGTTTGAAGGAGCCTTGTACATAACATCCACTTTTCCATGGACATAATTGAGCAGCATGTCTTCACATTCATCAACTATGACAAGCTCCAGTGGATCAGAGGACTCTCCAAGAGCTGTGTGAATCCCACGAAGGAACCAGTGGGCATGGAACATCTTTCCATTGCCGTCCTCCCACAGCGAGGTGATCCTGAGAAGGAACAGGCCTGTATAAGTTGCTCTACAATCAAAATGTTAAGCAGCAGTTAGTCAAAAGTCGTACCTTGCCAGATACAGAGGAATTGATGGATCCTCAGACGAAACTGAGACACAGTCTCCCACTTCCAGCACTTCATCATTTACAGAGATTTTCTGGTAGAACTGCTTCTTCCCCTCAGACTGAATCGATTTAGAAATGAAAATCCATTTGGACATTGGCTTCTTAAGTTCATCATAAAGACATCTACTCAACCACAAAGTAAGTAACACATACCTGAACAGGCTCTCCAATCCATGAAAGTTTGCACTGGGTCTGCTTCTTTCTTTTGGTTTGAGCAACTTTTTTCGATTTCTCCTCTGCAACATCATCTTCCACAACATTTTCATCATCTTCAGCCTCCTTTACAGCAAGGTTTGGGCATCTATACACAGCAGTGAAAGAACTATGATTACCAGCATAAAAACAGATTTCCATAAGTGCATTAAATGCTGGCAAAGAGTTTATGTATTGAGCTGAAATACTGGCCAATAATAGTGACCAGCTACACAAAGGGTGCTTCCCCATTTGCTTTTCTTCCCTCTGCTACAGTCAGATCCAAAATCCACATGAATTGAATTTGAAATGATTTGGTATGGCATTTATGAGCAGCACAAAGAATTTACAAATGACTCAAATATACCGACCTCCTCTGTTTACAAGCTTGCTTGCTTCTGCCACTTCCTCCAAATTTGATCATGTCTTTGCAGGCTGTACACTTGCCACAGTCAGGAGATTGGCAAACCTTAAAAATAAATGAACAAGAAGAGGAAAGAGTTGTTTTGGTTTTTGTTTTAATTAAATGGAATGGCTGGCACAACAGTGTTCAATGATGCTCTACAACAGTAAACTGAAACAAGAAACTCACCTCACAGACACCACAGCGCTGTCTTTTGAGTGCACTCTCTTTATCGTTCTGCTCTATCTGGTCGGAGAAGAAGGCATCGAAGATCTGATAGACCAGCTTGGTTGTAGTTGCTTTGGTTGGTCCCTTACTGTCCTTCTCTATCTTTGTTGGGTGGCGGATAGCCTGTCTTCTGGCAGCTCTCCTATTCACAGAATACAGCTCATGTTGAGAAGAGAGGTCCATTCATCCCATCAATAACACTACCAGAAGTGGAGTGACTGTTATGAAGCTCCTGGCTGTCACACACCACAGCGTCAGGCCATGCAACATAACAAGCAAACAAAACTAAACAGACACAATCAAGATGTGAAATGCAGCTTGTTGTACAAGTAACTGGCATTAACGTTTTGCCTAAACTAGGAGGCAACCTTACTTCCACAGAAAAACACATTTGCTTTTGATCTTTTATAAATAACCTCTCTGTAAGTAGTGCGACACTTTATACACAAGTTAATCACGAAATAATCAACATCTTTGTAGAGAAATAATTGAACAATAACCACATGAGAGCAGAGACTGTCCCACATTTAGAGAAATAAAGGGATTTCCAAGAGTCAGTACAAATGCAAACTTTCAACTGATTTTCTGCAAAAGCAACAAGTTGAACATTCATTCAAAAAAACAAAAACTACAACTACCGGTTATGGATGCCACTCATACATGTTCTAAACTCAATTTCTAAAAACTGTATATTTGTATATAAAGTACAGTTAAAAAAAAAAAAAAAAGTTTTCATGACTTCAGCAAGGACAAGACAGTTTTACATACTGGAGAGAACAATTCTTACCATTAGATTTGTGATATTGAGGTGACCAGTTTTCTTTTTAGAAGCTCTCTGCAGTTACTCTTAAAACCTACAAGATGCTTCTACAAAGTAAGCGTGTAATTGTGACCAAATCAGGAGGAGGTCTTATGGGCACTGATCCATTTAGAATAATAAAAAAATCGCCAGATTAAAAATATGCCAGTGAAATAAAACAACGTGAAGCCAAATATGTAAATATTAATGAATAAAAATAAAATGAATAAAATTGTAGCATGAATTCTGCCACAGTGCTCATTTTGTCCATAAGGCTTCTAAATGTTTCACACTAACACACCAAACCAGATAAGGATGCAGTCACAATGAGGCCTACCTACCAGTACAGCAGCATGCTGCATCAGGAAATGTTAAATATTGGGAGACAAATGGTTAGGAGCATAAATACAGGAATATATAGATATATAATAATAATAATAATAATAATAATAATAATAATAATAATAAATAAAAAAAAAAAAAAAAAAAAAAAAAAAAAAACACCCAACTCCATTAAACTTATAATACAACACAATAATGCCATATTGGATAACCTTAGACAAAACCTATGCAGTCTTGATTTTATTTATAAAAAACAAACCAAAACTTTTATTGGGGCCCCAAAAATATGTGAATCTAAGCAATTTTGAGTTAGACTGAAATGTGTGTTTGCAACAAAATAGCAATTAAATGTTGGCACAAGGGGGAATAGAGCTATATGAAAAATAAGTTGCTGATTGTAGATCTCTAAAAATACTCAAGAATGCCAATTTACTTAAGCAATAGTGTGGATAGCTAATACACTTTTTGAACTAATATAAAGTTAAAAAGGGACCTCTGGTTTCTTGTGGGGACCCTATGCACACTATCACTTATGTAGAATAACATTTTTAAGTCTTAGAGGCTTAAAAGAGCTAATTATTTTGATGTACCTCCATTTTCCTCTGTGCAAACCATTTTGCTGCAAATACATTTCTACTGCAGCTCAAAACTGCTTCTATTCACATTGTCTTGGTCACTAAAAAAAGTTTACACTCCTTAACATCAATGAATAAACCTAATTTTGTCCACACAGTTCCATTATCTTTAAAATTATTGATGCAAGTCATGAAATTGGCCAGTTACCTGCATTTTACACACCTCAAAAAGAAAGTAAGGGAACACTTAAAACAACATGAGAAATGTATGGAAAATTTTAAATGTACATTTCATAACTTGTTAAATACAATGTTTAAAATCAGTGGTCAAGGATTCCAACATAATCATTTTTACATGCCAAAAGTTTAACTGCCTTGATGTTATAGCATTGAGTTAAAGTGTTCCCTTAATTTCTTTAAATAGTACATATTCTTAACAGCTCTGGAATCAAAGGTTATAATTGAGATCTTTGCACTAAAGCACTGTGAGCTGAAAGTAGCCAATCATCTTTAGTCATACCTCTTTCCCAGAGTGACTCCTGCAAGTTTGATCAGGTCCCTCATGCAGGGCGTTACAATGATGGGTTGCTCATCCGAGTCGCCGGCCTCATCATAGCTTTCCACTTGTTCGACTACAAACTGGGCATGGCGCAGCAGCGTGTCTTCGGTGAAGCAATTAAAGTTTAGTCCTGCAGGAGGGACAGTTGTCTGATAGAAACAAAAAACAGTTAGTGCTAAATATGCCAGTGGCTTTTTTACCGAACCGAAAGCACAATCCTCTTCTTAATGTAAAGCATCATTTAAAAAAATAAATAAGTAAAAAAAAACAAAAAAAACCCACTGATTTGACTTAAAGAAAAATGAAACAATGCAAACAAAGTTCCAGGAAGCTGGATGAAGTAAGTTCACACAAGGAGAAGTCACCTCAATTTTGTTGAGAAGGTCCTCATATGTAGCATCAGGATTTTTCTGAAGGAATTCAACCACAATCTTGCTCATATAGATTTTCTCCTGCATCAACGCAAAGATAGGAGCATACTCCTCACTAGGCTGCATCAGGATGTAATCTGCAAAAGCTGAAAAAAAAAAAAAAAAAAAAAAAAAGCCAAGATAGAGTATTTATTTATTTAAACCAAATAAATATATAGTGAATAAAATGTGAACACTTGTCACCTGTAGTGAAACCAATTAGAGCTTTTTCGCCTCCGTCAAACCCAGTGATCCACCAGGCATTGATTGGACCAAGCTTTTTGGCAGGAACCCCACCTTAAGAAAAAGCAAAAGAATAAAAATATGTTTCTTGGACATGGCAATTAAACCACAAAGTTTAAATCCATGCAATGAATATCTTCATACCATCCAAGCAAGGATTATCATCATAGATGGGCTTAACAACACAGCTGAAATAAAGCTCCACGTTCTTCTCAATCAGTCCAGAGTCAAAAGGACAAAGATGACCGTGTTTATCATAAACGCTACAAGACACAAAAGAATACAGTTAACCTGATAAGCAGCAGTATTAGTAGCAGCAATACATTTTCCTTTCCAACAAGTTTACTGACAATAGTCAGAGTCACTTACCTGAAATGTGTGATCTTGTGCTGCGGCAGATCCTCATAGCTCTCAAATCCATCTTCATTTGAGTCAAACAGCGAGAGACGCTCATCCGTTAACATTTCTGGTTCATCAAGCTAAAGTTATCACAAAAAAAAAAAAAAAAAAAAAAAAAAAGTAATACAATTTTTAAAAATAGAAAATGAAACCATTTCACCCACTATAAATATGACAAATTCTCACAGCGTTATCAGGATCCCCTTGAAAGAACTTCAGGTCTGAGTCATCCAAGTACTGTCTGCAATCTGAACATTTGGGGGGTGGTGTCTACAAAAATAAGCATATGAAAACATAAGTGTCCTATTCACATATATCAGTCCCAATGAGGGAATCACTGACACTGCCAAGATTGTTAAGTTATGATGGCCAGCTAAATCGCCATTTCTTTACCTTTGCAGCAGCGACTGGTTTAACTGCCTCAGTCTTGACCTCCTCTGCAACAGCTCTGCACAAAGAAGACGGCTGTATATTAAACCAACTTGAATTAACTCCAGGACCAATTACGCTATAGGCTAAAAATTACTTACTCTTCATCTGATTTCACTTTGAGACGCTTCTCCTGAGACTGAAACAGATTTGAACGTTTATACAATTTTATCAAGAACACCCTTCTTAAAATGTTTGAAATTCACTGATTTTGATCATCACCTCTTCAATATCATCTTCTTTCTTCACCTCATTTTTTCCATTGACAGCTTCTCCAGCCAACCCGTCAGATTTGCGCTTTTGACTGCAAAGAGATATTTATATCAGAACACAGCCTTTTACTTTAAAAATGCCTAACATCTTTGATCAAATTCATACGCACACTTTAGAGAACATTGACAAGATGGTTGGTTGTTTCCCACTGTTTCTTGTAATCCTAGTGCTGGCTGGAGATTCTACCACAAAAAACAAAAGTCACGTTCATTTGCAAAATGTGTGAGCTATCGTGTGTGCCATCCAAGTCCTGAATACCAGCAGCTGAAAAGTACAAATAAGTCCCAGACTTACTTTTTGCCTCGCTGTTCCCCTTGCTTTTGCGCCCAACCTTCCCTTTAGGAGCAGTTGGTGACTTAACAGCGTCTTCGTCCTCCTCTTCCTGTGTGTCCATGGTGACGTCCTCATGCTCGTCTTTATTGTGGGAGCCATTAGTGAAGCCATTTGCTTTTCCATTCTGCTCCACATCATCAAGATGTGAACCATTTTCGAGATGAAGTTCTTTACCCAACAAGGTCTTCACTTTTGAGATGTAGACCTCCTGAGGAAAGTAAGCGGCACACGTCACATATCAAAGATGAGTTTATGAGCATTGAGCTTCACGATCACCAATCAAGTGGATAAGGACGTTGTCACTTACCACTGAGATCTCTGAACTTTTCATTTTTTTCTCAAGGCTGGACAGTTGGTCCTGAACATCGTCATGCAGAAAGTCCTGTACCAATCTGAGCTTCTCTTTCACCTGATCCTGGAAGTAGGTTTTTTTTTGTTGTTTTTTTTATGGTGAACATTACAATTTATAATAGTTAAAAACAAAACAATACTCAGTAATTAAAGATGTATTTTTAGTATAATGAATTTTATACAAGTATTTATTGCTTAATCTAAGAAAAACAAAAATCCTATCTTAAATGATTGAATGCCTGAAATCAAAAGGATGCTTTACAAGTTTGCCAATGCAGACTTAAACACAACTCCACATGTTCCCGTCACTGTTCTTAATTTAATACCCAAATCATTGACATTTATTTTCAAAAAACTCCAGATCAGTTCCTTTACATTCACATTTGTAAAACTACATGCCTGAAGCAGTCATAGATATTGCTTTGACTTAGTGTTGACCATATTCAAATACATTTAAAAACGGAAAGTCGATCATCTTGGTGAGCACAGTTAATATCAAACTGAACTTCAACTTTCAAGTGAGCATCCGAGCGCCTGTCAGTCACAGAAAGCACACTTGACTGACCTCCTCCGAAAAGCCATCCTCATCCAGCATCTGCAGCCTGTAAACAAAGTACATGTTAAAACTAATTTTGCGGCATGTTACAGAAAGGCCGTCTCTTTTGTGTGTGTGTGTGGAGGACTTGTCGCTATGTCGAAGCAGTAAACACACAGCGAGAGCGAGTTAGCAGAAACATAAATAACAAAACTTCCTGAGTGGCGCCAAATCTGACGTCGCCTCATTCACTGCCAGGCTAACGATGCTAACAGGCTAATATGGGTAGAAAAACACAAGTGAATCAGTGCTGTCAAGTGGCAACGGGCTAACGCTAGCTGCAGTCGCTAGAGCAAGCAAAGGGCAAAGCGATGGGCGCGCAGAGCACGCCAAAACGAAAAGCCAGATGCAGCCGGGCGAGTAACAGACATTTCCGTGGCGCTGTCGTGGCTGTTAAAACCGAGACATCACACGGCTACATCATTAACGCCGCATTAGCATTCGGGTCAGTATCGTCACGGTACCTTTTCTTGACATCGTCTGGCAGAGACAGAGACGTCCTGGATGGCATTGTAAACAGCTAACTAAAAGCGTAAGACGCACACGAAACAACTGGTTTAAAAACTCGTTAAAACAAAGTTTTAGCACCCTGTCATTAAACACAACGCAGCTGTGCAGTGACTGCCTGTCGCGTGCTGCTTCTGAACGTGGATGCTATAAGCAATTCGGGCGCGCGGGCCGTCTTTTCGCGCGGAAACCCGGGTGTTGTGGACTGTACCACTACGGCGACCGAGGGGTAAAACAATCTTTATCGGTGATGTAAAGCTTATCTACTAAAGTCTATACTTTGAAATGACAACGGCGTTCTTATACCATGTGTCCTATTAATGCACTTTATACGACACGATGATTGTCAGATGTTTCTATGATTAAATAAAAGATTTTCTACAAACAAAACATGCAACTTGATTGACCCCTACTTTTAAACAGATTTCGAAGTCGAGTGACCAGGCGGAAGCAGTATGAAAACTGTTTACTAGTGAGCAAAACAATGCAATTGTGCAGTAGGAATTTGTGTATTTATCATTTTAATTAAACAGTTCGATACATTTTACATATTTACTAATATTTATATATAATGTAGGTATAACTTGAACTGCTCTGTGCGGGGTTTCAGTTGATTACAAACAGCTTATGGTGAGAAGGTAATGTATCAACTAAATTCGAAATACTTTATTAATCACCGTAGGTAAATTAATTAATTAGATTGTTCTTGGCTATTATAAATTACAGCTACATAAATGTAGCTGTAATTTATGTTGTTAACGACACGACGTTTACATGGGGGTAAAGAAAAGTCATTTATTCGTTGCCCATTTCCCGTTTGCCTGTTTGAACACTAGGTGGCATTACGTCACTAATAACGCTAATCAAGATTTTGTATTTTCAGTTTCAGGTTGTCGTTAAGATTTTGAAACTTCTCTGTCATTACATGGACATCCAAATTCACCACAGTCCCACTGAGCTCATCTGGCAGATGTACATATGTGTGCGTTTCTTCATTACACTTCAATGAGGATGGCATGTGATTTTTGTCTAAAGAGTCTCTAAGATCATTTGCAGACTACTCCTAACTGCCCTGCTATACAGGATAAACTTAAATAATTTTTTTTAAATAAAATGGGTTAAACGCTTTGCTCTTTCGGCTTCACCTACGGGTTTCTGAGTCTGATGTAATGTCCTGCAGGGCACTGGAAAGACTTGGCAGACTTCCCTGGAGCGCAGCCTCCTGGGACTGATTCAGCCAATGTTCCCACCCAGGAATTCTGGATGTCTGACAGGAAACAGGCCCAGTTCTCTGTAAGGCCACTATAAGTCAGCCTCTCCCTTCACCCCAAGTATCCCACTCGCCCAAAAAAAAAAAAAACCCTCCAGGGGTTAGGGTTAGTGTACCGAGTGGATGAAATTCTTCACCACACCCCATTTTCAGCCTCCTGCCCTCTGCTAGCTTCCCATCGTCGCCCTGTCTTGCTTTAACCTCTGAGCAACTGGATCATTTTATTAGTCAAGAGAGCCATGATTAATTCCCACGCAGCATTTGCACACACAATTTCAGGCTTTCATGTTGAAGCTAGTATTTCTCTGACCTGTCAGAGCATGTTTGGATTTAATACAAGCATTTGAACACTTTATAGATGCAGGCACAAGAACAGGACATCTCCGGGCCTGCAGAGAAGTAACAGCTTTAACTGAATGTGTTCATCGCTTCAACTGAAATTACAACACACATTTACTTGGTTCAGTATTTCATTTATTTTATAAAACTGGAATGAAATTAACAAAACATTTATGTACCTACATTAGTGTTCAGATTGTACCAACTTAACACAGGCAGCGTGCTACATAACACACAAAGCTATTGCACACGAGACATTGCATACAACATAAAATCGTACATACTGTACAAAGATACATACATACATATTTATTCATATTCTTATCATAAAAAAAATCATAGACATACAATGAAGTTTTAGATACACAGATTAAAACACCTCTCCATCTGTAATGAAAAGGGAAAAAAAAGTAGGGGAAAGGAATCATCACTGAAGCTGCCAAAGTGCTTTTCACCATTTCTACTTGGTCATTTAAATTAAAGGTTAATATAAAGAAGACTGACTGAGAGGAGCGTTTTAATTGTGTGTCTACAGGAAGAAGGTTAGTGTAACCCTGAACAACAGGAACCGGACAATTAAAAACAGGACTTCCCATGGCTGGAGGAAGTTATGTGTCGAAGCATGTCAGAGGATGAAGATGAAACTGACCTCCCAGGAGGGCAGGTCCCTCCTGTGTGTTTGAAACCAGGTTTTCATCTACTCTGTATAGGAGGTGTGTGTGTGTGTGTGTGTGTGTGTGTAGGTGTGTGTGTGTGTGTGTGTGAGTGGGGTGGGGGTTGGAAAGATGAGACATGTTTACACCTAAAGTTGCACAAAGTATATGATTATCTTACTAAAATAAATAGGATGTTCACAACTCATTCTGTTCATGGCACAATAACACTTTACAGTGAGAGCTACCAACACTGTTCTTCTCACTGTCTGCTCGTCAATGACTTGGTAATTTAAAATGATGACCAATAATACTGTTAAAAATGGGGCGCATGCCCCAAACACTTCATACATACAGTACATTCAGCCTTTTTCCACAGGGAGGAAGGCACAAACAGATGATGGCACATTGCTGCTACGTGGTGACAACACTGTCAGAGCATCAGTCCTAGTCCAAGTCGCAGGAAAACAGTCAAAGAGTTCAAGTCGTCAGTGCCAACTTATTTAAGGGAATGTGCTTTCTCATTTGGCCTTCCTCAACTGAAATGACAAAAATACCAGCAACAACAGAAGAAACAAGAGGGAGAGAATATGAGAACAAATGAGGGAAGAAGTGTTAGTGATGAAGCCTAGGGCTGGAAAATATATATACATATATATGTATATGTAGATAAATATATATACATATACACATAAACATATAGCACTGACAAATGTGTTAGAATTCATGCATCAAATGTAAGCGGATTACGTTTGTTTGCTGAAGTTTACCAAATTGGTTAAGAATGGTTATATAGGGAATATATAGCCCTTGTTTGTTGAGGGGCTTCTTAATAATTTGGCCTTTGTGTGATGGAGTGCTCATCGGTCCTGATCACTGCCTCCTGCCTTATAAATAAAAAAATGACCTGATGGGATGTGATGCTGTTAAGAATTAGGCAGGACATTTTTCTATAGCGATCGAAAAAGTGCAACTTTGCAAACTTTGCATTGACATAGTTGTTGAAAGGCCCAAAACCAGTAACCGTAACTAAGATATTTTTGCTTATGGTTCTGTTTTTGGTTTTGATTGGGGTGTATATGTTTAGAAAGATAAATAAAAACATGGTAGCCATATACATGAAAATGGTTTGTTCCATATTCATTAATAGAAGTACCCACTAATAAGCTTTTTTTTTCACATTTCTTAACATTTTTCACCCATTATATTGGCTCTGTCTTGTGTTGTCACACATACTTAAAGGGTGAAGAAAATAAATCCTGATTATGTAGTCACATAATTTTGATTGTAGTAGGAACGGCATATGCATCATAGACTGTGTCCCAGCTAACCAGACATTTCACTTCCCTGTTTCTTTTAACATTTGTAAATCTCTGCATAGCCTGTCCACATGGTCTCATATGCACACAACCATACATGGGAGCCCTCCACCATGTCAGACACAGGTGGTACAATCTTGCATGATGGGTGTGGTCTGGTGTTCGTGTTTGTTTGAGCAGTGGTCCATAGAGCTGGAGCTCTTCAGGTGGAACAGACAGCGCTCAGGGGGCCATCCGCATTGTAGCACCCCCCAGCAGCACAAAACCCGCAGGAACTCCTTTCTCATGTCCTTGCTGCTCAGTGTGTAGATCACCGGGTTAAGTGCTGAGTTCAAAGTAGCAAAGCCAAAAAAGAATTTTGCATTTTTGAGGATGGTGCAAAGTTGTATATTGCAGGATGAATCCAGGAGTAGGATGGTAAAAGTGGGCAGCCAGCACACGATGAAGACTCCCAACACTATTGTGACTGTTTTCAAAAGGGAGTATGCTTGTGAGTTGGTTGCCTCCTGATGACTGGAGCGTACAATCAAATAAATCCTCACGTACAGGATGACAATTGAGAGCAGGATGAGGGTGAAAATGGTGACGACAAAGAGGATGTATTTCTTAGAGTATAGAGGCAGTACGGCTGAGCATTCAGGGAGGTTGCAAATACAGTTCCAGCCTAGGATGGGAAGTCCTCCGAGCAGGATGGAAGTGACCCAACAAGCTCCTATCAGGAGAAACATGCGGCATGTTTTGGTGGAGCCGTACACCTTGACCTTTGTGATAGCTATGTAGCGTTCTATAGCTATTGCTAGCAAGCTGAAGACTGAAGCTGCTAGGGCAATGAAGGCTGTACCTTCCCTGATAAACCACTGTACAGGAAGAAGGTCATAGGTTCTCGACCCAGATAGATATATATTGGCTATGTAGGCTGAGCCAGCCAGCAGGTCAGAAAACGCCAGGTTGCCGATAAAAAAAAACATGGCAGAGTGGAACTTCTTGTTGCGCAAGACCGCAATCAGGACGAGAAGATTTTCGAGGATGATGATGGTGCAGATGACAACTAAGACAGTATCCAGAGTGGTGAGAGGTGTTTTATTCTTAATCTGGCCTTCAATTTCATTGTCAGTCATGTTCTTGGCATAGGCATAGTAGGATCTGACCAGAGTCTTGTTGTAGTAGTGGGAATACTTCATGGTGACAGAGTGGCAGAACATAGGGACTTTAGGGACGAAATTCATTTCTTTCAACTTTTAAGAGTTGTGCAGAATGTCTATACTGTTGACTTCTGCCCTTATGAAAAGGAGGAAGGGGGTCTGCCAGTCCCACAGTCACGGTTCAGGAGCAGTATGCGGGTCACCTGTAAATGTAAAGAAAGAGAGAAGTTATTCACAAAGGAAATGCTGTCGTAGAAATCAAAGAAACTGTGACAAAGAAAACAGACATATGTGGCACAAGAAGGAAGTCGCCGGTGTTAAAGTGTAATGCAAAACAAACTGCAGGGAACAACTTGTTCCTTGGCCTGTATGATGGAAAATAAACTTTAAAATTTGAAATTATCTCACGAAGACGACAGTATAAGTCAAAACAACAAAAGACGGGTCACCAGCTCTTTGTATGGAACACTTACATTTGCATAACTGAATGATACAAAGATGCAAACTTTTTTTGAAAGTGGTAAATCTGTTCAGTCAAAAGTCATCTTCAGGTATAAGAATGAGTGCTCTGTGAGGCTCTGTGAGTGCTCAAACAAAGAGCTGCACTCACAGTCCGAAGGGGACATTCCACCAACCCTCGGCTGTCAACGCACTGTATTGTTGTGGGGAGCGAACCATTCCACTCCAGTGAGCTCCTTCTTAAAACTTTAGCATAACTTGCAGATCAACCAGACCTCTTCGTCCTGACCTGCCCAACCACCCACTTTAAGCCTGCTGAGAGGACCTAACAGCAAATTTAAACAGATACCTGAGAATGAAAAGAATGGGGCTTCCCTAACTTCTCTCACTTTTACAGAAAAAGCATGTTAAGACTTGATTGTGATCTACGGTATCACTTTGCATGTTGACAAATCCAAACAAGAAAGTTTGGCTATCAATTATATTTTTGAGCACATTTTCAGTCATATTGAATCATTTTGTGACAACGATGCTGAAAACATTTCTTATTTAAATACTCTTTAAATAACCAATACGGTGTAGTTTTTAAATTAAGCTTCTAAAGACACTGACAGAACAAAAGTCCACACAAACTGCTAAACTGGTTTTAAATTGCTATTTTCTTTTCTAGAAACAAAAAATAAAAATAAAACGGACTGCATCTTCAAGACAGCACACAAAAGAAAGTTGGAGGCTCTGGAAATCTAATTAGAGGTGGAGCTGGTGTCTTAAACCTGTCAAAAGTAATAGGATCCCTCTGCAGGCCCGCTCCCAAGGTAATTCAACGCTGATGCTTCCTCTGCCTGCCTCTGCTAACCTGGACGGCTGCAACAAATCTTGGCTTGAAAAAAGCAGCGAAATGAGTGGAAACTCAGCCTAGACCTCCTTGCTGTTCTGTTGGGATTTGAATCAAAACCTGACAGGCTGAAAAGGATGAAGAAAGAATGACCCAAAGCCAGTCTGAGCACGCACGAGGGACAGTATCTGGATGCAAAGGCAGGATTTAAAGACGTTACTATAATTTTCACCATATACACAAATGTACTAGAGCTCAACACAAGCAGAAAAATCTTCCTACGCGCGCATATACAGTTAATCGTGACAGACAAGCAAATTATTTCTGTGTACAAGCAGGTTGAGCCCACGGCTACCATTGGCTGCCTTTAAGAATCAGAACATTGCTTCCTTAAGCAGGAAAACGAACAATGGTCTCCTTCAGTGTGGGTAGCATTGGCCTTCAATTTTACTAATTAAGCAGCACACTTCCATTTGGCTGCTGCCACTGTATAATGGCAGAAATGTATTTACAGCTGAACACTCCCTTATCAAACTGCCATCTCGGGGCATCTCGTCTTCTCCTTATCCTTTTTATCTCTATAAAAAGACACAAATAGGAAGCTTGAGCTTGTGCACACTGCCAGCTGCCTCTGAGTAATTACATTAGGTTGCATTTTTAAAGCATAACGATTTTATCCATGGAAAATTCTACCTCTCTTGTCTCCTCAGTCTGCAAAAAGAAGCCACACTGACTTTTCTTTGTTTCATCTCTTTCTTTCTCCTCTCTGCTGCCAGGATTTTGCTGGACAGCTCTCTTCCCATCTGCTGTGTAGACAACTCAAGGTCCTCTTGTCACCAAGGAGTCTCTGGCATCTGTTATCACAGGATTTCGCTGTGTGTGAAACCTGACAGGCTGGTTTGCCGACAGCACTCTCTTGTAGCAGCCCAGCCCTTCTACCTGCCATGTGCCATTCAGATGTTACACGGTGATTGGTCAACTGTAATGCAGACTTGCTGTAATGCAAACCCCCGCCTCTTTGTCAAAGTTGTGCTCTGAATTCGACTAAGACTCCTCTGTCTCTCTGCAACAATAGATACTGACGCAATGTCAAAAAGTGCTGTCACCAGTGAATCCCTGTCTAGGTAATAGCACATGTATGAAAGAGCAAAAAAAAAAAAAAAAAAACAACATGATTTCACAAAGTACATCAACTCGTCAAGTATTGAGAGAACACTTAGATAAATATAATACTAAAACCATTAACATTAGATGAAAGGGGTAAACATACCATTTTAAATCCTGACTGATATTTAAATACAATTCACAAATTAAATAAAAATAAGGATTTTAATTAATAAAGAAAAAAAAAACAAGTTCTAAAACATGCAGTGCTGCATCTATGTATGCACTTTGAAGGTATTTCAAAGTGACATCAAGACGGTGTAACAAATGCACATTTACATTGTTGTCATAGTTTTTAAACTTGTTTTTCAGTTTCTTTGTTCCATTGCAAATGCACTGCAGTTGGATTAAGCTCTTTCACATTGGTTTCTCACACTATGTGGTGTAGGTGAAGGTATAGCATGGTTACCAAAAAAAAAAAAAAAAAACCCAATATCCTGTCTGGATTTCACAGCAAGTATGAAGGTGATGAAAGAAAGACGTGTGGAGGGAGGTTAAAAACAGGTGACAGACAACAGCAGGCAGAATATCAAATGAGACGGCTCATAACATTTCTTTTCTTTTTTGTATCCTTTTTAATGCACCATTTGAGCAAACTGTTCATGATGTGAAGCTGAGCAATAAGGACATCATGCACCTTCTAGTTGGATTTCCTGCCTCAGGTCTCTGCCTCTCCTACACCTATTTTTTAATTATTATTATTGTTATTACACTTTATACCTACTTTTAACAGCTACACCCTCCAAATGGTAACATGGCTGCAAACACATTTGTCTATATTTCTGCAGAATTCAAAGAGTGATCGCCAAAAAGCTTGATGGTTGCTGCTGAAAGTTGACTCCTGCACTACTGCAGACCCGGTAAAGGACAAGCTTCCCTTTTTCATCACTAGACGGACAGCTGCACAGAAGCCTCAGGTGTTTTCCCAGAAACACCTGATAAGCCCCAATTAGTAGAGCGTCTGCTTGCCAAGAACCAAAGCACCGCTGCCCTTTCCACTACCTACAACCTGTCACACATGAGTTAAAACTGGCTTCCCCGTTCTCTGGGAGAGCACGCTTGAAACAAAAGCGCTCCTAACCTTTGATGCAAGTAAAATGACCACATTTACATCTGTATGTGTGCATTGTCAGTTAAAATTTCCAACAATTGTTTTACATAAGTGCAACGACGAAAGCTCAAGTTTCTGTTTTCATCTAATCTTGCTTAGATGCAAATGTTTTAACTGTTTGTTCACTTAGGAAAATCACATGTGAAATGCTCTGGACAGAAACATCCTGGAGCACATTTTTCACCATCTTGCCTTCATCCTCTCTACACAGAAGTTGCAGCAGTGGAAACCAATAATGGTCCCAATCAAGACATCTTTTACCCTTTTCCATTGCACCAAAAAGGCAGTTACATAAAGCAAAGGTGATCTTTGTTAGGACCATAACATAAAGACATTATTTACACATAATATTTATATTTTTCAATTTAAGGGGATTTCAACTAACGTTTTTTTTTCCATAGCAGAGATTTTATCTGTCTTTTGTTTTTTTATAAACCAGGAGTCGAGTAATCCATCATGAATACGCTTCCTCTGGTGGGATTTGTTCTTTGCTTTTCAGTTCTCAGTTGTCAATATTGAGGCTTCCCTTATCAGGAAGACTGACAGAGTGGTTTATGTAACTGTCAGCGAGATCAGCCGACATTTTTCTTCTTGTTCCTCTACTCCTGATGTCCATCACTCTGTTGCTGACAAAGATGAAGAAAGAATTACACAAAGCCAGCCAGTGAGCACGCATGAGGATCAGTATCTGGATTGATGCTCTATAGCACCTTGATTCAATGCACAGTGCTGGCGTGTTGAACATTTTCCACCACGGTAGCTGGTAACAGGGAAGACTTAAGGCAGATCTGTGGAAGATCTGCGTGTAGGAGCTTCGAGGAAAATGCTGCTATCAACACTGCTTGTGTCACAGAGATGATTATGTTTTGCAGCCCCTCATGCCATATTGCGCCACTTCGTTTTGGTTCATATGACTAAAAGTGAACAGCTGCAGTTTAATAAGGTCATTTTTGTGTGTGTGAACATGGTGCAACCGCTGTGTGTAAAAGGTTTCGGTGACTGCATGGTGAGTCATCATATTAGAGATACTCCACCAAGCTGCAAAAACTTGCTCTGCATTAGCTGGAGTCTTTTTTTTTAACTACAACAAAAGATGTAAATATTCATAGTGGGGGTGAGCAAACATTCAAAACTACTATCAGTAAAAATAATCATGCCAAACACAGCAGAGTACTCAGAAACTTCCTCCAAACGAGAGTTGACACATGGGACACAAAGGAAAGAAAATAACCGTTTAACCACAAACGTTTCGCCATATTTTCAACAAAGGTTACGATTCTGTTAACTGGGTTACATATGTCATAACAGATGACATATGTAACCCAGTGAACGCACAAGCCCCCTTCAGGCAGGCAATTATTTCCCTCTAAAATCCTGCAGCTTTATGCAGTCACACTGCATCCAGGAAACACGGTGTGAGGACTGTGTCTGCTGGCAGGTGGCTGCACCATCTCTGTTGCTCCATCCATCATTGAGCCGCAAGCATTTGGCTGTAACTTTTTTACATAACCACACCAGCACTATTGATTGTTTGCAAGCAATTTCTAGGAAAAGGCACTTATGTTTCCAGTAGCAGTGATGAGGCGGACTCATTTAGCTGCCGTGACATGACCGGACGGTATCCTGGTCCTTGAAATGACTGTGGTTCACTGCACAGCTACACACAGTTGGAAAAGTCTCTTCTCTACAAGATCGACAAAACCAGAGCATATTCTTTGTTCTATCTTCCGGAGCTTATCTCTATCTGTCTGCTTATCTTTGTTAAATGCTACCCCGCAGACACGCTCACTGATAAAACTGCTTCCAAAAGAAATGAGAACTACAGCTAACATTAAAACACACTCAAAAACATCCATCCATCCATCCATTATCTATACCCGCTTTATCCGTTTCCGGGTCACGGGGGTCTGTCGGAGCCTATCCCGACGCATATCAGGCGAAAGGCAGGGGTACACCCTGGACAGGTCGCCAGTCTATCCAGGGCCACATACAACCAATCACACTCACATTCACACCTAGGGAGAATTTAGAAAGATCAATTAACCTAAACTGCATGTTTTTGGACTGTGGGAGGAAGCCGGAGTACCCGGAGGAAACCCACGCAAGCACGGGGAGAACATGCAAACTCCACACAGAAAGACCCACCGGGCCGGGAATTGAACCGGGAACCTTCTTGCTGTGAGGCAACAGTGCTAACCACTAAGCCACCGTGCTGCCAGTCAAAAACATACACACTTGAAATCAAAATACTCCTTCTACTCAGGAAGTATCGTCATCTTATCCCAAAGTAGAAACATCTTAAAGATCTCCCTTACTATTCACAATTCTGCATACTACCTAAAATGAATATTTTCTCAGCACTTGAGCTGTAGATTAAAGGAGTCACATCTGCACTTTCTTATCTTTTAGTTTTGATGTCTGCAGTTGTTTACTCATGTTCTCTTAACACCACAATTTCAGTTGTAATATCCGGAGAGACAGAGAGGCTGACACATTCTAGCTGTGATTTCCCATACTGCACTCTGCATTTAAGAGAGGGGAAAAAAAAAGAAAAAAGAGGGCTGGAAGAGTAGTAAACTAGTTAGAAAGTCATTTGAAGCATATCACAAGATCTGATTTAAAAAAAAGTACATGGTGCACAGAGCAAAACCTCATAACATTTATAACATTTCACATAGGGTTTAATTTCTGTTCAGTTTCTAGCTTGGAGAGGAACTTAAATGCAGGAACAGTAAATTAAAATGGAACAACACACAACGAAGAAATGTCACAGTAACAAGCCAAACTAACATACAGATTACATCCTTTTTTTTTTATAGAAAAACAGAGAAGTATTATTCTCAAATTTCCATCCATGCCATTACCTGCATCATGGCATCAGATGAGTGTAAAGACCAAATCACTTCCTTTTCACTGACGAATGAAACCATTCCCTCTCGTGTTTCTGCACCGTGATCGCAGTTTCATTTTAGCTGCACACAGAAAACCTTCCTTTCTCTTCGTCTTTAACACAATGCACACTCAGGCTTCACTAACACTGCATATAATCTGCAAGACACGAGGGGAGTGGGTGTCCCCAATACACAGGGTTTCATCACATAATTAGGGATTAACCTTTTGCTCGTCAAACAATTTGACAGTTTGGGCACAGTCTCTTCTGAGGGTTCCAATCTGTCAACACAGTTCTGTCTGGAACAAAAGCTGTTATTTCTGTTTTTTTAACTCCATATTTCATTGTGACTTATTATACTGTATTCCCCTACAGTCACGTCATCTTTGCAACTTTGCAGTGCTTTCTTCATTGCAGCTGTTTATATGTTGCGGGGTTCAGTGAGAGCAGATGAAAACAAAGAGCTGCAAAAAGAAGGGCATCATACAGCCTCGGGAACCATAACCCCTTTTTCCTATTCCCACCCCCACTTCTGTACACGCTACACAGCCGACTGGGGGGGCGGGGGATCTCCAAAGGTGCTGCCTGAGAACCAATTACTGTAACACGTTCACTCTCAGACCAGTCCTGCCAACCAAAGTTTTCTTTCCAGAATATTTAAGCTTTTCTAATTCTCTGTTTTGCATATTTCCATTTCGTGCTGATCCCTGATATGCAGAGCCTCATCCTCTTCACTCTAACACCCCCTTCTCGCCTCATATATTTTAGACTTCAACCACAGAGATCAAAAGACAGGACCACAAAGACGCGATTAAATGCACATCAAGACGGATTTATTTAGCACACATCTGGAGCAGACAAGTTCTCGTAGCCACCTATTAAAGACTTCATTAGAGCAGACGCTGTTCAATCAGCTTTCTGTTAAAGTAACTCCGGAGTTATGCACCACGAAACTACATTTTCAAATGGTATAGAAATGTTTAGGATTTTTTTGTGTAGCTTTAATTATTAAGTTCCTTTATAAGAATAATGATATTCTTCACCATTTGTGCATGATCATGGCGTGCAGGATGTTGCATTACTGTGCAAAGTGCAATACGGCCTTGAAGTTTTCTTTGTATGAAAAGTTGATTCTCAGAATTACATGCAACAGAAATAAACATCACTTAGTAGGTTAAACGGTGAATATGTAAGGTCTTGCGTGTGTTAGAGTGTTAGAGCGTTAGAGTGCTAGAGTGTTAACCACACACCATTAATGGGTGCAAGATTTCTTTCCATCACACGTACCCAATATTAGTTCATATTTCATTTGAAGCTTTTGTCCATATGTTAGCTGGTGATGCGAGGAAAAAGATGTTAGGTCAGGCAAGCCAAACCTGATGGTATTTCTGATAGCTGAATTACACTTGATTCAAGTTTCAGCCCCTCTCACACCTTCCCAAGTCTTTGTCTTTAGAGTGAGATCTCTCCTAATAAATGGCTTTCAACTCTCTTTAGGTATCTTTTGTTCTGACTCTCTGCTCCCATTCTGCTCTGCTGCTAAAACTTGAACTCCACCCCTTCTCATGTTCTCATGCTGTTAGGAAATCGTGAGCATGCCGTGGGAGAGCTTGCGACTATTAATTGCATGGCAAGCCTATGAACACGAACTACCGCAACATATGTTGGCAGATGTGCATGCTCAGTGTTGCTGTGACTGCAATCCTCATGCTTTTTTCACTGATGTTTCGGTCGCAGGACAGCCAGTGAAAATCAAATACATAGAGGAGGACGAGAAGATGCTGGCAATGAAGCAAAGAATAACAAAATGAAAAGGGATGAGGTCTAGACAGGCTTACACACAGGGGAACAAAGCCACCCTGATTGCCTGTGCCTCATGCCCACTGATAAGATGATAACTTAATGGAGTCCTTCACCTCATCTCTTGATGGTCCAATATAGGAAAACAAGTTGCTCTGACAACTCTGGCAAACGCTTCATTCACTAAACGCAGCTCTGTTTTTGGAGAAAATCTTGGTTGCCTGGAGAGGGAACACTGTTATGTCCACAGAGTCGACTCCTGTACCCCAGTATTTTGTGCAATTAAAGAATTTACTGCTTCAAATAGTTGGTTTTGTCTTATAGTTTTTTGAAAACCAATCTGACCAAAGAAAATTAAATTAAAAAAAAAAAAGAAACTCAAGGGTATTTAAAAGGACTGATACCCTGCTGATTTTGTTTCCTGGAAATAGTACAGATGTAAACAAACAAACAAACAAACAGAAAAATTAATGAATAAATATCCTCACATTTGATGCAGTTCTGCAAAGACTTGTGTGGAGTTTAGTAGAACAGTTCAAAAGGTGACAGTGGCTTTTCGGGGATATAAGCCATCTACTTGACTTTGATTGTATGAAGTGGCTCATCTAAAACTGACAACTTTGAGCGGTTGTTATTCACACAAAAGGCATGCACTTCCACTTCATCTGTCATTTCAAACAGAGCTGTCTGGCCTCCATCTTGACCCGGCTTGTGTGTGGCTGTTGGTTATGTCTATCATGTCTTTAAGCCTTAAGACTTTTAAGCAGAAGCCTTTGCTTGATAAGCAGTCTTAATAGTTATTTAGGTAGACTTTTGGTTGCATATTTATTATCTAGCACATTTTTGAAAAACAGGGACTTAGTGTGCTCATGACAATGAAAGAGTAAGAGTAAGTAAACTTTTGCTTCCAACCAAATAAATGGGCTTAGCAGGCGCTCGCTGGCTGCACGAGGCAATTCAAAATCCAAGAAAACTATTTCCAGATTACTTCTAAGTCTGGGGAGGGGTGTTGAAGTAATCCTGTTGAGTTTTCCAGCTGCACAAACAATGCTGACTGGATAACAAAGACTTCCAATAGGGGGGAAAAAAAGGAGGAGGAGGAGGTGGTCTCCAAAAACCACAGCATCTTCATATGTACCTGCTCCAGGATCACCCAAGAGTGAGCTCTGAAAATGACCAGAAAACAGGAAACCACGACATGACCACACTGATTAAGCTGCCACTAGAACAGACAGTGTGAAGTTGTTCCCACCCAGGTTATAAATCATTGTACAATCTAAACAGAGGCTGCAAAGTGCTGCAGCTCCTATCCAAAGCCACAGCGGCAACCAGAACCCTGTATTCAGTCTACTTGTCATTGTCTTTGAAAGATGTATAATGTTCTTAAAGAGCAATATCACACTTTTTTTTTAATCCAGTTATAAAAAACCATTTCTGCATGAATTCAAACTGACAGTTCTTCAGAACCCGGGCAGCTTGGAGCTTGAAATGTGAGAGAGGAGGAACAGACTCATCCTCACGCCAGAAAGTGTCAATTCGCCAGAAAGGAAATCCTGGCATGCTGCTACAAGCATTAGTGTATGGTCATGGAGGGGGGTGAGGGGGTGGTCTTACGGTTTGTCCAAGTCCCTCAAGTGAAAAAAAGACATGTAACAGGAGACTTTAAAGCAGACAGGTTTTGTTCAAAATGCAAACCACTGTCCAAAAATAGCCAAAGGCATTTTGTCTACACAAAATATTAATTTATGGGCATTTTATCCACATAAAGACAGATAAATGCAAGTAAGCATTCATGTCTATTTCTGTATCTGTTAACAGAGAACAAGCACATCTTTTTCAGATGTGTTTTTAAAATTCTGCACAAAAAGCAAAAGCCGCCATATGTACATTATTAATCTGTGGCACTCCCAGGTCTTGGCTCTGAATCAGAAAGCTACGGGCTGTCAGCTGTGTGTTGTGACTTGCACTTCGACAGCTTGCGAACAGAAGGCATTTATTTTTCTCCAGCTGCCACACCCAGGGAAAAGTTGTTTTTTTTTTGTTTTTTTTTTCTGCAAACGGAGTACCAGCTAACTCTAAGCTCATCAAACTAGCTCTCCAGAACCGTTTATAATATCACAGAGCACCCCCCCCCCAAAAAAAACAACAAAAAAACTTAAATATGTGCTTTCTTGTGTCATTTTTCACAAGCACTTTTCTGCATTCAAGTATGTATTAACCTGTGACTGCGTGGCTCACTTTAAGTGAGTAAAAGACAAAGTGCCTCTGGCGGGCTGCTTCTCTGATCCTCCAGTGTTGTTACCCATCTGATCTGGCCGAATAAAGCAGCGAGCACACATAACAAAAGCAAAGTTGGCCTCCTCAAGAAAAAGCTTCCGATAAACAGACCGCTCCCAGGCCCGAGCTGAAATAAGAGCATCCTTCAGGGATCAACACCACCCACCATCCGTTCCTGTCTTCAACCCCCAAGTGACCTCGTCCATAAAAAAAAAAATAGTCCCACAAATCTAGTTCCCACCGCTGAATTGCCATTAATTTATTTATCCATCCATGCATTTATACATCTGTTTATTTATTGAACTCATCCATTTGTCTTCATTTCTCACGCTATCCCTGGCAGTCCCCATTGAGAGGGGTCCAGTTACAGCAGTCTCATTCTAAATGAAAACAGGGCCACTGAGGACAGCGAGCAGCACAGATCCTCAACTCATGAGGTAATGGGCTGCTGGTCTCAGTCAAAATCCCTGACTTCTAACATAAAGATTTTAAAGCTCCTCTAAAGCGACTGCTAAGACTAATAACACGTGGGCTTTATGCCTCTGAAAGACTGAGCGCGCCTGGAGCTTTGGGGTATCTGGCCAAAACGTTAAAGCTGCTCACAGCACTCTCTGGTTACTGTTGCCAAGGAAAAGGATAGTGAACAGTGACTGAAGAAGCCTGACAGCAGTCCTGCCTGGTGGGGTGGCGGGTGTTTCTCGGGTCCATGTGGTCAGATGAAACGAGCACTGATGGACGGGCAGCTGCATCGTGCACTGTCTCCACCCGGTTACACAGGTGGGTCAGTAGGTGGCCAAGCATGCCCAAAACAAACTGAGCTGCTCTTGCACAACACCGACATCAATGGCCGTTGACAGGCCCTTCAACACTTGATAGTCTTGTCCAAACTCTGTTGACCATGCTTCCTCTTCACCCCCGACTCTTGATGTTATCACAGTAAGATGTTTGCTGGCTTTATTTCAACAGGCTTTGCAGCTTCCTGACATGTTTGAATATGTTTTTTTTTTCCACTTTATTACCTTCACAGAATCATCAGATAATAGATGATATCTTCATGCATCTTTGCAGTTTCAGACAGCTTTCTAATGAGTCCCACACTGTGCAGACTGAACTAGATTACACACAGAGTAGAGGACAGTGTTTTTTTTTTTTTCCTTTCCGGGGCAATAAACATTAGCTCCTCTACCTTATCAACTTATCACACCGTGACTTGAGGATTCTCCCAGAAAGCCTACTGGATTCCTGACACCTATGCATCCTACAGGATTTACACCACAAAAAAACAACAACAACAAAACAAACAAACCAAAAAAAAAAGTGGCCTTAAAAATGTTTTTTTTGTTAAAAAGTTTAAACTTGGTTCCACAATGCAGACTCAACCCACTTCTCTGTAAAGAAGCTGCTCATTATCATATGGAAATCCAAACTGTTCTTTTCCCGAATTTACCTCTGTTTTACCAGTTCTGTCCCAGTAAGTCACTGCTTGCAGAAGCTCTGAGCTGGCTTCCCCTGGGAATCCCAGTTTCAACCACATCAGATTAACTCTTGCGCGCGGGGATAATGGGGGTTTTTGTCTTATTAATACATCCTCTCATTACAATGCCTTCTTTAGAGTGACGGATGAACAAGCCTCAACAACGTCTGGGGGGTCAGAGCAGGAGGGAGGGGGCACAGCAGGCTGCGCAACGGCTCCAAGGAACTGTGATCGTGTGGGGGCCCCTGTGCGCCCGCTGTGCACGCAGCTCATCCCCAGCAACATACTCTCCACACACGATGCGGTGTTAATATTTAACAGCACCGGCGTTATTCATTAAAACGCACGGTGTTTAATGGGACACATTGTCCCGTGGGACCCAAATATTGACTGAAGTTTTTCTGCGAGCAAGTAAAAGTGAAGAGGGGCGTTACTTAATATGGACAATCTTTCTGTCATGATGCCCCTGAGTGAGTCAAGCTCACTGCAAAAGTTTTAACGTCATTGGACATTTTCCGTTTACTTTCAACACGTTTCAACTAGAATTGGGTACTTCGTGGAGTTTGGTAATTAACTCTTATAACCGTGAAGCCCAGTTATTCGTTTCATGAGACACATGCCAGACAGATATTTTCAGTACTAGAACGGGTCACGCAAATCCTTTTGTTAGGTTGCCGCGGCACATGTTGTTACTCTAACAATAGCCTCGGAAGGTGTTGTAACTCACCCCATGAGAGATGTAACAGCTTGTAGAGCAATGGGCGAAGCGCTCCGGCAAAATTATTGTCTCCAAATGTCCTCACATGTGTTCACTAGTTTCCGGGAATGCCGTGTCTATGATCGGGGGTGTCCACTGCTTCGGGGGTCAAGAAGCTGCGATGACAATCAAAACTTTGTTGGAGGACTGAGCTGCGAGTGTCTTCTATTCAGGGGTAAATCCATCGTCCTCCGTGCGCCACCGCGGAAACCATACACAGTTTACTCGAAAGCGCTAAATTGCCCCTCCTAGAAGCTACGAACGATGCCAGTCCAACACAAGAGAGCAAAGACCGCACTTTCTCCTCTGGCGTCCTCACCCAGCAGTCCTTTGGATTGTCCTCTTGCTCTCTGTGAACAACAGCACCACAGGCTATGAAAGCGCGCGCGCACACACAAAAAAAGACGGGTGTGTGGAAACGCAATTTGTCCGTAAAGATTAGCGCAGATCACCGTTGAAATATAACAAAGATGCAGATTTTGTAGACTGCAATTAATTTCGAAAATACTGTTTACGCCTATTTTGGACGTTTTTTGCCCTCTTTGCAGCGCACAAATGAAGTCCAGATGTTGCTCCACTGCACTTCCTCTTGTCCAGCAGAGCCCAACGTGAATCAGGGTTTGCACATTTCCACTCATTCTAGCTCAGTTTTTCTTCAGAGCAATGCCCAAAACAACGACTTGCCCCCCACCTCCCCCCCTTTCCCCCACCTCCCCTTTTTATCAGTTTCTGATGAATGAGCTGCGGTTTTTATAAACCTCCCCCATACATGGCTATGTAGGTGTAATAAGAAGGGTGAGGTAAAGGTAAGTCAGGGCTTGTTAGTCATCAGGGCTGTGTCTAAACAGGGCAGGTGTTGGTTCCAGTGAAAGAGCCTCTATCCAACCCCAGAGGAGGTAATAATGTCTTCACAGTCATTATCTTGAAAGCCAAAGTCATCCCAAGTGGGTATGATGTCATGTGTCTGTGAAAAGCAGGAGCTTCATAATGTTTTCATAACACTTATTACTTTGCTTGAAAAACATTTAAAGCCACCTGGCTTCTGTGATAATGAAATTAGTGTTCGTTAAGTGTATGTGGCTGCAGCCTTGACATATGAGAAATATTTGAGTTGTTTGTTGCTTAAAATCTGGCTGTTGGTTCTTTTTTTGTTTTCTAATTTTCCCAAGCAAATGTGGCAATAGAAATAGAGAAATAGAAAATGAAAGACTAAGGTTTGAAAACTAAATAGAACTGTGGCATAACAGAAAGAGTGAAGTTCAGATGCTTTTCCTCTTTAAAATAACCACAAAAAAAAGAAGCAGGAAACAGATGGCATTTCTTCAGAAGCGTTCAGATTCAAACACGTAGGGTTTGTACCCAGACTCACACTTGGTTGAATGATGTCAGAGCGCACTGAGTGGGAAAGTACTTCTCCCCCTTAACATACAGCTCAGCTTTAGCTGTGAATAAACCATAACAGTAGATTTAGTTTCCAGATGAGTCTCTGTGCGTCTGGACTCTACCAAGTAGTTTCAACACATTTGAGTCCTGTCTGCTTCTGCTCATCCAGGAGGAAAAGGATTGTGCAATCGACTCTTACCACCCCCGCAGTAGCTATGTTTAAAGTATTCCCCCCTAAAGGAAAACAACCTTCACCAAAACAGAAAGAGAAAAATCATTAACTCTGTGACACTTCTATTTGAAAATCTTCAACCTGCATTTTTAAAAGATGAAACCAACTGCAACAGCTTAACAGTACAGCTTGAAAGATTTTACTTTTGCTTCCCATGCTCTCAGCTGAAGTGCAAACAAGCGAATAGATGTGTGGTAGTAAGACTTTATGGAGTCAGTGCCGGTGGGTCTATTATGGGACACTTTTAGGGGCTTGCTCCACTAAAACTGCCCCACTGCTGTATCTCTCACTGAGATTTTAGGGGAGGGGTCAAGAGCCCTGACCTCACTTCCTGTTGGGGGCTCCTCACAAGCATTCCATTGTCTGTGAGAATGTACACGAACTCGGGGGACTGTTGCACATCTGGCAGCTGTTATTAGCAACCTCCCGCACCCGCCCAGAGGAAGATTACATCATATGCTAGTGGATGTGTGCCCCATGAACCTCAAAATAAAATCTCTGGGATGGCATTGTTTCATGCAATTGTACCACAGCATCCCTGCAACTGACTCAGACGGAGTGCTTGTACTTGAAAAAGCCAATTATTTGATGCTTAGCGTAAAGGCGTAAAACAGCAAATCAACACTTAGTAGTGTGGCTTCTAAACTTTGCTTTTTGTGCAGATTAAATGGCAATCTGTGTTGATTAATGAGCCTGTAGTTTTTTTTAAGCTGCTGCTGACTTCAGCACCATTTAATCGCTCACAACAGCTATATCTGCCGTCCTGTCATCTTGTGCTCAGAAAAAAAAAGAAAAAAAAGACATGAACCCTACTTCCCAAAATGCTTAATCAACCCTTTGAAGAGTCTATCTGTGCATGCTGCACCAGATAGAAGACAAAACTTTGTCACGTAGTCCACCAAGATCGTTTAGCCTGGCTGTGGTCACGCGACATACGTTTTGAACTATCACAAACGTAACAATAGGTAGTTTTCACTTTGAGAAGCAACAGCAACTACTACAAAGCGAAGAAAGCGCTCTATTTGCATCACGCTTGTCTGAAGATCTTTGTTCAAAGTGCGAAAGACCTGAAGAGGCAAATAAATCTGGGATAAAAAGGAAATACTCCGCAATCTTACTTTTAGAAACAGGATTACGTTGTGGAAGTCATTAACGTAACAGCCTAACTGTTCTCAGACTGTTTTGTTTGAACTGGGGACTTTCCATTCTGTGCTTAAAGTTTAACAACAGATGCAGGTTTGTGAAATATAAAGTGAAGATAAATCCCCATGGCTCTAACATGCCACTGTGTACACTCCATTAGGTGACTCACTGGCATGTGTGTGCAACCTATCCAGACATGAAAACAACATACTGCTTCAACTAAAACAGAATACACCAAGAAAGTGAAGCTGATGGGGAAGTGCTCCCATCTCTCCCCCTTCCTCTTGAAAAAAGAAAAAAAAGTAGTATTTCAGTTTCCAAAAAGTCTATGTAGACATCTTCCCCTTTCTTTTTCTACACAAACACTCCAACCAGAACTTTTGTATTTTCAGAGATGTAAATGTTCACTAGATAATGAGCAGTGAAGTTCAGTCGTGAGAGCATGATGCTTCACATAAACAGAGAAGGAAATGTATCATCTTTGGATTTGAAAAGCAATTGTCATCACCACTTTGCAGTGTCTGCACTTTATTTGGATTTTTTACTTCCACAGTAAAGAGGAGCCTACACAATGGAAATGTATTAAAAAATTCTCCACAGCCTCACTGAAATCATTCAAACGTGTATTTTTCGGTTCTGTGCTTGCAGTTAATAGGGGCAGACAGACTGCCAGTGGCAACTGAGTTTTTTTTTTTTCTACCTGCCAACAACAGCGCTGCTTGGAGTCGGGGCGGCTTATCTCTTGCTGCACTCTAAACACAGGGCTTAAGTGCTGGCTGTGGCACATGTCTCTGCTGCTCACAGGTTTGGGAGAAATCCATCCACCCTGCATTATCTTTCTGCTTATCTCACGACCATCTATAAACGTTTTTTTTTTTCTTCCTCTGGTACAAAAGAACCTGATCCGTTCACTGAGAAGGGGTAGAGTCTAATTCACACTGAATGCATTCAGGTCACAGAGGAAATACAGGCCTTGTGTTTTGCTGATGACAAGATTTAAGACGTAGAATTTGTGATATAACTTTCACTTTTTATATCTTGTGTGTAGAACTTTATCTTGTTGTTTTGCAACAAAAACATTTTATACCTTCCTCACATCTGAATGTCATCTTGAGCCAAAGTGTCCTTATTTTTACAGTCACACTTAAAAAGACTGTTTTTGTTTTGTGTGCTTTGGTTAAAGTGGTTAACTGTTAGTTGGCTGTTAATTTTTACTCTTATTCACTTCAGGAAACATTGTTAATAGATAGTGAAGTCCTGGACCCACATGGCTGTGGTGTTTGGTGAAGGGGTGCAAGACATGACTTTTGTGGCTTCCTGGAGATTAGTGCAGTGTTTATAGAGCCTTAGTGAAGTACACTTAGGTAAACACTTTAAAACCCATACACGCATCATTACAATCTTTTTCATTAAGACTACAATTCGAAGCATGCCTTTATAAGAAGAGCAGAAGTCCTGAAATCCTGTTGCATTGTGTAATCAAACAGTCATAAATGTGACGTCTTTTCTGAGATGCAGAATCAGCTCGAAGGTTTAGTGCCCAGCAGAGCCGCTGAAACTAAAACTACAGAGGCAGTGAGCAAAATTCCCATTTAAACATCTGTTACTTTGGCCCGAAACCATATGGCAGCCCTTCAGTGGTTCATCTTGAACTGACAAAGAAACCAAAGAGGGATGTCTCTTTCAGATTCATATTGATAAGTTGCAAGTGCATGTGTGGGCTTGTGAAATATTTCATTTCTCTCAGTTTACCTAATGTGTGTTTGGTGAATCATGCAAGAAGAGTGATGAGCTAATTGTAATTCAAAATTCAGATTTAATTCGATAGTCATTATGCCATTTACTGTAATGTCACAACTGAAACAGATAAAAGACACCTAATCCCCTGCCGTGACCTCTTAAGGTCGACATTTCCAAGAATGCTACATGCTTGTCGAGGTATGACAGAAAACGTGTTTCTGGACTTTTCTCAGCAGTCCCTCAGCACTTGACAAAAAGCAGAGCAGTGCTTTTTTTTTTTTGTTTTTTGTCTGCTTAGGCGCTTTGTTTTTTTTTTAAACAATTATAAGGTAAAAATGAAGTGAGAAAAGCAATGAAAGGGAATGGTAAAGGAATGAAGTATATGGCGAAGTGATGGATGTGTGTAGGCAGAGAAGGGAAGGAAGTGAAGTTGGTTCAGTAAAGCGTAAAATACGTTTGCAGTAACCAGGTCCAGTGAGCATCTCTGGATTCCTGCTTTAAAGAAGTATGCATGTCGTGCTGCTGAGACAGAGAAGCTGGACTCTAAAAGTTAAGTATTGGTTGGAAAAATCTTTTTAAAAGAGTGTAAGTCTTGACACTTGTTTTAAAAGGTGTGCACATTTTCCATTGTGGAAACTTATCTTCTGCTTCCCCAAGGGAAGTTGGAACTTTGGCTGTCGGGGTCAATGTTGGGGGTCATAAGATAAAAGGGGATCAGGGTCAGGCCATTACTTTAATCCAGCCGTTCGCTTACATGACCTCCATGTCTCTGGTTAAAAATGAACAATAACAGAACCAACCTGCCGAGGCTGTAAAATGTGTAGTTAAAGGAAGAAGTTCAAAGAATGTGATGGTAGGAGGACAGAAGCAGCATAGATCTCACACTGTCCCGAGACAGCGTGAAGCACTTCTATCATTAAGACTGACACACACACACACACACACACACACACACACACACACACACACACACACACACACACACACACACACACACACACACACACTAAATGAACATGAGCTAGAGCACATAAACACACATGAAGAGTGGGAAACTGAAGTCACAGCAGGGTCCGTGACAAATTTATGATTTTATTTATTGCAGAAGGTCAACACAGATGAGCTTCAAAGTGGTTAGAATCCATCTTTAATCCATCTGAATGACCAGTATATATATATATATATATATATATACTTTTTTGGAAGGGTATGGGTGTACATTGTAAATTGAGTAATATTTTCCATGACAGTTTGAATCATCTTTAAGATGTTGAAACACCTTCCCATGTTTATTGGGCGCACGCTTTTGCCTCCCCTGTGGTCGAGCTCCACACGGCACCTGGGAAACGACGCTTTGATCAGCGCGCGGCACACATTCTTCCCATCATCATCTCACTTCCCTCCCTAGTGTTTATTATTGGCTGCAGCTGGAGCCCCTCCAGTTGGTCAGACCTCCCTTCACAGAGGTCGGGCTGACAAAATCCTAGTCCACAGAGCTGGAAACACCCCAGCTTTGTTTGACTTTCTAACATGCAGTTTTAAATCAAATGTGATCTGACAAAACTCTCTCTAGTCTGTTCAATACATTTCACGTCACTGAAAATAACACGCCTGTTTTTTTAAACGTTTTCAGCCCCAATAGTATCTCGCTGCTGCATTTCTCTGCTGTGTTTTCTCAGACCTCTGACCTACATGTTAGGAAGAAGACAGCGATTAGTGAGCCTGATGTTCAATGAGTAACCAAACACAGTAGCTCGAAAACAAGCGTGGTTATCAATAATAATGAAACGAGCATGGATCATAATGAAGCTTGTTGGTCTACCAGACAGGGGAACAGAAAAAAGACTCTTTGATTGAACTGTAATTGCATAAAAATGTACTCTAAAAGTCAAGAGGGTTTTTTTTTTTTTTTTGGTAGAGGATGTGTCTCATCACTTTGTATGAGTCATTTCAAAGCCTTTTCATGTTTTGAGCATTCAAAGTTTCCGTTTTAGCTTTGCTGGTAAGATACAAAGCTTTCCCAAATAATGCAGAAAAATCCCAGTTTGAACATAATTGTTTTTTTACTTCTTTTTTAAACAGACATATGGTAAAAAATCAGAACTTTTTTTTTTTTTTCTCAAAGAAGTTGGAATTTGTGCCGTTATTTACAGCTGTGTGTCAACAGGTCAAATGCTCAATCATTGCAGCGGGCTGTTGCTTAACTTGTGACACTGTTTAGGCTAACAAAGAGAAGATAAATTGTTTAAAAAGTGCACTATCTTTCCTAATACTTTCAGTAATGAGGAAGGTGAAGAAAGAAAAAAAAACACTGTCACCAAGAGAGACTGTAAATATTGATACAACTGTTCTCTATAACTTCTGTGGCCTAACCCGCCGCAAAATCTGCAATAAAGACTTAAATTAAAGACACTGTAAAGAACGAGCCAAATTGCATGTTAATCGGTTTATCCACATTAGAAGCATTGCTGCATAGACACAAAATAAATATTTAAAGATAATTAAAAGAGTTGCTCAAGATCTGGCAATCTATCTTACATAACAGTGGAATATCTCATCACTAAATAATCACCAGAGTAAATTCAAGCACCATCACTTTTTCCCTGCTGACGTGTGTTTGACTTCTTCCTGAACTCATTTGGAGGAGCCCCAGCATCGCTTTGGATGTGTTGATCTCAATGCACACATCTGGGGTTGAGGCGTTCACAAGATGATGGCCACTACCTCAGGTTTCTGCTTACCAGCCAGTTCGCCTGGCGATCTGAGCGATCCAGAGTGAGCGTGTTCCAACTCCAATAAACAGAGTGCTGTTTCGTTATCTAACCTAAATGCATGTTTGGTTTGGACAGCATCTACCACAAAATAAATAATAATAATAAAAAGACACATGAGCAGTCATTCCCTCTGGCTGTTAAGACATTTGATGGGAAATGCAAAGTCAGAGACCTTAGTATTCAATCGTAAAATGCAGAATCTGGCAGTACTGGAGTTGCCACAGAGAATGCTCAATAAAACTGGCAAATATCGCTGCTGGATAACAAAAAAGAAATGTGGCTTCAATTAAGAGCTCACACGAATTCTTCTGTGACTGGCAGTAATCTCACTAACCCAAAACAGACTGAAATACACGTTCTTTTTCACTGTAAAGCAGCAACAAGACAACTGCATTTGTGAGGTATTACTTATCCCTATCCAAGATTGTTCTTTGATGTTTCAGACAGGGGCAACAGTGACGTTAAAGAGTGTGAAATTTAGAATAGGAAGGCCTTTCATTTTTTAACATAATGCTTTTTATTCAGAGTGCTGATTATTATCTAATGTTTCACAGAATTACGCCCTTAGTTCTGTACATCAAACAGCTGTCAGGCTTTAAGTCAAAGCATCCTGTAAAAAACGTTAAATGTTTATTTTTTTCTCTAGGTGGATTCATTCAAAGGTAAATTAATGTGATGGGCTCAACAAAATATTGCACTTGTCCTGGTTTGAGATGACCCTCCTGCTCACCCACCATTAACAAAATTAAACCCAAATTCAAGGAAAACTTGCGGCAAAGTTCCATTTTCCACAAATCACAGTGCCACGCTGTACATCCCTCTACTTTCACCCACTCTCTTGACTCATATGTACAGGTAAATATAGCAGATAAGAACTTCCTCAGCAGTTTACCACAGCTTCTGCAGATCTCTGTTTCACTTTGAGTGTGCTCTCAGATCTTTATGGCTTTGTCTAGTGCACTGCGGTGGTGTCAAAGTCAAGCTGCTTCAATCAGTCTCCCTGCTTTAATTTACCCATTAGTGTTTCTCCATGTGGTCATGTTGTCGTCAGGCCTTTATTGCCCGCAATTCACAAGAGTGGTGCCGGTCAAGCCAGACCAGCCACACTTCGTGGTAGTCATTTTACTATGACCCTAGTAGAAAAAAAAAAAAAAGGAAACAAGAGCATGAAGTCTTGCAGTCTCATGTTGCATAAATAACACATATGAGTTGAGAGAACAGTGCTCCAAAATATATGCTCAGAAAATGTTTCATGATGAAGGGTAGATTCATAGCAGAAAAAAAAAAAACAGTTACGCAATCTTTGTTTTACAAGACTGGGGGGGGGGAGAAAAGATTTTTTTAATGATTGGCTTGTGTTTGTGCCTAAAAGGATTTAGTGATTGCAGTGTTTTCGCCCAACCCATGGGAGTTACAGATCTGTCTCTGCATGCCTGTTTTGATGCAGGTGACCTAATTAATACACAGGGTTTGGCCGTGAGTTACTCATCCTTCACATTGCTGGGATTATGACCACTAAGGCCAGAGGCGATGACAAGAACTCTCGGCACAGCTCTCAAGTCTAGCACATAAACAGAGAACATCCGTAAACAGTTTGGGGGACTCGCTTGGACTCTGCTCTAGAAGAGTGGGTGGGAAGGAAGGACATAGAAATGGGAACAAGACACAAGGGCAAAAGAGTGAAGCACTGCAGCTAATGTTCCTTCTATGACGACTCGGTTGGGAGGAGCAACGTCAGTCTGCCTGTGCTCTCCTTTGGGGCCTTCTGCCTGAACAAACAAACCGACCCCGGGCCTCTGGTCTAATGGGAACCAGACCTGCTCAAGGGCCAAATCTCCTCTTGCTCTTTCCCTCCTCTTCTTCTTCTGTATGACCAATCCTCCATTGACTCACACTCCAGCTGAAGGACGCACTTCAATTATCCCAAACAGACCTGAAAATATTCCCCTTTCCTTTCCCCGAGTTTTCCCACACAGCAACAGTTCACGACGTTCCGTGTTTCTACATCAACGCTGACCTTCTTGACCCCAAGGGAACCAGACTCCAGTGACCTGTGCTTATCTCTAAGCACTCACATGCTTTCTCTATCAGTCCTCCTTTTTCCCTCAATCTATATATCACACACGTACACACAAAGTGCTCCGTGCTCTTTCTGCATTTTTTCCATTCCCAGTCAAATCCATACCTATCTCTGTCCTTTAACCAAACTCTGAGTCGCAGTGTGAAGATGGTACACTCACTAAAAGCTTAATTAGATGTTCATCACATGACAAAGGCCTGGAGTTTAGGTCACCATGGTTATCTGCTGGGTGCTGAGTGAGAGAAGCTCATCTGTGGCTACAAAGTCTGAATGTTCTCATTGTGAGAGTTCAGAGTTTATCAGTGAATGTCCTCCCAGTCTCGCTGCTGTCTTTATCTGAATGTTCTGTTTCACTAAAGTATGAATATTGGCACACAGTCAGACCGGGAGCAGACAAGGCCCTTAAAACACATAGAGCCTCCACATTGACTGCAGAAATGAAACAGAGAGGGCTGATTGTGATGCGACCTTCTGACAGCGTGCCTCACAGACGTGCTGGTGTTTAAACTGCATGACTTTATCACTGCATTCTTCTTCCTGAATGATAAGTCTGGGGTACAAAAAAGTACGTGTTAACATTTCCTTCAGTTGTTACTTTTCCGTAGCTCACAAATTTTATTCACAAAGCTAGAAAAGCATATTATTTGTGTGTGTGTGTGTGTGTGTTAAAAATCAGTAAGCGGGTTGCTGACGCCAAGTGCCTGGAAGTACAGCAGATTTATTGACGAGAATGGACTCTGTCTGAAAAGCTGGAGAGAATTCCCAAACACTGGATATGATTGTGCAGCTCTGTCTCCCTCCTACACATCTGGGTACAAACCCGTCAATGTTCCCCTAGACGAAGATCTGTGATAAATTGAGCTTAGTTGATACCCAGCTCACGGTCATTTCACACCCCTACACACACACACATGTACAAACACACATTCTCTACCCAAAGTTTGATTTTGCCTGGTCTTGTGAGCTTCTCATGGTTTTCTGAGTTTCTCTTTCTCCATGCCTTTGCTACAGGGTTTCTGGCAGTTTATCTAGTTGTGCCATGAAAACTGGGAGTGGCCAAGCAACTCTGTGGAACTGATGTATTTTACTGCTCTGTCAGCACAAAGAACCTATAAACCTGTTGTAACTTATTCCTTGTCACCCTGAAAGAGAGTTAGAAATGTGACTTATGTACCAGCTGTGAAACTATTTTTTTTTTTTTTTAATTCCATGCAATTCTGTTTAATAAAAGTCAGTGCCTGCATTTGTTAGAGGGCTTTTGCGACTCTCTGGGGTCACATAATGCAGCTCCAGGACACGTCAATTGATGTCAAATTGATCTGCTGCAAATATGCACTCACACGTAACCCAGTTTTGATGGATAAAATGGAAGCAGATCAATATAGTATTCCTAAAAATGACTGGAACAAAACTGTATTGAGGCCACGTGTTCACATATTCTTGTGCTGCAATATACTGATGTTAAGCAACTTTGCAATGGTTTTCAATTAAACATACTTACAACATAACCGCACGGAAGCAATATGTGGTGTTTTTTTCCATGATACAACCAAGAGGGTGTGTAGGTCCAGGAGTTGTCCCAGTTTTGGTTGATATTAATGCTGAAGGCATTTGTTGTAATAACAGAACTTTGGCAGGAAGGGACTGATAAACAGTGAAGTTCATTGCCCCGCTTCAGGGAAAAGGCCACCAATCAGTTCCCCTCATGTTTCAAATCAATGATCATTCCCCAATGTAGGACAACAGATGAGGAAACAGAGCTCTCATTGTCTATTAATGTTTGCACACTACATCTTTGACCATTGTAGGGTGAGCATACACAATTGGTTAAAAACTCTTTTCCTATTATTTCCTTTCTTTTCTAATCTGGTCTCTTCCTCCATATTGTTCCACTGCCACGTTGCAACCATTTGGAGCAGGGGAAGTAGGGACACCTGGATTTAGCTTGTCTTTCACTGACATTGTTCTCCCCCCCCGGTACAGTTTATGCAAACCTCTATTGCCACGTGATGACAAGGATGAAGTGAAATGGTCTCATAGTGAGAAACCATTGATTGTGGGGACTCCACACCCCCGTGGTCCCTGAGCACTCCCCTGTCCCTGAATCAAATAAGCAGAGATGTGTGGGATAACTCTCACAGGAGGAACTTGAACCCTTTGACTTCCTGCCCGCTGTTGAGGTCATCAGTCTCAGCGGGAGCGTCTGTAAAATGCCTGCTCAGTAACAGCCGAGTGACGGCAGGGCACGGAGGAAGAGGGAGGAGGGAAGGAATGGGGGATTTGGACGTGAAGCGTGGGTAGAGGAGTATATGACAGGTTGATGCGGGGGAGGAGGGAGGAAGAGTGGGAGAGGATTGTGTCTGGGATGAGCCTGGAGCAGTTGCCGGTACGCAGCATGTGTTCACATTATGGGGAGAACTCAGGTCACTACAAAAAAGCGTTGCCAGGAAAATCTCACAAAATGACAAAAAAATATTCTAAAACTGTGTGACTGAACACTGTGTTTTGCATTAATGATAAATCAGACGATGTGTAGTTGCTATTTGAGAGATCTATTGCCCGACTTTTTTTTTTTTTTTTTGCATTCACATAAAAATCTGGACTCAGTTTGCTCTCCGTCACCCTGAGGCGGTTCTTACTTCAGACGACCAAAAATGAGGCTTTTAACAAGCCACGTGATTGCCTGTTGGGATTTACACATGTCATGTTGTCACAATAAAGTATTTTTGCACAAAAGAGTCTTGAAGAAAAACAGTTAACTTGCGGCATCACATGCTGCTCCATGACATCTTGCCAGCCTCTCGCTGTCTTCAGTCTGATGTCAGAGTGCTCTGAAGGTCAGGTTTCTCTGAGGAAAGTGCTGCTCCTTTAACAGCAAGACCTGAACTGCTGAGAGGCTAATGAGGGAGCATCTGGAGTGCAGCGTCTGCAGCTCCATAGGTAGGGTTAGGGGAAGGAAGGGAGGGGCAGCATGGTGATCTTACATACAAAGCCATCTTGTTTTAGACTGGGCTCAGATGGAACTGCTCTGTTGCCAAGGGTCCAGAGCTCTACATCCTGCCACCCATCAAAAAAAAAACAAGTCTTCAAACAAGTTGCAGAACAAAGAGCCATACAGGACGGTGTACATGAGCACATAGAAAGAAAACACTGCATTTCTTTTTCTCACTCTGTTTCCGCTTATGATGCTGCCTTCATTGGAGTTTTTGCTGTACAGGTCACATTTTCATAGTCTCACAAACAATGCAATAAAGTCTTTCTTTTTTTTTTTTTTAAACTCACACATCTTGGTCAAAACACACTCAAACATACAAACACGTTCGCTCCCCAGTCATCGCTTCCCGATGTTTCACCCACAGACGAACCTTGGAAGTCACTGCCCCTCTCTCGTGGTGTTAATGGTGCCCAGGAGACCTTATAAGAGAGGTGGGGGGCTGGGGAAATCACAAGACTTTTCAAGCTTTTGCAGACCTTAAAAAGATTTGGGCCTGGGGATCCTTTCCCTTTCACAGGGTAATCGGTGACCTGTCCTCCATTTGCATTGATCAGCAGGGTTTCAAATGAAATGCTTAATGGGTGGGGTTGAAGATATCCTGGTAGCTCTGGAGACAGGAAGGCATGCTTAAAAACAGGATAACAAAGACCTCTGCAGTTACACAAACGGTTACTGGTGGTAAATACTATTAGGTTTCATTTGTCTGCATCCTTGGCTCGGTCCTTTGTGTGTTATGTATTAGCGGCTCCTCCTCAAATTACAATGCTGCCATGTTTCTCAGTTCAATTTATTGAATGACCATTAAATCAATACCTACTTTCTGGAGCTAGCCAGTGCTTAGGTTTTCTCCTTCCCTACAATGTACACTAAAAGATCTTGTGTCATGGATTAAGATTTATATTCCATACAGTCTTCCAAGCTAAAAAGGTTTTTTTTCTGGAGCCCCCCCCAGACATTGTACACAGTGACAGTCCCTGAGGGCATATCTTGCTGTTTTAAAAGCAGCAATGGAACTCATCCAGCTGTTAGGAACTGCTGGAAACTTTTTCTTAGTTCTTTGTGCTCATTTGCTGTGTAGGTCTGTTGTGGTTGGCCAATGGAAAGCAACACAAAAGCACTTCCAAAGATGGTTTTGAGGTGTGCCTGACAATTTGCAGGATATCAACAAGGGACCGGTTAACGTCCGTGGCTCAGCGAAAGAGACATGATATAACATGGCACTACATTCTGACTGGCTGGTGGATCCACCGAGGCAGCGAGTGAGCCCCAGACTCAGAAACTCAAAGAAGAGAGAGTGAGCTGGAGAAAGAAGGAAAAAGCTCCGGCTGGAGAGCCGTGTGAGAAACTATCCATCTGCAGCACATGTTGGAGCCAGCCCAAAACAAACAGGTTAAAATTAAACCACAGAAAGAAAGCCATTCTGTGTGTTTAAAGTTCTTACAAACAGAGGATTACCGTGTTACCATTTCAAAGGTCTGAGAAATTGTCAGTTTTGTGGTTTATTCCACCACAATACAACCAATAATCCGTATAACTGCTACGCTGCTGGATGAGGCACAGCTGCTTGCCGCAAAATGAAGGAAATATATGGAGGAAAATGTGCTGAAATCTAAGTCATGTAAAGGAAAAACTATTTTCCTTGAAGATGTAGGATTAGATAAATACACACATTTTTTATTTTTGGTGAAATAGTAAAATTTCAGTGAAAAGATTTGCTGTGAAATAGGACCCATTTTCACAATGATGTTCACCATCTGTTTTAGTATGTATCATGCTGAACATTATCTATCGATTCAATTATTTAAACCTCCTTGTACCTTTTTAGGGTGATGGGGGTCTGCTGGAGCTTATTACAGCTCTCTTTGGGGTACACCCTGGACAGGTCACCTGCCCTTCACAAGGCCACGTAAAGACCCCTACTCGGAGTTGAAGTAGAAACCTTCTTGCTGTGAGGCAGCTAATCACCAAGTCAACATAGCGATAAACAAATGATTTTGAACACCTACAAGAGTTACTTTTCCAGCTATTATGGTATTAACAAATACTAAACAGACGTGCATGCATGTTCCTGTGAGATCAAAATAATCGAACGCTTGCTGTAGTGTGAGATCAGTTTGTAAAACAAAGGTAAATGACACATCCCTTTGTCACTAAAATTATTAATTCATATAGTCCTGCTTTTCTAGACAGTTCATTTAGCCCCTGTGAATTCAGCATGAGCTCAGTTTTGACCTCAGAGTGACTGTATGTGGGTTTTATGGTTGCCCCCACAGGGGTTTTGCTTATTCTGTATGATGTCTGACTTTCTGCAGCAGTTCCCTCCTTTACCTAACCTTTACCTCCTCCTTTACCTAAAAGCCAAGCTGGCCCTGCATGTTTGTGCACAGCAAGAAGATTTCGTATTTATTCACATCTGGTGATGGGGGGTGTTTCCGAGTTTTTCTGATTCTGCATGATGCTGCCATCTGTTGGTACGTCACAATCATGGCAAGCGTTGCAAAAAGTGAATGTTGAAGTGAAAACAGAAGAAAGGCTATTCCCACATGACCAGATTATACTTACACTCTACACTAAACGATTTTAGCTCAGAACTAATACATCTGAAAAGCAGAGTGAATTTTATTCTTTTTATATTTGATAATTTCGTTGATTTCAACTGTAGGGGGGCGCAAAAGACCAGCGCTTTTAGGAAACTTGCTTCTAAAAATTCTTGCAGTTTCGGTACAAAAAAAAAAACCCACTTACCAGATACTCGACAGAAGCCCCGGTGATAAAACATTCACATTTTTTTCCCTGTCTCCCTGCAAATGTGTTTCAACTCAAGGACAAATGTTGTGGGAGAAAACTCGTGCTAAAGGTTTTGAAGATCCCTTCTCATGGGAATCCCACCCAGTTGACGTAGAGGGAGTTCATGCTGGTCAGATTATAAATATTTAATTACTTCCAGAAAGCATTACATAGTTTTTCGCAATCCTTTATACATAACGCCCCCCTCCGAAACCAGATTTATTTTTATTCTTAAAATCACTTAAACTGAGGTTTAAAGATAAAATAGTTACTAAATAGTATTGGTCACAAATTAATTTAAGTAGTGATATTCTTAATTAATAAATTTAAATGGAACTTAACTTCACTCTGTGATTCTTGTCTGTCCTCATAAAGCAGCGCTTAACCATCTCCATATGGCAAATATGTCAAACGTTATGCTTTAGAAAAGTAACTCTTGGGACCAACTTTTGGGACCATCAGGATGAGATACTAGGAGGGAGGATCTGGAACTTGTTGCAGCATATACGTGCCCCTTAAGAGCAAGAGAGGTGAAAATATTTCATTGTCCTTGCTGGAAATGAGTCAACTGATTCCACATTTGGATATTTATTTTTGAATCTCTACAGTTATAAAGAGTTGACCATTTGAAAGTATGAAAGTAAGACTCACCCTTCCTTTGTGACCTTGAAATTTACAGTTTTGCTCAACCTTTCTTTGGCAAACAATTGGGTCAAAGAAGGGTTTGAAAGGGTCAGTTTTTGGAGAGACCCTTTCTTATGACTCACCTAAACAGGAGGAAGTCTCTTATTTCAAAGCAATATAAAAAGAAAATGAATACATAAACTGAGAAAGTACTGTAGGTATGTCTCAGCTGAAGTTTCTAAAAGCCGTCGGCAACAACTCCTTCATTTCCAAATGAAGAGAGCAGTTGCATTTTAAAGGTAGGAGTGGAAAGGAGGAGACTATATTACTACAGTGGCAACAAGAGAGGGTAGGTTCAATTAATACAAAAACTAGACTATTTATGCCAACCCACCCATGCTGACAATGGCTGGAAGAGGTCCATATCTATTACATCTAAGTATATAACACAGGACGTGTGTGGCCTTTGTTAATGAGCGAACATGAAGGAGAACCTGGCAAAGTGGCCAAACTTGATTACTACGGCTTGATAAACAGCATAAACACACAATGAGATCAGGAAATAGACTGTTCCTGTATTTGTCAGATCTCTGGAAAATATATTACACATAAAAGTTTCCATTAATTCCTAAAGATGATCTGGAGGTTAGTTGTTGATTTATCATTTATCTTGTAACATCAGTGTCTACACACAGTTATGACTTTGAAACCTTTTGTATTGAAGCCAAAATCACCAAACAATTTCATTAATATATTCAGAAATTTCTAATTAATATAGAGTATTTAAAGTAGTGTTTTAGCTGTCTGCCAAAATGTCTTAAGCTTACAATTAATATTTTGAGCTTCAGGTGCAGGGTCTCAGCTTCAGTTTAGGGGTTTTCACGTCCTAATTCAAATAAGGCTTCATCTCACATCATAAAATATCAGTTTTTAGGCCTCAAATGTAATTGGACAAATTAGCAGAAATATTGTGTTCACGTGAAATACAGGCAAGTGATGTATGCCTGAAAACTACAACCTGTGATGATGTTGTAACCTTCAGATCACATGTCTGGGAAAAATCCTTTTCTTCCTCTGCTGCATCTTGATCTCATTTCATCTGTACAGAGAACGCTGTTACTCAACAGCTCTGACATGTTCACATTTTTTTTCTTTTTCTTTCTGTTTTTTTTTTGTAAAGTTTTATCTGGAATTCCAGCTATTAGGAATAGTAAATGTTTAACTCCTTCATGAACCCTGTGTTTTTTTGGACTTCTTTTCATGATGGATTTGTATAATGAGATTCTTACATTAGAGCTTCAATGATAACATATTATGGGATAAAATAATCTAGTTTTCTTTGCTTGAGAGATATACTTGGATGCCTAAAGTGATAACTCTCACATTACACAGCCCTGGCATGTTTCTTTGTGACCTCCTAAATCATGATTCATGTCTCTGTACTGCAACTACACACTTAGCCAGCGTGCAGGGGTTACATCGTAGTCAGTGTTAAGACCTTTTGTTCTTGTTTGAGTCCCTCTGTAATCGCCCCAGCGAGGTTGGATGGATGGTATAGGTTCTTTTCTGCTTCTTTGCATCCAGCTTCCTTTTGTATAATTCTTTTATGTGGTTCAAACATGGCAACAGAGAAAATGAAGCGCATCTTTTATGTGAGTTGTAGCTGATAAATGTTAAGCTTTAGTAACATTTACTGACATGACAGCAAACTGTCTCTGTGTCTGTTTGAAAATGACAAAGTAGTATTAGCCAGAAATACCAAGACAAAAAAATTAAAACGGCAGCGGTCCATGTCAACCTGACATGTAGTTTCATTTTTATGGTGCAGGGTCTCCGTTAATGGCAGACGTGTCCTTGGTTTGCACAAGCACAAATCACTCAAAATGTTTGCAAAATATGTCAGTCACTCAGCCGTTTCCTTTTGCAGAGTTCTGTGACATCACAGACCTAAATTTGAGATGCATTACCTAGCTCCTTCACCAGTATCTCCACTCAATTTGCCCTTATGCTGTATTTTCTGTACCTCTGAAGTGGGTGCCTCTAAACCTTTAACACAGATTTCACTGGAATTCGGAGCTCCTTCTGCATGTTAAAAGTTCACAATAACAACTTTAAAATTCCAAAGCTGAGTCAAACCTGTTAAACTGAGCAAAAAAAAATGAACAAAGATAACCTGGCCCTGTACATGGATTTATTGTCCAACTACATTTTCCCAATAAAAATGTGAGTTTGTAACTGTCTGCTCTTTAAGCTTAAACCTCTTTGCTAACAGTAACTTAAGTATGTTTATATAATAAATATGCAGACTAAAGAAAAAAAATGTGTGTCAATGTGTAATTATCTGCTGATTTGACTGTATATCAAACGCTCTGCTGGCATGTTTTTTTATTGAAATGAAGTGACTCCTTTTTAATGAAGTGAGAGTTGGATGTGAGCTATAAACTAAAGCAGTATCCCCCAATGGATTTAGTTGATTATGTGAATTCTGGGAAACCTTGCACTTCCTAGGAATCCTCCCAAGAACATCTGGATAGGATCAAATGTAATGATTTGTAAGTACAATATGCTTCCCGTGAGCACAAGTAGCACACGTTTTAGAAATGAGCTAAGCTTAGGTTCATTATCAGCTGTTTTCCTTGGCAGGAGAATATATTGAATTGAATTTATTGCAGCATTGTGAGGTATATTGTGCTGTGTGATGCCTGCAGATAAACGGAGGAAATGTATTGAAAAAAAATGCAAAAGGAAAATGTGAACACAGGGATAAATGTGTTGTTTTCATAATAGTGTTACTCAAATATTCCTACAAAATAATAACAAATATGAGTGAGAAATGTATCTTTATCAAAGCAGCAACAAATCCTCTGAAAGAAAGATAAGAAAACTAAAAAGTCTATCCAGGCAACTTGACACCAGTGTCATTTGTCTTCCAAACGATTAAACCAGTGGCTTCAAAATGCCAGTGTAGATACAAGGACTTGGACACAGAAGGACCTCTGTTAAACTCGTGCATTTTCCATGATCGCATTACAGTTAGTTCAGCCTTCAGTATGTAAATGGACAACGCTGCTATTGTTACATAGTAGATGCCTGTCTCGTCATTATCTTTTTTCAAAAAGGAAAATTAGGCTGTTGAACGTTAATAGGAATGCTTGGATTTTTAACTCCAGATACAGAGACGGTGAGATAAAAACACCTGGTCTCAGAAGCTGACATGAGTTTTTTCCTCCCAAAGTGCAAGGTTACCCAATCAGATGTCAAACAAGCCATTAGTTACTAGATGTTGCAGGGTCTGAACTCACACTTTCAAATTTAAATGTTTTTTTTTTTTGTTTCCATTTCCTCTCTATTGTGATGTTTTCACAGCTATTTCCTTTTTGTCACAGGAAAACGTTAAAGGAAGTGCTATTGGACCCTGGTATCCCTTAGGTCTGCCGATGTGCTTGTGTTCCAAACACTTAACAACCTGTCGTGTGCACAGAAAACATGGAGATAAGGAGATGGGACACGGTTTTATTTTATTCATTTTTTTTTTTCCTAGTTTCAGTGGAACAAAAATAAAGACAGGTCACAGGCGAAGGAGAGGAATAAGAGGGGCAAAAGTCTGGATTCAACAGAATTTAGGGGATTTCATGAGTCATGTCCTCTTTGGTTCTTATCTTTGTATCCATCATTTTCACTTTCCTAATTTATTATCTGTGGGGCTTTTTGGTCATTTATAATTTTCTTCTCCAGATTTATCACAATGAAGCCTGAGACAAACAACAGTAACTAACATTTCTGGAACCAACCCATGTGAAAGTATTTTATTTAAGAGTTGAGAAATTTATGTTAAAACATTAAATCAGTTTGTGACCCAATGTGTTTTAGGTTTCTTTGTGTTATAAACTTTGTGTGAACGACCACTTGACAAGGACATAAGTTCATCCAGTAAACCAGGAATGCCCCCCCCCCCCCCCTGCATAAACCTTTCCCCACAGGATGGACAACAATGTTCTTAATCTCACTGTTAAAAGTTTAGTAAAACAATCATTCAAAAGACTCTTTTTTTTTTTTTTTATCAAACTTTCAGCACATGAGAAGATCCTCCAGGATATAACATCGTCTTAGCACACTAAACAGCACAGTACTTTCTTTGTTTGTTTTTTTTGTCTCTCTTTAATTCCAGAAATCTCTCGAGTAAACCTTAGTGTCAGGTATGTGAGACTACCTTACTTGCTGAGCGGTGGGTGGTTACTGGGAGGAAAGAGAAACTGGAGCTGGGGAGGATGAAGACATTCTTGCTGCGCACTGGGGGTTCAGTGTAAACAATGAATGGATTCATTCAGTTGGGACACTTGATTTTGAACAATTATGTTGTTTTAGCAGAATGATTGCGACATCTTTTTGTGTTGTCCCCGTAATTTTTATGGTTGGGGATTTCTGTAGGGTTTTGAGTTTCATTTGAAACACAAACCCCAGATTAAAGATTAAAGCCCAGCAAGTATCTTAAACCAGTAGGGTCAAAACAACACTCCTCTAACAACACAGGTGCTGTGTATGAATATTGTTATAAGTGAAGTAAGGTACATCTAATTTATTTATTTTTCCCTTTTTCATGAGCAGTGTTTCGCTGACATGCCTGGAATTTCAGTGTTTCTTTTCTTTGCTGTTGTGCTTCGTTGGACTTCAGTGTTTCCTTTATCTTCTTCCTTTATGCCAGGTCCGCTTTTCACACAAAGATTGCTCAAATAACCTTTGACCTCAACTGATCTAAAGACATTTTTCTCCATACAGCTGTGTATTCCAGCCATACTTATACTTCAGATTTTAAATACAAACACGACACATTGTGTTGGTTTCAGTTCATCATTTTCATGGGTCACATGAGCTCAGGGAGGATGTGATTGCACTGCATGCCTTTATACCCTCCTACAGAAGCTGTTGTTTTCACATTAGTTTTTTTTTTTTTTTTTCAGGAAATAAGCTTCAACTACTAATGAAGTGACCTCACATTAGCTTTTCCGCATCCATTCCCTCCCTGGCTAGGGTAAGTTGTATTCCTGTAAATGAAAGCTTTGGCATAGTTTGGAAAATCCCACACTGAGAACAGGATATAACATGCAACCTTGCCCCACAAAACTTAAGAAGATAAAACACAACAAGATAATTGTTATGTAATATCATTTAGTAAGTGGCCATTATAATGGCTACAGCAGAGCTTACGCTAGTCTGAGTGTGATTTGTGGTGAGTTTGAAGACATCCAACACGAATGAAAACTATTTTCACCAATTACAAGCACAAAAGGATAAATCACTAATTAAAGTGCACAGTATGTGTTAAAAGTAGAAGTACTGATAAATGAAACACAGTTATTGTAAACAATGAACCTCATATCTGAAGTGTCTAGAAACTTTTACAGACTAAAATAAACCTATTTGATTGTGGAAAAAGACAACATTTTACTAGGTTATAAGGTTTTACATGTTAAGACTTCAGTAAAAGAAAATCAAATATCACTCTTTACTAGGAGGGAGGCTAAGTGTGGCATTGAGGACAACCCCAGCATTACCCTAAGTACACTGACCCAAATATGATCCAAATCTGACTATCAAAGCTCAGCTGGGTCTTTGGCACATCCAAATTCAGGTCATCTCACACGCTCTCGGACTCTTCATCATTCGAACTGCAGTTGAAAAAGTCGGGCGTAACAACCCTTTGTAGTGCGCAGTTGTTTATCGTCCACCCAGCCTAAAGAGCCTGTTTTTAAAGGAGTTTAGTGACTTTTTATCCTCCACCATGAAGCTGTCCAGTTTAGTTATAGTTGGTGATTTTAACACAGATATTGATGATGACTCTGACCTTTTTGCCAGAGGTTTAATCGGTGTCATGGATTCTTAAATTTTACTCAACGTACACTGGACCTTGACTTTGCTTTAGGTTTAAATACTGATAACATTTTTACTGAGGACATTTTCATTGATTTTTTTTTTTATTTGATCGTTGATGTGTTCTTTTTAACTTGTCCTTTTCTGTGTCGGTTAGCTCCTCTGCTGTTGGTGTGTTTTAAAATCTTTTTAAACTTGCTTTTTGCTTAGTTTTTATTTGTTTTATTTTACGATTTGTTTTGTGTTTTATTGTGAAGCATTTTGTTATTTTCATCTTGAACTACTACTACTACTACTACTACTACTACTACTACTACTACTACTACTTTACTTTACTTTACTTTACTTTACTTTGCTTTACTTTACTTTACTTTACTTTACTTTACTTTACTATTGTGGCTAAAAGTGCCGATTCTGACCCGGACCTGACCCAATCTGGCTACTGGACCAGAGCTCTGATGCCAGAACATTTTTTTTTAGTGCTTTGACCTGTATTGACTTGATTCAGTTGCCCAGGAAATGTCTAATTATGTTTTTGTCTGTTTCTCAATCTGACGCCTAAAGTTCAGATGTATAAAATGCTAAACTGCTGCATATTTGAGGGTCACTGACATCCGTAATGGTAAACTTTTTAAGAATAAAAGCAAAGAAACCCAACCTATTAAAACCCCCTGACTCATGAATAACATGAGCCAGCCCCACCCCCAACGGCCAGCCCCCTTGTTCAAACACACAAACCTCCACAGGTCCAGTGTGTGTGTTTGCAATCTGAGAGAAGAAGCATGATGGCTGTGTTTCTCTCTCTCCCTCTCCTCTGCATATCATCCATCCCCTGACTTACAGAGGCTTGAGACAGAGCAGCCTCTCAAGAGAAGCTGAGCAGAGCTGGAATACCACAGAGAAGCCATTGTTTAAACTAGATGACAAAACAAATCCAATGAGGGAGAGAAAACTATCTGTTCTACTCTTCGTGGGGCTCATTCTCATATCGACAGGTAGGCTGCTTAAACACTCACTGAAATGGCATTTGCAGGATTTATAATGTGTGTGTATATATATATATATATATATATATATATATATATATATATATATATATATATATATATATATATATATATATATATATATATATATATATATATATATATATATATATATATATATATATATATATACTGTCTAAAGATATGGGTTTGTCAGGGAGGCACATGGTCATTAGGTTTACAGTGAAATAGTCAGATGTAAGACGTAAGATGTAAGATCCCATTTTGGAGTTAATGTAAACTAACCAGAATCCTACAGAGTCATTCTCTCTGATCAAATGTAAACATACTGGAGAAGAAGACATCTGTACATTTTATGTTTAAAGTAAAAAATACTCAAGGACTTATTAATTTATTAATTTTCACAGTTGAAAGAACAACCCAGGGAAAACAGCCCTTAGTCTATTATTGGATGGTAAGGAGAGTGAACCTCTTGTTGAGGACTAAATCACTTAGGGCCCAACTTATTTGAGTGTAAATTGCTATTTTAAGCTTCTGACAAGAGTAAAAATGTCATTACACTTAAGAGGTGGTGTAGGTAGAGTCCATGCAGTTAAAGGACCAGTAATTCTGACTTATCTTTGTATAAAGCTGTATAAAAATGAACTTTTTGTACAGGCATGTACATCCAGTTGATGCCTTCTTGCTATAAGTTCCTGTAAAATGACTTCTGATGTTGGTAAAAACAATCCTTTTTAAACCAATGTTAGCAAAATATTTTTTTAATGGCATTCATCGACTAAATTAGTTTATTTATTAATGTACTTATCTATTTATTTGTGGCTACTGATTAGGACTAAGGTTTGGCTATTAAATCAGCAGTGTCCTACGTTGGAAAAAACAGCAACAGTGTGTTTTTGTACTCCAATATTTTCTACTCGTAGATAATGTTTCGTATGTGATTATGTGTTAAATAAAATGCTAACTCCACAAAAAAGCCCCAACAAACCTCTTGATAAGGAATTTTACAAACCTTGAAGAATGTAGCGTTTTAGAGTACATTTATACAACTTTCATTCATCTTTAGTTGGAATTCCTGCCATTTCTGCAAATGCCCCGAATTAAAAGTATTTGGACACATTGTAATAAACTGCTTTTGTGTTGTTATTTATGCCAGCATGAACCATGTCCCTGTGTTCCCATGCTCCAGGTGTACATGCCTCCTGTCCCATTGAGTTGAGCACCCCTAGAGTTGTGGTGAAATATGGAGACTCAGTCTTGGTCAACTGCTCCTCATTCGGGCAGACAGGACTCGGCTGGGAGGCTTCACAAGGTGGCACCGGACTGGAGCTAGTCAGTGTTTTGCCCTGGAACGTGACAAGTCTAACACGGTGGAGCATTAAACCTATGTGTTTCACAGAGGCCAATGATAACTGCTACAAGACTCTAAATGTTGTTGTTTACAGTAAGTCATACTTGTTGAGCACAGACCTCAGTGGTACATAAGCTGTGACTGATAATCTATTCAATTTTTTATAGCATTTCCAGAAGACATCAGCATCAGCTCCAGCAGCGAATCCAACGGCATGATGAAAGAAGGGGTGGAATATGACATCATGTGTCACATACACAGAATCGCCCCTGTTACAAATCTCACCATAACTTGGTACATAGGAGATTTTATCGCCCAAACAAAAACTTTAAACAGTGACATAAAGAATCCCACAAATCAGTCAGCTGTCTTGAGTTATGTACCAACTAGACACGTCCCCAATGTCACGTTCAGATGTGAAGCATATATGGACCTGGGGTCAGACGGACCACAGTTTAATCTGTCCTCACAAGAGTATCAAATTCAAGTTTTGTGTAAGTATGTCATTTTATGTTCTACATAATGTTTTGTGCAGTAATTGACAGCACCAACCTTTGTGATACTTTTACAAACAGTGTTTGTGTAAATGATCTTCATGTCACAAGACCTTAGAATGAGGAAATCACCAGCAATTTATTTAGGTCATCTCTCGAGAGTAGATATTTATTTCTGTTTGGCCTGATATTGCAGACTCTGCAACTGAGTTGCTTGAGGTAGAAACTGGTGGGAAAATGTTGAGTCACAGGAAACACCACCTTAGCTGTGAAGTTGTTGAAAGGGGGACAGCCCATTAACTTAACAATGCCACAGAAAAATAACGTGTCTACAGTTATAGCTATTTATTTTTCTTCAACCTTAAAAGGAAGTGTTTCTCGTGTTATTCAAGGGTCACACTCAGTATTTTTTTTTTTGTTAAAATAAATTTACTAAGATATATCTAAGAATCACAATATTTTCCTACACCAAAATAGCAAAATGGACTTAAACTAAGTACACTAAAAGTTATGGCATGAAACATGGAGTGAGTATTCTGTAGTTGGTCTACTGCAAATGTAATAAAGTTCTGTGTTTTTCCTTCCAGACGGACCAGAGCAGATCTGCCCTTCGACATATACAGTACCAGAATACTCTCCTCACAACCTCACATGCACTCAAGGCTTTCCTGAACCCGAAGAGATCTGGTACAAAGATGATGAGGAGGTGAAACTACCAGAGATCCTGACAAGAAGAGATGCGGGGCAGTATCGGGTCACGGCTAGAAATTCTAACGCACAGATCAACTTCACAGTGGATATCAGTGTTCATTGTATGGCTTTTATACACACTGTTTGCACAAGTTATTTAAAAAAGGTATTTGATTTTTCTTTTATTTAATGAGATCTACACTGTTGTCTGCAGATCCACCATCAGATATATATGATCTTGAAGATGCTGTGATCAACGTTGGTGACACTTTTAAGTTGAAGTGTTCTTCTGTCGGTGCTCCACAACCACAGTACTCCTGGAGTTATTACCAGGTAGCCGATGTAAAAAAAATCTCCGACGATGGCGTATCCTTTCTGCATATTCACAATGCTACTGGATACAACATGGGCTCCTACACGTGTAATGCTTGGAACGAGGGAGGAAATATCTCTAAAACTGTAAAAGTCACTGTAAAAGGTAGGTCCCACATAATGCATGGGCTTTGTTCCTGTAATTAATAAAGAAATTGCAAAGATGATACTTATGCATTGAGGAATTGATAATCTGCAAAACTGCATCATTTCTGATGACAGACATACTTTTAATTAGAGTAGATGGGTGGGTGCAGTACTTTTTAATGGTGCAAATTTGTTCCAAAATAAAATATAAACACTACTATTAAAGGAGCTGGTGGCCACTGCTAACTTTAATTGACTTATGGTGGGCATGTTTTTGTCAGCTTTTCAGGCAACATAGCTGTCAGTATGAAGAAAAAGAGGCTTCAAAACCGTTCTTCAAAAAACATTGAGTCGCCAGACTTGAAACTTCGTCCACTGTGTTTTTACAGTCTATGGTGAAATCAAGAGACCAAAACTGTTTTTTAAACAAGGCTGTAAATACGTTTATTTCTCTTGTAAATTTGAGCTTTTTAACATGGGCTTTCAAAAAAAGTAGCTAGTGATATATCTTGCAACCTTTTCATGACTTATTGGAGGCATTCATGTAGAACAGGAGATAATTAATAAAACATTTGTAGTCAATATAATTATTAGAATAATTATTCAGTGGCACTGCACAGGCCTATAATCAGGATTAAGGATTTAGGTTGGAATTGTGACATTTAAAAATAATATTAATAATAAAAGTAAAAAAAAAACAATGTTAATTCGTCATTCTAAACACAATCTGTGATTTTTTTTTATCCCTTTTTTAAATCTTTCCCACCAATTTATTCCTCTCTTACAGTGTCCTTCACAATACAATATACGATACAGTGGAAAATTGTGCAAAATTGGATATGACGTCATGCAGTGACTCCTTGCGACTTTTAGGTCAACCAATAGCTGTTTTCATTACTGAGGAGTTGGCAACGCCGCTGTTGTCTTGTAACTATAACGTCGCGGGTTCGAGTCGCGGCCGGAGTGTCTGTCCCCGTTTGCCTGGGTTCACACCGACTCCCCACCGCTCAAACATACTATGTTAGGTTAAATGGTGATTATGAATGTCCCATAAGACCGTCTAACTGTGGATGTGTGGCCGTGTTCCTCTCACGTAGAGCCGGGAAAGGTCACAGCAGCTCCCTTGAACAGGAATAAGCGGCTCCACATAATATGTAAACCATTGCTGGTCTGTCGGGCGTGTTCGTTCCGTTTTTTCGTGTATATTTCCACCGGCGGCCTAGCAGTTTGAGCCCGCTGCTCAGCTGTTACATTCATATATTTATAGTAAGAGTGGGAGTGTGTGGGCATGTGTGTGCTGTGCTCCAGTGTTGCGAGGGGGAGGAGAGCCAGCTTCCTCTTCGGTGATGAAGAGCAGGGAGCTGGCTGGTAACGGAAGCTTAGCTTAGCTCGTTCCCAAAAAGTCCGCATACACAAACCTCCAGTCCGGGCAGAGCCAAGGGGGCGAAGCAGGAGACAACCCAGCGGGAAGGAAGAGGCTCGCCAGCTGCTGAAAACGCGGAGGGAAACATCCTCCTTTTATATCACTTCAATGGAGGATTTCATCTCCCTTCGTCTGCTTTTAGTACTTTTCACTTTAGAGCTGCTGTCTCTTTCTAACGGGACTGAGTTGAGTAAGTTGTCTCGCCTGTCTGAACACTTGAGGCTTCATGTGTTTTTAATGTGTCGAGATTTAAATGATTCCCCTCAGATTTACTGCGTACTGTTATATCAATGCTGGCTGTGCAAGAAATAGCCTAATCTAAACTATACAGGGGTGTTTAAAAGTTTTGAGGAGACCTTTAAGCGTGAATTTAATAATGATTAACAGTGTGTTTGATAACTAACTTTTGCTTGGTATTTAAGCCGTCTGTACACCCTGTTGCCCTTTCGGATTAAACCTTAAGTGTCTGAGTTAGGTTCGTAATACGTAACGGATGAAAAAGGTTCAGCTCAAAGAATGGTGAGCAACAAGTGCAGACTTCCTTAAAGGGAGGGAATATCCTTCCTGAGCCTTTTTCCTGATTCCTCCACTGATACCGTTGTACTTAACACTTTTGGCTGTTTAGTTCTACCTTGCCGTAGTGCTGTACTCAAAAATGTTTTGTTTTTCATTACACATCCTTGTGGACCTGCCTGTGATGTTCTGATTCCCGCTCTGCTTTCCCACAGGAGCTAAACAAGAATGTCCCATTACAATAAAACCGGAGACAATGGTGGTGCAGTACCAAAGCAGGAGGGAGTCTGCGAAGTGTGAAACCAATGACACCACAAATCTTAAGAAGCTCTACTGGCAGGATGCTCAGTCCACCAAAAAACTAGGCGAAAGCTGGCTTGCTGATCCTTATAATGACTGGGACCCACAGCCGACTTGTCATGCAGACTTTCAGGGAATAGGACTGTGCCAAAAAAGTTTACTCTACACTCTCTATAGTAAGTATACTTTTCTATCCTTTATTTGTTATTAGCTGTAAACTTCTTAACTCTCATGTATGCATTGTTCTTCCCCGTAACAATTTTCCTGTAGAAACGCCGGACATGGTTTCTATCCATGTTGTGGATAACGCAAGCGAAACGCTGAAAGATGGAGAGTTGCAGCTGCAGTGTGACATATTCAACGTTGCTCCGGCACAAAACCTCACTGTGCAGTGGATATGGATAAAAGGGGCTGACAACGGTGCGAGATCTTTCCTTGCATGTTTAGTTTTTTCTACAAACCCAAAGAATCCTGTCACACTTGCAGGACAATGTCAGATAGAATGAAGTCTGAGGATTTTTTATTGATTTTAATTACCATGAAAAAGACAACAGAAGGCTGATTTTAATTTTTTTTACTGTGACATGTTATTGAACTAATTACGATTTTCCTTTTTTTGTCCATCAGGCACTCTGGAAGGCCAGAACATAAGCTGCAACACAAACACAATCAGAACTCCTGTAAATGTGACATGCACCATGGACATCACACTGAACAGCATTTGCAACAGGACCGAGGTCAGATGTGAGGCTAAGCTGGACCTGGGACCTGAGGGGCCGCTCACGATTAATCAATCCAACTCCATTATCTTCTGTGAGAATTGCATTGGTTGCATAGTAATATTCACACGTGACTTGTCGAGTCATAGTCTGTGACTATTCTTTGTCCTTAATTGTGTCTCTACACAGATGAACCCAGAATTAAAACTAAGCAGCTTCCGGAGAAAGTCCCGGTCATCAGAGGTTACTCTGAGACGCTTCTTTGTGAGGCCGATGGCAACCCCCCTCCAAAGGTCCAGTGGTCCTTCACTTCAAAATCGGCACATCTAAACTCTGATGCCAATCTCACCGTGTTGGAGCCAGGCCTCTACAACTGCACTGCTACTAATGCTCTTAATTCCCACACCCATATGGTCCAAGTGATTTTAAAAGGTAATATCTTATCTTTTCTTTTCTTTTTTTTTTTTTTTTTTTTCAAGATTTCATTTTTTTTAATAGAAAGATGTCAGTGGATATGTTAGATATGTTAGTTTTAAGGGTCAATGGATGCACTCACTGAGCTCACTATTAAGATTCCCTGCACAAATACTGTTCACATTCATGCAGTTATCCTCCACTTAATCGCGCCGTAGACATTCACTGATATTCCTTGCATCCATCATTAACTTCTGCTTATCCAAGTCGGACCTCAAGGGCGGCAGCCTAAACAGAGAGGCCCAGACCTCCTCCCCAGCCTCGTCCTCCAGCTCTTCTGGCAGGACACTAAGCTGTTCTCAGGCCAGGCAGGCCTAAGGCCTAATCTCTCCATTGTGTAATGGGTCTGGCCCAGGTTTTCTGCCATTTCCTCATGCCTGAAGTTGTATACATGCAGTCAACTAATACATATACATATTAACTGGGAGGAAAACAAAAACAAATTGTGCAGTTGTCAATAGGCACTTTTCTCCCTTTTTGTTCAGATCATGCAACTAATTTCATGAAAAGTCTGTGTATGTGGCCATTATACTCAAATAACTCTTTATTAGGTACACCAGGTGTGCCTAATAAAGGAGCCAGGGTGTGTACTGCATATTTAGTCTTTAACAGAAAATGCCACAAACAAATCTGTGAAGAGTGCTTCTTAAACATTAAATAAATTGCTTGTCTTACTGCTTTTATTACAGAGGACTACCTACCCCTTATTGCTGGATTTGTAGCAGTCACAGTGGTGACCATCTCCATCATCTTCCTCTTCATCTACTCAATTTACTATAAGAACACCAAGATGCGCCGCTACAGCCTTAAAAACCCCAAACTCAGCACTCATAATGGCAACGTGGCTCACAACGGCTGGGACACACAGTTCCCCATGACCAAACTGTCTTAGCGGGGCATCTGTCGATTGCACAGACTGGATATCTGCCCACGTGGAATGATCTACATTTCTATGCCAACCGAAGGGACCGTGTTTTGAAGCTGCAACACCACACAAGGCAGCAGGAAACTGGAAAGGATGGGACTATCTTCTACTACTGCCAGCATCCTTTTATCCTTATATGATATCCATTTCACACAAGTAATATTGTTTTGTCCTTCAAGAAATAGTGCAAAAGTTGAACAGTTAAGCAGCCTTGGCTTGAGATGCTACTGAATTTCACCTCTTTTCACTGGACTGTAAAACAATTTGCAAAAGAAACTATTTTAATTTTCTTTATGGGCACAAAGGGAATTGAATACGAACATTGTCATATTTTTTTAATTTATTTAAATTTAAATGACAAAACTCTGCCCTATAAAATCCACTCGGTCAGATATCTGTGTCTGTATTAAATGCACTTAATTTAAGTGTGCATTTGGTACATTTTGAACCTGCTGCTGATGTGGTTTGGCATTCAAATAGACATTGCAATGCCTTTTTTTGTTTTAATCAGCTTTGCATTTAATTGCCGATTTCTTGGACATTCATTGAACTTATTCTACTTCGACTTCGTTGTAAGCCACTCTGCAGTTTGCCACCTGTCTGTGTCTGGCCCATTTTCAGTGCCATAGTGTTTCAACAAATTATCTTGTAAATGTTGTGCTTTTATATGAAGGACTGCAGGTGTCACAGCCTTAACTGTATATTCAGGAAAAGTATTTTATTTAAATGCTAAACTTTATATTTATATCTATATATATATGGAACAGTAGTGATTAAAGTTGTTTTTTATATATGTAATTGGCTGCACATACACATAAACATTGCAGAAGAGAGGCGCTATTACAGTCTCACCTGTTATTTCAGGAAGATGAGGGCACTGTAACACATTTGTGAATAATGATGTAAATATTTGGGATTTGAGTAAAACTATTTTATTACTAGAAATGTGTTTTTTTTTCAAACAAAGTGTTTTATTTTTTTAATATACTCTGATCACTTTAAGAAAGTGAAATATTTTAGAGGTTTTTATTCAAGTAGGTCTATGTGAAAACTTAAATTATTTCATCTGCAATGAAAGAAAAAACACCCAAACACGATTTAGGATCTCTTTTCTCTTTTTTTCTTTTTCCTTTTTTTTTTTTAAACCATTTTTTATCGCGCCTGGTCCTCTGGGGGGTGCCGGAACCTAACACACACGATTACAACCGACTTGGCAGACTTTGAGTCAATTGGAATTAGTGGTTTTCCAGATGTGAGTGGCTGCATTACACGTTTACTTTAAAAGCCATTTTTAATAGCAAATTACGTCGCCTTATTCAGATGTGGACCACCTCTCGGTCATGATATAAAGATCCAGATCTTGGGAATACAGCGGAGGCGTTTCTCGAGAATGACCTGAATGCCTGAAGGAAGTTTTACTTTCTGTTCCAGACTGCTCCAGGTGTGACAGCGGGACGGGACAGCGTGTCGCGTCGCGTAAAACGGATTTATCGTTGTGGTGTCTGTTTTTACGACGCTGTTCTCTCTGCTCGAACCCATGATGAGGATCTTCGTGTTGTTACTCTCGTTTCTGTGTACAGGTAAATCTGTTGTCGGGGGGTGTTTTTGTCAACCAGTCGCGCTGGTTGCACTTCGTCATGTTTGTCATTGTGTCCCAGCGTCGTCTTTAAGGAGTGGCTGCGCGCGAGACAATGATACGTTTTAATCACAGACTTCACAGCTTTGAAAATCACTAACTAAACTGTTTAACTATTCTCTAAAAGCGAAACTGGGCCAGTGTTCTGTTGCACAATGTACAACGATGTAAACGGTTACTCGTTAATTATTGGCAAAAAGAGCGATTTCAGTCTCATTCAATTCGTTCAAAGCCTTTTTCTTTTCCTCCGGTTTAAGAGCAGAACGCAGTTTCCCACAAGGCTTTGAGCCTCTATAAAATACAGATACCAGAAAGACAACGTCATGTAAAATCTGTGTCTGTGTGTCAGTGTCTGGTGCTCTAAAACTGGAAATAATGTTTGTTGTAGTCAGAAATGCAATCGTCTTGGTCCAGAGGATGCAGCATCCATCCATGGCAAATTTAGTTTCAACAGCCCACAAAAGTCAAATCAACCAAAACTCTTATTTTTTAAGTAGCGTTAATCATTGGCAGCCAATGTAAGTACTTGGGACAGTCTTGTTTTAAGCCTCTGTCAAGACTATATATGTGTGTGTATATATATGCGTATGTATATATATATATGTGTGTGTATGTATGTGTATATATATATATATATATATATATATATATATATATATATATATATATATATAAACATCATCACCTATATAACTGGCAGCATGCTTCGTGTCCTTGATTTGTGTACTGACAAACTTGTCGTCGTCTGTTCTTCCAGGAAACGGTGAAATTGCCAGTAACTTACAGATCATGCCTCCTGTAGTAGCAGTGAGATTTGGAGGATTGTTATCAGCCAACTGCAGCACATCGGAGAGCCAGATCTTCGGGATGGGCTGGGAAGCACCATATGGAGGAACAGGCCTAGAAAAAAATGTTTCTTCAGTACCCTATAAGGTTGACAATGTCCAAGTCTGGATGATTAATCCAATGTGTTATTTGACTCTCAGTGATGACAGACAGTTTACTAAAAAACTGCAAGTCATTATTTATCGTGAGTAGCTTTTAGTTCGATTTACCCCATTTGTTGTTTTTGATCATCTAGTGTCACTGACAAATTCATTCGCTTTCTGTTGCAGAGTTGCCAGAGACTGTGCTCCTGACTCATTCTGGGAGTGAAATGGTGGCGGGTCATCAGTACCTCCTAAAGTGTGCTATTGTTAATGTTGCACCAGGGAATCGCCTCTCTGTGGTTTGGCGCAGAGGAAAAGAGAGGTTCTTGACTGAGATTTTTGACACTGACACTTTTGGTCCAGTCAATAAGTCGTCGTTATTTAACCTGACAGTCCAAAGAAAGGATGATGGGGCTCAGATCTGGTGTGAGGCAGAACTAAACTTGGAGCCAGCGGTTCAAAATCCACTTTTGAAGCAATCAAATCTATATAGCTTGAATGTGCTCTGTGAGTTTTAAACATCCTCTTAATTAAACCATCAAAATCTACCATATTTATAGGTGAATGTTGATCTTTCTCTAATGAAAAGTTCCTGATCTTTTTCTCACTGCTTGCATTTTTCCCCATTAAATATTCTCAGATCCCCCAGCCTTCAGCCATCCTTCAAATGAGACGCTGGAAGTTCCTCCCGGTGGACCAATAGCTTTAAACTGCACTGCTACAGGAAACCCACCGCCAGTTTACAGCTGGCGTTTGTTAGAAGGGATGAGCACAAATCAAAACAAGAGTGGGCCCATCTTTATTCCATCTTCTCCACGTTCAGGGATCTACAGCTGCACAGCCTCTAATAAGCAGGGCAGCAGCACCAAATACTTCACTGTCTTGGAAGAAAAACGTAAGAGATCATTACTGAATTCATTCACTTTCCCACATGGTTCTGTCATGATGTTGTATGTCTTTTTTCACCTTAATGTTCTCAATTAGGTAGCCACCTCTGCTTAGATTTTAAGGACTGCGTTCTTAGTTATAATATTTATTTTATTTTGACTAGATAGTGTAAACAGAAATGCTGATAGTGAGACTAACACACATTCTTATCTCTCACAGGGCCTCAAACAACCTTTGGAGCCATACTGGGCGGGTTTCTGTTTCTGGGGGTCCTGCTCGTCATTGCTGGTCTACTTTTTGTGAAAAATGATGGATCATTTTCTTGCTGCAAAGGCAGCTATTCCAAAGCAATTCCTTCTTCTTCAGGACTTTAATGACTTTTTTTTTTTTTAAACAACATCATGCATGACTTTATTATACTTTTTTTTTGTGCTTTGAGTAATGTTTCAGTCACATGCTTCCTTGGAAATGAGGTGCTTAGTCATAGGCCGCTGTGGCTTTAAAAATTGGGCATATATTGAGGTAATGGTACATGTCCTTTAGCAGGAAGGTGTTTAAATGTTTACATTAATTGTGATAATTTTATAAAGACAAATAAGGTCAGTGGTTATTACTAGTTTAGAAACATGAGCTTTAGATGCAGGAGTGGTGCTGCTTCATTTTCTTTTATACTACTTTCTGTTTTAGTTTAGGCTGAATCATCTTAGATATACCTCCTTTTGTATGTAACATGCTCTCCAATGTCAGCAGATAATCTTCTAGCTTACTATGTTTTATTGCATGTGCATCCACTTCACTGTTTGGCGTTAGTGTAGCATTTTGCAGCTTCACTGGGTTCCCTTCCAGCACAGATATAGAAATACATCTTAGTCAAGGTTGTTTTATTGAAAGCTCTTTTCAGAGCTCAGCTAAATGCACTGATGGACTTGGTCCCGGCCGTCCCTGGTCCCGGCCGTCCCTGGTCCCGGCCGTCCCTGGTCCCGGCCGTCCCTGGTCCCGGCCGTCCCTGGTCCCGGCCGTCCCTGGTCCCGCCCCTCCTTTGTCCCGGCCGTCCCTGGTCCCGCCCCTCCTTGGTCCCGGCTGTTACTGCCTAAAAATGGACAAGCGAAGTGAATGCAGCATGTCTCTGCTGCAACCAGCTGCCCTGCTGCTTCCCCTACAGCTGAGACAAAACCACACTCCACCACAGTAAACAACTTTAAGAAACAGTCTACACTAGATACTCATTGCCAAATACAAGTCACATGTATCTGGTTGGAAAATGGTTTATGAAGATTGTTAACTGAGTGGTGGGAACTAAGAACAAGAGGGAGGTGCAATAGCCCTATGGGTTGAAAGTACTGCATTTATGAAGCCATTACAAGTCAGGACAGAATGCTTGTAATGTTTTGTCTGCTGGTCAAGCTCTAGATATTAGCTGGATTCTTCTGGCAGCCATGCATAACCCTGTTTTTTATGGATTTAATTTTTTTTCTTCCTGTTGCCCTGGCAGGAATTGGTTGGTACTTCTCTTTCCAGCTCAAGGCGACGTTTAGCTTCCAATCTTGTGCCATTACAAGCAGCTTTACTAACAGTTTATGTCATGGTCTTCTTGGGTTGGAGTTACTTGAGGTGGCTTGTCCTACTGTGCACGGTGTTTGTTGTGACTTTCACGATTAAAAAAAAAAAAAAAAAAAAACATGCATGACATTTATTATGTACTTTTATATACTATTTATACTTTTTTTGTTTGTTTTTTTTTTTTGTGCTCTGAGTAATGTGCCAGGCACATGCTTCCTAGAACGTGACGTGCGAAGTCATATGCCACTTTAAAAATGAGGGCTATTTAGAGGTAATGATACATGTTCTGCGCATGGTGTTTGCTCAGACTTTCATGGTTTTCTCATGGGGCTACCTGCCATTCTCAAGGAGGCTCCTCTCTTTATTACAAGTACAGTGATTGCTTGACTTTAATTTTAATGCAATTTTGCATGCAATGTGGATATTACTGTTTTATCAATTCATGTATTTTGAAATCATTCAATGATCTGTAAAATTATTTTAGTACCGGTACTAAATATTTGTATCCATGTGTGCCTATTTTGTTTGGCCCACTTTTGTGTCAGTGACCTCCTGAAGCAGAATACTGATTTAGCCAAAGTCAATTCAGTGTTTGTGTTTCCCTGCTACATTTTGTCAATCCTTTGGGACCCGTTTCTCTGCCTCTTTCATGCCGACTTACAATATACAGTGATGAGACATCCATACTAATTAGTTCTTAACAAGGTAAATGTAAAGAAGAGAATGTGTTATCCTGCATACACCTGCAAATATAACCACCCCCCCCCTCAAAAAAAAAAACTTTGTCTTTTAAGTTCAGTCGCTGTCATTCTCACCAGTGATTTTATCTGAAAGTAGGCCAACTGTTTATGCTTTTCCCATGTTGCCATAACAACTTGGCTGAGGGAATGTTGCTCAATGAGTCCAGGAGTCAAAGTATAAAGGTTTTAGTATAGATGTGTGTCTCTCTCCCCAGAGATCTTGTCGAGGCATATTTAAGGCCGCAAGAGAAGTGCGGGTAGTGTAATCTGTGCGTTGAGATTCCCAGCTGTCCACTCCAGAAATACACCAAAAAGCATCTGATTACTTGCTCTCTTGCTGCACCCGGAGCTGATATGCTGTGTAGAATTCTGGTCACAGTACGAGTCTTGGGAGCTCCCTGCTGCACAACACCAACACACTGGCCTGCTGGGATCTCACAAAGCACAGAGGCCAGGAGCAGCAGGAGATAGGCATGCAAGAGGAATTAAAAACAAGCTTTTCTGCACAACCAGTCACACTTTGACACAAAAATAAAGAATAAAGTAAATGGTCTGCCTGTGCAGTGTCCAAACATCATGTGACGAATGAAAATTACTGTATGAGGGTTTCATTCCTTTTTCTAGGATATTATAATGGCTTGGAATTTGTAGGAAAAAATTGTTTATACTAGAAAATTGCATTAAGATTTGAAATTAATTACATTAATTACATGTAAATAACATTTATTGCTTTTGGACCAGCATTTAATGTCTGCCGTGCAAAGTAATAACCTGTGTTTTATCGATGCCTGGCTCTTGTTAAATTTCCCTCTTTTCCCCTTTACACCCCACCCCCCATCCCCGAACCCAGCTGGGAGGGACCTTTGTTTCGTTCCAACATAGTTCCCTCCAGAGTTGCCAAGGTTGTTCAAGTTGGAATTTTCTTTCTCGACAGCTCAGTGCAGAAAATACCATGGGAAACATCATTCTGAAATGGACTGCAATGTTTTTTATGTTTTACTCAGGTAAGATGTTGAATGCTATGTGTTTCTTTTCATCTCTTTGGGTTGCAGAATTTGTTTGGTTTAGAAATTGGGGATGAGTGAAAATGCAAACAAACGTAGACATGCAATTAACTGTTGATAAGTGTGGCTGTGTTGTACCAGGCTCATGTAACATACAGATTTCATGCAGAAAGGAAAGTGAAACGTAGTGGTGATGACCATAGCTACGATGATGATTGCTGTTGTGTGTCTCAGTGTCAGGTGAAGGTTGTTCCCTCATTCTGAAGCCGTCTAGGGTTGTGGTGGGTTTCGGAGACCCAGTGTCGGTCATCTGTGAAGCTACACGCCCAGTTCGTGTCCTCGGCTGGGAATCGGCCATCAGTTCCACACATACGCAGGAGAGCCAATCTGTCCAGTGGAAGGTCGACAGTCTTATAGACTGGATAGAGGAACCCATCTGCTATGGGGTGTTTTTCACAGCTCCAAGACAGTGTGAGGAGAAAGTCAACCTTGTCCTCTTCAGTGAGTCACCTCTTAAGTAAAACCCAATTTTGAAGCAAATGAGTCGCATTAAACTGTTTGACTTACTGGAACTTTGTTTATTATTCATATAGAAATTCCAGACGGTGTGTCCATCAGGCAAGTAAACCACACAGGTCCTATGGTTGAAGGAAAACAGTACCAGCTGCTCTGTGAGGTGCAGAATATTGCTCCCGTTCAGTATCTCACCCTGAGGTGGTACAGAGGCCAAACTGAGGTTTACAACCATTCCTTCTCTGACCTAACATCTTCCTCACCTGTCCAAGTGTCTTCCACTCTAATCATCACGCCAACTAAATTTGAGAATGAAGCAAAGTATAAGTGTGTGGCAGAGCTTGAACTTGGACCAGAGGGACCGCAGCCACCTCCTACCATAGCCTCAGAAACTCTCACTGCATCTGTGTATTGTAAGTTCTGAAGCTATCCTCACTTTTTAGAGATATTTCCTGCATTTAATACAATAAAGATTCATGTCTATTCTTTTTTTTTTCACTTTCCTCCAAGATCCACCATCATTCCTTAATCCTGAAACAGAAGTTCTGGACTTAACACCAGGGGCTGAGATCACCTTAAACTGCACAGCTATGGGAAACCCTGCCCCTGTATACAGCTGGCAGACTTCAAATTCCTTGCAAAAGAGGATGGAGGATGACGCAGTTGTTATCTCTTCATCATTGCTCCCAGGGACCTACTCCTGTACTGCCTCCAATACACTGGAAAAGAAGATCAAGCAGTTCATTGTCAAAGAAAAGACCAAAGGTAGAGAGAGAGAAGTGCTGCATGTGGAACTCATCTCCACACATTGTTTCCTAATCTGCGTCTTTTTTTGTCTTTGCTTAGGTGTTTGACGAAGAAAGTGTCTTGACACACGCTTAGCCACGACACGAGGAGCATTCCACAGAGAGGGTTTTACAGTTGCTCCTTTGGAGGTGAAAATTATAATACATTTGTGATCCAGTGGATGTTTGTGGATCCTGCCAACACCTAGAAATTAGATCTCGTAGAGAAAAAGATCTAAAGTTGTTTTTGGTGACTACATTTAATATGCCTGTATTTTTAAGATTATTGTTTAATGCTTTTCATGTGATATTGTTTATCTAATTTATATTTTTACTAGATTCATTTCCCCACTAACATGATTAAATGATGTAACATAACTAAAGTGTAACTACTCTTAATATTTCAGTGACTGCCTACAAGTTGTTGTTGTAAATATGTGCTGTTTCTCAGTTTTATCAATAAAAGTGAAATTTAAAAAAAAAATGCATTTTGCTTATTGATACAATAGCTATGCATTAGATAGGTTTATTAGTTTTATGCCGCATTAATATTGACTTCAGTTTAAACATACTCATTTTGTCAACGTATAGTAAAATTTCTAGTGGGTTGATAACATTTAGTTAAATAATTTTAATTAAAAGAAAAAATGCTAACTACAGTAAAAACAGACACGTGAATACCAATAAAAAAAGCTTCCTTTGGTACAAACCCCCCCCCCACACATTTGCAACTCGTCGAACTACCTTCTACCATAAGATGTCGCTGTTTTTTTTACATGAATATATATATTATCACGTGATCAAAACAACGCCGGATAGGAGGAAGTAGCAGTAGGAGCTAACAACATTAGCCGTCCACCTCCCATGTATATATAAGACCCATTTCTCCAGCATCTACTTACAAAGTGAGTTCTCCTTGATTTGTGCTGTTATATTTTTTAAATTTCACTGCAAGTGAACGGTCTCCTTATTCAGCCTCTTTGTTTTCGTCCAGAAATGCCACGGAAAGATCCGTGTCAGAAGCAAGCATGTGCCATTCAAAAGTGCTTACAAGGTATGTTAAACGGTGTCGTTTCCTGTTCAGGTGAGCCGCAGGTGAATCAGTTGACTGACGCCAATCCTTTTCTCCAGCTAACAAGTACATGGAGACTTTGTGCGAAGACGTGATCCAGGAGATGAGACGGTGCTGTGAGACTGCGTCTGGATACTCGCTCTGCTGCTCCGGTTTCAAAGATCCCAAACACGCGGAGACCAAGAAAAGCGCGTAGCGGACATGCTGACAGGCGTTTTTAATGGAAATAGTAATACAAAGCAACATTGCATCAATGTTATAGTATTCGTGTAGTTTATAGACCTTGGTTAGGTCTTTCTTGTGGCAGACACTTAAACACTAAATCATTTATTGTTACTGCAATATCAGCATCACAAAAACATTTTGCAATAAATGTTTTTTTTATTTTTTTATTTAAGTGCTATGCATTCACCTTCTAAATGTTATAATTAATAATATAATAATTTGCCTGGCCAGTCAGATGAAACCCTACTGCCTGAGATGCCAGTTTGGATGCTTTACATGAATGAGGTCGTCGTAGCAACTGTAGCAGGTCTCAGTTTTCTTTTTTTATTTATTTTATTTACTTTCTAAACTACCATGTTCCTTAATAGAAACAGTAGATTACAACTTTTTTCCTTATTTTTATTAAGTGTATGGACAGGCTATTTATTGTCAGTGTAAGGGTCACATTTGGCTCCCAAACAGCCAAATGAAGGGAGGTAGGGATCTGTCTGACACGCCTTGTGGTGTGTAAACAATCTTTGCTTCAGTTCTTCTTTGTTAAGGATATTTATCAACAATCACTCAATTCCAGTGACACACTCAAACCACACCCAACCGTTGCATCAAATGGCAGAGAAAGACATTCCTGCTCCTACAGTTGGGAATAAAATTATTTATATATACACGCATACCCTCAGGTCATAGCTTCATAGCACTTTTCAATGATGATAAATGTTTTGCAAATATCGTGCAGCCCAACTTCAGAAGTATGCATACGCATCATTGACTTTAGGGATAAACAGTCACCTGGTGCTTGCTCAGGAAGGGGGATAGTGTTGGAAGAAAATTTTTGAGGTAATCTGCTGGTTTCCGTCATTTGTTAATTATTAGGCTATTATTGTTATTTGGCTTTATATTAATTGAAATCATATGGAGTTGAATTCCATTGTTGAAGTGCCTTTTAAGCTGAATTTAATTGAGTTCTCTGCTGTTGTGTTAAGCATGTTGTTTAGAAAAGTGCTATAAAATATATTTTATTCTTGTTATCATTACATGACATTTGTGTCAAAGCCACCAGATCCATCTGAACAATGGCATGCTGTTTTGCCCACACCCAGTTCTCAAGTAAAAGGTACATGTTTTTACATGTCAACAAATCAAGGAGGTAACGACCCTGTTTCATTACTCATAGGTCTTGTTGTTTTTCCCACTTGGAAAAAGATGAAAGAAATTACACATCTTGACAATGTGACTACCTGATTCACCCTATGGTACCTGTTGGAGCGAGTCATGCTGCACGGTAAACATCCGTACCAAACACTGTGACCTCTTAGTCCCCAAGAGTGCTCCACCCATCAAAATTCAGCACTGGTGTGTTAACATCATATATAGGTGTAAAAGTGGTGCCATATAAAAATACTTGCTGTTATAACTGTCTGTTTTTCCCAAGACAATTCAAATAAGGCAACGAAGCACCTCTAAGATGCATTGTTGAGGTTGTATTTTAAGTTTTCTTTTCAAGTTTTTCTCAAATGTACTGCATAACTAAATTTTTCAGAGAATATCTGTAAAGATAAAATGCAGGGCTTAAAAAAAATCATTGCTTTACTCAAGCATTATCGAACAAAACAAGTTTAATTTCTGTACCAAGAAAATATTTATTTTTCAGAGAAACATAATTTCTAGTAAATAGAAACCTCAATATATATATTTAAATTTTACAATAGATTAATGATTATTTAGACTCATACTTCTTTGTATTAATGATCAAATTAAATAAATTATTTAAAGTATTTAGTCACTTATACTCTTTTTCATTTTAGGAATAAGAAACTGAACCTTATGTAAATATAAAATCATAAATTCTCAAAGGAAAAAAAATCTTAGTTATGGTACTGCTTTGTAACATTACACACACACACACTTAAGGGACAAATAAATTATATTGATAAATACTGTAAATATTAACAAACCTCTCCTCTATATTGTTGACACACCTTACTCAGGTAAGTGATAAAGGTTCATGGATGAGAAAAACAACAGTGCTGTCAAGTTCATCCACCTCATTTAACCTTCTAATGCAATTTAACTGCAGGGCTTTGATATAGAAAAAGAAATATGATCAGAATTTGCTAGATTTGGTAATAAAGACACATATTAAAGTTTTAATATAAAAAAGCATATATTTGCAATCATGCGCTAATAAATAATCTTCACACCCATTAAATGGTGGTTTCTGTAGAAAAAAAGATGAGCTCAAGAAGGCATCTGAGTCTGAACCATTTTAGTAAAATTCACCCTTTCACTCCAACCCCGCACATGAATGGACTACAGCGACCAGCCAGTTTATTGCGCATCATATTACTGTAAATGACTGAACACTTTCTATACATTCCTGTATAATTATCTTTTTTTTTTTTTTTTTACTGCGAGATTCGCTGAAACCTTGACTTAAAGCATGAACTAGAAAAGTGTGCACCAGTTTTATGGGTCTTTTGAAGTGGTTTATATACTTGATTCCTATATTGATCAAATAAAAAAGTATAGCGTGTTTCTTTTCTAATCAATAACCGTTTAAAAGGAAGCTGTGCTTTGTTTGTGAGAAGCACCATTTTAATCTTCTTTTTGGGGAGTTGTTACTGGATAAATTGTAAGACAAAATGGGGGGCTTGTGACTTGTCTTTTATATTAATTTGTTGAACGATAAAACGTAAACTCCTTATATGACATAATATATATATGCGTAAACTGTTCTGTCCTCTAGCTTCCGGCTCTTGCGTCGTTGCGTCACGTCGCTTTACTCCCGTACGTCAACCGGAAGCAGAGGCGAATCTTTCTAGAATTTTGTAGCATTATCCCGCTAGCTCATGTGGAGGCATAGTTTTGTTTTGTCGGCTTGAAATTGCAGTTGTTTCCGACATAAACACACACTTCCGAGGCCTACAGTGATCTGGAAGTGTGTGCCTTGACCCCCTTAGTCAGTCTTCTACTTAGCTCCGTTTAGCGCACCGACTCTTATCCGAGGCTAACGCGCGTAGCTGGCGGCATGTCCAGGATAGATTACAGCGTCTGGGACCACATCGAGGTGTCAGATGATGAAGATGATACCCACCCGAACATCGACACACCCAGCCTCTTCAGGTGGAGACACCAGGTACGGTGTAAAGACTCGTGGGGGAGTTGTGTTTCTACGTTGAGAGTATCTTACTTTGGTTAGTTGGCTTCTGCTTGTTTTGTGCGTGTTTGCTTTCATCAAACGCTCAGATGTGTCTGACTTAAAGTCAACAAAGAGGATGGAGAAGTTCATAAAAATGTTATAGTTACCGTCGTTATTAAGTTTATGTGTGTGTGTGTGTGTGTGTGTGTGTGTGTGTGTGTGTGTGTGTGTGTGTGTGTGTGTGTGTGTGTTCAGGCTCGTGTGGATCGAATGGAGGAATTTCAGAAGAAGGGCGAAGATTTAAACAAGGGGCTCTCTGAGTGTCGGCGTAAGCTGGCGGAGACGCAGAAGAAGATACAGGAGCTGACCGTGGCAACATCAGAAGATGCCAAAAAAGAGCTGAGCAAATTCCAGGCTGAAGAGAAGAAAAAGAAAAAAGAGGAGCGGGAGTGGGAGAAGAAGTTGGATCAGCATAACCGAGATGAGAAGAGGATGCCATGGAATGTGGACACACTCAGCAAGGATGGTTTCAGCAAGGTACCAGTTTCATGATGTGATCACATCTGCCTTTATTAATCAAAGCTATAATGTGATTCCTTAAAGGGAACCCAATCTTCAAATCCGATGTTCAGGTAACAAATGTCACCTGTGTAGGTCTCTAAATAAGGTACAGCAGGATGACGTCAGAAGATACGACAAACTCAGCAGAGCACCTTGACAATCAAAGTTGATTTAAGTGTGATCCGATTGTCTTATCTCCAGCATATGTTTTATCCTGTCAGATCTTTAAGCAACCCAATTTTCACCCCTCTTGAAGCAGTTTATTGCTTACTTTCATCACTTTGCTTTAAAAAAGTCAATAGCTGGAAATGCAACTCCATGCAGGAAGCGCAGCAGTATCAATGGTAGATGGGCAGTTTTGCTAAAATTAATGTTCCTGAGTCCATTCTTAGATGGTAAGGAGTGTATATACTTTTGATATGGACCAAAATGATGTGAATCAAAGCATTTGAGTTAAAAAAGGAACATGTTTTGCAGCAAAGCTTGGACAAGAATCAAAAATGTCATTCCAGCTAGGTGAAAGTGTGAATAGGGTCTTTACAGACAATCTGAGGTAAAAGTAACTTTATTTAAGTGTAGAAGTGTATAAAAAGGACATTACAGGCATCTCCACCTGGACACTGACATCTTGTCATAAGTCTGTGCAAGTCAACTAACAAAGCTGCGTGGAGGCTTGTTAATGGGTGCAAAAAGAAGACTGTGCCCTACCTTTCATGTAACTGTCATTTTGTAAGATGCATTCCAATCTTTTTATAGATGTCAGATAGTTATTCTTTATCCCTTTGATTTCCAGTTAAATGTGCTACTCTTGTTTGCTTTCTGTCCTCCACAGAGCATCGTCAACTTGAAACCTCAAGCTGCGGAGGAGACGGAAGAGGAAAAAGAGCAAAAGCATAAAACCTTTGTAGAAAAATATGAGAAGCAGATCAAACATTTCGGTAAGCGTCACTGACAGCCCTAAACTCTTGCAATTTACTGTTTGTCACAATTTGACAGTAGATTTTCTCCTTCGTTACTGTGTTCGCCTCAGGCATGTTGCGACGCTGGGATGACAGCCAGAAGTATCTCTCTGACAATCCTCATCTTGTATGTGAAGAGACCGCTAACTATCTTGTCATCATGTGCATTGACCTTGAAGTTGAAGAGGTAAAAATAACAAAAACAACTCCCTTTTTTATGTTCCTGCATTTATATTTGTTTATCTTGCTCTAGGCATTGCATGATTGAATTTAGTCGTAATAGCTCAACCTTCTAAAGTTGTGGTAACGAGTGTATGCAGGCCAACCCACTCAGGCAGGCCTCCACAGGGGAGCAGTTTGTGGATGGAGCGTGAGGTCGGCGTTTATCTATATGAGAGTAGGAAATCTGGTGATCTCAAAAAATTTACTTAATGCTCTTCTTTCTACGCTCGAGTTGAATGGTCTGCATTGTTCTCCCGAAGACTCGGACACTGGCATATGCCTATTTACAGAGCAATTCCTGTTGTTCTCCCATCCCATCTGCAGACCTACAAACTTGAAAAAAGCTCTAAAAGTTATTGTCTTCACTTAAATGACTGGATTCTTTTAAGTGTACCTAATGTCCGTACTGAGATAGGAGGGAAAAGGCCTAAAAGTTTGCAGTTCTCTACACCTGAAATCGGCTCCAAACTCAGTTGAACCTTTAAAGAATCTGGTCTCATTACAAAACTTGAACATAATTTGTACATTGTTCATGCATCCACTTCTGGTTGTTTATTTTTGTGACTGACAACTGCTTTAGCCATGATTACAGTGACTTTTGAAACCTTTTTAAAGGTCTAAAATAAGCACTAATTTTAGATAGCAATGTTTGGTGTTTCTGTGTTGCTTATGTTCATATTTTATTATTATATGCATTTTGTAACTCACAAGCTTCCTTTTCCATGTCAAATAAAGGTCAGTTAATAAAAATAAAATTATAATAAAGAGGCCTGTTTAATGTGTAATTACATAATTAACATATTCCGCAATTTACTGCAACAGTAAAAGCTGTATCCTCGACACATCCAGGAGCAGCTGGTCAGCTGATATGAGCAGCCAGGAAGGGGAGTGCACGTGCATCAGCTCGGAGATGTAGGGTGGGACAAGACCACTTAAAGATTTAGAAACTAACAAAAGAATTTTGAACTGGATAGGCGGTCCGTCCAGTGAGGATAATTGGGAGTAATATGCGCTCTCTTTTAAGTCCCAATTAAAAGGCCTGCCGTGTTGGGGTGTAGGAGTGACACAAAAATGTATTGAAGCCATTTGAAGCAACAAAATCAATTTAATTGTACTGAAAAAAAAATAATTAGTCAAATTATATTAAACAATGCTGCTGTTGTAGCCGTTATTACCCCGGTGGATCCCTCCTGATCGCTGTCTGACCTGATATCCAGTTGGGTGCCAACAACCTGGGTGTTGTTATTGTCATTGGGATTCGTTTTATTAGTGGCAGATGTAGCATCATGACTGGGCATGAAAGTTTTTTTTTTTTTTTTTTTTGTGTACGTCATCTTCTGGATAACTAGGAGTTTTACAAACATTGTGTCACTCACTCACTACAGTGTTGTTTCCATATTTATTTCCAGAATGCTTAGTTTGGTCAGGTTTCACTTTCTGTTCACTTGTTTTTCAAAGCTTGTCTTCTGTTTTGCAGTTTTTATATTAAGAGGAATGACTGAGGGTGTGATCGGGCTGAATTTTATTGGCATTAACTCAGGGATTGTCATTGTTCTTTCTTACAGTTGTTTCCTCTGAACAACCTTTTGTGTGATTTTTATTTATTTTTTTTTTTAATATCTGGAATATTCTAACTATGCTTCATTCTTTGCAGAAACACGCACTGATGGAACAAGTGGCTCATCAGACCATCGTCATGCAGTTCATTTTAGAGTTGGCCAAAAGCCTCAAAGTGGATCCCCGTGGATGCTTTCGCCAGTTTTTTGCTAAGATTAAGGTAACTAAGTATATTGATCCAGTAACGTGTTTTTTTTCTTTTGTTTTTTTTTTATTAATTATTTTTTAAGTGCAAGATATTTTCATTCTAGAAGATTTATTTACATATGAAGCTGTTGTAAAGAAAGATAACTTTGTCCGTTAGTTCTGAATGACACTGATTAAGTTCCTGGATGTTTGTTTTAATACAGAGTTGGTGTAAAAACATTCTTATATCTCATATAAAGTTCCTTTTGGTGGCAGCGATCTGATTCTAAACGTGTGTGTGGTTCTTGTTGCAGACAGCAGATCAACAGTACCAAGACGCTTTCAATGACGAGCTGGGGTCGTTCAAGGAAAGGGTTCGGGGAAGAGCGAAGGTCCGCATAGAAAAGGCTTTGAAGGAATACGAGGAAGAGGAGCGACAGAAGCGCATGGGCCCTGGAGGGCTGGATCCTATTGAAGTATACGAGTCCCTGCCAGAAGTGAGTTAACTTGCCTTTAAGACGCACTGCTTCAGCATCTCTTATGAGATACTCCTTGCTTACACAGTGTATTGTTGAATGCAGGAGATGCAGAAGTGCTTTGATGAGAAGGACATCCAAATGTTACAAGATGTCATTAGCAAAATGGACCCGACGGTACGTTATTTTGGGAAGCATTTTTTTGTATTCACCCATTTTAATTTTTTGGTGAACCATGTTAATGATCATATTAAAATCTGATGTGCGTTTTTAAGAATCATCGTGTTTTTATTTTTGTTTGTTGGGGATTAGGAGGCGAAGATTCACATGAAGAAGTGCATCGACTCAGGTCTCTGGGTCCCGAACTCCAAAACTGATGACGGTGATGAAAAGGAGGAAGAAGCCACCTATGAAGAGGTTAAACCAGAGCAGGAAGACACGAAGAAGGAATGACCAGCGTTGACTATCTGAATTTGTTTTTTCAAATGTACTCACCCACTGTAAGGCAACTTCATCATGTGTATGAATAGTTTCCCTCTCAATTTCAACAATTTTTAGAAGAAATTTAAGGGATTAATACTCACTAAACATAACTATTTTGCATTGGTAACTTCTGCTTGGGTGTTTGGACATGACTGTGTTCTTTAATCTATTTGTAAACATTTGCCAATTTGTCTGCTTTTATTTGTGTTGGTATATAGTATTCAGGTTTTCCTTTTTTTTTCTTTTCTTTTTTTTTTAATTCATTTTAAAAGTTAAGATTTTCTCTCAATGTATATTGTGTAAAATGGCACTGTGAATGAAATACATGTGTCTGGAATCTGCTCGATCATGTTCTGAAGGCCTGAGTACCTGGATGCTTACATGGCAGAGTTGATGGAATAAACAGGAAGTCCAACATCTTGTCCAAAGGCAGTAATTGATTTTCTCCAAAGTAACTAAATAAAGCTGCTAAATGTAGAAAAGGTATTCAGTTTCCCTCCACGCTTCCCTTATTTGTAGAGAGAAAATGGGAGTGAGCATGTATTTAATCCTGTTTTAAAGAACAGTAGCTGGAGATGGTTACCACTGGCTGGTAAAATGACCCTCTAACCAGAATGTCCAGCTCCTCTTTCCCCTCACACACACTCATCTTAGCTTTACCATGTTTGTCAAATGAGTCAACATGAACATCCAATATGGTGTGTGCATGCATGTATAAGAATCATAAAATATAAGATAAACGAAACCTTGCTGACATACTAGAAAAAGCATAGACATGAAATGGACTGAGGAAAACCTGAGGAACCTTGTAATATGCAGAATCCTACAAGGCAAGAGTACACAACCCTGATGTGTGATGCTCAACAAAACCAAAAACGTATGTTGCAAAACGGCTTAATTTCAGGAGAGGAAAAACTAAAATCACATGTGGCATATAATTAGCATAGAAGGCAACTAATTAGTAAAAAGAAAACATGTCTGTCTTTCTACATATTTGCACATTTGATCCTGTTATTACGTTATTTTGGTTGTGCTGTGTAATGAGTAGTGTTTGTTTTTTTTAATTATTATTTGGAGCAGGTGCATGAAGCATTTCTTTGTGAATTATACAATGCATGAACGTGTGATAAAGAAAGTGATTTTATCCTTCTATTTGTAAGGTGGCGGTAACGCACATCAAATGCTGAAATTCCACCCGTTATTAAACCAACGACGAAGAAAGGTCGGCTTTTCCGATGGGAGGGCGTGGCCAGCTGGTCTCCGCCCACCTCCTGTGGCTCACACTTCACGAGAATCCGAAAGATCGGCTTCGGAGGGGAAATACGCTGTTAATCATCAACTTCATCGTGTTGGAGTTTTAATGTGACGACTTCGAAACCTAAACATTAAATGGTAAGACGCTTGATTATTACAAACGCCGCGAAGTGTCAACAATTGCGTCGAGTGGATTAATGCTTATAAAATGTAATCATTTGTTATGGGATCGGTTATACTGAAAGTAAACGTAAGGTTCGCTTTTCGCGATCAGTTCCTGGAGGCAGTGACTGACATCCATTAAAAAAGAAAAATAAAATAAATAATATATATATGTATATATATATATATATATATATATATATATATATATATATATATATATATATATATATATATATATATATATATATATATATATTAAAATTAAATTAGTTTGGTGCTGTACACGCACTTCATGCCTTTACAGAAACGTAAACATTAAGTTTGGAAAGACGTAAACCCCGGAAGGCCTCTTGCATAAATTGTCTTATTGATTTGCGTCATATTTGTTCATATCTCTGAACTTGATGTTGTTATTTGGTGAGTTAACATGTTATGGTGGTAAAAATTAATACTTATAATTAATAATGATAGTAATAATAATAATAATACTCATCAGTTGAAATACCGATCATGGTTTTTATTTTATTTTTAGGAAACGTACTGCTTTAAAATAGCTCTTACTTCTGAGTTTACATAAGCTTCTATGCCTACGTGACTCCGGCCAATACAACAGCTGAGTCACTTGAATCTTGATTTGTCTGTCAGTGATCTGGCCCAACATGTCTAGAAGGAGATGGTCTAACTTCCTAAAACCAGTAACCTTTCCGGAACCACGCGAGGCCCCCCAGACACCAGGCGTCCATGTTTACCTTTTCTGGAGTAAAGAAGGGGAGAGGTACTTGTCCCACACCAGCGGGGATGTCACAGCTGAGGAGCTGTGCATCCTGGCTGCAGAGGCAGTAGGTGAGAGGACGGCTGAGATCACATCACAAAATCAAAGTTGCATGTATGTGTGTAACCTTATTATTTCTCCCATAGGGATAACACCACTGTGCCACGTGCTGTTTGCGTTGTATAACCCAGTGACGTGCTGCTGGTACAGTCCAAACCATGTTTTCAGTCCTGAAGAGAACTCCAACACGGTGCTTCACTACTGCATGAGGTTAGTCTATCATTGTGTAACACTGTATTTAGAAGAAGCGAGTGCACTGACATAAACTACCCGATTTCCTTCTGTTTAGGTTCTACTTTCGGAATTGGCATGGACTAAACGAGAAGGGCCCGCCGGTGTGTCGCCATACTCTCAAATCTGACACGGAGAAGGCGGGCACCCCTCTGCTTGAATTCACATCCTTGGGGTACCTATTTGCTCAGGTTTGTTCTTAACATTTTATTACGTCTTGTAACTGAAAGTGTATTGTGCGTGTGCTGACGTTGGTGTGGTATCTAATCTTTTTCGTGGATCATCTTCAAACCAGGCTACGCATGCATTTGTAAATGAAGTGATTCAAATTAAAGACATTGAGTCAGAAGAGGAACTAAGTCGCTTCAAAAATGAGAGCTTGGGAATGGCTGTACTTCACCTCTCATACCTCGCAGTGCAAACAGAGTCTTCCTTGCAGGAAGTTGCCGGAAAAGTCAGGTACTTGCTTTAGAAGGAAATGTGCAATTGTTTTTAACAGTTCTGATCATCAGTTATTACATTATTTTCCACTTTCAGCTTCCTGCAGTGCATTCCAAGGTCTTTCGCCAAACACATCTCCAGTAGTAACTTTCTGACTAAAATCAGGATAAAGCGAGTGTTTGCAGAATTCGTGCGATCCTTCCAGCAGCACACTGTGGACGAGAGGAACCTGAGCGCCCAGGAGATCATGTGTAAGTACATCTCCACTCTCGAGCACTTGGCTCCGAGCTTTGGCACAGAGACTTTCCCCGTGACCCGCCTGGAACTGAGGGAGGACGGGGAGGAAAGCAGCTCTTACTCCAACGCCCTCCGCGGCGAGTGTGTCTCGAAAGATGGCTTCATAGCTCCTGCCACGCACGAGATACAGGTCTCTGGCACCAAGGGGATCCAGTGGAGGAAGGTGTGCGCCCAGAAGGTTTGTCAAAAGATTGATTTTAAGCATACGGAGTGTTGCTTGTTCCACTGTGTTAAAACTTTAATTCACACACACACCTTCTCGACTTAGGCACAAGAAAACTCTTACTTCAGGAATGACTATCTGAACTACATGAGGAGAACAAAACAGAAGTCCGGCCAACCAAATGAGAACACTCCAGATAAATGGACGTCCTTCTGCGATTTCCCTGAAATAACTCACATAGCCATTACCGAAGCTAATGTGTGCATTAGCACTCAGGACAATTGCTGCATGGTGAGAAATCTTGTTTATCTTTAATGTAAAAGCTTTAATACATCAATTTAATTGGTAAATGTGCTTGTAATGCATTAGTTCAGTTCATCTCACGTATAATTGCTGAGCAATTGTTCAGCCTTTTAAATGTCTGGACTTCATATTACAGTATAAACGGATGCGTCGTAGTCTTATTTTGTGTGCTTTGAGTTTGACGTTTAGCTTTGGGCGTTTTGTTAAGTTTTAAATGTATGTGTCTGTAGGTGGGAGCTCTGATTGTAAGCTTGTTGTGTTTCTGTATGTGTATGTAGGAGGTACAGATGAACTGCAGCCAGGAGGCCCGCTCCTTCATCTCCCTCTTAGATGGATACTACCGACTGACTGCAGACGCCCACCACTATCTTTGTTGTGAAGTGGCTCCCCCAAGGGTAGTGCTGAGTGAAGCGAATCTACTGCATGGACCTATGAAGTGAGTTTTTCTTGCTCATGTAGAAACACATTCAGAGATAAACAGGCGATGGAAAAAGCAGTTGTGGGAGATGCACCATGAGTCCGCTGTTCTTTCAGTGATGACTTTGTGCGACACAAGCTGAAAAAGGAAGCGGCAGAGGAGGGCGTTTTCCTCGTCCGTTGGAGTACCCTTGACTATCACCGCATCATTCTTGCTGTGCTAAACAAAAACGAGGTATGTGGACACCTGCACTCTTCTCCGGGACTTCTTGCAGTGCAGATGTCGCATGTAAAACTATTGTTTTGTGCCCTTAGAATGGATTGGCGCCAGGCCACAAGCAGTTTCGCATCCTGCAGAACGGTTCAGTGTTCTGTATGGAGGGCTGGGACCGAGAATTCACCAGTCTGAAGGAGCTCACCGACAGCCTCAAGAACTTTGTGCTCAAGTCCGGATCTGACAGTTTTACTGTCAAAAAATGCTGCTTGCCGAAACAAGGAGGTTCGCTTGTTAAATGTATCAAATATCGTGCCGCTTTACGCCATCATTTGCATAAGATATTAAGGCGTTAACCAAAGATTGTCCGTGTCTGTTTGTTGTTTGAAGAGATATCAAACCTACTGGTGAAAAGGCAAGATGCTGATCATCGCGCTCGCTCTGAATCCATGTCTCTGAACCTGACCCAGCTACGCTTTCACCAGATCAAGGACAAAGAGATCACGCAGGTGGGGTGATCCATGTCTCGCTTTTTTGGCCGCACAAAATGTGTGCCGTCTAATCTGACCAGTTGGGTGTTTTTGTTGATTAACAGCAAGTCCATTTGGGTCGTGGCACCAGAACTAACATTTACTCCGGGCGCCTGCTGGTGCGGGGAAGAGACGACGATGACGACGTGGAGTTCAACAACAACTTTGCTAATCGCAAAGGCATTCGAGTGGTGCTCAAGATTCTTGACCAAAGCCATAAAGATATTGCTCTAGTACGATTTTTGTTTTTAACATATTGTAAAATTATTAAAATCACTTGGTGGTCAATATTCATGCTTGTATGTTTTTCTTTTTCCATCTATGTTAGGCATTTTTTGAAACTGCCAGTCTCATGAGCCAGGTATCCCACAGTCACCTGGTGTTTGTCCACGGCGTATCTGTGAAAGGATCTGAAAGTAAGAGCAGCAACGTTTCCACCTGCATGCACTCACTTCTGCTTTCAGTGACTTCCTCATTTGCATTTATCTGTCACAAAATGTGCAGTCTTTACTGTTAAATTCATGAACAATGACGCCGATGTAAAACTGCACTCAGCTCATTCGTTTTTAGACACTTTCTTTATATTCCTTGTGGCTTTTTCAAAAGTCTAAATTAGCAAAAAAAAAACAGAAACCTCCAAAGTTTGGTAATGATATTGTTCAGTAGCAGATTGATCTGCTGAAAAAAAAAAAATTCTATTACTAAATGCCATCAGGCAGCCATGGCAACCGTGGTGCTGTTCATGTCTCTGCAACCCAAACATGTTGTTCCAATAAGTCCTGGTAAAGTCTTCAGTCTTTCAAAATTAGTTATCATTGGGTTCCAGGTGATGTAGAAAAGGCCTGTGGACCCGCTTAAGTGAATGTTTTATCTTTTACAACTGAAGACAAAGCATCAGATCAGTCATGATCAAAACTACCCCAGGCCTGGGCATGACCAAAACTACCCCAGGCCTGGGCATGACCAAAACTGATCCAGGCCTTGGCATGACCAAAACTACCCCAGGCCTGGGCATGACCAAAACTACCCCAGGACTGGGCATGACCAAAACTACCCCGGGCCTGGGCATGACCAAAACTGATCCGGGCCCGGGAATAACCAAAACCGATCCGGGCCCGGGAATAACTAAAACTGATCCGGACCTGGGCATGTCCAAAACCGATCCGGGCCCGGGCATGACCAAAACTGATCTAGACCTGGGAATGAGTAAAACTACCCCAGACCTGGGCATGACCAAAACTGATCCAGACCTGTGCATGACCAAAACTGATCCAGACCTGGGCATGACCAAAACTACCCTAGACCTGGGCATGACCAAAACTGATCCAGACCTGGGCACGACCAAAACTGATCCAGCCATGGGCATGACCAAAACTACCCCAGACATGGGCATGACCAAAACTACCCCAGACCTGGGCATGACCAAAACTGATCCAGGCCTGAGCATGACCAAAACTGATCCAGGCCTGGGCATAACCAAAACTGATCCAGGCCTGGGCATAACCAAAACTGATCCAGACATGGGCATGACCAAAACTACCCCAGACCTGGGCATGACCAAAACTACCCCAGACATGGGCATGACCAAAACTACCCCAGACCTGGGCATGACCAAAACTACCCCAGACATGGGCATGACCAAAACTACCCCAGACCTGGGCATGACCAAAACTGATCCAGGCCTGGGCATGACCAAAACTACCCCAGACATGGGCATGACCAAAACTACCCCAGACCTGGGCATGACCAAAACTGATCCAGGCCTGAGCATGACCAAAACTGATCCAGGCCTGGGCATAACCAAAACTGATCCAGGCCTGGGCATAACCAAAACTGATCCAGACATGGGCATGACCAAAACTACCCCAGACCTGGGCATGACCAAAACTACCCCTACTAAATTGCCCCCATACCACCTGTATCTTAGAATGTTTCAGATTAAAGTGGATTAACAAACGAAATGAACTCCATGTGTAAAAAACAAACTATTAAAAATATAATAACTGTCTTGGGTTCAGACCATTTGTCTTTTTTTTTCATTTAAACTTTTCTCTACATTTCCATGTCTTCCCTTTTTTTCTCACTTATGTTTGGGTTGTGCAAGCCAAGCGTCTCAAAGTTTTTCTCCCCTCCACAGACATCATGGTGGAAGAATATGTGGAGTTTGGGCCTCTGGATGTTTTCCTCCGCAAAGAAAAGGCCTCTGTGACTGCTCAGTGGAAATTCATTGTTGCAAAACAGCTCGCCAGCGCCCTCAGTTACCTTGTGAGTGCAAACACTTGGTTCTTGTCATGTACTGAGAATAATATAATTCGCTTATACCTAGAAATCTCTGCTATAATTATAAGATATATGTAATATATGTCAAACAACCTGGTGAGCTACATTTTTCTTGACTTTGCACCAATTTTTGAGCTGCTGCCCTGAGGAAGGATATTGAGTAATTTTGTTATCATGACGAGTTTTAAGATAAGTGCTGAAGAAGAATTTATCCAATCATCTAGCCTTAACATCAGAGATGCATCTGAATTTTATTACGCAACCTCTGGCTGTAAAGCCTTATTCAAGAGGCAGCACCTTGTATGTTACTCATAAAAAAAACAAACTATGATGTGAAACTGAAATGAAAAATTGTCGATGAAAATTGAGATCTTAAGAAACTGCTTCTTTATATTTGGTGGTCACCATCAAATACTTATGTATCCGTCTGCATCTGGAAGAGTCATCCCATCTTTGTTATTCCAGGAAAATAAACGGCTCGTTCATGGAAACGTCTGTGCCAAGAACATTCTGGTAGCACGCTGTGGTCTAGAATGTGGCACTACTCCTTTTATCAAGCTGAGCGATCCAGGGATTGCCCTGAATGCCCTCACACGGGAAGGTCAGTAGCTGCAGCTCAAGGCACCCAAACTTCTAATCAGATGAACTTTCACATGAAAACCTCTCAACTACCTTCAGATGTTCTGAACTTTTACATATTCAGTCAGATTTCAGAAACAGGAAGGCTTGACAAGACCACTTCCTGTGACCCGTTTCCTGTTGTCTTGTACTTTTGCTGTACTAAAAGTTGTTTTTGACTATCTGAAAGGAAAAAAGAAAAAAAAGAAAAGCCCAAAAGCCCAGTAGTGTCATTTCAATCAATAAGTGAACATGACAAAAAGCAGATAAAGTAAAAATAGAATTATTTGTAACCTAAGTAAATATTAATTCTGTTTTATAGAGTTTCTTTCTCTTTAATGAGGAGTTCTCCCTATTTCTTACTTTCCAAGGGTTTTTATTATTTTTATTATCTCTTTTCTGCACTGCAGAGCGTTTGGACCGTATCCCGTGGATTGCCCCCGAGTGTATTGACAGCGGTGCACCGATTGGCAGTGCTGCTGACCAGTGGAGTTTTGGTGTGACATTGCTCGAAATCTGCAACAACGGTGATCTTCCCATGAGTGGCAGCACGCTGTCCGAAGTGAGCCCGTATTGCGACTGGGACCTGCACCTTTCAACCCCCAGCCAAAAGCTTGACTTGTCCCGAATGTACTTTCAATGCCAAGTTCTAACTCTGCAACCTTTCCGACCCCGACAGAAAGAGCGCTTCTATCAGCAAAAGGGCTGCCTCGCTGCACCGTCTTCCCAGGAGCTGGCCAGGTTCATCAGCATGTGCTTGACCTACGAGGCCGAAGAGAGGCCGTCATTCCGCACTATTCTCCGAGAGCTCACAGAACTCATGCTAAAAAGTCAGTCTTTTACCTCCTGGTGCCTCTGTTTGTCTCAACCAATTTCAGTGCAAATAACGATCTAATTTATGTTTTTTCTTTTTTTCCTGTGTTCCTCTAACAGACCCTGTTATATCTCCCAGCGACACTCTCCCGCAAACAGACCCGAGCATATTCCAGAAACGCTACCTGAAAAAGATGCGGGACTTAGGAGAAGTGAGCTCATGCACCACACCTGTATTTTTCTTTTCTTTTGTGTGTTCAAGAGAGGAATCTGGAGCTCACTGCTTTGTCTTTGCAGGGTCACTTTGGGAAGGTAACTCTATATACGTATGACCCAGCCAACGATGACACTGGAGAGCTGGTGGCAGTGAAGGCCTTGAAGCAGGACAATGGTACAGTACCAGAGGGCTGGATGAAGGAGATTGAGATCCTGAAGTCCCTCTATCACTGCAACATTGTCAAGTACAAGGGCTGTTGCACTGAGCCAGGTGAGTCTGGAGCCATCCTCACTGCGCTGTAAAGATATTTGCTGAAAAGTAGGTCAACATAGTCTGAATGTGCAAAAGTAGTGTTTGCTCCGTGGTCTAAGTTGTATTTCTCTGTGGACTATTGAGGGAATTGATTGTTATCCCTGCTGATCTGGTGTAAACACTTTTTTCATTGTATGTCAATAGTCTGAGCTTTCAACACAGCACGCTAAGCAACATCGAATCAATATGAAGTCAGTGAAAGATGCAAACACTGGTGCATTGTGAATTTACAGGAAGACGAGAGGTACAGCTGATAATGGAGTACCTTCCCCTGGGGAGTCTGCGAGAGTACCTTCCCAAAAATAAAATCGGTGTGCCCCAGTGCCTGATGTTTGCTCAGCAGATCTGTCAGGTGAGTTTAGATGGTTACGTGTTTTGTCCTTGGGCTGTTGCTCATGCCTTGCAGGCTTAGTTCTGCTAACTGCTGTGCAATTGATCGGGTGTCAAGTTGTGTTCTTCTTTACTCAGACGTTGCTTCTCTAATTTATTTCAGTACAACATGACACCTCCCGTAAACTGACTGCAGCCCAGCTGCCTCATGAGGATACCCCTTCATGTTAATGTTAAATCTCAATTTATACAATGAAGCTTTTTTTAGTATAATGTTCATTCAGTTCTTCTGTTTAAATGGAGTAGTTCTAGTACATCAGTCTTAATTTACACTTTTTTCTATCCAAGAAACCTGATAACTTTCCTCCAGAAAAGTTATAAACTGTGTAAAATTGTAGTAGTGAGGCTATAATTAATCACTGCTTTGAACTAAAATATTCAAGTCAACAATCTGACATGTTTACAGTCTAGTCCGCTTGTGTTGAGCAGACGGGATGTTTATAATGTTCACCACATTCGTGTTGAAACATTGAAACACATCATGAACCACAAGAGACCTGAGTTTGTTGAGGAAAGTCACAGCCTTTTTAGGTCTCTGGTAGCAAATTAAATCATCGCTGAAGCGCCAGGTGTTAAAAGTCAAGAGATCTGAAATGTTGTCATTCATACTCGAGGCAGCATGAACGTGCTCATGGTGCTCCGGGGTTTCATGGTGGTTTATTTTGGTGTTGACATTCCCTGTACGCACAGAGAGAAAACCTAGGCAAAGGAATACCTGTCCATGTAGTTATTTTATTTAAATCTTTTTTCCAACCCGCTCAAACATTGCTACTTGTAAAGATGCAAGCCTCCATGCAACCATGGTTAAAAATGACGCTCGTTCATTTTAAATGCACATTGCATTGATCCTTTTTTAAGGGGATGGAGTATTTGCACTCAAAGCGCTACGTGCATCGAGATCTAGCTGCCCGCAACGTCTTGGTGGAAAATACCAGCTTGGTGAAGATTGGGGACTTTGGTCTGACAAAGTACATCCCCGAAGGAGAGATCTACTATCGTGTCCGCGAGGATGGAGACAGTCCAGTGTTCTGGTCAGTTTATGCAGCACTTAAAAGTGTTATTGGATACTTTGCTGTGTTGCTTTGGCATTTAATTTTTTCTTTTCTTTTCATATAGGTACGCCATTGAGTGCTTGAGGGAGTATAAATTTTCTTTTGCTTCTGACATTTGGTCCTTTGGTGTTACGCTGTATGAGATCCTGACCCGCTGTAACAGTCGCCAGAGCCCTCCAACAGTACGTTAAAAGCCTAAACCTGCATGCTTCTGCAAGAATCTGCTCAACTGAGTAGGCATTGCTTATGTTTTTCTTTTTCTTTTTGTGTTTTTTTTTTGCAGAAGTTTGCCGAAATGATGGCGCCAGACCGAGAGATGAACGTGATGCTCCTTGTGCAGCTGTTGGAGAAGAATCAGAGATTACCTTGTCCCAGAGACAGCCCCCATGAGGTAACTTCAGATACCCAGGAGACAAGATTAACATTTTATTGGCATTAAGGCTGACCTAGTTTTATATTTTTTTTAACCTTTATTTCTGCTGTCAACAGGTGAAGTTGTTAATGGAGCAGTGCTGGGATACAGATCCTGCTGAGCGCCCGTCATTCAAAGATCTAATTGAAAAGTTTGAGGCTATCCGAAAAACCCATGACTGGCAATTTAACTCAAACTTCTCCATGTCTGAGATCTGCTGATGGAACTGCGTGAAGATCAGCTTGACTCCTTGTCATCACTTTGGCAAGCCTGTATCATGAAGTAGCTCATGATCTGCCTTCTAGTGTACAGTTACTGTCTGTTTATAGAGATGTCTATATGAATGAATGGAAAATAAATATGAGCATTGCTGTCATATATAACAGTAACACAATAAACTCAGTCTGTCTGTTTTTGTGGCAAAATTCCCATTAACTAAGTTGACAACTTATGAGTGCCAGCTTGTTTGTATTATGTTTTAAGTATACATGTTCATATATCACAGTAGTATTACATGTTTTTGTTGTTTTTTTATTTTAAACTGGGGATTTTTTAAATTTTGTTCCCTGTTTAATTCCTGTACAATTTTAGTCTTTGGTAACCTTGCATGCTGTTTTTGTAAACGTAAGAACAGATTCAAAATCTAATAAATAATTTTCCACCTGTGCTTTTATTAATGACTAAAAGATCGCATAGTGATGGATACAGACTGTGCACCGGTTGTCATATCAGTCAGAAATAAAAAAAATACAGACATGTTTTTAAGAAGTGCTTCGGGCTGCACAAGAGTTATTTCTGCACTTAAAAAAAAAAATGATGCAATTACAGTACAAGTTAGTACATGTCTGCACAAGGCTGGAGTAGGCTTGAAAAAAAATGTGCGAATACTGCACGCTGACGGTAACACAGCAAACAGGTCTTTCCACTCACCAGTAAAGCTCATTGCTTTGTCTGGACAAACTAACCATGTAAAGCTGGGAGTGTCCACATGCGTAACATTAGTAAAGAACCATCTAAAAGCAACTAAATATAGCATTCATATAACATGACTGTTTGTGCCAGTTACTCAACTAGGCTGGTATGTTAAGAACAGTTAGAGGAATACCTTCGACCGTCATGGTATTTGTTTTTAATGTGTGATCCAACTGAATCGTCAAAACCAGGAAATCTACAAGCTGCACAGAGGCGCTGCAGCCTCCAGGTTCGGACTTTATTTGGACACCTGTGTTTCTTGCTTGCACAGCGATGCCCTCTAGAGGCAAAGATATGGTAACTGGACAAAGGTACAATTTTCCCTGTATAATGAAAATGCAACTGTCTGTATTACGGGGCTTCTGCAACGACCCACGTTAGAGCAAGAATAATTTAATTCGGCATCTGCTTTAGTATTTCACAGACGACAATTTAACTAACAAAACAGATTCTGCATGTAATTCTTTCTTATATAGTGCCATAGATAGACACAATAACAGGCACAAACAGTGGGAAGAACTGCACATATGGATAAATATACTGATAAGATGTATATCTTGCTCGTAGCTATAACTTGATACTTAAAGCTGTAACTGGCTGTTATTGGGAACACTTCTTCTGTTTCTTCATTTAATTGAAAGTGTATAATATAAAATAATCATGTCACAAAAATTTTTTTTTTCAGGATTGAAGAACAAAAGAACAATAAGCATTTGTCTTTGCCTCTTACTCGTTTGAAATTGTTAAATCCCCCTTTGGATAAAAAACAAGAAATTGAAATTCAAAATATGCCTGAGAATCAGCAGTGAAAAGAAACATTTTTTGAAAAATAAAATTATCTATGTCTTAGAGTAGATCTTTGAGTGTTGAAACAGATTCGCAAATCTAAAACTCCAGCAAAAACACAACCTTGTCACTTTGTTTGGAACTGCCAAGGTCTGGAAATATGTCAGTCGTTCAGATTTGCAGGGAACTAGTACATCTCACACCCAGCTCAAAGTTGAATTAGATTTCTCTTATCTCCTTTTGTAAATCTCAGCCCAATGTTATATCTTGCTGCCTTTGCCGCAGCTCTGAAGTGGATTCATAGCTGTGGCGCTGATTTCCAAAAATTGCTTACCGCGTGGAAGAATGAAATAACGGAGTCAAGTGGCTATCTTTGAACTATTACTATTTATACTTTAGTATGTGGGAGGCTGTATGTATGGAGGGTTCAGTATGTACAACCTCATAATATAATTCATGGTATTTAAAAAATCCAAATTAAATTTACATACGGCTTTGCATATATCAAATTAGTAATGTCGTTTATTGATGCTTTAAAATTAAGAGTAAAGATTTTAGAGTTTTCTTTTGCAGCATTTTGCGTGGAACACTCTGGCCCCGCCCTTCCCCGTGTGTTGCGTCGTAGTCATGGTGAATGCGTCCCTTTCTCGTCCAATCAGAAGAGGCGCTGGGGCCATGTGTGTATTGTTTAAACTGCTCAAATCGGACGGAGTTTTCAGACCGATAAAACTTCCAGTAAAGTGAGTGATGGCGGCGGCCGTGTCTGTTAGCACAGCTGGCAATGAAAAAAGCACAGACACCGGGCCCAGTTTTACTCGTCTTCCACCAAACGCAAATTACGACCTCGCTGCGGATCAGGAAAATTGGTCGGCCGGAGACCGCCGGATCTCTGAACTCGTACCCGGAGAAGAGGACGTGACACCGGGACGCGAGTGGCAGCGCAGAGTCGAGGAGGACCTGACATCACTGAGCCCCGAAGAGATTGAGAGCCGCTTGGAGAGAACTCGCCGGGAGTTTTACAACCGTCGGAAAATAATCATAAAGAACCTACCCTCCGACATTACCAACCAGGTATGACTTTTAAAAAAGTTTGATAGTTATGCGGTGGCTAACGTTAGCTTAGCTCGTGCTATCAGTGTTAGCCCTTGTTGGGGGGCATTAAAGTTGTTGATGGATGTTACTAAATGGCATTTAGGACCCGTTTTAAAGTAAACACCCGAGTTAATGGCAGCCATTGATATATATATGATAGCATTGTTGTTTTTGTTTAATCGATAATGTAGGTAATTAACCCAAACTTGTTAGGGTTTAAATGCCAGGTGGTCATAACTGTCAAGTCATTAATGGCCATCTGTGGCCCGCGTGACCTGCCAGTAGAGAGCCGCTTCAGCAACTTTCATTTCGCCCCGCCTTTTCAAGGCGACAATCCCAATTGTCGGCGATGATAATGTGTGGTTTTAGAAGAGCGAGTGTCCAGTTATTAACGCCGCCCGGACTCGTCTGTCTGCCGGGGGTTTTGGTCGCGATGCTACCGTTTCGAACGTGCTTGACTCGTGCGGAGCGGCGGGCCTGCGGGCGGTACCATTGTTCCCCGACTGGGGGGGCTTTGCGGGAGTTCGAGATGCGAGTTCACGAGCAACAAAAGGTGGAAGGCGTAAAGACAAAAAAACGTGTCAGAAAATGCGAGAGCGCGTCACCATTCAGTTGTGAATGGGCAAAAGCAGGGCAGAGCAATTTCTCCTATAACAATGAGGGAGTTATTCAACTCCCAGTCCTCCAGCAGGTGCACATGGTGCTAATTTCCCAATGACATTAAAAGTTTATCTATCTATCTATCTATCTATCTATCTATCTATCTATCTATCTATCTATCTATCTATCTATCTATCTATCTATCTATCTATCTATCTATCTATCTATCTATCTATCTATCTATCTATCTATCTATCTATCGTTAATTAATACATTGAATGTATTGACTTAATCGTCTTGTCTTATTTTTTTTTATTTCCAGGAGGTCCATGAGCTGTTGGGCAGCTATGATCTGAAGTACTGCTTTGTTGACAAATACAAGGGCACAGGTTGGTCTTTGTCCATTTTACAAATCGCAGTTAAGCAGTGAAGGGTAACAGTGGCTCAATCATACTTACAATTTTCCTTCAGGGATCAATAAATGCTGTAGTAACTGTCATCACAGTTGTGGCTCTGCGTACAAAGGTTCTCCTGCTGTGGTTTGTGTTGCAGCAGATCTGAATAAAACCTTTTGACTGAAGTGCTTTCTGTTGTTCAGTCACTGTGTAGTGAAGAGGATGCTCAGGGTTGTCCATTATGTTTTTCATTTGTGCAAAGAATGATGCTGTATAATAAGTGCTAGAGGCTTCAGAACAGAGCGAGCAGGAGGACCAGGAATAAGTCAACTTTATGTGCTTCTAACTTTTTAGAAGAGCTCTATTTGATGATGCCATAATTTGTTATACTATGTTTAATTTATTAAAAAATGGTTTCTGACTTATGGTTTACGCTGAAGGAAAAAGGAACAACTATTTTATGAAACAAGTTCTTAATGCAAACTTGCAAGTCCCAAAAAAAAGAGTCTGCAAGTAGCCAGTGTGTTCCAGAAGTACAAAATAATGGGAGTCATACAGATACTGAGTGGTTTTGACAAGCGGCAGGATCTCACTTGTGACAATGTTGCACTGCATTGTCATCAATTCAAATGCACCAGCATCACTGGTTTCCTGGTGATGTGCATCCTCATTCAGACGAGAGACTTGATAAATCAAGCTTTGGTTTAGATTAATCATTTGAAATGATCTTGCTCACAGACAGAGTAATATTTCTCTACCAGGTAGCTGAGAAAAGAGAAAAAAAATGGGTCAAGTCTGGCAAATTCAACGTACGTCTGGTATTTATTAAGCTGTAGTTTTTAAAAAAAGCAGTGTCATGGTTTTTCCACAACATCCGACTGTTGCATTGCTATTAACACAAACACATTCAGGTCGAGTGTTTTGTTTACATGTCAAGGATGCTCAGTCAGTTGAAATGCCTCATATTCTTTTTAGTCTCTATGACAACTAGAGTAGTAGGAGTAAAGTTGCGCTGTCAGAACTTCATTTTTTTTTCTTTTTTTATTACTGGCACTGTGCCACCAGCATGGCTTTATTTAATTGGAAGTGCTGAGAGAGAAATGGTGTCAACAACAGAATTTGTTCTTTGAGGCTTTTTGTGTAGAAGATTTGCTCTATTTCTTTGTAGTGGGTGAAGAAATGTCTCACACTCTCTAAACTGAGTCTCTATCTTCTTCTCTCTCTCCACTCTTTCCATCACACTCAGCATTTGTGACGCTGCTCAATGGTGAACAGGCCCAATGTGCCATCAAAGAGTTCCACCAGCACACGCTGCGGGACAGGGAGATCTCCGTGCAGCTACAGCCGACCGACGCTCTGCTGTGCATCGCCAACTTGCCCCGAGCCTTCACCCAGCACCAGTTTGAGGAGCTAGTGCGACCCTTTGGCAACCTGGAGCGCTGTTTCCTGGTTTACAGTGCCTCAACGGGGCATTCCAAAGGCTATGGCTTTGTGGAGTACATGAAGAAGGACTCTGCAGCCAGAGCAAAGTCGGAGCTGTTGGGAAAGCAGCTAGGTTCCCGCATGCTTTATGTCCACTGGACTGAAGTGGGCTCACTCACTTACCCACTGCTGCATTCAAAATGTCTGTGCGTGGACCGGCTGCCCCCGAGCTTGCTGACGGCTCAAGATCTCCGCAACGCCCTGGCTGATACCCACACGCCAGTCTTCTGCCAGGTCAGATTTGCCACTCGCAAGCACACTGCTACTACTCACGAAATAAATGACATGAGAATAAGAATTTATACTGAATTAAGTTTACATTTAGATTAATCAACCCTTTTAACAGAACACTTGCACATTCCCTTTTTATCTCTTCTGTCTTTGGTGGTTTATTTGTCCAGTAGCTGCTGATTTTATACGTTGTAAAACCAACGAAAAGCTGCTGGCGCTTGAATCTTAAATGCTCCAGCATCATGTTGGCCCCCAGGTTGTAGGGACTGATTTACACAATGTGCCACAGTAGAAAAGAACTTTGAAATTGAAATATTCTCCATCTTTGATCCTCCATTACCTTTCATCTTTACCCCACTTTTTATTTGACCACTCAAACTTTCTGTAGCAGTGACAAATGCTGGTTTCTATGGTGCTGACCACCTGACTCCCTCAGGTGGTGTCATTCAGCAGGCTTTTCTGGAATGAGAGAGATTGGTGTAGTTAAAAGTGCAACAAGCATGGAGGTAGTTCTGTTTTTATTTCCTTGATCTTTAGAGTGATGTGAAAGACATAATTTATAATTGAGAACTATGATAATTTAAAAAGAAACGGTACTAGTTTAGAACAAGTTTTGAGTGGCTTGTTTATGACTTTACGGAATCTAGAGCTATTAAATCCCAGGCCACATCGAGTGACTGATAGCCAGAGAACAGATAAAGCAATAATAAATAAAACTCTGGACCAAAGAGTGATTCAGTAATAACTATAAGACATTTTAGGATGGGAGCCTGAGGTTTAACGGCAGTCTGAGGTTTAACGGCAGTTTCTCCACAATCATCAATGGTTAATGAATTTTAAATTAAAGGCTGTTGCGTGAACTATGTGCCTAAATTAAAAAAAGGGGGGGGGGGGGGGGGGGGATTGGGGCTTTTACAAAATGAGCCACAGTGTTGTCAATAACCTAGAAAAAGTTAAGTCTTGACTGAATTTGCTTTTAAAATGCAGTTTGGGCTGATGCAACAGTTTTGTTTGTTTTTTGTGTTCATGTTGTTTTTTTTTATTTTAGCTTTAACCTCCTACAAGACCTAAGCTCTTGTCTGATATTTTTATTTCTTGTCACTTCAGCTGAGAAATGATGGTGTGCATGCATGCGTGTGTGTTAGTGTGCATGCGTGTTAGTGTGTTGACATCCTGGGTCTTAGGATGTGAAATTCCACACATCATGCAAAACTATATTCTGATCATTATAAGTGAAAACAAGACCAGATGTTTCTTGTGTATACAGCAGACATTGCATGTATTGTAAGCATAAGTTCGGCATTTATGCATGTAAAATTATTCTGATTTAGTTAATAATTTTAAATTTTTATTTATTTGTCTAATTCAGTGCATTTGTATTCCTCTAAGCAGTTGGCCCAGGGACAAGATGGGAGTTTCCGGCGTTTTGCTGTGTTGGAGTTTGCCGCTGCAGAGATGGCTGAGGAGGCACAGCGATTTGCAGATGGCAGGCTGCTGGGCGGGACACACATCAGGGTGTCCTTCTGTGCCCCCGGCCCTCCAGGAAGAAGCATGCTGGCTGCTCTAATTGCCGCACAGACCATGGTATTACCATTAAATTGCAATGCCTTGACATATCCCAAGGTGTTGCTTGACCAGTTGTTGCTCTTGTGCTGAATCATTGTCTTATTATTCCTTTTTTCAGGCTGTGAACAGAGGTAAAGGTCTCCTCCCTGATCCCACAGTCATGCAGATCCTCACAGGTCTCAATAACCCCACCACCCTCAAGATGCTGCTCAACCCCCTTTCACAGGGACACAAACAAGGTAAGGAGTTTCCAGCTACTGCTTTCTCCCGTGATTTCAATTCTTGTATTTGCTCCAAAGTTGCAGATCTTAGTTGTTTTTGTTTTATGCACAGGACTCCTTGGGGCAGCCCCTGCAATGCCTCTTCTAGCCAACCCTGCACTCTCAGCTGCCTTGTTCCAGCTGCTCCTCCAGAACCAAGCCAAGGCCCAGCAGGTACCGGTATCTTCCAGTCTCTGCTGCGACGCGTTCCTCCCTGGTGCTGCATCATCCTGTTTTGATTCATCCTCTCCCACTCACATACACTTTCTCCTCCCTCTCTGTTCTGTCCCCGTGTGCCATTAGCAAGCCTTTCTGGGAAATCATCTTCTGTGGGCTCAGGTGCTGCACAATATAGAAAACCCTCTAGTGCTTGGTGTGAGTGATGATGGCGTTAAGTGTTTGGCTATCAAGTGTGTAAGGGTGGAGGGTGAGGTTATATGGCGCTCAGTCTTTTGATGTGAGTTGAAAACAGATTTGCCTGTCTTGGTAAGCTCTCGCTGGGAAAGTGAGTTTTTTTTAAATAATGACTTGTGTGGGGTGTTTTTTTTTTTTTTTTTTTTGAGTGTGCTGAGTGACATTGTAGGTGTGCTTTTCAGTGTGCCAAAATTGTAAATATCTAATTGAATGGTTAAACCGTGGTGCCATTTAAAAATGGCTATTTTCTGCATGAGTGTTGCAGCCCGGCTGAGTAACCCCACTTGTAACACTGCCCTCATCTTCGGCCAGCAGGCTGGACTTATTGGGGAGAATCCTCTGGCTGCTCTACCCGTCCAGCAGGGAGTCCATCTGCTCGGAGACGTCCCTCAAGGTTTGGCATCCGTCAGTTCCAGCCGGAGCTCCTTAAGCCACTAATGACATGATAAACATCTTTGCCCTCCAGTGTGTGTGTGTCAACTATTCCACTCCTGATGGTGTATTTTGTTGATGTTGCTATATTAACCGTAATTTTTAGACTACCCAGTGTGACTGGGTGTGTCTTCATTTGTAGTTCAAGAGAATAGAAAAAGAAAATGTAACTTTCCCAGTTAGCCCAGTAGATCAGATTTAAGTGCACTGATCAGTTAAAGTCATGTTTTCATTGGCTTTAGGTGGTGTAGTTCCAGGGCTGGGTCTGCAGACGGATCCTCGGCCCCCCCTAAAGCCAGTTACTCTTGGCAGAGGCATGCCAAGGGAGCAGGATTCCCCAACATCGGCGTGCAGCTTTACCCATACCTCCTCTCCCACCCTCCCAGGCATCGCCATGCCCCTGATGGGTGGCATGATGGGGGCAGATGGCCTCGCAGCACAAGGGGTAGGCTCCAGGTTTTTTTCCATAAGTTTTTTTTTTTTTTTCTCTCCCAGATAATTTCTCTTGTGTCCACCTTTTTAACCACTTCCAAGTGTGAAAGATGGAGGGGATAAAAAAAAAAAAAAAAAGACCAATTGTTTGTTTTTGTGCTCAGTTTCAGGCATCTACAATGGGTGATCTTCCAAAAGATGTGAACCTTTCCCACAGTGCCTTCCTCAACAGTGTCTCAGGTGACAATGATGAGTATTATTATTATTATTTTTTTTCTTTTTAGCTGAATATATCCAGCTTACATCTGCTACCCACACCCCTTCTCCTGGTTGCAGGATCCAGCTGCAGACCTCACCCCTACAGGAAGAGGCCTACGCTGAGTAACGTGTCCAACCAGCACACTCATCACAACGTGCAGCCAAATTACAACCTGCGATACCAGGATTCTTACAGCCCTGAATATCCTCCTCTGCACCAGGTAATGATTTATATTTGATCTCTTTGCCTGTGGAAAGTTGTTTGTGATTTCCGTTCTTATAGCATTAATAAATGCTGCTTTGCTACTCGTGACTGGCACATTGTTGGCCACTCAGAAGGCTGTGTGATGTAATGTGCTGTGATGCTCATCTGGTGTTTCTCCTCAGGATCCCCTGGCCCACTTGTACGAACAGCAGGAGAATCTTGATACTGGAGCCTTGGCAGGATTCAATCAGCAGGTAGTGTTGAGTCAGCTATTTTAAGATGGCTCAAGCACTTTTTTTTTTTTTTTTTTTTTTTTAATACCAATGGATTAAATGCATATCCCCCTGTAGTACATACTTTTTTAAACTTGTTGGAATTTCTGCAGTTCTCTCATCATCCCGACTACAGCGAGAGGTTTTCCCACTACGCTTACCCTCCCAGCCCACCCATGTCTTCATATTTCAGCTCAGGTCCTGAGGTTTCCAGTAACGGCAGCCTCCCACCAACCCACCTCAACAGGGTAAGCCAGAACCTTTCTATAATTGACGACCTGTGTTTTTGAGAAATTGATTAAGTGCCAGCACAAGGTAGAATTGGTAGAATAAAGTGGATTTCAGATTCAGGAATAAGTCAGCGTTCAATAATTAATTTCAAACTCTGAGTACCCGAGTAAGAAGTATTGTGAGTCACTGAGAGGTTGTTTATCCTCAGGCTGTGGGAATGCCTCCAGTGAGCCACACCAGCTACCCTCCAGGCTTCGGGAACCATATGAAGGTAATTTTAAGGCGGTTTGTACAGTTATTGCTCTTGCATAAGACTACTCTTCATCAACTGGTTTTTGGTCTTTCCAGACACCGATTGGTAACAACAAGCGCGTGTTCTCCCGGCTGATCCCATCTCCAGAGCCAAGCCCTGAGGGTGGCTACGTAGGCCAGCACTCCCAAGGCCTCGGGGGCCACTATGCAGACTCCTACCTGAAGCGTAAGCGCATATTCTGAATACAGCTTGCTGGAAGAGTGACCTTTGAACAGTAGGGATGCAGAGGTATCCCCTCTTAAGCACTCGGTAGCCCGGTGGTCCTTGGATTCTTCTGTGTGCTCCTGCGACTGACCCCTGAAGGACACTGAGGAGTGCAGCCTCTTCCTGTTTGGACAGTTGTAGCTCAATGGGAATTCTTTGTGTGGGTTTTTTTCCCTCCAAATGTTTCTTGTATTTTATTTTAGTGTGTTTATGTAAATTTAATGTTTTACCTTCTCCTTTTATATTTGGTTTTTAAATTTGTGTTTAATTTGTACATTGAGAAAACATGGTTAAATAGCAATTGAGTTTATTTTTCTTTTTTTTTTTTTTTCTTTTTTTCCCTCTTTTCTAAGTTATCCAAGTGTTGAGTGTGGTGTGTCAGCAGGATATACAGGTTGTTTGGCAAGTTTACAGTGGCAGCTGTATGCTGCTTTTTTTTTAAATGGTTGACGTCTCACTAAAGGGATACGGTCCACAATTTCAGGCAAAGGGACTTTCATAGTATTAACAAGCTTTATCTCAGAGGCTTTACTTTTTTAAACTAGCTCTTCTAACTCCATGTAAAAAGTTGCGTACTCTTGCGAGGGTGTTTTGTGTTATGGTGTGTGTGCCTCTCCCCTCTTTCTATCACTGGGTTGTATACTTTTGCTGTAAAACTATTTCTGGAATCGGGTATTTCCTCATCGCTTTAACATGCAGCTTTTGAATCACCAGTGACAGTTTAGTTGTATGTTACTGACAAAGTTACATGAGATTATGAGTTTAAGCTTTTTTTTTTTTTTTTTTTTCTCCTTTTTTTTCCCCCTCCTTTTTAGTTTAAAAAAAAAAAAAATCATTCTTCTTCTAAAGATTTACCTTTGCACGTTGCTTCTTGATCCACACCCTCCAACTTGTCTTACGGAGTCTGTTCTCTGCACCGGTTGTCGAAAGATGCACTTGGAGGCACAGGCCAGTCCTAATCTGTTCTCACCTGTAGAAGACGCCATTTCAAATCTCCTCTCACTCGTTTTGTTTAGGAGTCTAATATATTCTTTGTGTGTGTGTGTGTGTGTGTGAGATCTTGTTGCTTAGATGCATTTTTTTTGAATGTCTTAAAAACCCAAGCGCCACGCCGTAATGGTGGAGCTGCGGGCAGGTGCCGTGTGCCACCTGTTGAGCTGCCAGCAGACGGTGAATATGGGAAGATTTGCATTCTCATCAGCGAGAGGCTGAATTGGCTCCCCGATAAATGCATGGCAGCTGGAGGATGATGGATGGAGCCTGTGATCAAAGTTTTGCAGTAATGGTGGGAGATGTGTCTGTCTGGGGACATGCTAATGGAAGCTAGCGGCAGGTGATTGGTCAGTGACACGACTGTTTTGTGTGTGTGTGTGTGTGTGTGTGTGTGTGTGTGTGTGTGTGTGTGTGTGTGTGTGTTTTATTTAATTTTTTTTTTTTTTACTTTTATTAATTATCTGGTTGACAGTTTGATTGTGAAAACCCATTACCTCTGACTTCTGCTGGAAAATGCAGCTACACTTGAGCCTAAACCTTTTTTTTTTTTTTTTTTTTTTTTCCTCATTTTTATTTAATTTTTTTCCTGTGATTATCATCCTGCCCTGTGTTGGCTTCCATTTACATTTACAATTTCTGTTCTGTTATTTGCTGTGTAAATAGTTTAAAAAAGAAAAAAATTTTTTTGGAGTCCAAAGCTCTTGTTTTCCGCCTCTGATCTGGCGTTTTGAACATTTGCTGCTCATTGTGCTTTTTTTTTTTTTTTCTTCTTTTTTTTCCTTGTACGTTTTTGAAAGCTGGTGTGTTGACGAGTGGCACCACAGCGGACTGTTCATGTTGTGTATGGACCACGAGATGCAGCTGTACTGTAAAAGCAGTTTCACTGCAGGAATTTTGACTGCTATCCTCATCTGTACCACCATGATAGTCTCTGTCTGTCTGTGTGAGACGTATGCAAGTAAATGTTATTTAAACTCATCACTTTTGTGAAGTCCTTCAACAAGATGTGGATATATACATTTATTTAAAAGAAAATATATAAATAATCTCCCAATTTGAGTAAGTAAAGTCTGCTGCTGGCATGAAATTTAAAAAAAAAAAGAAAAAAGACAAATGACTGCAAAGGCAATTTCTAAATTTATGCTACACTACAAATCTAATGAGGCAACTAATGTGATTTTTTGATTCAGGAGAAGAAATCTATCAAATTTAAAATCAACAACCACAGTAGTTATTCAGGCTTGATTAGATGGGTAATAAACCAAAGTGTTCTTCTGAGTCAGCAGTGATCTGCATGCACAGTGTGTTTTTGTTTTTGTTTCTTGCCCTGTTGGTTCAGTAACCAACCAGAAGAATGAAGCTTCTACAACCTGGCAGGCAGAAGAAGAGATTTCAAAACATGGTAAGAGTTCCTGGCTGCACACCTGACTCTTATATCTCTCGTTTTGTTGCCCCACAAGAGGGGGGGGGGGCCTAAAAGGTCAAGCAGTGATGGTAATGTTTCGTGATGTTCCTACTGTAATGCTCAATAATTAATGAAATGTTCCTCCCAAGGCTAAGTGGTCTACGGTGTCCTTGCTGTGTTACTGTGTACTGGTACTGGCGGCGCACGCCTCTAGTGGGTATAATGTGCTCTCGGTGCTTCGTTGCTTTGAATGTGATCCATCTGAATGATAAGGAGGTTGTAGTTAAGAGGATCATTTATGCTCCCTGGATGGATAATTATTAACCAACAAATTCAGTAATCGGCTATAGAGGTTAACGGGTTGCTCAATGCATAAAACAAAAAAAATTACATTAAATATGCTGAGAAGTGAATTTAAACAAATCCTTTCTGTGCGACTTTAAGATCTATATTTGATTTAAAAAAAACAAAACAAACAAACAATGAAATTAGTTAATATGCCAGGCATATTATCAGATACACACTTTAAGATTTTCATGTTTAACATATCAGCCCATGAGACTAAAATAAATTTTACTTTTCTTTTTTTAAGGCTTTATAAATGCACTATATAGGAACATTTCAAGTGTTATATTTCAAGTGGTAGTATCAAAGCAGTAAATTCTTCAACGCTTAATACTATTTTTAAAAAAAAAAAAAAAAAAAAAAAAATGTTGATGCCCTTTCACGTGACAGCCCACAACCTTGACTTGAAGCCTTTCGGGCTTCATTGACATCTGGAAAAGATAAGCTTCTGCAGCAAGAAATGCATCTATGAAGAGCTTTTTAGATCAATGTAAAGTTAAGCAACACATGGCGTTTAACACTAGCAGAGATCTTTTGTTAATGGAGTATTAAATCAGATTGACATACTTTTATTACAAACGGTATGAAGTGAATTTAACAAACCCTTCGTGATGATGCTTGTAGGTAGGTACAGGCACTTCCCAGAATGACTATTTTCTTTCAAAATCTCTGCATTATCGAAAAACTTTTTAAACCCATATTTCCGCAAAACATTACAATAAATCAAATTTTCCTTGAATGGAGCAACCTACACATTTCTGTTGAGATTATGGGCCGTGGGGCGGCCCTCTTCCCCCGAACGCCTTCACACCAAGGTGCTAAAAGACCAGGGTCGTCTTCCTCAGCAGCCATCAGGCTGAGAGGCTTTGATTAGCTGCTGTTGTGTTCCCACTGAGCCCTGAGGAGCAGAGGTGCTGATGGAGGATTCCCCTGATGGTTAAAGCCATACAATACTTCACCGTTTCAAACTTCTGTTCATGACATTTCTAAAAGGAGCTGTGTTACTTTATGTTGGATCTGTCATGGCTTGAAAAAATAGAAAAGCTACTCCTGCTTTTGTTGTTGTTCTGTTTCAGTGGAAATGAGAATATTATAAAGGAGTTTTTCAGATCTGCTACCATTATATTAATGTTTCTCTCTCACCTTCTGGTTTTATTTCTGTTGTATTTATTTTTAATGCTTATGGCACCCTTGAATTGTGCTCAGCATACCTGCAGCCAGTCTACCCAGAGTTCTCGGAGGGATCCGACGAGGCTCAGTGGACGCTGTGTCAGACACATTTAGATTTCTGCCTTTCATTTTTCCACCCACACAGTTACCCTGCGCAGTTGCTGGTGAATGCTGCTGAAACCTGCAATTTCTTTTTCTTTTTTCTCTTTTTCTTTTTTTTTTTCTTCTCAAAAACATGGTTGAAGGAGGCAGAGCTCTGAAGATAAATCACTGCAGCATAATTTATCACAAATGACAAACATGAAAATACTGGAACAGTTGCTCTCCCTGCTTTTCTGTGAGGCGTACAAGCAAAAAATGTTAACCGCCTTTCACTTTATAGTCGCTCTTTATTGAAATTGCTGTTTTAGATATCAACACCGTAATCTACATGTAAAGCACACAGTACATTCCCATGCACAGTGATTTATTACAGCTTTATTTCAATGCACCAGTAACAAAGTGTAGCCAAATAGGGTATGCCACAAGAGCTGTTTATAGCAGGATTAGTCATAGAAAACAGCCCACTCCTCCTGTGACAGTCTATAAAACAGAAGAACATCTTGGTAGACAAGAAGAAAGCTACTAGTCTGCAATTCCCTCAAATCAGAGGAGGGAGAGAGCTGTTAAGTTTCATCGGTGCAACTGCTCGTAAACCTAAACAAGATTATAATATAATGGGGATTTAAATTCCAAGCCCCAACACATCCCCTTTCCTCGCTTTAAAGAGCTTGGGTTTGTTACACTCTTCATTTACATCTTTTCCACTCAGCCCTCCGTGTGACTGCATATCAAAAAATTAATAACCACTTCATGTGGAAAATAAAAGCGGTGTCCCCAGTGCAGTTTCATACTACTGATACTCAAAAGCAGAATGCAGTGCTTTTTTAGTACTGCACATTTAAATGTACTTTAGATTATTTCAGCCTTGGACCGTGGTTTAAAATCCCTTTCGAAGGTGCAGTTCTTGAATTGGCATTGAAAATCAGATGAACCTGGTTCAAACTTTCAGCTCAGTCTCCCTGAGCTTGCTGGAAGTTTCACCTTGAAAAACTAATTTCTTCTTCCTGTTAAATCAAAATTCTGTCCCGTATCACCCGGCTTAACATTGATGACTTACTTGTATCTTAAAAAGCACATTTCTTTCCTCTTATTCTTCTGTCCGTACTGTCTGCCCATTGTTGCCTCTACTCTACTCTAGATCAAAACATTTGAAATGTACTTTTCAAAGTTGAACTGATTCAGTGCAAATGTAAACCTAAACAGATGTAATTTTACTTTATAAATGTAAAAACATTTAATTTATTTATTTTTTTTCTTTTCTTTCTGCTAAAATAATATTTATTTTGCCTGACGCCAGCTGATGATCAAAAGTATGTAATTTCTGGGGCTGTTGGCGGTTACTTTTGCTTATTGATTTATTGTAGATGCTTAAATAAAAATACAATATAGATGGTGGTTAACAATGACTCAGCTTGAAAAGTTAAAAAGCATTTTTTTCCCCCAGGAAAACCACAACTTATTAATCTCACTAATGAAAGTCTGAAAGTGCTTTTTAGAAACTTGAAAAGCAACTTGTGGTCATCTTGATACTTCACTTCCATCTCCTATTGCCATTAAAGCTCCACAAAACCATTAACAGAAGTTCTTAGTGGGTCTGGAAGCTGGTTATCCTGTTGTTAGAGGGCTCATTGGTCCCCGGCTCGTCCCCAAAGTGGACACAGCCTTTCGTTTGAGAAGCAGCATTATCTCCTCTCCTCTTCAGCCTCCAGCATTTCATGGGGATCACAATGGTTGGAAGGAAAAATAAGAAAGTACTTGCTGCTATTGTGGTGCTACAGCTCTGCTTCGAAATGAGTTTTGAACCAGTGTGTGTCTGTGCTTTCGCCGACAATGAGAAAGACCATGTGAAATTATTTCAGGAGTCATTTTCACACTCTATAAATGCAACTCTGAAGAAAAATAATTGTTGTCCAGTTCAGCTGCATCTCGGCATGACTTCCTCACTGCTTCTGTCACGCAGACTTCCAAAATCTAACGTGTCCCATTTACTTTTCATCATCTTACACATGTGTAAACACAAATACAGGGCGTACACACACATGGACGCATACATGTTATCCGTTCGATGTTCCTCCGTGTCAGGAAAGAGGATTATTATTTCATGACCTTCCACTGGCAGAGAACGGATCCATTCCTCAGCTTTCCATTCAGCCTGACAAGTAAACTCCATGTGGGCCAGAGGCCAGACAGTCTGTTGATGGTCTTTCCTGCTGGATACACAGAGCTCGCCGCCGTCTGTAATTGGCCCTCAGCTGCAAAAGAGCGGTTTGCCCTCAAGTTTGAGTTTTAAGATCATTTCTGCACATATACATATTCGATCTTGTACGTGCTCCCACCAACCAACATTAAAATCAAAACGGCATGAAGGCACGAAATATGTTTTCCTACAGATTACACAACCGTCTTCTCCACGTGGACTGAGTAAGTAAGACTGCTTGGCACTTCAATTATTCCTCACAATATGAATGTATAACATGGGCAGCCATTTGGTGGGGTTGGTCATAATAAATCAGATTCCAGCTAAATGAAGTGCACAGCTGACTCGGACAAGAGGGGATTTTGTTTTTTTTCTAAACAGAAATGCCCCAGTCTGCACTGTGGCTCCGTCATCCACTACATCCCAATCTCATTCCTTTTGTATATAATTCAGGGAGCCAAAAATGCTAATGATTTAGTACGATTTTTGTTTCTGTGTCATCAAGTGGTGCTTCATTCCCTTTCAATAGCGTTTTATGCTCAAGTGTTAGCAGTTACACGGCGCCTGTTATTTTTGGAGCATCTGACATTTCCCCAAATGGAGGGGAATGAAATGTGCTTGCATCTCACAAGGAAATACTACCCATAGTCGCATTCCCGTGACCTGCAAGACTTTATCTTTTAGAGGTATGGTGAAAGCTTGGTCGAACGGCCTTAGACTGCATAAGCAGCACGATGTTTGAACATTTTTCCTTCATGTTTGGTCAAGGTTTCCAAAACAGAATAAAAGTAACTTCCTTTTTGTCAGTCTACAGGCAAAAAAAAAAAAAAAAAGTATCCTGGAATCCTCTTATTTCAACTCTGATGTAGACCGATGTAAATCATATGTTTAATAAGGCAGAAACTGTATTTTAGAGAGCAATTTCATGCAGCACACACAGGAGGTCTCTGATTCTGTTGGCTGTTTTAAATTTTAAAGGGAAGGTATTTTCAGGTAAATCTTCCTGCACGCTGCAACTGTTTGCTTTTTTTTTTATTTAGAAAAAAATACATTTCAAGGAAAAACAGTACAACAGACATTATTCTGTCAAGAAGACTAGTGAATGTCCAGCTATCCTGATAGAATGAAGATGTTCAAAGTTGTATGTATTTATTTATTTATATATATATATATATATATATATATATATATATATATATATATATATATATATATATATATATATATATATATATATATATATATTGGGTTGTATCAGGAAAGTAAAGCAACAAAAGAGTAACATCAGACCTCGTATAAAAAGGAGCTTGTAACATTTAAATAAAAACACAATGTGTGTGCTGTTCTTGAAGTCTGGGGGGAAAAAGGGAAAAAAAAACATTTCATTTTGTCAGACTTTTTAAGGTCAAACAATTTCTTATTTTTAAGCTCAGACAGTTTTAAATTATGTGGAAATCTGATGGTTGGAATGTGAAATCTGTGGAGAAATTGGCTGAAGGATAAGTTGCATTCCTGGCATCCCTTCTGTATATAAACCTTACAGTTACAGTTACTGATAACATTTATTAATTCAGTGCAGGGCTGTGTGCATTTGACCTGCACATCAAACATATACAGAAATATCAGAGTGTCTGACTGTCAAGACAAATTTATATCATGCAGCAACAGAGCCTGGACAGCTTGATGTTTTCAGTCTTTCATACTGAACCAATTTTAAAATCCAACAAGCAAGAAAATAAGTTCAGTTTCGCCGTTTTTTTTTTTTTGTTTTTTTTTAAGTTCACATGAGTGAATACTGCTAATATCAACCACTGACTTGAAAGACTGCTGACAAAATGCTTTTCCTTTCCACTTTTGCAGCTAAGTTCAAGTTTTGTTTTTCAAACTCATTAGAGCCTCTTTTTGTGGAAAATGTTTAATAATTAACTTATGTCATAATACAAAAACTCGAGTTAAAAAAAAAAAAGAGTAAAACAGATGCACTTTGTGTGAGCCAGAGCAAATGCTGCAAAATTTCAGCAAGATGAAATCCAAGAGACATCCATAAATACTCATAATTGACACAGATATGTTCTACTTCCTATGCAAAATTACTTAAACATTAATACAACTTTTAGTTGCTTGCTTCCAATGCATCTATTATCTATACCAGCTTATTCCTATTTAGGTTGATGGAGAACTGCTGGAGCCTCTCCCAGCTCTCCTGGAGCAGGGATACCCCCTGGACCATTGCAGTGCACCTTTTCTTACTTCTGTTGGGTAAGCATAATATCTTTAATAATTTTCTTCAAAATTTCTGTGCTTTTTCCATGTTGTTTCATTTTTTTTTCTATACGTTATTGTTTTGTCTGTTTACCAATGGTATATTGGTTTGAAATTTAATATCATAGCCTCAAAGCAATATTTCCTGACATAAAGTGAAAATACAGCGTTTTTCCTTCTTGCTGAATACACTGGAATGCAAGTAAAATAATGGATTATTTTTAACCTAGGGCAAAGATGGGGAAAAAAAAAATTGAAAAGGCACATTGACAACAGGGAAACAGCTCCTTAGAGTGTCAGTCTGTTTCTAAAGGCAGTAATTACTTTACAGCTAGAAACCAGACGAAGAGTCTACAACCTTACCGAGGCTGTGTTTGTTACGGCCATGCGCTTGTTTCTCAAAAGAACATAAAATCTAGGAGGGTTCTATCTGTAGAGCCCTAAATGTATTGTCAGTGTGAAGGAAATAATTGGATTTTTCAGGGAGAACTGGACAGACAGGTTCTTTTTCTTTCTTTTTTTCATTTACGGTAGGCTATATTCTTCATATTGTTCATCCATTTCTCTCTGGTCTTGAACTGCCCTCCTGTTTGAAGTTACCAGAGTGGAGGCATCACCTTCTGGGAGAAAAGACTGGGCCCCATGGAGAAGGTGGACTGTGAGGTAATTCTTAGTGACACCATCCCCCCAGTGTCGCTTTTCTCCTGTTAGGCTACAGCATGCTACACATCAAGGACAGCAGAATGTTTCCTCAACACTTTCCACAACTACTTACTATCATTTTACTTTTTTTTCTTTCATTTTTTTAGATAGTTTATAACTGTTGCCCAATGACACTAAAAAATCAACAAGATTTTTGTACTTATAAATTGAATTCTTGTCTTCTTTTGCCAGGTGCATCATGGATAAGGGACATTTATAATATCTTTTTTTTTTTATGATTAATGATTCATGAAATTAAAAATGGCCCCAGGTGTGAGATTTAGTTTCAAAGTCATCCACTGTAAAGCAGACAAAAGGTTATTTGCACACATCAAAGGTGCATATTGGTGGTAGTTTGTATGAGTTGGAGGACAGTTCTCTTTTGCTGAAGACCTCTAAATTGACCTTCTGCTCTCTAGAGACAAGAACACAAGGAGATGGACTAATTACTAAAATTTTGATTGATAAGGTTGTTTCATATCACATATACTCAACAAAGGCTTCACTGCGGCATTAGTCTCACAAGTGGTGCTAAAGCATTGCAAATGGATTCAAAGGTAGGTAGATAACCCATAGTCTCTTTAGAATAAATGTGTAAAAAAGCAAAATTTCTGTCGTAATTTTAATGTGAACAACGCTCATTCTTGAGGCAGCACAGTGGGCTCGGTTGTCGCCTCCCAGTTAGATGGTTCCTGGTTCTCATCCCAGCAGGGGCCTTTCTGTGTGGAGTTTGCATGTGCTTGCAAAGGTTTTCTCCGAGTAAGCCAGCTTCCTCCCATAGTCCGAAAACATGGACATTAGCCAGGATCTACTGGGATAGGCTGCAGAAGATATAGTGACCCTAAATGGGAATATATAATGGATGGTTTTCTTGATCCTGTTTTAATTTTATTATTTTCTATTTTATTTTTTATTATATTGATCAAAGCACATCACATCCAGCTCTTCTCAACTATCACATAAACCTGGAGTTGATGACTTCTCGGCCCTGTTTCTTGTGACTAAATGCCTCTTAGTGGATTAATCAGTTTTAAAACCAAGAACTGGCTTTAAAGCCTTGTTAACGTATGTGGCGAGGCCGCAGGTAAGACATTAAATAATCTGACTGACTTATAAGAAGTCGGAACTTTAAAGGAAGCTGCGCTATCCTGACTGATCCATGCCATCCACTTTTTGTCAGTTTGTGTCGAGGTGGTGCTCTAACAGACCTAATAGTTCATTTGTCCCTGTTGCTGTCAAATTCAATTCAATATACCTTAATAATCCCCAAAAGAACATTATTTGTTGCAGTAGTCATGATTTAAGTCTCTTCAAACATTCATTGTAATGGTTTATTGCTGTGGACAGGAAGGATCTCCTGTAGCAAACACGGAAGGACCTAATCTTCCTCGATAAGTAAAGTCTGTTGTGTCTTTTCTTATAAACTGCTGTCCAGGTGAACACTGAGGTGTTTATAATCCTCCACCACCTCCACTTCTTTTCCCAAGATGGAAAAACTATCTGACTTAATCCTGGCTTTCCTAAAATCCACAATCATCTCCTTTGTCTTGTTCACATTTAAGACGAGATGATTGTTCCCACAAAACATCCACCAGTTCTTGGCACTCAGTTTCTTGACCATCACTGATACACCCCACAACGGCAGAGTCATCTGAGTATTTCTGAAGATGACAGGACTCCGACTTGTACTTAGTCTGTTACTAAAAGTTACAAAAAAAAACAAAACAAAACAAAACAATAGATCCTAATTAATTATTGCGTGAAGTGTAAAATGTGTTCTCATTGCTGTCCTTGAAATTAATTATGTCTTTTAGCTCTTTGACCAACAGATACGGTTAATTAAAAAAATGTAACTGTTACCTTGATTAATTAACACTTGATAAATTTGTGAATACTTTTTGATAATATGATACATCAATTTTAACAAAACTAATGTGGATATAGTGTTAATTTAGACTTAGTTTCCACTGCCATTGTCAAACTATAAATCAAAATAACAGTTCTGAAGTGTGTAAAATGGTACATGCAAAACAAAAAAATGTTTGACAGTGACAAAGAAAAAGAATTTGTGATTATTTGTCCTTTTTTGTTTTATTAGAAATCTCAAAACGAGTATCCAGCATGAAAAGAAAAATCAAACAACCAATGTATGAGTTGTTTCCATAAAATAAAACCAATGGCAATGCATTATCTTCAATCTGATAAAAACTATTGTTTTTAAATTAACTTCAAATTGTGTTTTCCAGTGTGCAAAATATTGTTTTTTTATGGTCTAAATGCTTAACTGCAGCTGCTCTAAAATAGAGGAGATGACTGGCTGGGAGTAATTCCATTTACATGAATTACAGTAAATGTGCTGAAACATGGAGCATTGTGAGCAGCACAGCCTTTTAGATTGTGCACATAATAACCATAATAGCACTAGTAATAACTGCTGCACTCCCAGCACTGGCACGACCAACTTATTAAAAGTCAGCTATGACTTTCCATAATTTAAAATACATTTGTGATGCGGGAACCCACGGAGACATTGATGAATTCAACTGACTGAATCTCATGCTACTTGTTTTACAGAACAATTATCTGCAGGGTTTGATTAGAGTAGGAGTTTTTAGCCAGCAATGAGACTGGCAAGATAGTATTTACTTTTGGTCCTCAAATGTGAACTGGGTGCATGGACATTGCGGAGAGGGATGGAAGGTCTCAGTGCTGTCACTCCAAGAAGGCACCTCTAACGAACTCAAGCTTGGCTGTGGAAAGTGATGAATATCAGCTTCCAGTGGGTAAAGCAATGAAATTCCAGATATCACACCTGACCGTTTAAGCCCAGCTCACATCATTTGACCAAAGTGTTGCGTTAGTTTTCTGCAAAGGAAATGCAGTGAACGTGCATGGGGCAAAACATGATGGATGAGCGCAGAAAAGGAACAACCACCCATCCAACCACGGAGAGAGGGAGGGAGAGGGGGAGGGAGAGGGAGGGCACGTTGTGATGAAGCCAATGTTTGTCGTCGAACTCCAGCAAATATGAGGATGGAGAGATAATGGGCCATACTGAGCAGGATGACTGAACCTCCGCAACTATCAATTTACATCCTTTTATGAGACATTTTGACCAGGAAACTGGAGCTGGGAGAATCTGGACTGCACAGAAGAACGGCTCATATCTGTTTTCTGGGACAATTCTTCACGGCAGCTTGATTTATTGAGAAGGGTTACTGAGTTAATATCTCAGAAAAATTATTGGATCAATCATCTCCATGGAGGGATTACCGGAGACCTTTGTGCTGCATGTGCGCGCAGAGATGCCGTAGCTCTCTATATGGACCGTGATAGATTGAGCACTTTTTATGGAAATTGCTTGGAAATTTGAGCTCAACTGAAAGGCATACGGAGAGCAATAATACCACATCACACACAGAGAGAGGAGCCAGCGCCGGCGTTCCTTGTGTCACAGCAATAAGTGGCTGATAAACAAAGCAATAAATTCTCTAAAATAAATACTGTCATCCGGCTGTGCGCCATGGGCGACGAGGCGTCAAACTTCAGGAGAAGCAGCTGGACCGGTGTCTCATCACTAAAACCCAGGGCTGGTGAGGTTACCGCACAACGGAGATTCTAGGATAAACGGAAACTGATCACCACCCAAAACAATGATATTAATGCTTCTGGCAGGACAAGTTAGGTCATCACTGTGACAGTTTTTGATGTTATTCGGAAAACAGCATTCAGATCTGGGCTGTGCTGGACTTGGTCACTTTGATTTGTTCGCTCAGAGATCAAGTGGCAGAGAGGGACATGCAACATTTTATTTTATGCTTGAAATAAACCAATACAGCCATATATGATTTAATCAATAAGTTAAAAGGGGATCGTCATTATTGTTATATTATTATTATTATTATTATTATTATTATCATCATTCTTTTCACAATGATGGAACCACCACCATGTTCAAAGAAGAGCCTGTCCCTGTCGCTCCCGGTTCCCCGGGAAGGACAGGCGACTCTGAAGCCTCCCCAGCATCTCTGGAGACAACCCCGGACCCCGATCAAAATCAAACACCGGGGATACTCCGACACCGACCGGCATCACCACCGGCACATTGAGCGCTCCGATGCCGTGGATACGAGCGACCGACCAGGACTAAAAAAGTCTCGGATGTCTTGGCCATCCTCCTTCCACGGGACCACAAACACATCCATCGGAAACTGTGTCGGGAATAAACGGTAGGCGAGAGTGTGGTGCCCATTCCAAACATCCTAATAATAGCCCATGACACCCCACAAGGCATACGCGTAAACGGGGGAGGGGTGTGGGCATTTTAATGAGTGCGTATTAACACAGTGAGCCCGAAGGGTTAACCAATATGTTGGGCTTTTCTACCGGGAGGCTGGACGCGTGGGTTTTCGGTGCCCGATGCGTTATGCGTCTTTGGATAGGACTGTGTCAGATGTGCACGAGGCGCGAAACAGCCCGCCCCTTCGAAACGCGCAGGAGCAGCATCTGTAAAAAAAAAACCCAGTAACAATTTTAAGAGCGTTCACGGGTTACGTATGGTTGATGAGTAACACGAGGTGCCGTTCTTTTAATGGCACTAAAAGTCTGGTGGGTGCGCTCGTGCGTGCAAGACAGAGATATGGCCACTGTGCGCACACGAGGCCTTTATCGGTTTATTTCTGGGGGGAAGAGGGGGTGAGTCAATCTGGGGTCCAGTGGTCCAGTCCCCTTCAGCTTCAGGCAGAGGCTCTCCTGACCCTTTACCCACCACTGTGGCAGATAGGTTGCCAATATGACTAATTAACGGAACTGAAGACTTCGGCTGTGGGTTTTCATAAGATGAGGCAAAATTATGCAGCGTTACACTGACTTATGTTCCACTTCTGTCACGCAGATGGCTCCAGATAGCATCTAATTGGCACCCATGGATGCTCTCTGATCAAATATGACAGTAAAATACTCATTGCATTAGAAAGACGACGGTGACCGGCACAGCGGACAAACACAACAGAATCATATTACTCTTAAACCCCATCGGCAAACAACTCTACCGGCTTTTAAATCAAATTATATGAATGCATGTTAACCATGCAGATTGGATTAAAGGCTTTTCATTAAGTGAGTCATGGAACAATTTTGATACAATTACTTTGTCCTTTGTGCTCACCGATTGCTCCATCTATCCTTTCAACTCCACACTGTGAATGAAATCTTATCAGCTTAATTTCGGTAAAATAAAGCAGGTATGTTTTTTGCCGTTCAAGAATGCAGAGCCTGTACAGCATGAGTTGCATTTGGGTTTAGTTGCTCATTTGGCTCATTTTCATTATTCCTGTTTATGTGAGAGATTATCAGAGACAGATAACTGCTATTTCTCAGCAGGCTCCATTTCCCGGTCTATCTTTAGTGTGATCTTAAACGCCCAGATGTTCTTGAAAAATAAAAGAGGTTCACATGTTGAACTCCTCAGGACTCCCATTAGCCCCCTGCCACCCATCTTCTACACTAACAAAACCCAAATGTTGCCCCGAATACAAGAGCAACACATTAAACAGGGAGATTGTTAGAGTAATAGCATATTACATCCCTGCAGTGTGGTAAGACTTAAAAGGATAACTAATCCAGTTTTTTCCTGGTTAGATCCTGTTATCATTTGCCCTTTTTTTTTTTTTTTTTTCTCTCAATGCCACAGACGGCCATCCTGGCAGGCCCCTGGGAGAAGGGCCAAGTCCAGCTGAGTGGAGGAAAGGCTGATTTGTATTTCAGACCCCAGGACACATGCTGAGGCAGTCCAATCTTTAGTGCATTGGGACTGACTCTTCCTGCCCTTCTCCTTCTGTGGGCGGCGAAAAATATAGATAATTTAATTCCAACAAGCTCGGTTCTCTCAGCACACCAAGCTGGCTCCAACTGTTTGTGGTAATGTGTGTGTGCATGTGAGTGCACATCACTACACCCATGAGGTGACGTGTGCAGTCTGTAGGCGTTTGTGCTACACACCGGTCAAAAAGCTGCGTTTACAAAGAAAAGGTAGATGCTGGATACATGGTGTGGCATGAATAGTGATGAAATGCAGCCTGCACAGTGTGTGCATGTGCCACTGTGCATGTGGGCTGCGTACAGCTTAGTGACTGACCCGTAGCCCATATGGTTTGCAATAGGCCTTACTTTATCACTTCCCAATCCAGTGGGAGGCCAGAGGGATTTCCTTCATGTTGATATTGTTTTTATTCTCCAATATTACGGTGATTGTACATTCTTCCTCGACACTTAATTTCAGATAAGGGATGCTTTGAGGGGATGCTTCAGCTCTGCTCTGTTTTTTTTTTTTTTCAAGCTTCATGAGCATCTACGTTGATGCAGCAGCTCTGTGTTTAGCTTAAGGCTAACTTGCGTTAACTTTGGCCTATGGAAGGCAGCTTAATGCACATCGACTACAAACACTCTGAATGGGCTTATTTGCATGCGCACCACGTATGAAAACATTTCTCTAAGCCTCATTCAGTGGCAAGAGACAACACTCAGAGATTCAATTTCAAATTAGGCTTCTTTACTTGAGGATTGCACACTTTTGATAACTACTTAATGTACTTGATGACTGTTTTTGAATGATGTTTAATGAAAATGCATTTTTCTTTTTGTAGCTTTATGGAAGCATAATCACAAATCTAGCAGGATAGACTTGCCATGAAACACTGACTGACTTTGTTTAGTAGAGGGCAGAAAAGTAATTGGTTGATCTCTGAATGACCAAGCGCATGAACTTTGTGACTCAAAGACCGTTCAATCACAGGAGAGTTGGCCAAGAACTTATCTAGAGGTTCAAAGAATCAATCAGCCTGGAAACTGCTAAACAAATAGTCTCGAACAAAGATCAAAAGAAGCACAGTGAGCTGTGAAACTGTTGCGGGAACCCTTGCAAACAAACCAGTCCAAACAGTCAGGAATCTGGGCAGAGGGGGGGGGGGGGGCGACGATATACAAAAGGGATTCATTGTGCTGTTTTTTCAAAACGGCTTGAAGAATCGGTGTCTGTGGCTGTTTTCATGTGTCTATTTTTGAGCCCATGTTATATCCTACAAAATGGCAGTCTTGGTGGCAATCAGCTTCCCCAAGGGTGTCAGTCTGCCTCCTCCTCACGTCCCCGATGTGTTTTGTTCAACTGTCTTGGCAGAGCTTTTGTCAGAGGACATTAATTTGACTGTATCAGTCACCAGGTCCCGTGCCCAATATACTCTGGGAAGTTTTAATGCCAAAATGAATGACAGATACTAAAGGAGTAGCAGCTCTTCCGGCAAATCTGTTGCTATGGTTACTTGTTTTGTGCTTTTGTAGATTTCATTTACCCAAAAAAGGCAAAGCCTACAGGCACTTGATGGGCTTTACTGTATAACATGTCAGTTTGGGGTCGATCCCAGTGGATGTGCATCGTGCCTTGTGTGCTTGTAAGGTGAAAAAAGTGAATATTAATGTACCTCTGTAGAAGATGTGACGTCTTCAGATCGTTTTAACCACAGCACAGACCTGGTTTCCTGTTCAGTCATCTTACCTCCCCCCCCACCTCCTCCCAAGACATGATCCAGGGCAGATTTGTACGCTCGGAGTTGTTCTTTCCGCTCCCTGAATAGCCAGTTGACAAAACTCTTTAGTCTGTAATGAAGTGACGCTTTACCAAAATTTCAAAATGGCTATATTTTGTTGCTGATGGTACTTTATGTTATTAGAAATTAAAAAAGAAAGTCTCATGTGGAGGGTATTCAGGAATTTCCCCAGTAATCATGTTTTAATAGCACTAAGTAACAGTTTTCTTATCTCATTTGTGTAGTGTAACCATCTGTTTAGGCTGCAGATTGTGCTCTTCTGTGAATACATCATGCTTCCTCTTTACTCTCGGTGCTAATTAGTATCTGGAGGCAGTTCATGTACTGGAACGCTGCTTGCTATTGGCTAGCTCAAACAGATCTCCGAAACCTCAGGTGAAACCCCTTTAAGAGCTTTTGGCAGTGACACCAGCAGGTGTGTGCTTGAGTGCAGAGTACGCAGCCCTCGTCTGTGGACCCTCTTTGGGTTTTATCCCCTCCCAACACTTTGCGTGACTGCAGGCTCTCATAAACACTCAGTTTCTGTTAATTACATTTTGCACATTCACTTTGCTTTGTGAGCACAGTGGAAACCTTGGCATCTTTGTGTTTTAATCCATTTCACACTGAATCTACCATACACTGGTCCTTTTTTTTTGTTTTATTTTTTTCGTCAAGTGTGGATAGGCACAGATCCCAGCAAGAGGATGCAAAGAGAACCACAGTTTGTACAACAAGTCAGCCTGTTACCTTCAACTACCTCCCTGCTTGATGCAACTTGTCTGCTTTTATTTGGTCTCTAACAACCTCCTATCCTTATTCTTTTCTCATATCATGTCCTATTATGAACTTTTTACCTCAGTTTGTTATTCATCACTTTTCCTTTGCCTCAGTCAAGATTATGCCTATTATTTTTTGCATTTCATCTATTAATATTGTTTGAATCAGCCTTTTGCCTTCATTCATATGTCCGTCTTTATTGCTGAATTTTTGTCTCTTTGATCATCTATCCTCTGTGCTTCATTTCACCCCAGTGTAAATGGGGAGTTATTGATTTCATCTCTATTTCTGTTCTCTGCTTTGTCTCTCCACTGTGTGGCCTGTTGGTTCCCTGCAGCTTCTAAGACTGTTTCTGATAGCCTTGTTCTTGCTTACAGCGGCATTAAGCACACTATCATGAATCTATCATTTCATCCCACTCTGCCTCTCTTGCCCACTGACATCATCAGAGCCTCGCAGTGTCTCTCCCCCCTCGAAGCCATATCTGAATCTCAAGCCTTCACATCCCAGTGGAGAAATAAACTGCCCACCTCTGACACTGTTCAGTGCCTGATCTCCTCCTATATTCTTCTCTCTAAAGTAACTCTCTGCTAAATTTTTCATTCTTTATACTCCGAATGATTCTGTAAGATTTGCAGACTTCAGCAGCGTAACTGAAACAAACATGTTCATCATGTAGCTGGAAATCAGCTGCCATTAAATGGGGACTTCAAACAGGCCTACAGATCAAAGAGAAGAATATTTGAGATGAAAAAGACAAGCAGTTCTTTAAAAACCGTCCTGGGAGTTTTGAATCACCTTCTTGGATTTACCCTTTCCTGTAGCACAGAAAATAAAGCTTTTTAGTAGGCAGTAATTGTGATTTATTCTTGAAGCCTATAGATGCTGTGAGGAATTTAAAGGAGGTGCCTTTTCTGTGTAATGAAAGAGTGCACCTCAAACTGCAAAAAGGGTCTTCAATGCTAATACTTTAAATTAAATGTCAAGATTCTTCAGCTTTATAGAAACTCGCAAAAAGCTGTTCATGCTTTCTGAAATTAGAATCGCAAGACATTTTGTGAGTGAGGACATTGATCTCCTGTGGGTCAGAGAGTCCACCATCAATCAGAAACATAGTGTGACGCCAAACCCCCGACCCCCCCCCCCCCGCCCCTCCCTCCCAATGAAATGTGCTTTAGGCTGCTGTCTTAACGCAGATCTCTCTGAATGACTGAGACTCTGACAACCCCTCTGTCAGCCGTGCATCACTGCAGCAGGCACACATTGGAGTGGAAAGAACAAGTGGCACACACCTGTCGAGCAAAGCATTGCATCCGAATACAGTGGGGTAAGCATGGGTAAGCGCAAAGAGAGCCTGGTTCAAACAACGACTCACAACAAAAGGGAAGCAAAAGGTATGGAGGCATGCACCTGGAGACCGCACATGGTGCCAGGACTCATTTGAAGAAGTTTTTTGTGCTTGTTCAGCTGTCTGCTGATGCCTAACTCTCGTCTGAGGTCTCGCTGCCTGTGGACAGGGTTGCTGCAGCTCCCAGTTTCTGGCAGGGCGTCAGTTTTACTAGATGATTACGAAAGAGAGCACGCCCTGTTTGAGTAAAGAGACAGATGGCATTAAAGATCGCTCACCATGTCACAGATGTTCTTCTCTGTGCACACCAAGGCCCAGTCCCGTGTTTCTGACAGTCTTTGATCAAATATTCAGTTTTGTGTTGTGTACGCTGCAAATCATATGAACGTATGTTCATTGTTCATGTTTTTTTCCTCTCTCTTTCTCTCTGAACATTTATTCTTGATGTAAAAAGTTGAATTCATTTTTCTAATTTTATATCTGACTAAATTGGAGAATCTGTATTTTACTGTGTTATGTACTATATTTCAATCAAGACAATAAATATGAAGCAGTTTTTCACCTCAAAAGAGCCTTCTTACATCCAATAAAAATGGAACACTTAAAACGTCCCACATTACTTTATTTTCAGGTTAAAATATGTAAATTTTAATTTCATTTGAAGGAACATTTACTCACTTTTTAGGTGTCATTGAGCTTCTGCACTCTACTGTCCCTGACGTCTACAGAAACCAATCAAAGTAACTTTGGATTATACACATTGTATAAATATGTATAAAACACCTGTAATGTGCTCTGATTTGTCAGGACGTCTTTGATTCCTTCATTATGCATGAAGGTTCATGTGATTTTTAGCTGACTGAGGGTGTATTAGGCTCATGCACACCTCAGTCTGCTGTAAAAGAGCCACTGCTGCAGCTCCTGACCTTTGCTGGATCAAGTGTGAGCTTCGTAACCTGTCAAAGCATTACTTGTAGGTCATGGTCATGTTCACACATTAAGAAGCAATGCTCAGGCCGTTGGTGGGCAGAGAGAAGAAGACAAAACATAGCCTAAGGGGTTTTGTCAATATTTTTATGCAATGCTTATTTAAAGTCTGAGTTATTGACATTATAAGGATAGGATGTATGTTTTTTTTCTGTTTTGAGTGGAAGGTTAACAGCAGTCCTTCAGCAACATTCTTCATTACACATCTCACCCGGGGTGGATGGGATTTCCAAAAGATGCTGATACAGGCGAGGAGATGTATTTTACCCCCAACAAGGACAAAGTAATTAAGACCAGCGAGGCCTCAGGCTTCTCTTCTTGTGCGTTTGTGCATCAAGGATTTATTGTCTGATTACATGTGTGGATTGAGGCTTTGATGGGAGAGGTTACCTTAGCGGAGATCAGGATTGAGTCTTCCTTCATTCTTTGCAAGGATAGAATTCCCCACGGGTTTCTCACTATTGTTGTTGGCTTGTTTTCTCAAGAAATTTAAACTATTCACAGTACTGACAATACACAATAAAAGTTAAATTCTCCTCAACAAGGTTACCTAATTCTCACATGCTATTGGAATCAGTGTGGTCCAAAGTCAGATGAGAAATTAGCTGAAAAGGACCAAAAAACAAAAAACAAGCAATCATTTGAATCAAACCACATGGTTTAATTACCAGCAAGCTCCTGTGTGCACACTGTAAATTATGTTGCTGGCTTTAACAGGCAACCCCCCCCCCCCCCCCCCCATCAAACAGGTGGGATGAGAGAAGCTGACTCCAGAGAGAGGGTGTGAAGAAAAAGAGAGTGGTGGAGAACAGAAGGTGGAAAACTAGGAAACGCGCATGTGTCTGGGATGTAAGAGAACGAGGCCAACTCTTCACAGATGAATGACAATTGTGTATTTTGTCACATCAAATTTGATGCAAGACCTGTCTCCGATTGGTCATGTCCTTTGCCACACATGGCAACTTTTGCACAAACCAGTGATGTTGTGTGTATGAACGCCGGCTTTCCTCTCTCTCAGAGAGCTATAAATAGGAGGAAAGAAGCCCCGGGCTCTTGGTGTAATGAGATTAAACCAAACCAGCCTCAGCTCGCACTGTTTTATTGAGCTTTATTTCAGTTTCCATTCCATATTTCAATAAGTGTAAGGAAGATATTGAGAGTGGCTGCTACTGCGTGCTAGACTGAGTCAACGGCGGACCATTTGCTTAGGCATCAGTATGTAGTGTGTGTTTGCATGTGGGAAAATGAGCGTATGGGAAGTGAGAGATAATATAAAAGACTTGTGTGAGTATGTGTGTAATGTCCTCATTTTGCACTGCGGGGCATGGCACATCTCCTACGGATGTGCTCATCATGATGGTAAAGTGTTTGTCACTATAATGCTGCACCATAATGTAGCTTCAACCACTTATTTGAAATTCAATCTCCTCTCCTCTTTGCTTTCGAACTCCTCCAGCAGATTTCCTGTTTGCTGCAGGCAGTGGGAGAAGCGATAGTTGACCGCGGTGCACATGTCCTGTGCAGCGCTCTTGTGGAATCCTGATTTGCGACAGGCAGACGGAGCGACACGCTGGCACAGTCACTGTGTGTTCTGTATGCGAGCATGTGCTTGTGTGGATGCGTTTGTGAGACGGAAAGTGTCTGGGGACATGCAGAGTGAGAGACATGCATTCTGTTTGGGCATACTGCTGATTCTCACAGCCCATATTCACAAACTCTGATGGTTTCAGATGGTCTGCTAGACTCCGATTGCTATTTCAACCACAATGCTCAGGCCTCATTAACCAATCACAGCTTCTTCCTCCATCCACTTGCCATCAGTTAGGAAGCACTTGGCTCCCGTGGTCACTCAATTTTCTGGAGATAAATGTACTGTGTGTAACTCATCTCCTGGTTCTTTTCTCATTAGCTGCAAACATAACATTATCATGCATCATATCAATGAACGACATAAGCAAATATAGATGAGGATGAAAAGGGTTTAAATCCTTCTCTGAATTTAAAGCAGAGGTAAACATAACACACAAGTGGAAACATCAATTTCTGACAGCTTTACATGCCCTTTTGGATTTTATTTAGAAAAAGCAGCAACCACTTCAGCTGCCACCGATGGGATTTAGATAACAAATCTTAGAGTGGACAGGACATTTATTCAGGTCTTGCCAGTCTAACATGACAAAATAAAACCAGACAGATGGTGACAGTTTAAACTGCGTTACGACATGATCTGAGGAAAATAAGTCGAAGCAGAATGAGGCTGTTGAAGAGGGAAACCTAAGTATAAAATCCTTGTTCCTATGGTTCAAAAACAAATGAATAAAGGACAAGAGAGCAGTGAATAGCATGACATTATAATGACAGAGAGACTGACTCATCAGACAGGCCCCGCTGCAAGGTAATGGCACTGAGGCCACTTCACCACAAACAAATCCCTGCTGATAAGTTTGCTTTCTCCACACCAATGTTATTTCACCGCCATCTCAGATAATCAGATTCATATTCTTATTGTCCTTTCGCTGCTCCATGTAAAGCCTATAGTTATCGTCACAATTACAGGAGCATAATTGAGGATAATGTGTCTAATTGTGCTAATCTTTTCAAAGATATATTCTTAAAAAAAAAAGACAGTATAATAAGATAATATCAGGAATGTACAACATGAGAAGAAAGACAGACACACACACACACACACACACACACACACACACACACACACACACACATATATATATATATATATATATATTATATTATATATAAAATGCTGAAGCATTTCTGCATGTCCATGTAAATCATGATAAGATTGCATAGGTCTAAATGAGCTCATTTATTTATTTACAATGCCAGGGACATTTCTAAAGCTGGTAGTCTTTTCAGCAGGTTAGCTACTTTATCTGAACATATAGTACACTGAATTTTATGAAGTGATTTAAAAAAAAAAAAAAAACAACAACTTCTTTGACGTTTGGTGAACCTTTGAAATTTTGCCCCTGCCACACAACAAATCCTGACCTTTAGAATAAAAAGAACAAGTGAGTTTCTTCTTTGCATTCGACCATTAAACAGACACCAGTTCAGAATATAAACAACTCAGCTCTTAGAGTTGAACTTTTACCCATTTTTTTTCCCTATTTTTTTTTTTATAGTTAAAACTGAGCTCGTCTTCGTGATACAACAGAGGTCTTACAGTCTGAACTGCAACACAGATGTGAGTTGAATCAAAATCAACTATTTATCTCTGTTCAAGCTGAGACTTTTATTTCACCACTCTTACCGTTTTATTTTTTAAAATCTAACACATCAATGCAAGGGATGACATGAGATCATTGTTTTCTCTTCTGCACGCTTCAGTCACATCACACTTTTGATGCCACAACTCAAAACTATACTATACTATACTATACTATACTATACTATACTATACTATACTATACTATACTATACTATACTATACTATACTACACTATACTATGAGCTGTAATGATTCCCTAATTTTTAATCTTTTAAGCACAAAAAGATTATTTAAACCTAAATACCTGTTAAAGCAATAACAACTTACAGTCTAAGTACGTTCAACCTGAAATGATGTGGTGAACATGAAATACATGATGCACTGTGACATACATGTTTAATTCAAGTCAGTACCACGTTGCATAACTCAGCGGCTGGCATGCCTGTAGATTGTGAATTCCTCTATTTAAAAAGAAAAGAAAAGAAAATTAGCATAATAGCTGCAACACCTGTCAGAAGACAAAGAAATCATTATCACTTCACTCTAAAAGTTTCCTCTGGTCTGAGAGGTGTCATGAAATGTTCCTGCTCAATGTTTTGGACTTTTGCTGGGAAACTTTATCATCCTGTTCATCCTAGTTGCGTTTGAATTCTCTCGGTCCACAGATGAGCTGCTGCCAGACGGGAAGCTGGTAAACTCAGTGGCGCATTCAGCAGCTCAAGAGTCAAATAATTCCCGCAGGGATTAGGTGAGAACATAACAAGCTGAAAGCATATTGAATATTGGATATGCACACATGTCAACATTAAAAGTGCAAACATGTCAGTGTTATGTGCTCAGGTCACCACGACTCGGTTATGCTGTGAAGGCCAAGAGAAAGAGGTGTGATTTCTCTTGACCGCATAACAAGTAAAAAAAAAAAAAAAAAAGCTTTTAGCACTCCTACAGGGGTGAATACGATGGACAATATGCAAAACAAAGAAGCGGGAAGCAACTGACACGCTCACTTTTGTTCAGCCTCACTATGAATGCATTAAAGTACAATTCAATGCATCAGGCTAAATGGACCATTTCACTGTACATTCAAATCGACCTTGAGCATGTTCACTTTCTGCTGTCCAGTGCTCTGCATTTGCCTTTGCATCACATGATATCAGTAATTATCTGACATTACAGGGTAATATGCAGTCAACCAGCTTTGTTCTGGGGAATTTCTATGACGAATGGGATGTCAAGGCTGGTTATTAGCCTGCAGTTCATATCCAGATTGGATTTGATATGACAGAACGTAAAATTAAAGAAATGCAATGGAGATTTCAATCTAAAGAAATTCCGAAACAGTAGATACACACGTACTTACCTACATGAATAGATAAAAAAGAGCAGATGGACAAAAAGATGAAGGAAAAGATAGTGAGATGGTGAGGAGGAACAGGGCCACAGTGACATAAAGGTAGCTCTGGATGACTCATGCTTCTCTCTTTCTCTTCATTTCTTTATCTCTCTCCCGTCTGGATTAAAATAAAAGAAGCCCAGCAGCCCCAGCCTGCAGAGAGGGAGTTACGGGTGATGCACTAAAAATACCACCCCTTGTGTGGGCTTGTTGGGGAAAGGCAGGGGGCAACAGCATGTATGGGGAGGGAGGTTTATGGATTGTGGTGGTTTAGCAGAGATGCCAGTGCTATCACAACTTTCCACACTTGATCGCAGTTCCTGCTACTCTGTCTTTTCTAATTATCTCTGCACTGCAATGTGCTTTAATTTGGTTTTGTAAGTACAGTTCACTTTTTAGGAATGCGGGTCAGTCCAATTAAAAGCTAGTTCATTACCCCAAATTCAGCGAGATACCACTTTTATCTTTTTGTCCCCCGTTTGTCCCCCTGTTCTTGCCATCACACTGCTCCCTCCGCTTGTGTTTCCACTCTGAAAAACTCCATTAAGCATCAAAAGCAAATCAATATCAAATTATTGCTCTTGCTTCTTCAGACCAGTTACTCTTCCATCGAGGAGTTTGTCTCTCAGCTCCTAATTTGTCTAGAAGTGAGTAGCAGGAAACTAAACAGAACACAAATTTAATACGTCTCTCCATCTGTCATCTCTCTGGACTGTTCTTTAAATCAGCTGATCCATCTGTTTAGCCATACAGGAGTCTCCATGACACCAGATAGACGGAGAAGTACAATGCAGCTCGTGTTACACAAATCCTGAAGATGCTCCAGCTGAAGGCTGCTCGTCACAGGAACGGTTCCACTGGATCCCCGCCGTAATATTTTCAGATCAGAAGCCTGGTTAAAAAAAATAGCTGGAGTTTGAGAGTCATAATTCAAAAATATTTACTTCTGGCACTCAACAACCTTCAAAATCGCAGGGGGGATGTACATATAGAAGAGTATGACTCTCCATGGCATTAGAAAAAAAAAAAGGAAGCGTGAAGGAAAAAAAGTGTTTCTCCCCGTTCTCATTTTACATAACTCACCTGTACTGAATCATTTTGCACATTTTGCAGGCAACCGGAGTGAGAAAAAAGAGAGAGCGAGTAAGGAAAACACAAATTGAAGAGGGATTCATGAATAAAAAACAGAGATAGAGAAAGAAAAATGAAATAACTTTTCTGTGGAGCTAGACTGACCCTTTTGCTCCACAGACTATTTCCTGCAGACAACAGCAAAAAAGTAGAAAAAAGTACTACATGAGTAGTTCCTATGTAGTATGTAAAGTTCATTTTTTCATAAGTGAATTTCAGATTTAAATTTATTGGGGAAAAAAACCCACTTGTACTTTCTTTAAGTGTATGCTCACTGGCCACTTTTTTTTTTATTATTGCTATTATTATTTACTGTAAATGGTATATTAGACATACCAGGTATACACTTCCTGAGGTTGAGGTATTTATTTATTTTACAAAATTGTTTCATGAAAACATAAAAGGTAGACAAGACTTTGCAAACAATTTTTTAAATAAGACTATTGTCATTTTGAATTACTTTAATTGGGTCATTTCAGTTATACAGCAGAGAGGCTTCAGTTTTTACACAGCCGGCCTTGTTGATTCTGAAGCAGCAGCAGAAATGTAATACAGTGAATTTCTTTTTCTTTTATTCATTGCACACCTCCCACATAACAACACCAACAAAAAAAAATGAAGGCCTTGATATATTCTGATTTTGCTGTAAGTGCGTATATACACTCAGGTCACGCCACGAAGCTGCACATGAGCACAGCTGAAAGACGAGCAGCCTGTGACGCAGACAGTGACAGAATGTGTCGGTTTCCACCTGAGTAGAGACTCCTGAGAGCTTCCAGGAATTCAGAGCTCTGCTGATGTGAAGTGACGGACGCCTCTGGTAGGTTTTGAGGAAAACGGAGTGTAAGACACTCACTGGCTCTCAGAGCAGCAAACCCTAAATTTCTCGGGTGAATAAAAACACAGTGCTAAGAGCTACGTGTGTGAACCACCTGAAGCCCTGGTGGAATTCATCTTGTACTGTGTACTTGTACTGTGCATTCATAGATTAAAAAGGGCTTGCTGTGGCTGTGCTATGACAAGGTGGACGGGCTGTTGCTGAGTGGAATAAAGGCTGATTACCGTTTGTAGAATAACCCATGAAATAAATCCCTTTCCTGTGGCTTTTGCCAGGTGTGTGATAGGAGCCAGTCTCTCCGGGTGCTTCCTGAAAGGCATGTGTTTACCATTTTCCCAGGCTGCGCCGGGCTCTGTGTCTGGCTGGTCAAAGTTGGGTTGGCTATCCTGCGGGCAGGATAATCTGCTGTAATCTCCGAGTCTATGATCTGACCCCAGCACAGTGGAGAGCTGGACGGGCGGCAGAGAAACCGGGCGGTGTGGACAGCTGGGACACACGTAGGGGATATGGAGCGCACATGCAGGACTGAGGCAGATCAGGGATATGACTATAAAAACATTCATAATACTGCAGCATTTTCTTTTGAATTAACACAAACCAAAGCATTGGTTTCAATTTTCTATTTCTGAAGTTACTGATTTTGGCTCAAGTTTTTCATGAACTTCACAGAGCACAACAGTATTAATTTCTGTCTTAGCAGTAAAACATCGATTGGGTGGAGGGGAGGTGTAGGAGCTGCAGTGGATTTACGTTTTCATCAGGATTAGCGTTGTTTTCATTTTTATCTGAGAAAGTATCCGTGACTCACCTTAGTCAGTAGGTTTTTCTTTATTCTTCAGTCGAGATAAAGGAAGTCTTTCTGGTAACTGTAATTCAGACACAAAGCTGGCTAGGAAATATGCTAATTGGATGGGAATATTTCTTAAATAGAATAATTTGAAGAGTTTAAGGTCAAAACAGGCATAAAACGGTTGCATTTTTATTGTATTTGTGTAAGTGTGGATTCACACATGACCAGCCTGATGCTGTGCCATTAGCATTCTTCCTGCAGCTCTGTCCAACCTTTTACCCTCACACTATTATGTCCTGTCTTTTTCTTTCTCTCCATGGATGTCATTGTATTTTTTTTCTTCCATTCACACTCTGTGAGGCTATAGTGACCAGATGCCCTCTCTTTACCCATGTGGCGTGGCGCCAGCATTTCCCCTCAGAGCTTCAGATTCTTGTGCACCGTCCTGTAAATGTCGACATTAAAATGTAAGCAGGCACGAGTGTGCCTCTATCCCTTGTGTTTGCCTTAAAACAAACAAACAAAAAAAAAAAGGGCAAGTCGAGGCAAGTGGAGATGGAAAGCCTGCTCTGGACATATTACTTGAAACGTGTCGGTTGTTGGCGCGCTGCCCTGAAAAAATGTCCCAGCTGAGATAGCCTTACAATAAAAACCCTTAATGTGCTCGATGGATGGCCAGATGATTCAGCCACAGCAAGAGTACAGGTGTGATTATATGGTCAGCCTATAAAAGTAGCACACTTTTTTCAATTTGCCGGTACTCCCTCCTCTTTCTCTCAACTGCCCTCATTGCCACCCCCACACTGGTAGCAATCAGCCAGGTGCTAAATGCCTGGGTGAGGCACAGCTCTTGGGTGGGTGGGGGCTGCAATTGCGCGTGGAAATCAGCATCCCTGCTCGCTTGGCAGAGTAGGAAGCGGGGGCAGGAAATAACTGTCATTCTCCACTGAGGCTTGGAGTATGGATTGTTTGCATCTGTTTGTATCGTGGGGAAAGGGAGGGTGATAGACTCAGACAGGTTAATCATTAACTTGGTGAATTGGGAAGAAATAAGAAGAAAAATGGGTGCAGTGGGTCTGTGTGTTCATTTTTGTTTTTTTGTTTTTTTTTTCAAGCAGCTTAAATGAATGAGGATTAGCTTATCCCTTCAGAGGGACCTGATTAACAGCAGTGCACAGTGTGATGGAGAGAAAAGAGAGTGGACACCGGCCAGAGGACTGCAAAAACGCTGATCTAGCAGCAGCAGCCTGCTCCAGTCAGGGGCTTCCTCATGACAGTTGTTAATGAATAATCAATGGCAAGAGAGGGTCAGTAGAGGGGATGTATGTAAATCTCCTCTACACTCTTATACAGACTTAATGGTTTAATTAAACTAATCGCTGTATTGACTCAGGGCTCCAAAGCCCTTTGAAGCCTGCTGTATTAATGACATGAAATCAGGCTCCCCCTTTTGTTGCAGAGATGTGTGCAGTAAGGAGACTAAATGAAGAGCTGCTGCAGCTGTCCAATTTTCCCAGCTTGCTCTGCATACAAAGACTCAGTTTGAGAAAATGTGTGGTGTCAATGTCATAGTGAAATTCAATAATACCTGGGAAAAAAGATTTCCCAGGCAAAATACAGCTTGACATGACGTTCCAGGATTACCGCAGATGTGAAAAATGAGCTTTACATTTTCCAAGTCAGTGACTACAACTCTCAGTCATGCAAAACAAGTCACATTAGCCTTTATCATAAGGCTGTCTGGTGTGCGTCAGAGATGCAGTTCAGGTAGCATGGCAACATGAGAGACAGCAGCTTTAATGTACGCTTCTCCACCCTGACAGAAACGGTTTGTTATCTTCTACAGCAAGGACTCACTCTATCGGCACAAATCCCCTACTCTGTGAAACCTCCGATCATCATGTCATTGTCCGCAGCGATACACTCCTGGGATCCTGCTTTCACATAATGAAAACAAGAGGGTTGCAGCATATAATCAGCCCGTGCACAGTGTGCGTACGCCTGTGCACGTGTGCACGTCTAGTTTTTGTTTTTGCAATGTTGAGTGAAAACAAGAGCTTCAAAGTTAATGCTCATTTGTGTGTGCACCTATGTTTTTTTTGTTTTTTGCTTTTTTGGCAGTGTGTGTTCATGTGTGTCCGTATGTACAGGGTTGTGCACGAGTCACTTTGAGAGGATTCAGCTGCCATTACTGAGCGGGGCCTCTGTATTTAATAAAAGATGGAATAATTGTCTCCTCACCAGCTCTTCAGCGATTACAATAGTAATTGTCAAGTGAATCAGAATTCTTGACATTTTTCCAAAGTCTCTCTTTGAAAGATGCTGTTCAAACAAGCTCCACGTAAGGCCTTTTCATAAATGAGTTTCCAAGATGAGCTCCACCATCCATCCCCAGTGCGTCATAAGCAAATAATAGTTATTGTCTACCGTGGGGAGAAGAAAGGGAGAAGACAGACTCAGAAGAAAGGGTAAACTACAGAAAGTGAAAGCGAGAGGAGAGAAAGAACCACTTGGCAGGGCATCTTATCTTTCTTGTGTTCTGCGTCGTGCACAGACTTTAAGTTGTCTACTGAGAAGTAGAATTCGTGCTGCAAGTTTTTCTTGCTTGTATTTTTTTTTTTTTTCCAGTGGCTGCTATTGCAGAAAAAAGGCTCAGAGAGACTCACAGCTTGGAAAATGTCTCATTTGTGCTCACACCTGCTTTGTGCAGAATGTATGCAGACATGCCGAGTTGAAAAACACATGCACAATTCAAAATATCTCACCTGTTTGTTTGCTAAACGTGGAGTGTTTCAATGAAGGAAAATGACCAGGAAGTATGAATACGATTAAATTAATAATCAGTAGTAACATATCAATTTCCCAACTTCAAAATGTAGACGGCACATGATCCTGAAACATATATTAGAAATGTGATAACCCTTCCACATACTCAAAAAAGTCCTCTAATTTAGAGAAATATTGTGCAAAAAAAAAAAAACAACAAAAAAACTCTTTGGTGTTGGTCTTTTTCAAAGTAAATCTAAATAGTAAACAGTTGTTGCACTTGTTACTGAGTCACTGTTTCACAGCACTTTACATTTTCCTGCTTTTCATCTGTTCTCTAAGGAAATTGCCTCACTTCCCATATTGCCTTTTCAAAATGTCATTTTGGTCACTACAGGGTTAATGAGGTAGTTGCAAAGCTATTAATCAATGCATGCCATTATGAAAGTAATAAATGACACCTCAGGAGACTCCTTGGGAAATGTGCTGCAAGCAAACTTGACACGTGCAGCAGTGTTGTAGCTCCAACTTAGTTTTTATTAACACTGCAGCAAAATATCTCTGCATTTTTATTGGGAGTGTGCTAGAAAATGCATCATTTGACAAACAACATTAAAAAAAAAAAATTCCTGCTTGGGGCCGGCTACTATTTTTATATGCAATGTCATCACTGAATTACTTGAGGTTGGGTTAATGCACCTCTTTAAAAAAGGTATTTCATGGTCTAATTGCTGCTCATTGAGAATATTACAGCATAGCACAGTGTCTGGCCACATCTAAAGGCCAAAAATGCTGCTGTAGATAAGGCTGTTGATGTCAAAATACAAAGTGTTTTGGGTGCAAACCTTGCACACTCTTTAGTGGAACATGTAAACATTTACACAAGGGTATGAGTCAATCCATTTTCCCCTGAATTTTTCCCCTCCTCTTCCTGGTTTGTTTTTCTCTTTAAATCCTTGTTACACAGACTCTGCATGTTGCTCTATTCTAGCGCCTGTGGTCTGTTTCTCTTACTGATCAGTCTTCCTGTTGCTGCAGAGGAACTGTCAGCAGTGAGATAAGGATAGTGAGAGCACATGCTTGAGATAGGGAGGTGGGGAGAGGCGAAAAACTAACACGTACAAGAGAGCAACAGGCTGGTTAGTTAGGAAAATTAAAAGAGATGATCACAGGCTGTTTTTTCAGCAGGGGTGTCTTGTGAGTTGTGACTGCAAGAGCCCAAGGAAACTGGAGACCACATGGGGACAGAGGTTTGTTTTGGGTCAGCCAGCTCCAGAGGAATCAGTGGGAGCCAATCTGAACTCCTGTGGTGAGATAGCAGAGGATGTCAGCGCTTAGGACCAAAAAAAAAAGAGAAGGACTGAGAAACGGCGAATAGATCCAAAGAACAAACTGAGGATGAGACAAATGCAGACTGGAGGTTAAGCAGCCAAGGCCTGAGGATCACAGAAAAAGCCATGCATGCTGATGAACTCTGCCGACTGAGACATTTAGGTAAGCAAGAGTGACGGGAAGATCTGTCCTTGTTATTAAATCTCTCTCTCTGGATTGAAGACAGTTTGCAGCACCGGCACTAGGTGCTGCAGTTGTGTTTGCCTGAGACATGAGTATGCAGTAAAAAAAAAAAAAAAAAAAGTGGATGAGTGGACTGCGTGGGAGTGAGGCAGCCATACACAGAGTGAGACAGCCAGTTGTAAGTGGAGGCTGGGGGAGTTTTCTTTAGCCACTCAGCTCCTGCAGGGCCAGAGCAGGCAGCAATGAGTCAGAAGAAGCTGACACGACAACTGAGGTTGTGGGAGAGTCCTGAGGGTCCACCTCCTGCCCCCTCACTCACCTCACCTGTGTCACCAGATGATCAATCACGCGGACATGGAGGTTCAGCTCTGTTCCGGCGCATGAAGTTGAACCGCAGTATTCAGGAGCACAGACGCTCATATCACTGCATGTGCAGGTACGGTTGTGCATCAAATCACTCATCTTTCATGTTTTCCAGTCCAAGCCATCGTGTTTTACATTTGAAAACGATATAACAATTTGTGATTCTTCTAAATCAGGCAAGGTGTGAACAATATACATACTAATATAATGTGACGGTCTGCGGTTAACAGTTTTAGTGGTTCAAGTGTTCACAGTTGTAATAATCTGGATCAAGGTCATTCGATTTTGGGAAGTGCTGTATTTAAAATGCCAAAGTCTGATAATTACTCTGACTTCACAGAAAAAAATAAAAAGGAGGATTAGCACATGCAGCTTGCAGAAAGTATCCACCCCCCGGCAAACATTTTTGATGTGTTTGTCATTACCAAGGAAGCTTGTTTCATGATTATTGATCTCTAACAGCATTTACATAGCCTTGCAGGGATAGGAGTAGCTCCTAATCGGCCAATTATAAGTACAAATTCTAAAAATATCAGACTTAATTTTAGAAGTCAAGCTAGAAAGCAATCACAGTCAAGTTCACTAGACTTGTTTAACAAGTTTAGGAAAAGTGAGTCGGTGTGGGGGAACTAAAAGTTATCTTCTATGAAAAACAGACTGGCGCAGGCTGCCTCCATATCTGTCTTTGTAGTTATTAACTGAAGGGAAAGTAATGTAATAATATATTTTATATTAACCTGTGTAGGAGTCTTGTGGAGATTTTAGTAGATTACCAAAGCCAGGAGTGTATGTTTAATGAATACACATCTGAATGCATTACCAGCTCAATGTTCACTAAGATTTTCTCGACATATGATACAACCTTTAAACACCCTTTTCAGCTCGCAGTGACTTTATTTCTGTGCTGCAAAACTTCTCATCTAAAAAAAAAAGAATGGCTGTGAGGGGTTTTGTCAAGACATGCTGGAGAATAAAAGAATAGAAGAATATAAGAAATATGTAACTTTAGAAATGTGTTCTTGCCTAATCTTGCCTGTAAATGGTCCCAGTTTACTTCTCTCAGCTTTGCATCTCATATGGCGTCAATGCTAAAAATTGACACACAAACACTGTGCATCTGTGGAATGGTATTTTACCATTTTTGGACAGTTTACTGTGTAAGATAAACAAAATGGGGACCCAGATGTTAAAAAAAAAGATAATAATAATAATAATAATAATAAACAACTCTAAGTTTACTAAGAAGTAAATTGGACAAGAGTTTTTCTTAACCTTTTTGGGTAAAAAAACAACAACAAAGATTTTCATCCAAATCAAAAATCTTAATCATTCCTGTCTTCCAGCCAGCAGCTTTGGTGAGAGAGAGTTTGTGTTTGTTGTATCTGGGTTTGTCAACTTCAACACGAGTCTCTGGTAAAAGTGACGGTTGAGTGTGATTCTCAGTGAAGCCAGTCTAACTTCACCGTGGAGTCACAGATGTATCTGTTCATGCAATACCATCAACTTTTTCTGTCTCATTTAAACTTTCTGGCCAAGAAATTTGAAAAAAAAAAAAAAAACTTAGAGAGAAGAGAGGCAGAAAAACAAACATCTGTATTAAATGTACGAGACGTAAAACATGAGTTTCCTCCTTTTCTAATCTCTCAGCTTTGATTCGGAGAATGGTCCCTCACCAGGCCGCAGTCCCATGGATTCGCAGGCGAGTCCCGGGTTGGTGCTCCATCCTTCTTTTCCCCAGAGTCAGCGCAGGGAGTCCTTCCTTTACCGCTCAGACTCGGACTATGACACTTCCCCTAAAACCATGTCACGCAACTCCTCCATCAACAGTGAGGGGTAAGGATGAAGCCTTCACCCTGGATCCGTCACTGCATAACCTTCAACACACACACAAATAAGGCAGCAACTGCAAAATATCCCAATCAACACAGCAGTGGTTATGATTGTAATTATGCAATAATATGCTAATGAAACCTTGATAAAGGGATTATATTCAGCGCTGTTTCCTGGTCTTTCCTTTGATAAGTGTAAACAACCCAAATTCTCTCATCAGTGTTTTTCAGGATAATTTCTGTGTTTAGAAAGACATCGGTCTTTATAAACATCCCACCTCACAGATATAACCATATACAGAAACAGCAGTCCTGAGCACCACAGCTGCTCAGGCCCGCCTCACATTTCTCTGTCCTGTCCATGTGTCCTGCAGGCACGCCGAAGACATGATTGTCACCCCTTTTGCTCAGGTACGTTTCCTTGCACATGTCTGACACTCATAATGTGTGAACTTAACAATAAACTGTGGCAAATAAGTGCAGTGAACTTGTCTCTCCTCCTCCTTTGACTCCCTCCCACCTCCTTCTTCCCCTCTTATGTTGTCTCCCCCTCCCCCGCCCCCCAGGTGTTGGCCAGCCTAAGAACTGTAAGAAGCAACTTTACCATCCTCGCCAATGTCACAACACCCACTAACAAGTCAGTATCATGCTGTCGGACACCCCTCTCTCCACCCCCTCCCCCATTTGTGCTCATCACAACTGCCTTCTCAGTTTGTAGTGTGTCTGTGCTAATAACTCCATCTCCTTTCTCCTGTGGGAAGCACTTTAATCATTGTGATTAACCAGCTTACGAGTATCAGGAAACGCTCAAGGAAGAGACGATATGCATCATTTGGCATATTAACAACATTCTAACTAAGGACTGAGTGCAGAGAGCTTCGTGCCTCAGGAGTCTGTCCCTGACTCTGTACGCAGACAACGGAGATGGTCAATAATGCTAAAATTATTTTTCTCTCGTAATGCGGTAGACAGACGGAGCTCAAGTTGGCAGCCTTTTAGCTCTACGTCAATATGATATATAAAGCCATGCGGCCCAGAAGTATCTCCAACTACAATTACACAGTGCTGTACTCTGAAAATGCCTCTCAAATAGACTTAATAACAGAAGTCAGGCTTCATCTTTGGCTATTTTTGCATACTTTAATATTAAAAGTAAAACAAGGGAATTTAAATGCATTTCAAACACACACACACATTACTGTGTTCCCGTATCAAAAAAGACGTTTTGGTGTTAAAACAAAGTAGTCTTGTTTTATAGACATATAAATTAATAATAAAACAAATATTTCTGTCTCGTCTGTGAGCCAAGCCTTTTGTTTCCTTTCTGTAATTCTGACTGTAGTTGCGATTGTTCTCCCAGAAGGGGGCAGCAGTGTGCGGTTCTTCCACTGATGTAATGATGTGTTTGTCCACAGGAGGTCACCAGTGACAAGCCAACCCACTGTTCCCCAAGCTACGCTCTCTGGTATGTTGGATAATTAAAACTCTAATTTTCCTCTAATCACACACTCTGAAAATGCATAATCACCAGTGAAACTGACAATGAAACATCATACAATGTTATGTGCTTTTAATGAGCAACTGTTAGTGCCAGAGCACAGCTTTTACTGGATTTGAGAGTGAAATGTATGAAAATCCTTTACCTACATCGGTTCATTAAGTTCGTTTAGAAAACAAACCCTTTTTTTTATAATAGCAGCTTTAACATCTGAAAGTTTTAGCTGAATGTAAGATCAAATTATTGAGATTTGTACAGTTTGAATATATAAATCAAGAACTGGAATGAAAAATATAGTTATTAATCATTTTATTTAAAATGTTAGAAATTTATATTTTTACATACATATATTAACTTGTGTTTGTGCTTTAATACCTTGTTCATCCTCTGAAACCCAACCACAGAAATTATTGACTCCTTATTTGAGCCTTTTTTAAATAGTTATCAAAATAAACAATTATTTTAAAAAAAAAGTGCCTGCAGTGCAAAATATAAAAACTAATCAATGACGTGTATCAAAATACTTTATTTTTGATTAAGTCATTAAAATGTTGGCAATAGTTAATTCAATATTATACAAAGATTATTAAGAAAAGTAATTAAATTCCCACAAAACCACTCAAATAAAAAATCGTTTGACTTGTTTTGTTAAAATGACAATACCATTTTGATTAAAAGAACATTTTTTTGCTTGCAAAATTAAACTTAAATGACTCCTTCACAACTTCTACCCGTCTATAGGTCCAGCCAAAAGTGAAGACACACCTACCTGTTCATTAGGTGATTAGGTGTGTCCAAACCTGTGATTGTTATCACACAAACAGTCATTTTACTTGATCATCATGATGCTTTTATGACATCTGAAGAGTCTTTCTGAGGAACACTTGTGAAACTTAATGCAGTCCAGTATAACAGCCGTCTTTACATTTTACACTTTTACTTTTTTCTTTTTTTTTTCCTTTAGTTTTCATTGACATTGCCAAAAAGGTGACTATTATTAAAGGTCACAGGAAATTAGAGTAATATCCTGTACTGCATTGCATTACGCAAATTCAAAATTTTCTCCACTTCTTATTTACATACATTCACTTATAACGACTTGTTTATTTAATGTGTCTTTGAATATTTATCCTTATTATTTCTTGTAATTCTACCGTTCCCAAACTTTTGTTTGTGTTTAAATGAGTGGTGTCCATTAAAGTCCAGACTTTCTTCTTTGCGTCAGTGAAACAAATATTTCCTTCCTGATTCAGAGAAAGACGTCATTTGGTTACTGGAAAGATTGTTGAAATTTGTCTAAAGGGGAAGGTCAGTGGGGTTAAGTTTATCTCTTATGCTTTACAGTATTTATTCAGTACTTAACTGTTACACACTGAAGCATTATAGTAGTTTGTTTACAGAACAGAGTGATGTCTGTTTTTTACAAGGTGGAAATGTTCAGCTTTTTTACTGCTAGTGTGGTCATCAAGGTCATCACAATCAGGCTTGAACACGTGGCAGCTGGACTTTGCTTCCTGATTTCTGAAGATGCTTCACCTCTCATTCAAAGGGCTTCTCGTGGCCAAAGTGCCAGCTTTAGGTTTATGGGCTTATAAGCAAACCGTACGGGTACATTCTTTATCTGGTCAGCATGTGCAATGTTTGGGTAAATCAATTAATGAAAAGGCTGTTCACCTGCAGAGGAGAGAAAAGGCCCAGTTATAAGTGTCGGATAGGTGAAACCTGACGCCACCTCCTCTGTTTAATGATTTCCATACTCCTATGGGGGGGTTGGCATTGTCCAAGAAATGCATCTTCTCATGCGAGTACATTTCAAACCTAACAACAACCGCAGAAAAACACCCAGAGCGCTCCAGTGCAGCGAGGACTACACAGACCTATGTATAGGAGAAACATAAAAAATTCAAGAGTGCGTGGGACAACACAGGAGAGCCAGCCACTCAGGTCACGACTCAGTGGTCCACCTGCATCTCTAAGATATTGTTGTTGTTTTTTCTCATTCAACATAGATGAGTTCTGTCACTCCTCTTACAAAACCTCTGTCCTCTCTGTCCAGAATGTTTACATCACTGTCCTCAAAAAAAGGTTTCCTTAATTCTTGCTCTGTTTGGAGGAGATCCCTCGAGGTTCCTCAGACACATCTGCCAAATATCGAATACCAGTTTTTTAGCATCCTTTTTTTACCATCTTCTTTCCAAATTTATTAGCAGCCTTGACAAAAGTCCAGTTCAAATATCTGCAGGTTCAGAGCTTTTGTTCGCTATGTTTGTTTGTCCTTGGAGGGGAATAGCTCACCCTGACATATTATGATGATGGATAAAGGATTTACATGAGTCAAGAACAACTGTGTATGAACCTGAGACTCCTAGAAGTATGTTGGAACAGAAGTGGCCTTAAATGAAATTAAAAAGAAAAGTCCAGTTGCTGCATCAGAGCCTAATAAGCGTCAACGCAAGCTTTTCAAGATCTTACATCGCGTATCAACGTTCATATCAGCCTACGTATGGAGTGGATGTACGATTAATAAGCAGAGATCCCGCCATCACTGCTTTGAAGATACTTTTTGTGTGCTTGTTTTCATGCTGGTCTTTGTACGTTTGCGTGTATGTCCTTGTCAGAGGAGACATACCAGCAGATGGCTCGGGAGACTCTGGAGGAGCTGGACTGGTGTCTGGACCAGCTGGAGACCATTCAGACCCACCGCTCAGTCAGTGAGATGGCTTCCAATAAGGTGTGGAGCGGTACACACAAAACATGTTCATTTGAACTTTTACTGTCCACCAGCATGAACACAGTGTGGTCCCAACATGCTGATGAAAGGGGATTGACCTAGTTACCCTATCACATGAAACCTTGACACATATTCATGTAATACACCTCAGCCATCCAGTGTAGAATAAAAATAAAGAGTTGTAGAACTAGTGACAAACTAAAGAATTTTATTTATTTATTTTATATTTTATTTATTTTTTCTGGCCCTGAAATGATGTGCAATTGCTAATTAACATGTAATTAATGCTTTCTTTTTTATGGTAAATGTGGTTTAGTTTTTGCTTTATGGCTCCTAAAAACTTCATGGAGCGCTGGATTTTGGAACCTTTTGATGCATTTATTCATTTTTTAAAACCTATGCGCCTCTGTGAACCTCTGCGAGCTTTAGGAGCGTAAGGATGCATGCGTGTTTGTGTTTCTAGGGGACACGGGGACAGAGAGGGAGTGAGAGAGAGAGATGTGACGGGCTGTGGGTGGGGAGGACATGAGAGGGAAGGGGGAGGAGGGGGGGCGGGACGGGTCCTGATGCTGCTGTCTGCTGTAACCTTGGTTGCTATCGAACAGCAGCAGGGTCTGCCCTTCCCTTTTAGTCATTGGCTTGCCACTCTGACCACAGGACATGTGGTTAAGGCAACAACCAATGGCACAGAGACAATGCTCCTTTAATAGTGTTCTGTCTTAAAGAGACAGCGCCATCTGCGGTGTTTGTTTTAATCCAGAAACTGTCTTCGTGTTGCACTTCAGCATCCATGAAAGCAATGTAAAGACATGGCTGAGGGCGGAAAATAGGATGGTTATGGTGCAATTTCTGTGCATATGTGCATGTACAATGTGATGTAAAAAAGTCTTCGTGGACAGACAGCCTCTGTGAATATGTTGCTGCCTTTCAGCAGCGGCACTGTGCTGCAGAAATCCTGCACGCAGTGCCGACATGCACATGCACACATGAACATCCCTGCTCAGTCTCTCACTCTCACTCACACCCTCGCTCTCACATATTTTTGACAGACGTACATGCTGTCTTGGTGCACATGCGCACTCAGCCTCTGACGAGAGGCAGCATAGACACACACACACACACACACACACACACACACACACGCATGCACATGCACATGCACGCGCCTGCAGCCACACAGCCTGATTAGCTTGCGAGGGCTGTCTACAGCATCCAGGGAAATGGCGCAAAAGGCAGAGCATTGGAGGAGGAACGGCAGCCCAAAGCAGCAGGATTAGACCTCTGGCATTTTGGCCAGCTAAGACATGAAGTGACTCGGAGCAGAGGACGGGGCTCCAGAGCTACCAGGAGGCAGGCTGACTGTCTGTGCACTGACTGAGTGTGGCTGAAATCGGTGAGAGGCAGCAGAAAGGGGCTGATGCACCGGTAGGACTGGGCCGGGCCTTTGGATCTGTACCGTGGGGGAGGGGCAGGCAACACGGGGAGAGGGAGACTGTTTTTCTAGACCACAGCTTTGGTGTGATTCTTCAGCCCGACCGTCTGCTACAGGCCAGCCTCCATCCCCCTCTGTCTCTTTATCTTTCCATCCTTCATTGTTTCCATCCTTGTTTTTTCTCTTGCTGTTGTCATCTGACCCTCTCTTCTCCTTTTCCCGATGTTCCTGCTGTCATCCAAGATCCCTTCACCACTATGACTCGATAACACAGTCATCCTTCTGGCTTGCCGTCTCTCCATTTTATATAACTCTTATCATGTAAAATTGTTATTGCTGTTCATGTAGAATCTCAGATCTTGCTCCTTCCTCTTTTTCATTTACTTCTCTCATATTGACACTCATCTCTTCCATCTGCGTCTCTCTGTGCCCTTCACTCAGTCCCTCGCTTCCTCTCAATTCCCGTTCCTCTTCCTTCATTCGGTGCTCATCCAGCATCACCCTGCGGTGAATATAGATTTGGGTCAAACTTCTCAGCAAATGGGATGAGATGTAGTCTGCACAGTTGCCAGAACCAGGGGGCTCCTGGTCTGCCCATCAGGGGGGCCCTCAACTTCTGACCACACTGAGGCTGGAGCCTTACTCAGGACTGACGGGGTGGCCTGCTTTGGAGTACTGCATGTAGGGAAGGATAATCTGCACCAACAGCCCCTACCCTCACCCCTTTCCCCTGTTCCTTCGCCCCACACTGGGGCAGCCGTCACTCTGGAGTGTCCTGGCTTGACCGGCTGTGGCCTCTCCCCACACACCCTGACGACGCCCTCATGCCACTGGGGCACCCACAGTGCCCCTGCCCCGCTCCACTACCGCACCTCGTGCCTGTGCCAAAGGCCCAAACCACCAGTCACCCTCAACATGGGTGTGGTGGAGGCCATTGACCCAGCACCATCTCCCTGCCCCTCGCCTGTACCTGGGGGCTACAGGCTGCCCCGTTCCTCCAGCTACAGCCCCCTGCAGGGGAGGGCAGGAGCAGAGCTGGACCCAGGTGCAGCTACTGGAGGAGTTCTGGAGGGGGGTGGGACGCCGGCAGAGCGTAGGACCCCGTTAGTGGACCTGTTCTGTGAGACCTGCTCCAGGCCCTGGCTCATCGGTTGGTGGGACCAGGTATGGCTTAGACAGCTTACAGAGTGAAAAGACAGTCTGACAGTGGCCTTCTTGGATTGATGTTATGGACACTTGATGCATTACTGTTCTGCATGCATTAACAACTCATCTATTACTTAATTTTTTTCTTGCCTGTTTGGTTCAATGAAGCAGAGGTTGTGTCAGTCTTTAAATACTTGCATGGCTGCGAGGGAATATTTAAAATGTGCTACATGGCTTCTTACACATACTTTACGCTTTACATCAGTACAGTAAACATTTGTGTGTTCTTACACATAATTTACATTTCTGCTTTTTTTTAATATGCATTTATTTTGAAAGAATTATTATACAAAAAAATAATGAATTATCAGCTCATTTTTATTTCTACACTGCAGCAAAACTGTAAACAAGAAGTATTATTCTTCAACCTTCAATAACCTGTCTAGATTTCTGTCTCTTTTTTGGGAAGAGGGGGTCAATAATAATGGGACGGTGGGACTTTTTGAAATAGTCAAGCGGTCTTCTCTGCAGACACCAAAATATGCAACATAAAATAGTGCATTTCGATCCTCCACACCTGTTTCCCAATTCCTTTCTCTTGCTGCCTCAACACGAGTTTAAGGTAGTCATCAGTATTTTCAGTAATGGACAAGTGTATTGTCTCTGGGCTATGAGGATTAATCCTTTTCCTTTTAATTGTGTGAAAACAGCACAACTATAAAAAGTTTTTTTTTTTTTAAATCTAGACATTTTCATTGATGTGTCAGTTGTGTTATCTGATGTGGTATCCCACCACTGTGATACTAAAACAAGAGCTTCCTCTGGTCTTTATTGTTTCAGTGAATGAGGATTAAAAGATGTATTTCCTTTACCTCATTTCCATGTGAATCATATTAAACAGGTCACAGTTCAGTGCACAAGCACATTGTGGATGTGTGCGCATTTGTATCGGGATGCTATTTGTCGACCAATGACTGCTGGTAGAGATGCAGCCCTCCAGGGTCTCTCACATATGCAGGTGTCTAAGTGTGTATGCCCACTACCATGTCTGTAAGGTGAATGTTTGCTTCATTAGTCAGTGTCAGGGGAAGAGTGTTGTTTGTCCTGGCACCGTAGAAGTGTTGGTTGGCAGCTATGACTCAGCGTTACAGCATCAGAGCAGGAAAAAATGTGATGTTTTGTGGTGAGGGAGGTTTTGGGCTGAGACTACTGGCTTAGTGTGCCACTGGGCTATAGCTTCCTAGGCTTTTGATGACTGCTGCTGCTTCCATGATGTGCTTTTATAGTACCTATTCGCTTATTAAAAGCTCCACAGTAAATAAAACTGGCAAAAATGGGTGAGATCATTGTGAGGAAGAGAGTGAAAGATGGTGTTGAAACATGGAGAAGGCAAAGTTGAGCCTGAAACAGGAAGATTTGGGGGCCCAAGGGCAGTGATGGAGAGTTTTGTTTACCTCAGTAGAGAAGGAGGGATGCTGATAGGCAACTGCGAGACGTAGCGAGGAAGAGAGGAAGAGGATGGGAGGGCTGACCTTGGTAAAGGTCAGAGTCACCTGCCGACTCCCTCAGATTGTCACCCAAACAGCCACCGCTCTCACATCAAGCTGAAGGACTGACTGTGAGGAGGCAGTTGCTATAGTAACTGGTCTGGTTGCCATGGCGATTGTTATGTGTGAAAGATCAGTCAGTAGGACACAGACTGAGGGGTCTGTCTGAATTGCATTGTGCCTTCTCATGAGTTGTCAGACAGGGAACCATTCAACTGCCCGACATCCTGTTGGTCCACAGGCGAAAAAAATAAATAAATAAACATTACGTAAAAGCTTGAGAGAACATTCAGGAAAATTGTTTTCTGTCTCTGTCTCTTCACTTGATCACGTTTGTGTCTGGGACCTGCAGACTCTCATAGTTTACCGCTGACACTACACACGTGTAAGAGGCAATATGTATAAAAACAGAAAATTACTGCGACATAGAGGACGGGAAACAAACGGGGGTATTGAACAGTCTGTTCTCATCTAAGAAAGGGAGGAGGAATGATTCATAATTGTGTTTTTTTTTTCACCCTTTACTAGATGAGAGCTATAATTTGCATTCTACATTTTTTTATGATCTCGTCAAATAGAATCTAAGGTTAATATAATGTATAATAAAATGTTAATTTAATGTGGAGGTTTATCAATCAGCATGTCCATATTTTTGGATGCACAGTAATCCCTTATCTTTCTCCAGTGTAACAAATATTCGATTGACTCACTTTTGTTTTTGTCTGCGCTCCCTCCTCCAGTTCAAGAGAATGTTGAACAGGGAGCTGTCCCATTTGTCAGAGATGAGTCGCTCAGGGAACCAAGTGTCAGAATACATCTCCACTACCTTTCTAGGTAAAGCCAACCTGCTATCTGCTTGTAATCAACCCCTATGAACCTCTAGTAAAGTTGCTGACCATTCGACTTCTGGTCCTTCCAGATAAGCAGAACGAGGTGGAGATTCCATCCCCGACTTTGAGGGAGCGGGAGAAGCCCATGTGTCACATCAGCGGCGTGAAGAAGCTCACGCACAGTTCCAGCCTTTCCAACTCCACCTTGCCTCGCTTTGGCGTGAAGACGGAACACGAGGATGCATTAGCCAGGGTGAATGACAACACAAAATAACTGAAGTACTGCAAACGAACCCACAAATCAGATAAAAGTGATGGCAGACACCCTAAAAACAAACAACATACCGTTCATTTAGACATATTGAACCCATAACACTGCTACACTTTTTAAAAATTATTTTACTGTGATGCTATACAGTAAAACAGAAAAAAATAAATGTAAAAGCTATAAGACATGCTGCAACGTTTGTGGCAATTTATTCTATTTTTAATAATCTAAGGTTAAAGTTGCTATTTAAATTTGAGAAACGAGTTTTGTTTTTACTTCTGTATTTAAATGCTGCCTGCTGTGTCTCCAGGAGCTGAATGACTTGAACAAGTGGGGCCTTAATATCTTTCGTGTGGCAGAACTCTCTAATAACCGACCCCTCAGCTGCATCATGTTTTCCATTTTCCAGGTGAGACTAAACGAAACCGGGCTTCCGCAACGAATTGTGCACTAGCATATTAAAAACTGAACCGCAAAGCACAGAATATTGACCTATAGTTTTGAACAATGTTTTTCTGCTGTGCAAATGGACATGAAAAGTATTAAATATGGTGAGTGCAATTCCTTTAAATTAAAAATAATGTCACAAAGAGGGAGTTTACCAGCTTTAACAGGTGGAGTCTTTATTTGGAGCTCGGACTGTGCGGCAGTGGGGTTTTAAGCAGCACTCCACCTTTATGCCACGAATGAAACAGGATCAAGCTCATGTGACAAAAATGAATTGCAGTGCAGTCAGATTCATCTGTTAAAACCTATTTACTTGCAGAAAACGCATCTTTAAATGCAAAAGAGCAGTAACACACTTAAATATTTTCCTCAGTTTCTGTTAAATCTAGCATTATCCTTGCCTTTGCTGGCGAGTAAAAAAAAAAAAAGATGTTGTTTTAGCTCCTGAACACTAAATTATCTTAACACTGAACCAATAAAACCAAATAAACCTGAGAAAGAAACTCTGCAAGTGGCTCACGCAGGAGTTAAAGCGAGTTGCAGATAAGAGGCCAGAGTTCTTCTACGTTCTGAACTCGTACTTTTAACAGGTCGTGTTATCGTGTTTGCAAATCATATTTGCAAATGACACAAGAGAAACCTAACAATTAAATAGATTACTTACTATCGTAGATAAAAAAGGTTTCCAACATGAATCTGTCCGCTTTAACTAAGAATTCAGCCTTTTTTTCAGTTTACCATGAGAATGGGCTCACTCTTACAACGGGCTTCTCTGCAGGAAAGAGATCTACTGAAGACTTTTCGGATCCCCATGGATACATTTGTCACCTATGTGATGACCCTGGAGGACCACTATCACGCCAATGTGGCCTACCACAACAGCCTCCACGCTGCTGACGTCACTCAGTCCACTCATGTGCTCCTGTCCACACCAGCTTTAGATGCAAGTATCTCTATAAGTCTTCCCAATGCCAAAAAACTGACAGAACCGCACATGTTCAAGACCAAGCTGACTGCCTTTTTCTTCCCCCTCTCTGACAGGCTGTCTTCACTGATCTAGAAATATTAGCCGCATTATTCGCCGCTGCCATTCACGATGTAGACCATCCAGGAGTGTCCAACCAATTCCTCATAAACACGAGTAAGTTCATGTGACATGAAGAGAAGAAATGCACAAATTGTCATAAATAACATGTTAGAAAGTCAAACAAAGGCTGAACATTGTTGAAGTAACGATTCGATACGAGGTGTGTCGTCACAACAAAGGGTCATGAACAAATCATGGCGGCAACAACTGTGACGCTTCACTTCTGTGCCGTTTTTGATAATACAGATTCCGTTTTTTTATTAGAATCATCATCATTTACCAATCAAAGCATTTTGACGTTTAATTTTAGAAAACAATGCACACCAAACCATAAACGATTTAGTGAAATTTTGTGTTTATATGTTTATGACTAAATCTGTGCAAAATGCAGTAAAAAAAAAGGCCATGTTATGTTATGAAGGTCAATTTTATTTTGTAAGTTAATAAAAAAACAGGAGCACTGTTGTAATTCTCAGAATACTCTGGTACATGAGTCAAATTAGCCTCTGAAGATTGCCTTTTCATTTATTTTAAAAGGAGATAACAGTTTCTAAAGGTGTGCTCATCTGGAAATTGCTTTTGTACTCTTGGTGGTTGGAGCGCTGTTATTTTGCAATTATTGTGCTTTTTTGACTAATCTTTGTTGCACGGTCTCTCTCTCAGACTCAGAGTTAGCCCTGATGTACAACGATGAGTCTGTGTTAGAGAACCATCACCTGGCCGTGGGCTTTAAGCTGCTTCATGAGGACAACTGTGACATCTTCCAGAACCTTAGCAAAAGGCAGAGACAAAGTCTGAGGAAGCTTGTTATTGATATGGTAGGTGTCTGACTACGCGCCACAATCTGCTATGTATTTTATAATTTCCCCTGTAATATATTTGCATCGATTTCATTCCCAGGTTTTGGCCACAGATATGTCCAAACACATGAGTTTGCTGGCAGACCTCAAGACCATGGTGGAGACCAAGAAAGTAACAAGTTCTGGTGTACTGATGCTTGACCACTACACTGATCGAATACAGGTCAGATTTTACAGTCATTTATGAGTAAATTCAATTCACATGATGTTCAGTGTGACAAGAAAAAGAAAAGCTGTGGGGAAAGTTTGCTAAAATTGGAGTGAATCGATGAATGATCCACATTCAGGAGCATTTAGTGCTGAGGATGCATCGAACACTGTCTGACAAATCTCTTCATTAAGCATCGTTCTTGCATAATTTGGAGTAATTAAATACACTTCCAAAAAAGAAACAAACAAAGTAATTGCACTCTTGCACTGGATGTTATCGAAAGCCTGTACAGAACTTTGGAGCAGCCAAATTCATGAAAAGTTTTAACGAAGTGTAAAAATGCTTCGCCTGGTACTGGTCACACATTTTACATTAACTATTACTGCCAAAAACAACAGCCTGATATTTAACAATCAGCATCGGGAAAACAAAACAAAAAAAAATGTTTGAATGTCTGCAAGAGTCCAGGAGGTGGTTGATGTGAGTTGTTACAGCAGCAGGTCAAAGAGGAATTTAGGGTTAATTAGGTATTGTATAAAAAGTGTGTGAGTGAAGAGTTCTTTAATCATAAGAACATTAGTTCTCCCTTCTTAAGTAAAGTAGCACGTGTCCTTGGACTTGCAGAATTGTGGCTCAACAGAACATTAAAAAAAAAAAAACTGGCCTTGATGAATAAGTTGATACCTCAGAAACGATTGAAAATGATTTTATCACAGTGACATGTTAAAAAGTGTGTCCTATAATCATTATCTGGAATGTCTTCAGTCTTACACTCAGCCAGCTTGACTATTTAAAGGTTTAAAAGTCATCACTCTGCTGTTTGGTATCAGGATGTTCATCACACTGAACGTAGACCAGAGAATCAAAGGAGAGAGTTGTCTGACCAGATCAGAAAGAAAATTACAGACATGCATGTTTAAGGTGAAGACTATGAGACCATCTCCAAGCAGCCTGGCGCTTCTCTGACCACAGTTGTATATTTCATTCAGACGTTTAGGGTTCAGGGGACTGTAGCCAACCTCCCTGGAAAACTGATGACAAACTGAAGGGACAGATAATACAAACGGTAACCAAAGAGCCCAGAACAGCTTCCAAAGAGATTCAAGGTGAAGCTAGATCGGTTTCAGACTGCACCATTCATCAGTGCCCTCCTCCAACTGAGGAGGACTCCGCTGTTGGAAGCAAATCATAAAAAAAAAGCCAGAGGTTAGGCTTTTTGACCAGTTATATCAGTTCTATGTTCACAGATGCAAAACCAGTACATTTAAAACAAACTAACAAACAAACAAAAAATGTTCAAATCCTGTGAAAGAAACATGAAGGAGGCGTGGTTATGTTCTGGTTCTGCTTTGCTCCATCTATTACAGGATGTCATGAATATGCAGGTACAATGAAATGTCAAGACGATAAAGACTTTCTGGAGCCAGATGTCCTGCCTAGTACCAGAAAGCTTGGTCTCAGTCGCAGGTCATGGGTTCTCAAACAGGATAACAACACTAAAACACACAACAAACACCTAAGAATGGCTAAGAACAAAGCGTAGGACTGTTCTGAAGTCTCCCTGCATGAGCCCTTATATAATCCTGTTGAACATATGTGGAAAACAGCTGAAGCATTCGATCCGGAGAAGAAACCCTTTAAACTTGAGACAGCTGGAGCGGGTTGCTAATGAAAAATTAGACAAAATACCCATCTACGGGTGCAGAGGTCTCATTGAAGGTTGCAGAAATTGCTTGATTGTGGACATTTCCCAGGCCAGTTTCAGTATTGGTATTATTTCTTTCAATTATACTGTTGAACACAATTCAAAAGACTTTCAAGAGTCAGTATTCAGTAAATTATAATTTATTATTACTCTTCTCTGGTACAAGTTATTTCAGCGAGCATTGCAGGTTTTTCTTTTCTCAGTGGAAAGGTACCAAAAACTTTATCCATGTTTATACATACACACATTATATAGGGTCATCAGAGAACATAAACTTAAATACAAAGTGTCTAAAAAAAATCTAATATTCCCAAACCATATTTAAAATCACTATAAAGGGCATAATATACAATTCTGTATATCAATTACGGGGGGTAACATGTGGGTTTTTGCAGGTGTTGAGGAACATGGTGCACTGTGCTGATCTGAGCAATCCCACCAAGCCTCTGGCAGTGTATCGTCAATGGACAGAGAGGATCATGGAGGAGTTCTTCAGGCAGGGAGACAAGGAGAGGGAGCGAGGGATGGAGATCAGCCCCATGTGCGACAAACACACTGCATCTGTGGAAAAAAGTCAGGTAAATGATCAGAAGTCACATCCATACGTTTGACTACGACTCTGTAGTGAGTGTGATAACTACAGTGCAGTTGGTGAAACTCAGCTGTGATCACAGCGGTCCACCCCGTACATTTTTAATGCTCATTTGCAGGGAGCAGTTTTACTGTTTTGCTTGGTTAAGTAATACCAATGTTGTTTTTTTTTTGTTTGTTTGTTTTTTTTATCTGGACATAGGTGGGCTTCATTGACTACATTGTCCATCCGTTATGGGAGACATGGGGAGACCTTGTGTACCCTGATGCCCAGGACATCCTGGACACTCTGGAGGACAACAGGGACTGGTACCAGAGCACTATCCCACAAAGCCCCTCGCCCCCTCCTGTAGGACAGGACAAAGATCTAAACGTATGCATAGACAAGTTTCAGTTTGAGCTCACCCTGGAAGATAGCTCTCAGCTGGAACAGGGAGACAATGGAGAAAATCCCACGCCAAACCATGTGGCACAGGACTGCGATCACGGGGACAAGGTGGGCAAAAAGGCAGATGATGAAGACATAATGGTAGAGGAGGAAAATGAGGACATAATAGAGGAGGAGGATGAGGTGGCGATGGAGGAAGAAGAAGTAGAGGAAGATCTGAAATCTCAGTTGGCTGAGGGGCCTGAAAAAGAAAGACTTTCTGACACAAGTCCTGTAGAGGAAGAGGAAGATTCTTCTTCGCAAGCTGAAGATACATGAGTTCTGCTCCTGTATCTCCCTTTCACTTGCACAGATTAAATCGTTCATCCTTTCAATGGCCAAACCAAGAACAAACAAGACTGCAATGACAATACAGACCTTTAAATATATTTTTCAAAAAGGGAATAAATTAAAATCACTTAAAGAAAAGCTAATTACACAGCAACTGTAGATTTGGAGCGGTGGCAAGTCATTCGAGTGATTTCACAATGAACTTAAGACTAAAAGGAGTTTAAGAGAGCGTTATTCATGAGCAACTGAGGACAGCGTAGCACTCTGGTGATTGGAATGCACATAAACAAAGACATCTGCGTAACACATGAAAACACACATAAACATGAGCAGGAGTAAGTCATGAAAATACACCAATGCAACGTGTGCACATGCATACAACAGTCATGCAGTATACGTGCAAGCATATGTGCTCCACACACACCAACCACACACACACATAGACTGTATGTTTGTATGAGTGAATTTACACAAGGGACATTAATCAGTAATGAATCTCTTTGGAAAAAGCCATCCCTTAATGGTGTATCAACAAGCGTTCAGTCAGTATTAGTAATTCATGTCTGTTAGAATCTCAATAGAAAACATTCTCCTCAGAGAAGCTCCATGTCCGAGTGACTTTTTTTCCATTTCTGTCGGAAAGAAAAAAAAAAAAAAAAAGAATAAGAAAATCCACAGAGTTGGAGGAGAAGAGAGAATGATACTGGAGTAAAGGAAGATGCTGCGATGACAGGACCTCTGGGGTCCCATATCCCTGTTTCCCTTTACAAGGAGAGCGCTACTGGTGCATGATGGCTCTGTGCCTTTCTGAAACACCAGCTTCTCGAATGGAGCTGTTGTGAAGCAATGCATTGTGGGACAGGAGAGTCTGATTTTGTTTTTTTGTTTTTTTTATTTGTCTCTTGTTAAAAAGATCTCTGGTTGCCGTTTATGGTGTTGTGGTGCGTAACTCACACGTCCAAGTTCTTTTGTGAAATTCTTTCGGCTCTAAGTCTTCCTTTGTTGCTCTTCTGGTAAAATTACAACTCAGAACTCTGGATGCGGAGCAATCGCTGACACCACCACAACCACCAGTGGACTCTTTCAAGCTTATGTTTCTTTCCTATTAGACTTTTTTTCCTTCCTCTTTTTTTTTTAACTTTCTGAGAATAAGCCATGTGATGCTTTGAAGCATACATTTTGCCTATTTTATATTTAAATGTTTCTGAAGGAGTACAGGATTATTTCATTACCTGAACAAATCTTAGTTTGTTGTCACAAACCCATTTGCACTGTGTGTTTTTGTCTCTTCATACACAACAATTCTCACCAAAGTTAAGCATGAGAAACGTCGGTGGGTGAAGTGATTTGAGGGAACACAAATAAATAAGGAAATCAGGGAGGCAGATTGTCAGGGGAGAGAAGTACGACTTGGCCAAACGAAGGTCGGACAGTCCCTAATCATCCTTGCTATGTTTGATGGTTTTTTGCCTTAATGTCAGATGCAGGATACGTACCTGCCAGTATGTAGATTTATAAGATATATCATAGATATCCTAGTATATTTATATCACGTCTGTATGCTTATTTATGTGAGTATTGGTGCGTCTAGACACAATGTATCCAGCATTGCATTTGGAGGGGAAGGGAAACATTGCTGGCAGTTATTTGTTCTGTTGTTGCTGTGCTAGGGCCAACATAAAGAATGTGTTGTATTTTAATAAGGATGGCATTTTATAGCTGTCTGGGTGCATTCGAAGAAAACGAGAAGTTTGGGTAAAGACTACGCAGGAGTTAAGATCGCCCGTGAGTAACCGAGTAAGAGTAAGAGAAACGACGTCAAAAATGTTGTCATGTGTGTTCTTGTTCTCTTGTTGGCTTCAGCAAATCTTGTTTAACAGTGTTTAGGATTCGATCAGCAGAGCTTATATGGGTATCAGTTTGTTTTGATGTTTGTTTTTTCACAGGGTACAAAAAAAAAAAAAAAAAAAATTAAGAACACAAGTGTGGCTATTTTAAAAAGGTAAGAGCAAGTTTCTGCAGGTCAGTAACTGAGCTTATCTGAAGACACTGCAACTTGGTGCAAAAAAAATAAAAATTAGATTAAAAGAAAAACAACCTGTGTGTTTGCTCCAGCTGTGAGGCCACCACACATATTTTCCTTTGGTGACATGGGAATCCAGGATTACTATTGCAGTTACTATTGCATTACTTCAATAAAAGATTCCCATGTGCACTGGCCTTTTACTTTTAACATGTTGCTTTGTTTTTGTGGCATCTTGTTCTGTTGTAAGCTATAAAACATTAATATTTAATTGCCATACAAACACAATACTGTAGCAATTGTTTCTTATTAAGGAAATTATTCAATTGATTGATTGCTGCCATTCTTTTTAAATGATGAAAAGAAAACCATGGAAAGAGTTTTCTTTAAACAGTTTGTGTACAGTTTATTTTTATATCATTCTGGTGGATGGTCAGGAAAGCAAATCGTGTATTGATGATACAGCTATAATCATTACCACTCTTGTATATAATGTAATAATGGATTGTAAATTAGAATTTATATTTAAGTCATTATTTGACAAATAACCACTTAAAATTGTTCAGTGAACCACTGAGGCACTGCGAGCCACATCTTTACATTCTCATTCTTTCATTATATATTTCCTTACTTGTGCTAACATCCTATCATAATTTTTGATTGTGCACACTTATTGTTGAAATCAGATAAGATTTGTACCAGCACTTTATTTCATCAGGTTTTGAGACAGACAGTGTGTTTCAGGTAGTGTACAGTTTGTGCCGGGTTTTTTTTCATTGACAGTCACCTGTCAGTTATATTTCACTAGGGCGAATCACAACTTTCATCGTGCCGCATTTAGTGCTCTAACCCCTCTCTTAAGGTGTTATCAAACAAAGTAGTGATGCTCTATTCAACATCCAAGAGAGATTAAACGTGTTTGACTAAAAGTCAAATGATAGATGATGTCATCACAAAGTACGTTACAAAATCAAAGAAGATAAATGTGCCCTCGGTTGTTTCCAGCACTCTCACCACCTCTGTTTCTTAGTAACTTTAGTCACTATCTAGCTTGATAGCTGAAAAATCTGTCTCTTGGTGGCCTACTTAGCTGGTTCCCCATCGGTGTTGCTGTCAGGTAATGGTATTACAGACTGACTCCCGTTTGAGAATAATTCTCTGGGCTTTAATTCATGTGTTTGTTCACTAGGAGAAAGATTATTCAAGGGAAAAAACATGAAATGATTGTAATATTTGTAAATGATCTTGCTGTACTGTGTAAAATGTGTCCAAGTTATTTTCTATTATATTATTTTTACGAAAGTTTTTCCTCTTAACAGAGCTGAGGTGTCATTTTGTGAATAAATGCATTTAATAAGCAAACATCTATGTATAAAACAATGCTATAGTATATCAGTATATTTTTCTTTTCTTTCACTGTTCGGTACTGTAAAGTGTGTTAAAAATACAAATAAAGCAAGATTTTTGTATCAAAAGCAAAACTATTTTCATGTTTGCTGTCAGTCATATGAGACATTAACTTAAAGGCATTGTCGAAGTTTAAAATTACATTTATCAATTTGCCAAAGAAGAAGCGTAAACTGCTTTATAGTCTCTGACTGACTTAGGATGTTTGGCAGCAGCAGATAAGAATGTAAGAATACCAGCAGATTTATGAAATAAACACATCATCCTCTGCTTGGAGTCGGTCTCCTTTGACCCAGGGGTTGAAATGTCCAACTTTGCAGCAGAAATAAACTGACTATTATTTTTATTTGTTTTTTTTTTATTATTATTATTTTATTAAAAGGCAGATAAGATTCGGTCTCCAGAGTGGGAGTGATTTTAATTTTTTTTTTAAACTTTGTTTTTGTACTACGTCAGGTAAATTTATATAAAGCAATATATACTTAGGGGCGTATACTTTTGATTGGCGGCCAGTTTAGCCAATGGCTAGCCACCTTCAGTTCCTTATGCGTCGTCACGTTAATCAGTTTAGTGTAACAGAGGACGTTAGATGCGACCCGGATATGACGTCAGGCGGTGGGGAACGACGGGAAGACGCGGGAGAGGGAGAGCGGAGAAGACCGACGTTGGTGGTAGTTTTTGATTTTTGGAGCGGCTGAGTCCCGGCCCCGCTACGTGGTTAGAGCAAGACAAGATTGCCAACGCGTGCGGAGGAGGCGAGCGGGTCGTGGGATTTTCCCTGAGGCGCGAAGCAGCTACAGCTAGCGGTGGTGGAGAGAGCCAGGTTCTGGGAGAGCAGAGCAGCGGGTCGGGAGGTAACGGAAGGAGGATTTCCCTGCCATGCAGCTAGCATCCCAGTGATTTGTCCTGGTATTTCACCGGCTGTACGTCACTCTTTTGGAAAGGAGGTACTGTTTCCGTTTTTCTTATTTTGTGAGCTGGAGCACCTGCTCAAGCCCTGAAAGTGACAAGAGGCCCCAGAGACTGGCGTCACTATTCTTGAACCTTTATTTTGCCTGGCGGACCAGTCTGGAACAGGAACGATTAGTCTGTCCGTCAGCAGGAAAGAACTCCACGGAACTGACTCTCATCGCGTTCGGGCATTTTGTTTGATTCTGATGTTCTTTTGTTCTGATGTCAGTTGGTCTGAGGAGACCAAGGACTCTGTCGTTTTGAATTATTGAGTCTTAACTGTCATTTGTTTCATTTTCATTTCATATTGGACTATAACTAAAAGCCTGTTTTTATTTTCTTCATTTTCCTTAGAAAGACATATTAACATCTTAGAGGGGGTTGATAAATATATCCTTTGTTGTTATTTATTTATTTTTTTGTTGGTTTATTGACACTTAAGTTTTGTTTCTTGTTCACATCGGGTTGGAAAGCAACTTACTTTATTTCATATGTTTTAATTTGTTCTCGTCGGACTTCGAGGTGAAGCGCAATCGTTTTGTTATAAAAAGAATACCATTTATAACTTAAATTGCTCCCTGGTTCCAAATAAATATTTGGTATTTTGGTTTATCAATCTGGGTTTCCTTATTGATAGATTGTTCTGGGTTAGGGGCACTCCATCATTCTGGCTGGATGTCGTAGAGGCAGGATCTGCACAGGCGAGCTTCAGGTGTGCTGCAGAACCAATCTTCAGCTGACGGTCAGGGATATACCCCTGAAGCCTGTCTCACTACATCCATTCACCATCTGAACGTTTAGGGTTAAGCCAGGGTGACAGAACACACGCCTTTCAAACAAAGGCACGGGAGTTAAAGAGACTGACTGGTGCAGGCAAAGACCTGCCATCCTGCTAGTCGACCAGAGCAAGCTAGATACTTGTACCCCTATAAGAGAGGATTACAAACCTTTACATTTGGCGTCACGAACAGGATCTACTTTACATTGGAAACCAAGACTTAACGCGGGACCGTTGACCCTTACAACCATAGTTTCAACATGTCAGAATTAGAGGATTTAAAGAGGGATTTTGCTGAGCTACAAAGGAGGCTTGCAGAGCAAGCAGGAGCCTTGGAACAGGCTAGGACTGAACAAAGAGAAGCTCTTTCCCTGGCGAAGGCAGTTATTGATCAGCAGGCTACAGCATTAAGAACCCCGGCTGCAGTTATCATCCATAGGGATCGTAAATTACCAGACTTTGGGGGTGGATCAGTGAGAAGTGGGGGTGAGTCCGTTGAAGAATGGATTGCTGAAATGAAGTCAGCTTTTCAGGTGATGAAAACACCTCATGATGATAGGGTCGAGTTGGTTAAACAACACCTGAAGGGTGAAGCGAAGGCGACAGTAAAATTTATGTTGAAAGAGCCGATAGACAATGTCGAGGATGTATTTGACATTCTACTCCAGACCTATGGAGATAAGATTCCAATTGGCACGAGGTTAAAGGAATTTTATGAAAGAAAACAGATGCCGGGGGAAACCATTCGGTCTTACGCTTATGATCTACAGGATAGGCTAGGACACGTGATCAGAAGGGAACCAAAGCGTGTCCCAGACCCTGACGTTGTGTTAAAAGAACAGTTGGTCTTAGGGCTAAAGGATGACTTTTTGAGGAGGGAGTGGAAGAGGAAGGTTCACGAAATGAGGAGTCTTACTTTTGTCGAGTTGTTACAGGCTGCAATTACTTGGTCAGAAGAGGAAGAAATGCCATCAGACACAGCTACTCAGAACAGATCCAAAATAAGAGGGGCCGTAAATGCGGCAGTGGCGGTGGAAGAGAAACCCTCACCTCTGACAATGGAGATGTTACATGAGGAAATAAAACGAATATCTGCTCGTCAGGAAGAGTTGTACCATGCCTTGCAGGGTAAAGGAGATGAGGTAGGACAGCGAGCTGCTGGTCCCCGGAGGGTAGCCTTAAGAGATAGCGAGGGGAGGTATATCTGTTATAACTGTGGAGAGCCTGGCCATGTTAGTAAACACTGCTTGAGAAAAGCAAGCAGAGAGACAAGTCAAGCCCCGCTTGAGGTCCCAAATCCAGATGGAAGGCCCAGTAACCAAAGTGGGACTAAGGGGAACACTAGTACTTCTGTGATTGGGACTCAGATGGCTGAGTGCATTCTTGCGGAGGTAGATAATGATCTCCAGAGACGTGCTTTTGGGAGGTGTCGAACTGTCGGTCTGAAGATTGGAGGAGTAGAGACAACCTGCCTTTGGGATACAGGCTCTAACGTCACTGCTATCACTGAATCCCACTTTCGCAAGCATTTCGGGAGACGGGAGATGTTGTCTGCCAACTGGATTGAACTCACTGCCGCGAATGGGCTTGATATTCCCGTATTGGGGTGCCTCGAGGCCGAGGTGGAGTGTGTAGGCAGGACAGTGGGCAGAAAGTGCATCTTTGTACTAACTGACACCCATCCTCATGTAGAAAAGTCAAACGGGCTCACTGGAATTGTGGGAATGAATGTCATAGAAGACCTTGAGGCTATTTTTGCAGATAACGGGGGCCACGTGAAAATGGATAATCTTAAGGAGGGTGAGGCCAACATTCGTAGGTTGATTGCTAAAGTGAGGAAGGAATCTCAACACATAACTCCGGATGGTAGGATGGGATTTGTGAAAGTGGCGGGCCGGGAACCGGTCATGATACCCCCGATGAGTGAGATGGTGGTAGAGGGCCATTGCGGAGGTACACTCAAAGTAGACTGCCAGGTGCTGGTAGAAACAGCACAAAGGTCCGGCCTGCCGAAGGGGCTTTTAGTGGCCAATATTCTGGCTAGAGCTACTAGTGGAAAGGTTCCAGTAAGGGTCATGAACACAAGCGAGAAAGTCATAAAACTTATGCCACGGGCTAGGGTAGCAACTGTGAGCAGACCACAGGAGGTACTTCTGAAAGAAGTGGTGCAGGTGGAAGAAAAGGAGGGAGGCCTAGTTGTCAAACACTTAGATGGTGCAGAGGTTACGCGGTTGGAGATTGGGGCTGGGCGGCTACCTGTTCCGGTCCAAGCTAATACTGAGGACCTGAGTGAATCCCAGTACCACCAACTTGTTAATTTACTAGCCACTCACCAAGACATTTTCTCTCAAAATGAGAATGACTATGGGTACACTACATCCGTAACCCATTGTATCCCCACCGGGGATGCCCCTCCCATCAAGCAAAGGCACCGCAGAGTTCCCCCGCAGGTCTTCCAGGAATTCAAAAAACATGTGCATGAGCTTGTTAGCCAGGGCATCCTTAAAGAGAGCACTAGCCCCTGGGCATCACCGGCGGTAATAGTCATAAAGAAAGATGGGAGTGTTCGGTTTTGCTGTGATTACAGGCGGCTGAACCAAGTAACATGTAAAGATGCTTACCCACTCCCACGGGTCGAGGAATCCTTGGATGCACTTGGGGATGCACAATTATTCTCGAGCCTAGATCTGACAGCTGGCTACTTCCAAGTGGCAATGAGTACAGAAGACCAAGGGAAAACGGCAGTTACAACTCCCTTTGGTCTGTTCGAGTGGACGAGGATGCCATTTGGCTTATGCAATGCTCCAGCCACGTTTCAGAGGCTAATGGGGCTTGTCCTAGGGGACCTGAGCTTTGACATCCTGTTGGTTTATCTAGATGATATCCTCGTCTACTCCCGGGATTTTGAGTCCCATTGTGAGAGGTTAGAACTGGTGTTTCAGCGACTCCGACAGCACGGGCTGAAATTGAAGCCGTCCAAATGCTTTCTTTTGCGCCCCGAGGTCAAATTCTTGGGCCATGTGATCTCCGCCAAGGGCATTCAAGTTGACGGGGAAAAGGTCAGTGCCCTAACTTCTTGGCCCGCTCCTAGGAGTGTCAAAGAAGTTAGGCAGGTGCTAGGATTCATGAGCTACTACAGACGATTTGTGCCAAACTTTGCCCACATGGCAAAACCTCTACATGCTCTACTGGGGAAAAGGGCCAAAGTTAATGGGAATCAGCCTTTTGTTTGGACAGCCGACTGCCAAACTGCACTGGATGAGCTCAAACAATGTCTCACGTCCCCGCCAGTGCTGGCATATCCTGATTTTCGTACCCCTTTCATTCTGACTACTGATGGAAGTTTGCAGGGACTTGGGGCAGTACTTAGCCAAAAGCAAGGGGGGGTTGAAAGGGTAATAGCTTATGCATCCCGCGGGCTTCGTGGTTCAGAGAAGAATGACAAACACTATAGTGCTTTTAAGTTGGAGCTTTTGGCCCTTAAATGGGCTATCACAGAGAAGTTCAGGGACTACCTGATGTTCTCCAAGTTCACAGTGGTTACAGACCACAACCCGTTGCGTTATATAGGGACGGCAAATTTGGGGGCGGTAGAACAGCGATGGGTGGCTCAATTGGCTGAATATAACTTTGAGGTTTGCTACAAGCCAGGACGTCAGAACGTTAATGCTGATGTCCTGTCTAGAATTCCTATGGAAGAGGACCCTGAGAGAGAGGATGGGGGCAAGGATTTCATTAGAATAAATTCTGATGAGGTTCATGCATGCTTGTGGTCGACTGAACAGAACAAGTCAGATCCGGTGACCTCTCAGGTCAACATACAGTCCGTTACAGGAAAAGTGATTAGCGGCCAGAGCTGGGATGAGATTGAACAGGCACAAAAGAGGGACTTGGCATTGGGGCCAATTTATCAAGTTGTGCAGGGGAAGGCTAAAATGAGCTACGCTGACTTACGCACGGGATCGCCTGTTGTTAAAAAGCTCTATCGACAGCTTCATCGACTCAAGCTTTGTAGAGGTGTTCTCTATCGACAGGTCCTAGATCCACGTGATGGTGAAGAGATAAGGCAACTCGTCGTTCCAGAGTCTCTGCAGTTTAAAGTTTTTTTAAGTGTACACGAACATGGCGGGCACTTTGGGGGTAGAAGTACTCTAAGTCTCCTGAGAAGGAGCTATTATTGGCCTACTATGGGTCAAGATGTTCAGAGTTGGGTTCAGCAGTGCAAACGATGTACTCTGGCCAAGGATGTTTTTCCGAAGACTAGGGCCCCTATGACCTGCAGCAATGTTACAGCACCTTTGGAGGTCCTGGCAATGGACTACACAGTGCTGGAGCGGTCTGTCGGGGGTTATGAAAACGTTCTTGTTCTTACAGACATGTTCACCAGATTCACGGTGGCTGTTCCCACAAAAAATCAGACGGCTGACACCACTGCCAAAGCTCTGGTGAAACACTGGTTTGCTTATTATGGGTGCCCAGCTCGACTTCACTCGGATCAAGGGCGAAGTTTTGAGGCTAGCGTAATAAAAGCACTGTGCAAGATTTATGGGATAGCCAAAAGTCGCACTAGCCCGTATCACCCTCAGGGTAACGCTCAATGCGAACGGTTCAATAGAACGATGCACGATATGCTAAGGACTTTGCCCCCTGAAAAGAAAAGAGACTGGAAGGCGTACCTGCCAGAACTTGCCATGGCTTACAATAACCGGGTGCATTCCTCAACGGGATACCCACCCTTTTATCTCATGTTTGGGAGAGACGCAAGAATGCCTCTTGATATACTTGGGGGGAAAGACATGGCGGAAGCTGACGCTGACAACTTGGATGACTGGGTCAAAGAGCACCATGAGAGACTGAAGACAGCAGTGGAGGTTGCAGGGCTGTCAACACAGGGAGCTTCTCAAAGACAAAAGCGAATATATGATCGTAGGTCATCTGGTGCCTTGCTTAGGTCAGGCGACAGAGTGCTGATCCGTAATCACAAGCATAGGGGTCGGAACAAAATCCAGGACAAATGGGAGTCACAGCCATATATCATACTCAAACAGAACCACCCCGATATTCCTGTGTTCACTATCCATCCAGAGAAAGGTGGCCCACACAAGGTGGTTCATAGAGATCAGCTCAGGTTGTGCACTTTTCAGGCACCAACCAGGAACCAAAGGAATATTTCTCCACCCCAAGAAGGAACAGAGTCAGACAGCGACATTACCCCAGTTAGTTTCCCTATGTTGGGTTGTACACATTCTGACAGACAGGGGGATGATCACACTATGGATGTAGAGAACCCTATGACTACAGAAGCGCTGACTGAGGTCCAGGGATCAGCTCATGTGGGTAGTGATGCAGATGTACTGTCAGATGGTGCAGAAACCTCAGGGGAAGAAAGTGGGGACATGAGTCAGAGCAGTGTGGAATTTCTCCGACATAGAAACCCCCGCCGACAAAACAGGGGTGTCCTGCCTGTAAGGTACAGAAATGATTATGTGATGGATTAGTGTGTCCTGCATATGTGTTCTGTTTATACAATGTCAAAATGTGGTATTAAATTTCATGTGCTCTTCTTGTAAAGGGTGCCTCACTGGAACTGCTGCTAGCATGGCAGGGTTTAGCAGGGGGGAGTGTAACAGAGGACGTTAGATGCGACCCGGATATGACGTCAGGCGGTGGGGAACGACGGGAAGACGCGGGAGAGGGAGAGCGGAGAAGACCGACGTTGGTGGTAGTTTTTGATTTTTGGAGCGGCTGAGTCCCGGCCCCGCTACGTGGTTAGAGCAAGACAAGATTGCCAACGCGTGCGGAGGAGGCGAGCGGGTCGTGGGATTTTCCCTGAGGCGCGAAGCAGCTACAGCTAGCGGTGGTGGAGAGAGCCAGGTTCTGGGAGAGCAGAGCAGCGGGTCGGGAGGTAACGGAAGGAGGATTTCCCTGCCATGCAGCTAGCATCCCAGTGATTTGTCCTGGTATTTCACCGGCTGTACGTCACTCTTTTGGAAAGGAGGTACTGTTTCCGTTTTTCTTATTTTGTGAGCTGGAGCACCTGCTCAAGCCCTGAAAGTGACAAGAGGCCCCAGAGACTGGCGTCACTATTCTTGAACCTTTATTTTGCCTGGCGGACCAGTCTGGAACAGGAACGATTAGTCTGTCCGTCAGCAGGAAAGAACTCCACGGAACTGACTCTCATCGCGTTCGGGCATTTTGTTTGATTCTGATGTTCTTTTGTTCTGATGTCAGTTGGTCTGAGGAGACCAAGGACTCTGTCGTTTTGAATTATTGAGTCTTAACTGTCATTTGTTTCATTTTCATTTCATATTGGACTATAACTAAAAGCCTGTTTTTATTTTCTTCATTTTCCTTAGAAAGACATATTAACATCTTAGAGGGGGTTGATAAATATATCCTTTGTTGTTATTTATTTATTTTTTTGTTGGTTTATTGACACTTAAGTTTTGTTTCTTGTTCACATCGGGTTGGAAAGCAACTTACTTTATTTCATATGTTTTAATTTGTTCTCGTCGGACTTCGAGGTGAAGCGCAATCGTTTTGTTATAAAAAGAATACCATTTATAACTTAAATTGCTCCCTGGTTCCAAATAAATATTTGGTATTTTGGTTTATCAATCTGGGTTTCCTTATTGATAGATTGTTCTGGGTTAGGGGCACTCCATCATTCTGGCTGGATGTCGTAGAGGCAGGATCTGCACAGGCGAGCTTCAGGTGTGCTGCAGAACCAATCTTCAGCTGACGGTCAGGGATATACCCCTGAAGCCTGTCTCACTACATCCATTCACCATCTGAACGTTTAGGGTTAAGCCAGGGTGACAGAACACACGCCTTTCAAACAAAGGCACGGGAGTTAAAGAGACTGACTGGTGCAGGCAAAGACCTGCCATCCTGCTAGTCGACCAGAGCAAGCTAGATACTTGTACCCCTATAAGAGAGGATTACAAACCTTTACATTAGGTTAAAAGAAAAAAATCCGTAGCATGTGCTTGTTTTTTTTACAGTCTATTGTGTCCGTTTCTTATTCGGCCACAGGAAAGCCATATTTTGTTGTAAACGTTCACCAGCAGCTGAGCAGCTCCCCCACAGTGGCTCAGCTAAAGGAGCTGGTAGCCGCCAAGCTCAGTGTTGCCAGATACCCCAAAACCAAATTATTGTACACAGAGCCAATTTTTTTTCTCGTATAAAATTATCGTACGCTACAACAACGCCAAATGACAAATGGGTTTGCCGATGACATGCGTGTCTGTGTGTGAGAGAAAAAGGTGGGGATAAAATAAATAAAACTTGACAAAAAATACCACATCAATTACGATTTCTGATAATTCTGAAACCAGACTCATTGTAAATAAGGGTCATGAACAAGTACTCTCTTTTCGAAAGGAATTGTAAATTATCGTACACCTCCGACTATAGATTATAAATTGTGCAGAAGTCGAAATTGTCGCACAAATTTGTGCGCCGCGAAAAAAATCACTCATCAGAAAACCCGTGGGTGACGTCAAGAAAAGTTTGTCCAGTATTTTCTTTTTACATTCTGTAACGATAATTATTTTATATACCCTTTTCATTAAGTGTTGTTGTATACGGTTTTGTAAATAAATATAAGTCTATATATTTAATCTATATGTCGAGAGCCAGAGAAAGTATTGTCCAATCAGATGGAAACAAAGTGGACGAGTTGCGCATGCGCACTGTCAATACGGACCTAGGCAATCAGGTGATAAGTTGCTATTAGCTTCGTCGAAGGAGACCCAAACTACTACGGTATTCGTAGGATTTTGCTGCTTTGTAAGTTTTAATCTTTGCGTTATTGTAATCTTCTTATAGGCGTAAACGGATAGATGGTATTTCTGTTATATTGTGCTTTGCTTTAATCTCTTGAAGCAGCTACACTCGCTAGTTAGCATTAGTTGTAGCGAACCGCCCAGAAGTCACTGGTTCCTAACGAACTCTGAAATCTCGACTCGGAGTGCCTTTTTTAGGGATTAACTTACGTATAACACGTTTCATATGCTCCACAGTGTGACCATGTTGCTGTCGCCTCGGTGCCGGGTCTTCCTGATGCTCTGTGTTGGAGTCTCCGCCGTGGAGGTTCAACGTCCTCGCGGTGTCCCCTTATCAAGTAAGGACGTACAAAAACTGGATCCGACTGTGTTTAATTATACTTTGAAGTTAAACGTCTCTGCTGTATGTGTAAAATGGCGCTATATAAATCATCTTATTGGAATTGAGTTTTTTTTTCTCCTAGAGCTGGATAAAATATTCTAGTATTATTGCAGCCATTCTGGACCTGTTAAATCTTTGTGTTATGTTGAACCTCAACAGAACGGCAGTTTTATGAAGAAGCCAAGCCTTTCACTTGCCTGGATGGATCCCGCACCATTCCCTTTGACAGAGTAAATGATGACTACTGTGACTGCCAAGATGGGTCTGATGAGCCAGGTGATTATCTTTTGTATGTAGAAGATTTCAGCTCGGCTCGTAGCAAATTTGTCACAAGTCATTAAACTAACAAAAATATTTTCAGGCACCGCTGCTTGTCCCAATGGCAGCTTCCACTGCACCAATGCAGGTTTCCGACCAGCATTCATTCCTTCCTCCCGTATCAATGACGGAATCTGTGGTATGAACTTTTATTGGTACAGATCGTTTCATTTTGGGTTTGTAGTCAGTATTTTAACATGTCGTTGTCTGTAGACTGCTGTGACACTACCGATGAATACAACAGTGGAGCTACCTGTGAGAACACCTGCAGGTTTGGAAATGTGGTTTTGAGCACATAAACTATTCATTTGCTTTAAATGTTCCTACATGCGCATATTACATAAACTTTTTTAAATTAAATTTTTATGTGATGTGCATTTTGTAGGGAGTTGGGGCGAAAGGAAAGGGAGAACCTGAAGGAGTTGGCAGAAATTGCAAAGGAAGGCTTTTTACTTAAGCAGCAACTTATTCAAGATGCCAAAAGAGGTCATGAGGAAAAGAAGGTGTGAAAAGTTTCCTTTTGAAATTATAAATACACTTACAGTGAAGATACTGGTACGATGTAAAAAAAAAAAAAAAATTGTTCAGTACCTTTTCAATTATTATTATTTTTTTTTTCTCCTGTATTTAGGAGTGCAGTTTTCAGCTCTTGTGCAGATCATATTTGGTTAAATACGTAATTTTGCTTTGACTCAACAGGCCAAACTTGGAGATGTTCAGGGCAGTAAGAAGGATCTAGAAACAAAGGTGGAGGCTCTGAGAACAGTGAAAGATGCTGCAGAGCAGCCAGAGAAAGAAGCTAAAGATCGCCACCTAAAGGCCTGGGAAGGTGAAATATATATATTTTTTAAAAACTATACCATCTACTGTCTACAAATTACATTGCATCACATTAGAGAATTAAATGTCTGATCAAAGCACCATATTAATTTGTGCTAGCTGTATCACTTAGACTCATAATTCATGCCATTTTTGTAACATAAAACTTGCAGAATCCAAAGTGGTTATCATCACTGAAAACAGAAAATGAAGTAATATTCTTGTTTCAGAACAAAAAGCTGTCATTCTTATGGAGAAAGATAAGGCTAGAATGGCTGAGGTGTTTGCTGAACTGGATAAGGATGCAGATGGCGTGTAAGTATTGGCATTCTCCAGATTTATCAGAAACTATTAGAAAGTAAAATATATAATGAGTTGCAGCTTTGAATCAAACTTGAATAAAGTGCAGAAGGAAAATGCAGAATATGTAATTGTGCAAATATATAATGTTGAGTCTTTTTTTTTTTTTTTTTTTTTTGGTACCTTTTAAGGTTATTTATTAATTTGAAACCGAAAGTTTTAAATACACAAAAGCATCATCAATTCAGTGCTTTTGTTCTTGGCTTTATAGATTGTGTGATGGAAATCAACAGATTTGTTATCCCAATGATGTGTTTCTCTGTTTCTCAGTGTCTTAGTGGCTGAGCTCCTTTCTCATTCAGAGCTTGACCCAGATTCAGATGGTTCATTCACAGAAGCAGAAGCTCAGGTAGAATGTTTTTGTCTTTTTTTCTTTTGAAACACATCTGTCTAAGTTCACATATTAAAGGCAAGCGGTTCAAAATCTATAACGCATCTTAAGGAGATCAATGAATCAATATTTGAATGTTTTTTTCATTTGTATAGGGCATTTTGGGAGGAGCTGACAATGTGGACACAGTAGCATTTGAATCTGTTTGGAATAATATCAAAGATAAATATATATCTGAGGTAAGCACCTGTAAGAAATTGTTTAAAAAAAAATAAATAAATAAATAAATCCATTGCTTCTCTAAATATGAGACTGTCTTGACAGCAGTCCAGTGCAGACATCCCAGCACCTGTGGACACTTCCACTGAGGAAATAAGGGAGCCTGTTTCTGACACTGACTCTGAGCCATATCCCGATGATGACATCCAAGAGGAAGAGGATGATGACGAAGATGATGGGGAAGATGATGACATGGATGATGCAGACTATAAGGTACTCTTGAGTTCCTTGGTCAGATTTAAATTGGATAGCAGCCAGGTGTATTCCAGCTGGTAACTTTGAGCTGTGTTTAAATTTAGGTTCCTCCTTCAGTGCAGACTCGAGATAAGAAAGAGAATGAGGAGGAGACTATGCCACCGTATGACCAAGACACACAGAGCTTGATTGATGGTATGTTTACTGTGTAAGCCAGGCCTGAGCAGCTCTGTGAAATATCAGACGGTAGCACAGATCTGGCAGCATACCTTTTTGTTAGTTTTTCATTTCAAATGCTCATTTTATTCTCTCATATGTTTTCAGATTTATTGAGCAGACATTTGTTTAACACACACATTTTGGTAATCTAAAAGGTATATGTTATCTACTCAGGCTTTTTATGTCTAGACTGAATTTACTGAGTGTATATTTCCAGCTGCTCAGAAAGCCAGGGATGAGTTTGATGAGGCTGAGAGGGCTCTACGGGAGGTGGATGATCAAATCAGGTAAGTTTTCAGACTAAAAACGAGGGAAGTTCATTGCCAAAAATGTCAGCTGTTGTCATCAGAACTGCAGTCTTTCAGCGTTCATGGATGACTGGTGCACAGTCACATCTCATTAGTTTGAGATTGCAAAGTCGAAAGAGAAACACTGACCTAGTTTTTGTTTGCAGAAACCTTGAAAAGGAAATCTCATTTGACTTTGGACCAAGTTCTGAATTTGCCTACCTCTACAGCCAGTGTTATGAGCTGAATACAAGCGAGTATGTGCACACTTACACCTTGAAACATGCGGTTAATGTATTTGAAAAAGTTCTTGCAATTAAGCTATTTTATTCTTGCAGGTATATCTACAAGCTCTGCCCGTTCAACAGAGTATCCCAGAAACCCAAGTATGGTGGATCAGAAACTAATTTAGGGTAAGTAATTTAAGGTAATCAGTGGTATGTCTACTTTAGTTTTTATTGTGCATTCTTTTATTTATTTATGTTTTGCAATTTTCTTTCTGTAGATCCTGGGGGAAATGGGCAGGTCCTGAGGATAACATCTACGCTTTGATGAAGTACGAACATGGTACGGGGTGCTGGCAAGGCCCCAGCAGATCCACCACTGTGAGTTCCAGTTTCTCAGCCAAGATTTTATATTTTTATATGCTTAGGTGGTTGTTGTTTTATATATGGAAACCAAGAATTTATCTTTTTTGTAATATTCCAGGTAAAAATAACATGTGGAAAGGAAACAACTGTGACATCTACTTCAGAGCCCAGTCGTTGTGAGTACCTCATGGAGTTCACCAGCCCTGCTATCTGCCAGGAGCCTCCAAGCATGGATTTAATTCATGACCATGAAGAACTTTAGGTGCTTATAATTTGTGAGTAAGTCAAACTTTTCAGAGATTTTTGCAAACTTCAGTTTTCATTTTAGGTTAAATGTTACTAATTTGTGTGGTGATCCCTTTCAAGATCTAAATGTATTATATAACTTGAGTTTTTTAGGAGCATCGTGTTTTTATGTGGCATTTGCAATCAATTAATTGCCTATTTATGGTAGATGTTTATGCAGGTTTCAAATCACTACTATTCAAAGCAGTTTATTGTGAAGGTTAACCAATTCAAGAAAATCTCACGAGCCGTTATAACTTCATTTAAGGACAGAAATGCAGCAAGAGAAAGGTAAAGGAAACTTAATTTGAGTGTATTATGATTGAGGAGATCAAGAATTTAACTTAATTCAATTGAAGAAATGTAATTACACACATGGGTGGGATGAATGCATAGAGCACATTTAAGCTTTTAGCAGTGCAGTGAATATTGTATGATTCATTCTTCATAGGTTTCGGGAAGTCTTGTCAGATACTTCGCTGTATCCCACAATCACATCTACTTTACATGGGGCACAATTTAATGTTAAGTTTTATTCTCACTTGAAAGGCACCCTGTTGGTACCATACAGACCGAAAAGATGTCATTGAAGGAAAAACAGAAAAAAAATGTTTCTTCAAAATATACTTTTTGGTATAAATTAATTAAGCATTTTATTTATTTATTAATTTTTTATATCATATATTAAGCTTTAAATACCATGCAAATAAAAAAAAGGGGTTAAACTCAAACCATATTTTATTCATAATAAAATGCAGAAGATGTGTCGGATGTTGAAAGTGAGACTTCCTTCCACTTGTACTTGGTTCGGGTCACAGGGGCAGCAGCTTAAGCAGAGTCCCAGACCTCCCGCTTCCTGGCCACCTCCTTCAGCTCCTCAGGGAGGATACAAAGACATTCCCAGGCTAGCCATCAGAAGTAATCACTCCAGCATATATTGGGCCGGCCTTGGGACCTTCTCCTAGTTGGGCATTTTACCATTTCATGAAAAATACTAGCCACAGAAACTGGTGTCTTTTATTTAAAAAAAAAAAAAACAAAAAAGAAATGAGCCAAATGCTGCAAATGTAACCCCTAACATGCTCCAGACAGTGTTTTTGTCAGGGAAGACCATGCATCTTTCAGTGTGGCAATTTGAAACCACATGCTGCCTGTAAAAGACGTATGTACACGGTAGTAAAAATTACCCTCCCCTCCAAGCTTTTTTGGGATCGGCTTCATACTATCAAGGGTGTTTTTTATGTGTCTGGTTGAGACTTGATGAGTCATGGATCTGAAATGAGCACAGCCTTAGATGGTTGGTCACATCGCTAATGTAAATACTTGGTCTTTGAACATTAAACCTATATTGGTCAAATTAATAAAGATGTGGATTAAGGAAAGGAGTGCTTTACAAGACATTAATTTTATTTGTTTTTGTTGCAGGTTGATATTACGGGACCACACCCGGCAAGTTTCCATGCTTTGGCAACATGTCATTGCTTTCTGTTGATGTTTTTAAAGAAAAATGTATGAAAATTCCAGTCAGTAGTTCATTGTAGTGTGATTAACACTTCTATCTTCCACTGCTAGCTGTTGTGATAATTGATTGTAATAGTTTGTCATTCCATTGTTTTTCAAATAAAGTTTTTTTTTCTCTTTTTTTTAAATCATACCTTTTGTTGTCAGTTTTTATTCTGCCAGTATAGCCTCCTTTTTTTTTTTTTTTTTTTTTTTTTTTGGTCCATAACTATACTTTCCTGTCCAAAATAATTGCAGCACTAGTTCACCCAGACAGAGCAGACATGTTTGTACATATCGATTATTTCAGTACGGAAGTGGTCTGGTTTGCGCCGGATCCTGAAATTGCATAAATGCAACCTCAGATTAAGAAAATATTACGGCTTTAAATACAGAAGTAGTGTGTGAACCTGGACATGTGTTGTTTGGAAAGGTTGCAAGCAAGAAGCTGCTTCTCTTAAAAAGCATAGCAGCACTGTTGAGGTTTGCAAAGTTTTATCTGAGGAAATGACAAAACTTCTTGAATAGTGTGTGTTTCAGACAGAAGAGACCAAAGCGGAGATGTTTCGCTGCAAAACGGCACATACCACCTTTGGCAAATATCAAGACAAATGGTGTCAGCAGCCATTATGGCAGCGGTGGAGGGGTCAGGATTTAGGCTGGTTTTTCAGCCACAGAAACTGGGTCCCTTGCAGTCACTGAGTCAACAGTGAAGTTTTCTGTTGACCAAAGTATTCAGGAGTTGGATCTGAGGCCATCTGTGCAACAGTTACAGCTTTGCAGTAAAAGGGCAATGATCCCCAGCACACCAGCAAATCAACAGAATGGTTGGGACGAATATATTACGATGTTGCAGTGGTCCAACCAAATGTTGACTGAAGTTGCTGTCCCTGAACCTTTAAAAGAGGTGTGAATAAGATTGCCCCACCACACACACACACACACACACATATATATATATATATATATATATATATATATATATATATATATATATATATATAATTTTGGATCATAGTACTTATGTACTATGTATGTACTTAGCTTTTCAAACACTGCTTTTGGATTTGGCTTAGTTTTTGTTAATACTGCTGTTATATTTCATGTGGTGTTGCTCATCAGAAGTTGTGCTGAGACCCTGTAAGGACCCGAGAAAGTAAAACAATAAATATAAATACATATATATATGTAAAGTCTTTGAATTGAAATTGAAAAAGGTAGTTCTTTGTTTTTCACGTCACTGTACGGCTACACGCATTCTTTCTGCATGTTTGGTCATGAAATTCAATGGCTACTGTTTAGACATGCAATAAAAATTGGGTCATTTGTATTTGTAACTTTTATTTTATTTTTTTTTCTGGCATGTAAAGTACAAATAATTAAACAATTCCATGAAAAAGTCTTCAAGCGTCGTCAGCTGAAATCCCAGTAATAAATATCCTAGTCTAAACTGAAAGGTTTTTTTTTTTCTTTGTAAAATTTTGACATTGTTCATTTGGTCATGTTTGGAAGTATGAGATTTTGTAGTTTTTCTACTGACATTGGTGTCAGCAGAACTGTTTGATCATTTTCACCTTTGATTTGTTCTACCATTCCAGGAAAATGTAAGAAAAACTTCACTAAGTTACTGCGTCCCCTTTTCTAAATAAATAGACACAAAATACAGTTGAGAAACAGAAGGACCACTCACCCCTTTACTACTCTAGAAACCCCCAAGAAAACCTTCCTGCAGCTTTTCAGAGCCCCGCATCATTTTGCCAGAGCTCTTGGCTTGGTTTCCAAATGTATATTGGAAGTAAAGAACACTCGTGTTTCCGTTGCACAATTTGATGTTGAATTTCAAACTGTAAATCTCAGTAGTGAAATACTTTTACAGAATCAGAGACCTCAGTATCCTCTTTGTAAATCAGCCCATCAGCGAAACAGGAAAGCATCTTGTGAGCAAAACAAACAATGACTACCCCTTTGTTCCTGGCTAGTTGCTTTGGCCCTGATTTGGACCAAAGCCTCACTAGAGGGGCTGTGCCATGTCTAAGGGGTTCAACGAGTGGTTGGAAAAAAAAAAACAAGACTGTGATTAGATTAAATTATTAAAAGATTTTCATTTAACAAGACAAACAGAACACAGGCAGTAAAGGCATAACATCTAGCACACAGCATGTATGTTTATACACTTCAATTAGTTAAATATAGCAGTGCATTCTTTGACTATGGAGAACGTTTCCAAATCGTACTTCTAAAGCTGTTTTTCTATTTGTCCCCCTTTTAAGAAACAAAATGGTGTAATCACAATTTTGGCAAACTTAAAATCTTTTAAACTTGCAAATATAATGAAATAAACTATAAATATACACAAAACATACTTTATACGAGGCAATAATAATAATAATGATAATAAATAGTTTTTAAGTTAACAATAAGTTAAAACTACAAGCTTAAAGTCGCCCAAATAATACAAGTTTGTTGGCGCTATTTTGAATTTTTTCTGTTTAAATTATTTTATGTTGCAACAAAAGCTACCACAGACTTTACAAACACAATTGAACACAGTTTGATTGAAATAAAAAAATCTAACTAAGTCTAAAATTGGCATACACTGTAAAAACTGCAACTAATAAAATGGAAGAAAATAACAAACTGTACCCAATCAATGCAACCAAACATAATCTTTGACCCATGTGTGTTCTCTATGGCAACATCAACAATACAAATACGCTAATATAACAAGTGAGTCTTGATATGTAAAATGAAATCAATAAATTACAGGAAAAATGATACTTAAATTGACATGGGCTAAAACTGATGATATATTAGACAGTATTCCTTTCAAAGTCTTTAAGAGTTGCTCTATCAAGTCAGCCAAATAACCAGTTTGTTTGAGCTTGCATGGTCAGAGCACGAATTAGGGACTGAGGAATTGATTGTGGTAATTTAAAGATTAGAGCTCTCGATGCTTGTTTTTAATTAACGAGTTTGTTCATTTTAATGCTTTTGTCCAAACGCTCCTCTCACTATTTCGCAAACCTTTTCAGTGTGACATTTAATTTCTTTTCTAAAAATATATATATCATTTGTTCTGAGTCAATATAAAAACAAAGCACATTGCACTTACTGTTCCATAGGAAAGTTTTTTTGTCTTTTTAAAATGATTATTGTTGTTCCTCAAGCAGTGTAGTACTGTTTCCTGCCATAGTCCTTGGCTCTCTGCTTTACATCAGGTGTAGGTCTTCGTATTGACTGTGTATGAAAGGCCGTTTGAGACTGCAGGTTTGGTTTGTGGATTGACTGTAAGACGTTGGACATGGCTGGGTAAACAAACTCCAGCTGCAGCTCAACCTGGCCGGTTATCTTGGTTGTTCCTAATGTCTATCACTGGCCTCGCCAACTGCTCAGTCATACTTGCTATCTCTTTCAAATTGCTTGACCCAAAATAACTAGATTAGTCCTTTAACTGGCCAGCTGTGGACACACCTGCAGCAGTGACTGTTTTAGGGGATGAGACCGTATGAGTCGGATCAAAAAAATGTCTGTGTGAGTACTTGAAGAGGTGCAATGTTAACTGTTTTAAAGGACAAAGACAAAGTAGATGATTTAAATGTAAGGGGATAGATATTCATTATATGGATGCACTTTTCCTTAGTCAAGAGGTGAACTGATTCATCATATGCCTTATGTTACTGCATGAAATGTGTGCAAAAGGGATTGCTTGCATCTGTTGAGTTTAGCTTTTGGTAAGGTAGTTTGTAGATATCGAATGGGAAATGATATGCGCAACGTCTATGTTCAAACGTAATTATAACTCAAATTGCAGAGGGTCCTTATTTAATAAATATATTTGTACAGCAACTATTCAGGAAATAATACAGTTAGTCTTAGTTTATCCTTCTTGGTACTGACTTGCAAAGCAATTCTTTGGCAGAAATCAAATCTATCTAATTATAAAGACTCATGCTTAGGGTTCGTAATGAATCTGCATCTCGGTTCGAATCAGCATTTTGCTTTTTGTTTTTTTCTTTTGCAAGCAGCTTTTCTTTTCTTAAGCTGGGCGACGAGCCAGCCTCACTGCAGCTTCGTCTGGGATTCTCAAGTCAAAGAGCTTCACTTCCCTGCACCCCCCCACTGAAGCATTACTGTACACAACTTCGTGACACCAGATGTGTTTTGTGTCTCTCAGGTTATACTCCAACTGTTTAACTGTATCATTTCTCATTAGATTCGTACTTGTTTGGTTCATTTTATTTTGATATGGTTAGACAGTGAAGTTTGTGTGAGATACATGTTCCTTCGCCCCCTCCCTAAATCCCCACCCATACACCGCATGCTTTTTCCCTCTTACCCTGTAAAGATGAGAAGGTTTAAAATAAAGCCATGTGATGCCCCAATTTTTTCCAAGCTTAAGAATCTGTAAAAATTCAGCACAAGGTCTTGTTCCTTTGTATGTATAAAAATAGATTTATCTCTAATGTAATCCTTTCAAAGAGTTTGTCCTCTTTGGCTAACACAGCGTCTCTTAAAAAAGCAAAAGCAAAAATGTCTTGAATATAGTTGACCTTATTTAATCTATTATCATGTGCAGATGTCTTCATATTGAAAGATACTAGCTCTCCCTATAGTAAAACGAAAGTCTGGGCCGTAACTGACGCTTCATCTTGACAGGTCGGTCTTACTCTTCCATCGAGAGAGTAATAAATAAATTCTCATACACGTGGACTGGGAATATTTTTAAAAGGGCTATTTTTGGGATTGTGCCAATCAGATGTGAAGCAAATTAATAAATACTTTCCTTTTGCAAACAGAAGTATATTTATGACCCTTATATGCAAGCATGATGTTGTATAGTCATCTATGATTGGTCAAGGGATTTAATTTACCGGGAAGCTTTTAAGACAATAGAAGGCTTTTAAGATAAAACTTGGGAGCATTTGGCAAAGTTGGAGGAGCAAGTAATATTTCACCTCAATGGATTAGTGATCATTTTTACATGGTCAGATATAATCTCTAAAACACGACTCTTAGTTTTAGATGCTCATAAGAAACCGCAGTCTTCTTAACCTACTCGATTCACCTTGTAGAGCCCATGGTTTCCATCAAACTGTTAAATATACCCTCGCTTATCAAGGAGCTTTGATCTGTGTGTCCAGCTGATAACAATAATACCGGTGTTGACATTTTTGCTTCCCTGTAGACCTGCCTAGATCATTGTCCATGGATGTGGTGTTTTACGTTTTGAAACTACACCTCCTAAGACAGTAACGTTCAAATTCAAAACATTTAAGTGTTTTTAAAAAAAAAGAGAGAAGTGTCTTTCCTGTCATTGACATCTTGTTTGTTGTACTCTTAACATTTTGACCACAAATAACCTAATAAGCTTAAAGAATATCACACCAGATTGTGGCTGAAAAAGCCTTTCACAATAAAACACCCTGTAGGGTGCAATCACAATACAGGTGCAATTGAAAAAAAAAAATAAAAACACCGGTATTTTCCTTTGTTGTGGGCGTGTTATGATGAATTAGTTTTCCCCTCACATTCATCACTCTCTTGCCCAGCAGAGAATTACTAATGAACGTCATCACCATGGGACCGTTGCCGCTTTGTTCTAAGTGCACAGACAGTCTGCCTGTATTAAATCCATCATGTGGATAAGATTAGAAAAAATACAGCTTCAGAGGACTAAATATGTGTAAATCTTTCTAGTTACTGAATTGTGTTTCTGTGATAAGTGTTGTGAGACTGTGAGGGAAGAGGGAGTTTGATGGCCTTCGAACTACTCTTTTCTATGACCAGTAATTGTTAGTGAAGCTAAATCATATTGGGTCTCAGCTAACAAGCTCAGACGTGATAGAGAAACTGCCTTCAATGCAAGGCACCACCTAATGCAGGTCAGGAAACAGTAGTCAAAGTTTCTAGAAAATGCTTACATACTCGGCTATTATAACCACCTTAAATATTGACTATATATTTATATCTTAATAGAACACTGTTTTTAGTTTAATTTTCTTTGATCTAAAAAAATTGCTGATTCAAAATGCCCAAGTGTAAAAAAAGGTGACTACATCCTCTCCAGCAAGATGATGGGAGAGATGGTAGGGTAAGAGTTTGGGTGAATTGCACATTTTTTGTTCGCTTTAAGTTTTTGATCTTTTTGTTCATTAGTTGTCATTATTTGCCTGAATTCAATCAAAGCGCTCAGTTCACATTCTCTGTCACATTCGTTAGACTGTCTCATAAATAGATAGCTCTTGTCCCTGCCCCGCAAACCAGCTACGTACCCTTTCTAATTCAATCCAGGCAAATATAGGGAAGGACTAGCATGTCGTGTAAAGAGAAAAGAAAAACTCCACTTTTGTGTGTGTTTTTTTTTTTTTGTTGTTGTTGTTTTTTGTTTGTTTTTTTTTTTTTGTTTTTTTTAAATTCTAATATGTGTATGTTTGGATATGTTTCTGTAACATGTGAGCATGTTCATGTGTATCTGCACGTCTGTGTTTGTGGATCCATTTTATGAATTTCTGTGAGAGTATGTCAGAGAGAGACTCAGTCCAGGCCCATGTAGAGTGATGGCACAGGGAGCTCAGGTACATCCCCCTGCAGATTGAACAAGCTGTTACCAGCAGGCTCTCTTTCAGGCCTTGTGCTGCTTGCTGGTCTTGAAGGAAACCTGTAGCACACGGTCACCCAGGCGGTAGCCATTAAGGCTAGCAATAGCCATGGCAGCTTCGTCGTAGTTGGTCATGGTGACAAAGCCAAAGCCCTTGCATTTGTTGGTGGTGAAGTCACGGATGACTTTGACATTGGTGACGGCACCAAAAGGCCCAAAGAGCTGCCACAGGACGCTCTCATCCGCCTCAGGAGACAGGTTGTACACAAAGATACACCAGCCAGCTCCAGTTGGACCAGTTAGGTTGACCCCGGCCAGGCTGGTCATGCTGTCAATGGTGATGGGCGAGAATCTGGGGAAGAGAATAGGAGAACTACCATGGGTGTCATTCTGAAGTTCCACATAGCATCCAATGCTCTATGCTGTCTCTTATGCCCATATATTTGTGAGAAATGATAGTCAGATGAATAATGGCAGGTGTGGAGTCTGGGGACCCCATCTCCATCCCCTCTGCTGTACAGTAAATAGATAGATATGTGTGGGCAACACAGTGATTCCAAACTACCTGCTCTGAGACAAGATACCCACACAATCTGCATATTTTCTCATTTTATCTGCTGACCAGAGCCTCTGGAAGAATTAAACACATGAATCACAATGTTCAACAGAAATCACAGTATTGAACAAAACACAGAAACCTAGAGAGGGATGAAAAGCAAATTGGAATCAAATCATACAAAAACTGGAGCAAACAGAGGAGACGCAAACGGAATCTGGTATGTCCATGCTGGTGAAAAAAGGACACATTAAAGCAACTGAAACCAATAATGTTAGTTCATAAATAAACACATAAATTACTTCTATTAATAAAAAAAAGAACAAAAAAAGGTTCAACAAAGGCATGCCAGAATACCCTGCTGTTAGAAAGCTGCATCCGTGCTTATTGCAATTACAGACCATATTTTGGCGCCTGAGCTGCTTCTGTAACATGATTAAATGAGCTGCGGGCATTAAGATTTATAGCCACTATATCTGATTTTGGGATGAAGTCAGCATGTGGTATTCCGGGCACTTTGTTTGAGGTTTTATTTTGGCATGAATGCTTTTCAAAGTACACCTTTGGCATTTACCTCTTGACTCCGTAGCTGGCGTTTAGTAAATTGTCGAGTCTGCAACGCAAGAGGGAGAATGAAGGGGATGCAGAGGTTAGTTATGAGATCTACAAAGAAGGGGGGCGCTTTCATGTTAATGTGTAGCTCCTTCACCAGCTGGCCTCCAGAGGGCATCCTTCACTTCAACGCAGTTACAAACCAGCACATACTGCTGACGTGTCCTGATGATATTTATTCTTTATTCTGAGTTCACTGTAAGTGCCAGTGAAGATTGCCTCTTAATATCTTAAATGTAAAATGAACATCAGTAATTTTAACTCAATACCACATATGTGAGCATTCCAACAGACTTGTTTGTGACATTCCATGAACATAATTTATTACAGGATAATATTCAAACTATTATATATTTATTCATAATTATTAAAGAAAAATAGGGCTAACATCTAGCAGTTTCAGTTCTTTTGATGTCTACAAAGCTTATGAAATATGGGCAGGAGTCAAACCAAAATTCATTAAGCTTTACTTTGTTATTGTACTCGGAAAAATCTAGTTTCTTACATTGTGTTTGAGCTGTTATTTGCTTCTGCTCCCTTTCCAATTGAAGGGATCACACTGCAGTTTAAAAGAAAGTCAGAGAAAAAGAGTGAGAAGGAGGGACAATACCATATTGTCATTTCCTTCTTTACCATGAAATAATTACTATTAAAACATTTATCAGTATTATGATGGCAGAAAAAAATGTTGTTTGCTTTGAAACATTTTTTACCTTACAGTTTTTCACAGACATGTTCTGTTTTGTAGGAGTAAAATTGAATCTGATAGATTGAATGTAGCCAAGGAAAGGTGTTTACACTTCGCTGTTCTCGTGTGGAGCTGATGCATTACTGCTGACACAGTAAATGACATTCCATGTCTTTCTATATTACAGCAGCGTTGATAAACTTAGCACTTGCCATTTCAAAATGCATTAACGTTCCCCTAAACTCAGCAATGGAGCAACTTGCAACCTGAAACTTGGTCTTTAAACAAAATCGTTTTTTACCAATTATTGATTGGTTAGAGGGGCAATCGTATTCGGGGCGGTGTAGGGTTGTCTGTCGTTCAGTACCTGAAACGCTGAGTCTGATGATGCAGGGGGCCCGTGTAGCGACGGGCAGCAGTTTGGTACAGCTGAGTCAGTAAGGCCTGGCCTGTCTTCTGGCTGGGGTTGTTGGCGAACTTGACAGTTATGGGCTCAGCTGCACCCAAAGGCTTCTGTCCATTCAGTCCTTTGATAGCCTCCTCTGCTTCATTTCGCTTGTCAAACCGGATGAAGCCCACTCCTCGTGATATGCCTGCTCCGAGTAAGAAGGCAGACTGATGTGACTATCTTTAAATCAGTGACTGGTGCTGCCTAAAAGTCTGATTGACTTGACTAGAGGTGTATAAGATATATTTTATGCAGATATATTGAGTGACAGGGTAAGATATGAAATAAGGCTGTACCTGTAACTTGATCCACAAGGATGCGGGATGTGATTATTCGACCATATTGAGAGAACAGCTGCTCCATGTCTTTCTGGCTCATGGTTTTAGGGAGTCCACTCACATAAAGGTTGGCATCACGAATGGAAGCTGAGCTTGGTCGGGCATATGATACCTATAACACATGAAATAAATAAAATAATCTGTTAATTATATTTATGTCTTACAGATCTTATATCAGAAAATAATCTTCTCTATCTTCAAGTGGTATGTTAGTAAGACCTATTAGGATTAAACTCAATTCCCAACAAATAGTTTATCTTTGGAACCCTTCGGTTTCCTTCTCATCCCCAAAAAGCGAGTTCTCCCTTTGATATTAGTGGAATTAGTCAATGTCTTTGATCTCAGACTAAGTCACATCACTACTGCCACAGACACACTATGATGAGCTCATGGGTGAGCTTTGTTTTACACTGAAAAACATCAGCCTTAGTTATTTTATTTTCACAAATTCACCAGTGACTCAATTATTCAGCTTCATTTTTGATGCGTCTGTGTTTCTGTCCCAAATGGTTTCACTGACGGTCTACTTTAAGGACATTTGAGTCCAAGTATGCCAAATAATATTGATGTTATTATAAAAACAACAGACATATTATTAATTTATTATTTCCTTTTCTGTTTATGGGTGCATATAAATACTTGTGTGACAGTTAGTTCAGTTCGGTGCATTGTTAAAAGTGCTGTGTTTGTGTGTGATGAAGAGACAGAGTGAGTGTTGTCTAAGATAGGCAGAGCTGCTCTCCCCATCCTGCCCCCTTCCTTTGTCTCTATTCTCTGGGGTAGGAACAGCTCTGCAGGCAAACAGCAAACAATGTGAGTGCATCACAAGACTTGCAGGATTCTTGACAACTTATACTTTTGACACAGACATTGTCTATATAGTTGCAATGATCACGGATGTACAAAAATATACTTATAAATATACTTACTTATTTTTAGAGGCTCAAAACAAAGCTGGGTTACCCAACTTCATGTTTTCGTATATATTATCTTTCAAATGAATACAGGTGCTCTAAATTCAGCCGTCACTACTAAGCACCAACCTCTATTGTTTACACAGAAAGACTGTATGAGCTGGAGGGTTGTGTGGTGCAGTGATTAGGGTGTTCTGGACGAGTCAAGGGGGAGTTTCTGTGTTCGGGGAGCAGAGGCTGCCCTATAATTAACCCTCTCGCTGTCGCTCCCACAGTACAGATGGTGACTGAAGCCCATATGGCCTCTAATCCTGTCATTGGCATTCTGCTCTCTGAGCTACCCCCTATCCTTCTACTGCTGCCCCCTCGCTAGCACCTAACTCCTTTGAAGCTTTCCACAAAATCAGGAGGATAAAACTTTTGTGTTGATCACAAGATTGTTTTCTTTGAGATTTTTTATACGGAATAAGAGAGGAGATTTATTATAAATTTAGTGATTATCCTAGGGATTTATTGTATATTTATGTAGGGTGTAATCATTGTTATGACTCTTTATTTCTCTTTTACATAATTCTCACATTATAAGTCTATATTATGAATATTGTGACTTCTATGTACAATGCAGTGTTTCTTTTTGTTTGTCCAAAAGTAGCCAAATTTATCACTTAACCCTGAACTCATGGTTTGATCTGTTGTGTCAAAAATAACATACTTTTTATGGACATCTGTTTAAAGCCCACTGGGTCCACCCTTTGAGAGATTAGATTTTTCAATATTGCAGTTTGTCTCAATCTTTGATGTACTTTGATTAGGTTGGGGGATGGACAGAGATAGAATTTAATAATATGCCGTCTCTCTACATCATCTGATTTTGGGACAAAGAAGCCCCCTAATTAGCCTAGATTGGAGGCAGATGGGATAACCTGGACTGACCCTTGTGCACCACAGTCAGGCTACCTAATTACATTTCCATCACAATAACCACCGCATGCTGTCCGCCCCTTGCTTTCTGACCTCCACTCTCTCCCTCGCTCTTCGCTCTTTCTCTTGCTTCCTTTGTTCTAGCCACCGCTCCCTTCTGCCTCCTCCTCCCCATTTTGCTCCCCTCCCTCTGTCACTTCTGTCACCACCTCTTTCAACAACCCCATTGACAAAATCTGCACTTCCTTCCTTTTTGTCTGGCATGCTGTTAAGAAACAAAAATAGATTTAAAGTGATTTTCTTTTTCCAAATAAAGGTTTCCTCACCTTGATTGTTTTAGTCTGCAATTTGAGACCATTAAGTGTGTTGATGGCCTTGTCCGCATCATTTGGATCCACGTAATTAACAAAGCCATATCCCAAACTCTGTCCTGCAGACAACAAAAAAAGTCATGGTGATGCTTGGGTCTGCCAATCCAGTTGTGGATGTTTATTTTCTTATTTTTATTTTTTTATGTTTTCCCCTTACTGTGTGGGCAAAGTGTTGTACCTGTTATCTTGTCTCTGACCAGCTTGCAGGACTCAATTTCTCCAATGCTACCAAACAGACTTTTGAATTCTTCCTGGGTCATGTTCTGAGGCAGATAGTTGACGATCAAGTTGGTTTTGCTATCATCTGTAGAGCCATTTGTACTGATGACGGGGCCATTAGGCAGACTGGTTCCGCTTGGACCGTTGGACACCTGGGTTTCCATGGTGCTGATTATCTGCTGAGGAAGAGGGTGGAGTCAGATTTATAATTCATAAAGCAGCATAGTGAGATAAATTAGTATAAATATGTGTAATGTGTGAACTGTAATACATATGCAAATATAAGCTTTTTATGTAGCTATGCACACAGATTGTCCTCTTCATCACTGTCAAAGAGGCAGCACTGGGATAAGAATTGCTAAAATGGAGAAAAATAAAAGGTCTGATTTGTCATCTCCCCTCCCCCCTTTCCCCCATCTTCCTCACTCTCGTGCTCCCTGCCTCTGGTCCTGCAGATGTCACAGTCCCTTTTCCTTATTCCTCCCCTCCCCCTTCTCTCTTCCAGGGTCAAACACCATTGCATCATTACACAGGGATGGATAATGGTTATGGTAGATGTAAGGCTGCCATGGGACAGTGAGATATTAAATGGATTTAGTGCTTGATCAAATAATGTATATTATGAATTGGTTAAGAGAAATAGTTTTATATATATATATATATATATATATATATATATATATATATATATATATATATATATATATATATATATATATATATATCATCAAAGGCAGTTGTGGTTCTGTGTATTAGATGGGGACAAAGCAATATTTACTTTTAGTTGATGTATAAATATTATTATTATTATTATTGTAGATATGTTTAAAAAAAAAAGGATCTATGTCTAGAATTAGCAGGATTATTCCAACAACTTTAACCTTGATGATAATCAACATTTTGGTCTATTGTAGTGTTTTTTATTAACAACTCTTTAAACAGTTCGGGCAACAGTAATGTTTGTAATCTCTTAGGCTCAGAATTTAAACTTTTTTGTCAGATTTGAGCTTTGAGCTGCTGCAGGTCTCTAGCTGATATGTATGCCAAAAGGGCTAAATGAGGTCTAGAGATTTTAGTATATAGACTAACAATGAAAAAATCAGTTAGTAAAAGAATCATTAAGAATTACAGTGTTTAAAAGTGATACTTAAGGAATTTGTCAGCTTTATTGACAAATAATTTAGGTAAGCATATGTAAATGCTACTAAAACAATATGATTTTAAAACAACAACTCTTGAAATAATCCCTGGAAAATAGCTCTTGTGGTTTATTTTACTCAATGCATAATCAGCCATATTTAAAATTCTAAAGAGGTTTTACCCTTTTATGCTTCTTCAAGTGTCTTCATTGACAATCAAGGACTTATAACCTATATTCTTTTTTCGTGTCTCCCTTAAAGTAACTGATATTTTCTGTTTTTTTATGGCTGTGTTTTAATATCCTATGTTTTACATTCATGTCCTCACTTGTGCCTATGCCACACTTCACATTTTCTCCTTCTTTTTGTAGCAACTGTAAACAGGCCTGTCTAATGAAATATGTTTCTACCATCATCTCTGTATGCAGCTGTGTTGCTTTGGCCCTCACCTTGACTCAGGTTGCCCAGGTAACAGTCCCTGAAAGACTGTATTGTTTCTGATGCCTGACATGCTCTCTTACTTTAGGCTAAATGTTTATTTTGTTCGGCTTATTAGATGGAGATATCCAGGACAGACGTTTATCTTTCATTTCTGTTTTTTTTTTTTAGAGGCCATGAATATCAGTACATTAAACTGACATTTCCAAAAGAAATGCGGCACAGTGACAGATTAAAGACAACCCAAAAATAAATTACTTCAAACATACTTTCATGTACAAAGGGTTTGAAAAAAACTTAGATACCAATCTGTCAGGTGAAAATTTTGATCTACAGCAAATATGGAATCTGAGTTTTGTAGTACTGGATTTATAATATATGATTTGCTACACATTTTAGCTACAGTCGGTGAAATTACCTTTTTTGTGTGTGTGGTACATTGTTGTGTATGAATCTGACAAACATAAATATCAGCAAGCAAATGTGTCCCAACAATAAAAAGAAAAGTGTAAAAAAAAAAGATGGGGGCAGAGAGAGATAAAAAATTTTCAGGGCAAATCTGACTCGCCAACTGTAATAACCCTCAGCATGGTACACATTTCCAGCAAGCAGTGTGAAGTTATATAATTCATAGACCCAACGAGGATGGGCTGGGCACAGACTAGCTGACATAAGCAGCAACAGCGATTTTCTCCCTGAAATAAGGAGCAACAACATGCTTTGAAATCTGAAGTGGAAAAGGTATAGGCTTAATTTCATAAACCCTCGTTTAATGCCATAAGTCATATTGTACACCAACAAGTTAATTGGATGATTACCTTTGTTTCAAGTAACTTAATTATGATGGGATAAAGATAAATTATTGTGATGCTATGGGAATGCCTACAAAAACCTAGTTACATAGTAAATAAATACACCAGTATTAGGTTCAGATATATCAGCTAGGAGACAATAAAGAGGATCAGTGACTATGATGTCCTGGGTGGAATTTTTTTCTCAGTGCCTTCTTGCATATCATGGCACCCCCCCCCCCCCCCCCCCCCCCCCCCCCCCCCCTCAGTTTATTTCTGATTAACTCACCAGTAATGACAAAAACATGAAAGAAATGATTTTTGATCTCTAATGGATCATAGTTGTTATAAAAGCACGACTTGTCTTCCACTGTTGTTGCTTTTTTTGCTTTTTATTTAGAGTTTCTGTGAGATCTGCCTTAATATTTAATGCACTGCATAACCATCATCAACAAATAGTCCCAGACTCGCACGCAAACAAGAGCCCTGCCTCCACTGACAAACACACATACCTCCTACACTGTACACTATTAAATTACGAAACACAGAAAGCATTACTGGACTAAATGTAAACACGGATCTCTGTCTTCTGATACATATACACAGCTTTCCCAATTAATTTCTGCTCCAAATGCATCATTACACTAAAGGCTATAATGTACAGAGGAATAACTGTTACTCAATTCATCTGAATTTTTTCCATACCAAGCCCCACCCCCACCCACACCCCCACCCCCACCCCCATGATGTTGTGTTTGCCTCTGTGAAAGTTGCAGATAGAAAGCGTGAGAGTTTTTGAAAAAAGTGATCTAATATTTAGTTTTATCATTTAAGTGTTAGGGTGTTATAAGTTTAGTGTAGAAGTAAAATCATAGTTAACTTATTTTAGTGTACATACATTTAAACATCCATCAAAGTACAAAGTAAATTAACTTACTGAACCTTGAACCACAACTGTGCCAGTTATTTCTTATTTTAATATGTAACCTTGTCCCTATTTCACATTATATACAGATTTTTCTCTTGAAGACGTAAATCAAAACCGAATGCTAAGATAAAGTGTAAATGAGCCTTCTAAGTAACACAGATTACAGGATTATCCCAAACAAAGGGCATTAGCCACACTCTGCAGCTTAAGGGATCATGGTGGCAGCTGTAACACCACAGGACAACAGAAGTCACAGCTCTTGTCAGCCATACTCTAAGACTCCATAGTATTCTTCGCTTAGCAGACCACAAATAAAAGATTTCTAAAAGATTGCAGCTTTCTGGGTATGTGCCACTTTGATAAGATGATAGAAGACAATGTCAAAGGCTTGAAGACACAAATCCGTCTTACAAGTCCTCGTAGTATGCGGGGCGCTATCCAGCGTGCTGAAAAGGGAGTGGCCTTCGGACGCTCTCATTTAAGGCCACAGACAGCTGTGAAACAACATAAACCTCGGCAAACAAATATATCATAAATATAAATATATATTACAAATATAAATATAACAAACTTAACATATATATATATATATATATATATATATATATATATATATATATATATATATATATATATATATATATATATATATATATATATATATATATATATATATATATATATATATATATATATATATATATATGTGTGTGTTTTTTTATTGCAAAGGTTTTGATCTAGTTTTATTATGTGAAACAAAATTTACACTAACTTCAATATTGTAGATTATTAAAAGTATCTTACGATTTCAATTTTTTTTTTTACTTAGCTTCTTTTTAAAAGGCAAGACTTGTGAGCTCTGCAGGCATTCATGAACCGAAGCGCCTATTTGTTGAATAAACGTATTGAAACGACTAAACAAAAGAGCCACCCGTTCCTCCTCTTCTCTCTCGCACAGGCTATGGCAGCACTATGAATATTAATGTAAACAGTGGCGCTTTGTGTCGTGGCTAGAGGCTGCAGGTCTCTCCGGGAACAATGATTGTTACAGTTACCAGCTGTAAGTCGAAAAACGCAATGCCAGATCAAATAATGAAAACACCTATAGCAGATATTTATAACATTTATTGTGTATTCCGTTCAGGGTTCGTGGTCTTGTATTAAAAAGCTGTGTATCGAAGCTTTTAATCGGCGAATTACCGATATATATTATAAGCTTGAATAATGTCTGAGAAAAAAGTGTATTTTAATAACCTTCGTAAAATTGTTTATCGATATGAACATCGGTTTTGTGTTTCTTACTTTGTTCCATCAACATCGCCTTAACAGATGTCTTTAATAACAAATAAGTCCAACACTGTTGTCTTAAATAAGGGTGTCTTCCTCTTTTGCCTTACAGCCGTTACCTTTTTTGCCCATAATTACATGTTGGACAACAGTAAGCAAATCATAGCTCGCATTTAACTGCATTTAACGTTTTAACCTTGTTGATCACTTTGAAAAAAAATAAATAAAGCATAGACTTAAAGCAGTTTTATTTTGGACAATTTACTTCTAACCTTTAAAACGGTCAGCAGGAGGGAAAAAAAATACTAATTCTGTGTTCCCTTTTCAGTATGAGGCCAGTTTTAACTTCTGATCAAACAGCTGGTTTACAGTGATGGCCTCTTCTGTCCTTGTCCTTGAATTGTGTAAGTGCTTTTGAAAGGTTATCTGACTCCACGCTTTTATTTGCTTGGCACTGCGGTACAAGCATGAGGGACTGCGGACCATGTGGAGGGGAGTTCCTGCCGCTGTCCTTGTGACACTGTCTATGCTCGAAAGGAACAATAGACAACGGCTACGACAAATAGAAAATACAGCTACGATTGAACATGTGTCAACTGGACAGTTCGAGTCAGTGATTTAAACCTACACCAGGGACAATTTTTGAAAGCAATACCCTTCTCTGGCGAATTCAGATAACCTGAGTGTGATCTTAGAATTAACCGTTGTTCTATATTTCGTGCACCGTGGCTCACATCATTTTTGTGTTAATTTATTTTATCAACTGTATTTAACCGTACTAAATAGTCTAGACATTTTATAAGAGGTTAATATGATTCAATTGATATTAAGTAATTTCCAAATTAAACCAGTACTTACTAATGTCTGTAGTGATTAAACATTTTAATGCACGCACGTAATCTTCAAGTTCCAGTTCTGGCTGTTTCCACTTTTTTCCTGTTTATTATTTGCTGTATGTCTTTTATAATTTTATGCACAAGGATTTGGCCTTAATTGGTTTGTTTAAATAACTAAACAGCGTGCATTCAACCGTAGAGCATGTCAAGAGGGAAAGCAGAATGGGTCGTTTGAGGCTTCAAGGCCCTCGTTTGATGCTCAAGTCCAGCGGAGACACGCCCAATCCAGCCGTCGGCAAACAGCAAGGCTAATTTATCAGCGCTCCCATCTCCTTTTATCCAACGAGCGCAGTACAACCAGGGCCATCTCGCGGCCTACCTATGCGATGTGATAGCTACTTGGGGAAATGCGCTTAAACTGGAGATGTCCGTGCGCGGGCTTTACTGTCGCGGCCTCAAAGATTTCCATCCCATTTACTCGGTTGCATCGCAACGAGAACCCTGAGGAATTTGGACTTTGTCTGCTTCCATGCTAACCGATGGATGCGTAATCTCCCACCCCCCTACCCGGAGTGACTCGACCCTTTTTTTCTTTGCCTTTTTTTTTTTTTTTTTGCCATGCTGGATGGGCCCTCAGCCTCCGAGGCATCATGTTTTGTCTCACAACCCTGTCTCCAACATCCTTGTGCAGCACTAGGCAAAGTACTCCCTCCCCCTCCCCCCTTCTGAACGCAACGCCTTTTATTGCTTTTCTTCCATCTATATAGTCCTGCGGAATTTCTAGGCTACAGATCGACTCTTGATCATTAACGAAATACAGCCCGAGCTCCGACGTCCATGCAGTAATAACGGCTGTAATGCTGAAATGTAAATCATATGCTCTCTAAAATGGCAGAATATAATGACTTTATTCAGGGCTAAGGATGACTGCAGGCTGGAGCGCAGCCGGCATTGCGCATCATACAGTGTTAGATTGCTAACTGCCAATATCGATCTTTAATCTAATCATATATGGCATGGCATAATGGACATAAACACAGGACACTCATTTCAAAGCTCCTCTAATCGTTTGCCATGTGGGAAACACGGGAGCTGTGCTTACATGCATATTGATCTCTACAAAAGACAAGAAAAGCAAAGATGTTACCTGAATCTGTCAATGAATACATACCAAATAAATGAATTCAACACAGAAGGACTGAACTACGCTGTAAGCTTACAGCTACAACGTTCCCCTCTTAAATATAAGAGAAATAGAGTCATACGTACAGTAACCATTCTTGACGTACAATGAAAAAAATCTAGGTCCTTCTTTCCACTGATCTTGAAGCTGAAGGCTGAGTCTCTCAGTGGTCTTAGGCCTTTATATTATATGGCCTTTATGTAGTGTTAGGAGTCAAAATGAAAAGAAAAAAAAAAGAAAAAAAGGAAAAAAATACAATCTTCGCCAAGGGATCTCAGCCCTCTGAGATTGTAGGTGTCCTCTATAGGATGAAATTGAGGAGAAAGGAGTTTTCTACTGGATGATGATGAGGGAGAGCGTTCTCTCCGAGTGCGTGGGCGATGGTTCAGAAAAAAGAGAAGCAGTGATCCGCGGCAGGGTGTGTCCAGGGGAGGGTGTTCTGGTTCTGCTGTTTTTGTGTGTAATTCCTTGCTCCTCTCACAGTCTCCTTCTGTGCTTCTGCTGCAATGTTCTTCTTTTATGCATCCTCCTGGAAGGGAGAGCACGCTGCTGATTGGCTAATTGTGCAGGGAGGGTACTACATGGCAGCCATTGCAATGTGCTCTTCTCCCATTATCCCCTTCAGGAGAGATCACCAACAGTCCTCCCCCTCTTCCCTCTTCCATCCCTGCCCTTCCATCTCTCGACTCCCTCCTTCTCGCTGCCCTTCCTTTCTTCCTGCCCTCCTCTTCACACACATGCAGGGCAGAGTGAATAGGGGCTCCACCTGCACTTTCAGAACAGATGGGTGCAGCAGAAGACAGTGGACTTGCCTTTCACTTTCCCCACATTTTGGACTGAATTCTGCTTTTGCACAGCCCCTTCCTTTCTCTGTTATTCTTCATTTAGGCCTGCCCAAAACTATAGTAAACAACTAGCCTTCATAGGCTTTTGTCTATGGGAATGAAAGCCGTTAGGAGTGTATGTCACTAGACATTGAGTCTCATTTTTGGCCTAAAAATCAATGAAAACAATGGAGGAATAAGAAACAATATGAAATGACTGGGCACAAACTGTGGCTACAAACAAAACATTAAATTCATACTATGACAAATAAGATGAATTCTGGGCCTCTTATATGCAAAGCAGATGGTTAGCCATAGGGTCAGGTGCAGACATAGGAATACAAAATTAGATACTCCCTGAATTAATAAATGTTCATTCAGAGAATAGTTGTAGAAAGTACATTTATAGCTGTGATCAAGCTGTGCCAGATTATCTATATTCTTTGCTTTATGAATGGAAACATAGCAAATAATTTTTTTTAAAAATCTTTTTGTTTCTTCTTTACCATTGCAGTGTACCTTTCTTGAGGAGTTCCCAGCCCTCTCTGCCCACCCCCTGCTGTTCTCTCCCATATTCCTGGCCATGCAGTGAGTGCTCACTGAGACATGCTGTTTGGGCTCATCTATAATGTATCCCCTGCCCCGGGACATCATGTGTGACAAATGACCTATTTTTGTGTAGACCCCCATAGGGCCTTGACCTGAGGGGGGGTGCGAGTGTGCATAAATCAGTGCACGTTTGTTTATTTGTGTATCAGTCCTCAGTTTCTATTTATTTGAGGAAGTGAGACAGTGAAAGAAGATATGTGATTTGTACAGAATTTATGTTTTCTGTGTATTTTATCAAATGTGATGAGTAGAAAAGGAGTGTTGATGTAGTTACTTACTCTGCTTAGCTCTCCTAAACTGACCTTGAGGTATCCTCAGATGCCTCTGGCTGTAGAGAATAATTTTACAAGGTAGAAAATATAGATTGAACTGGCCACTTGCCCTTGGTCTACATGTGGATGGTTCATAGTCTAAACTAATGTAAAGATAGAAAGTAGGAAACACAAGTAACTAATTCCCTCACTGCTTCCTTTACCCTTCTCTTTTCAGTCCCTCCTTCTAAATTTCTTTTGTATATCCCCCTTTCCTTGCTGTCATTGTCCTGCAGCTCTCTTCCAGTCAGCTTCAGAACATGGGCTCTGTCTGATATTTTACATAATTGCCTTACATAAGTAGCAAGCTTGGCTCAGAGCTTGGATGATATTAGTAGAGATGAATATTGCATGAGGAAAGCACTCGTTAAGCGTTAATAAGAGGATAGAGATGGAGCCCCACTGTCAGTCTGCCTTAACCCCGCCCCCACTGCTCTGACAAGCAGTGACTCAACTCAGCCTGGATGCACTGATGCCCTTGAGTCAGTTTGCTAGTGAGGGAGGACAAGTGTGTGTCTATTAGTGTAAGTTCACACGTCGGTGTGTGTGTATCTATGCATGTGTGTCTTACGGTGTGTATGGACCTTTGAGTAGAGATGGCCAGATTCACTCATTATGTGCTTGTGTTTTTTTCTGTCTTTGTTTGCCGAATAAAAGTGGCTCTTGTAATACAAAGGGAACCAGGTCTGTGAACTGACTGCAGCCCCACTTACAGTTCACACTTAATGTGAATAAATGGGCTTAATTGTAGCCCCTCATTACAGCCCTGGCTAGTAGCATGGCAGCTGAATCTTCCATGTGCATAAGAGGGCATTTAAAGCATCTATTGTATGTCACTGAATAACTGGATTGAGCATTAGTTTTGCTTAAAAGCCTTTCTGTTTATTTTCTTATAGTTAAGGATCCCTTCACTAGTGGAGATGAGGAGTCTTGTAGCAGTGTCCCTTTTTTCTTGGCATATCCTGGAATGCACCTCGGTGTCAGAGAAATGAATAAAATTAGCACACAGGGGAAATGCTGCAAGCCGAATTATCTTTAATTTTCATTTCACTCTATGAAACACCATTGGAACGTCAATAACATGCCACAATATGTGTTACAAAATATAATGTATGACACATATCAATGTGAATTATTAAAACCTTGAAGATTTGAATTCCTTAGCCTGGGCTTCTCTTTTTCTCATCACTATCTTTCTTGGAGTATCATGCCAAAATGATTGCCTGTTGCCATTGCCCTGCAGTAAGGTAGTGGCCTCGTCTATGCGTGAGAAGCAGAGAAGGGGAGAGACTGGGAGAGTGAGAGAGGGACACTATGACAGTGTATCTGGGGGATTGGGAGGATGATTCAGCCTCAGGTCTGGTTAATTCAGTGGTCTCTCCACCAGGCCTGGCTCTTGGCAGTTTAGGGTTTTGTGGCAGCAGCAATGAAACACTTACTGATTTTAGGAAAGGTTCCAAAAATAAATTAGCCTCTTTTTAAAAGGACATTTGTTGATAATGGCAAATGGCCTAATTCAACCCTTTATGTATTATTTGGCAATTTTGTAATGATCTCCCTCATGGGTTCACTCTCACTTTTTTTTCATTCTCTCTGCTCTCTTTCTCTACATTATTCTCTCCCTCTGTCTGTCTGGATTCGTTGTCTCTGGGCTATTATTAGAGTAGACAGGCTGGTGGGAGGAAGTCTCTGAAGTAGATGCACTTGTAATTTTTGTTTTTTATTTATGTATGATATTCTGCTTTCCATGTGCCGGTTTAATTTTCTGTGTATTATATGCACCTTTTGTGTCTGTGTATTAATTGTAGAGCAGGGTTTTTGTTAATACTTTCAGCCATCATACATATGCTGATGTATGTGTGTTACTCATAGGATTATCTTTGTCAGAACTGTAGGTTTATCACACTCTGTGCAAATCTTCATCTTGTTTTTAAGGTTGGGTTAAAGAGGGTTAACATCTTTTCCTGAGACCATGTCTTACTCTAAACCTTTTTAAATATAAAGCTGTGGTTATTAATCTTTCATTTTGTCATGTCTGGGTTGGTATCAAGGGAGAGACCTTAAACACACAATGTTCTTAGACATTCTTTCAATTGTTCTCTCTTCTTTTCCTGGCGCTCTCTTTCTATTTGGCGTGGAAGAAACATTATACATGTTGCAGACACAAAACAATCAAGGAAGGTGCTACTACGCCTGTAATGTTGAACAAAGCAATTTTTAGCTTCACTTATAGTGTAAATGCTTTATCCCATTATGGAAAGTAGACAATATAAAACACATGACCTTATCTAATCGCTATTGCACTTATTTTGATTTTATGTACAATTGTAAGTTTTTATTTTCAAAGTAGAAAGTAATTGTTAAACACATGTGACAGGTTCAAACATTCTAACATATCCTATAGAAAAACTCACTGGTGTACTTATTGTTGTCCATTTTCTCCCCTTCTATCCTTCCTTTTTCCTCCTCTCCTCTTTCAGCCTCTACTCCATACTCCCTGTAGTCCAGCTTTCTACCCTCATGGCGCTTCCTCTTTCCAGTAACAGGAGACTTGAAATCAATAGCGCATTAGTCTGGCCGGAAACTCTTGTGGAATTAAATATGAATGACTGAGATTGCAGCTCTACCTGCTGCTGAGCGAGACGCGTCATGGCTCTTGGGGATGTTTTTTTTCTTTTCCCTTCTTCTTCGTAAACAGCCTGGCCATTTTGTGCTGTACCTACATCTTACAAGAGCACTTGGCTACTTTATTTTGCTCACAGTCAATTAGCACCACTGTGGATATCACAAAGTATTGTTTGAGGTTTTCATTTTTGTTCATCTGCACCAGTCAGATAGCGTAATTTGATAGAACAAATGGAATCACAGACGTCACCAAGCCGCGACAGCTGAAGAATCAACCAGCCACACCCATCCTCCAAGCACAGCAGCAGCACCATTTGAATATGTTCAAGCTCCTTCAGTATTAACAGATTGCCTCTCCCTTTTTCAGGATTTTCAACACATATAACTTCATTTTTCCCCTTTTATTAAGCTTTCAGATTTACTGTTCAATACTTTATTACTTTTTCCATGCCAATTTATGTTTCTTATTTGTCCACCAATTGGTTTAATTTTCATTAGCTGGTTCACAGTGTAAAGTGGAAGTTTCTTTTAGCACGCTGTTTGGTTTAAAAAGCATACTTTGCACAGCGGCTGAAAGGTGTTGGACTATGGGAGGGAGGTAATACGAGACAAAAAGCTACTGTGTGCTACTGGGAATTGATAAAGGCTCAGACACCAGTAATCTAATACGCACAGATGATATAGAAGTAGATATATTCGTGAGCTATATTTCACTCCATCAGAGATGAAACGGTTTGTGACAGATGGAGTGATATTGTTCCCCTGTATGGCCCATAAGTAAGGCCCCTCCTGCTTTCCCTCCCTGACAGATGTAGGGGGAGGACCACAGTGCACTTTTCTTTCTTTCGATTGATTTGGGTGCTTGAACCCTTAGGGACTGGAGGTTGATGGTGCAATGGGGTATGGGGGTGTAGGTAATGTGATTTTTGGTTTAGTCATTTCCTGCAGTGCAAAACCCATGAAAAGAATCCAATTTAAGTGCTGTAAAGAATTAATAAACATATTACCTTCATATATCGCCACATTTTCAAACATGTGAGTATAATAATAGCACTGTATTCTCTGACAGGCACTGACTAGAGCTAGAAGGGCTGTTTTAATAAATATTGGTTAGTTACTGACAGCATTAACATGCACCCATGCATGTAATGTAGGCAGATATGGTGGCTGCTCAGTCTTGCCAGGAGAAGTTCAATTGATTCAAAGCTGTTTACTGGTGATAGAAATACATTCCCTTTGTCTCATTATTTTTGATCTAATTTTTAGCTACTGGTCATGGGTTGACTACTGAGAGTTACAGCTTTATGAGTTTTGGAGCAAGTAAGCTAATACTGACTGATTCAGCACTGATTAATATTAACTGCCCTTCCCACCATGACTGTTGGATCATCATTAGGAGACTTAACAGCTGTCTTATAGCAGATGTGTTCTGTTGCTGCACCACACTCTCTGTCCCGAGGGGGGAAAGGTCAAGACAGGGGTGGAGGTTGAAGCAGATATTTTCCTAAAAAAGCAACATGTTGATGCTTTGAGAGAAATAAACAAATGAGCATCTGTTGTATAGGATATCACTATGGAGATTAGACTTTGCTTTATTGGTAACACATTTTAAGCCAGTGTAATGTCTCATAGCAAGGTCTCTTTTGCATGTTTTTGAGAATTTTTTTTTCAATTTTTATCTAAAACAAATCAATAAAGTATAAATGTGACCTTTCTTTTAAAGTTTTGTTCCTTCAAGTGATGCCAGGAATAAAGCTCCCAGTTAAATTAAAAAAAAAACTGGTTAATGATTTTAATAGGACTCCCTGGTGAGGTGGAATAGAGAGAGGACATGCCCTGGCCAGGGGCGCGTGGCAGTGGAGCAGGTGGATGACGGGCAGCTGAGTAGTGGGCTCTGGGGAAGGAGGGGTCTCCATTTTGGAGGACTCTTGGGGTTGAGAGAAACCCTGAAAAAAAAAGGCAACCCCATCTGGAAATGAGGTGGGGGCTCTGGTGTGAAAGAGATCTAGTGGGTGGTGTCTGACACTTTCTCTTTTGTTCTTTGGTAAAACAGCAGCAATGGTGGTGATGGTGGTGGTGGTGTAGGGGGGTGCTCTCGCTGATGTGGGGGCTGGGCACGCAAACAATAGTGCCGATCTAGGATTTGAAAAGCTTCAATGAACAGAAAGGCAAGAAAGCAAGCAGGGAAGGTGTGGACATAGGGATAAAGCAGACATGGGTTTAGCCCACTTTCAACAAGAGAAGGGTGTTGGACTCTCATTCAAAAACACAGTCCTCCTATTCAGTAAATCATGTTAAAAAATATAATTCTTCATGTTTGTTTAATTGTATTTGCAATGTACTATATGCATATGTGAATACTAGGAGAAGAATAGCACGTCTTTTATTTAAAAAAAAAACATTGAAAACACTGTCTTTCAATAAATCGTTATTTACTGATTGTGAGCAAAAGAGAAAGAAAGATGCCTTTTGGTCATGTAGTGGAAGCATGCCTCTATAGGAGGGAGATGGAGAGTGTGAGCTTCATTTATTTTCATTAGCAGTTTCTGCGGGCCAGACCCGTGCCTGCTGTGAGCTCTGATGCATCTCTGAGTGCTGTTCCATGCATAAACATATATCCCAGAGACATCTGTCTATGCTCAGCTACAGCCAAGCCTCTGTCATGCAAGGTTAATTTTTTCCCCCTATCTCCCCTCTCTGTTTTTCCACATCTCTCCCATACAATTCATGCCATTCATCAGCCATTTCACAGAGGACAGCCAAGTACCTGCAGCAGCTCTCCAGGGTGCTGAATAGGATGACTGTGAGGTAGACGGAGGGGGGAGGGGGGTACCAGGGTTGGGCTGCAGTATTCTGAGAGGCTATAAAATTTCCCCATAGGAGACATGGGGTTTGGAGTGATTGCCAGCAGGAAGGAGTGAGATGTGGACTTTACATTATCATAAACTGACAAGTCCTTCATTAGACTTAGAGCCACTAACACACTGACAGTGTCATTTCTTATTTACTCAAACGGGACAGAAAAAAGGTCCTGTCATGTATGTAATCTCTCTTATTCACTTACTGTATTCCTTTACCTTTTTGACTTTAAAAAATATAAATGCACAAACGAGCTCCCTAGTATAATACCATGGCACATTTGATGAGACCCAGTAAATAAAACCGTCCAGGGAAAGTCAACTGTGAAATCAAAACCTTAAACAATCAATGATGAGACAAAGCGTTCGTTTTGTCCCCTAATCAAGGTAAACAGCTCCATCTGCTGGCGAGGTCTTCCTATGACACGCTTCGTTTTTTAGTCAAGAAAGTAGAGCCTGCCTATTAAATGTCTTTACCAACAATATTAGGCGTAATATCCATCATAATGACATACATTTTAAAATTGTATAATCGGTAACAAATCACAAGAGAAAAAAAACTTTGCTTTGTCCTAATCGAAACAGTTATGCGTAGTATGAAAGTCGTGTTCTCAAAGACGAGACTTAAGATCGTGAGAGTAACCGGTAATGAAACGCCGTTTGTTCGCTTCCTATATTTCATAAAGAACTGAAACTAGCGAAACTTAAACCGAGGTAGATATGCGCCATTGTCAAATCACACCAAACCGGTCAGGTGAGCTTTCCCCCTTGGCAGATGGTGAATATGACAACGCTCCTGAAGATTTGTCAAACTTGCGCGGAAAACGCGAGACCGGAAATGAAGCAAAAATTCCCATTTCGACAGGAAATTGTAAAACAAAGAAATGTAACTTGAAATAATTTACTTATTCAGGAGGGTGCACTTGAATATACGGTAGAAAGTCTGTCTCGTTTAGTCGAGGGAAAGTGAATCTACAACGTATCACCCAGAATTATTGGGTTTTAATTTGGCACTTAACCGGATGTGAGGTAGTAGTCGTTGGGGCCTGCTTCACAGCCATGCCCGCTTCTGCTCCCGGCCGCTAGGAGCAACAAGGAGGATCCTTGTCTGGTCCTGGTGTGGAGAAGGAAGTCTGAGTCTGCATCCCAACACAAGAGGCGAGCGAGCGACGCCGCGACAGCAGAGTACTTTAAGTTTGACTTCCAAGACTTTCTTTTACATGGGGGACAAGAAATGACATCGACAGCAAGCGAGAGGAGGGCGTTTGCTCACAAAATCAACCGGTGAGTCTGCGACGTAACTTACTTCAACAGCCGCGCGCGCGCCGCTCGCGAGACGCTGACCTGCCGGACCGTGCGTGCACATAGCAACTATGCTAGGATTTACAAGGTACTCCGAGATGTTAATCGTCAAATATAAACGCGAGTTTTCTGTGTTGTAGTTTAATTATTTTTAACTCTAATCTAAAGAAGCACGGGGTGATTTCGAGAGTTTTGTTTCAATAATGAGTCTTTGACAGTTTGGCCACTATAATGGGCTGTTAATCACACGTCGTAGAGTCGCGTGAACATTGTTTTCGAGGGCTACGTGGATAAAACAAAACTTATCTGAGGTCACGCAGATTAAAAGTGGCTATTTTCGAGTATTAAAGTGTGGTAATGCCAACTAACGCCAAAGTGCTGTTGTATTTTCTTGTCGTGTGAACGCCTCGTTGTAACGTTGTACCAACTTGTTTTCACATGCTGCAAGCTGGTTCTGTGGACTGTAAATCCATCATTTTTAATTAAACGTGTTACATTTCCAAGAACAATGAGGCCTACAGCTTATTTTTGAAATGTATGGCATTTAAATGCACAGGTATTTTCATCCAAGTGATTCCCCCTTTTGTTTTTTTTATTTTTTACATAGTCTTTTAATGTATGATATGTATTTTTTCCCCCCCAAAGTGCTGGAATATTTACAAGTCATATCATACTTGTTGGTGTCTTTAATTGAGAAATATATTTGCATTTCTTAACCAAATAACTTCTTCCTAAGCCTATGGTCAAACAAATTGTCTGTCACATGGTAGACCATAAGACAACCCAAATGGCTATTCTCTTTCTACCACTGCATTCCTCAGATTCTGTCTTTTCTTTTTTTGTGGGTCCAACACTATTGTTTTTTGCCGGATGCAGGAAAGGGTGGGAAAGGCCGTTCAGGCTATTGCCATTGCAGTGGTTAGCTTTCCTTTTTCCTGTTTCAGATGGAAATGTGCAATAGTGCAGTTTCCAAGGTTGCTGAGCACATAGTGCTGGCTCATTAGGTATTTTAAAATCCTGAGATATGTGTCAATTAAAAAAAAACAAAAAAAAACAGCTTTCTTATATCTGAAGATGAAGAGAGGTAATTGGTCTATCTGTCACAATAGTAGTTTTGTTTTCATAGCAGGAAGTTGTGAAGCAAGTAGTTACGATGGAATTATTGAAGGCTTTGCAGCTGTGTATATGGGAGAAACAGGCAGTTTGTGGATCTAAAGGAGCAGCTGCTTGCTATCTCTGTGAGAGGATTGAGGGTTTTTTCCTGCTTTGTCTGTCTTTAACAACCAGGGACAGCAATCTGGCTCTGTGCCTGCTCTCCGTAGCCAACTCACTACCTCGCTACGAGATCTAAGTCTATTCAGAGCAGCTGTTGCCCTTCAGCATTGATACGAACAGGACAAAATGATAACTATGTAATAAGAAAAGTGCTTGGTAGATCAAATAGAATAGGTCTGAAACTTACTAAACGTAACTTTGAATGTAGAGTTGGATGCTTCACTTCCCCAAAAATGGCTGTCCCTGTAAGTAAAGATTAAAAAAAATGCTTGCATTGTTATCAAATGTTGAGACCCGTGCATCCACACAAATATACTAATTTAAATGTTATTTTTCTTAAACACTTACCATTATGACCAAGTAACGTATTGATTATTTTTGCCTTTAAGTTTTATTGAAATGTAATTTCATTTGTTAATAACAACTCTTTGTTTTATGTAGAACGGTTGCTGCAGAGGTCAGAAAACAAGTGTCCAGAGACTATGGCTCACCCCAGCTGTCTAAGAAGCGAGGAGGCCAACACCACCCTGTGAGTAACCCTGCATTTAACTAGCTATAATTATAGGGCCATAGGTTTGAAGTTCCAATTAGTAAGACCTTGAAGTACACGGCTTTTAGCTTTTCTGAGTTAGTCTAGATTAATATAGACAGAAGGTGGTTTTGAACCAATATTTTTACCTTTTTTGATCACTTATGTTGTTTTGACAGCCAGGTAAGCCTTTCAGCATGAACGCTGACTAGCAGGAAGTGCATGAGATGCTTAGTTTTAGAAATGCTCTCTTTGCATTTTAAGGATTTCCATATATAGGGGTGATGTTAGAGTTTTGAAACATCAAAATCTTTGCATTTTCATACAGTTTTTTTTTCTTCTTTTGCCTCCAAGTTAATTTAAAGTACAATGTTGGGCTGCTTGATTATAGGGGGAAAAACCCTAATCATAATTAGATTGGTTTTTCAGATTATTTAAAATAATTACCCAGTGACTTTTTAAGCATGTTGCATTCATCAAACGTAACATGAAAATGTGGAAATTTCCACTGTAAACTTAAATGTTATACTAAACATACTAAATGAAAAGGATTCAAGCCAACATAGCAAATGCTGGTCGAAGCACTCAAATAGGCCTTTAAATATTTTTAGACACAAACAACAGCATGATATTACGATGATATTACTTAAATAAGTTACTTTGTGTGCTTTTGACACGTAAAACCGAAACAAAATGACAACAGCTAGAAGCTGTCAAGAATTAGAATTTTTAATTTATGTCCTAAGAGTTCCTGCTTCTATTGTGTGCCGAAGGTTGCTTTTGAGAAACTCTCTTAACTCTTTGTGTTATCTTATCTTGTATTTTCTTCTTCTTCCCCTTTCACATCTTATGATGTTGCTGCCTGTATTGCCTTTGCTCCTCCTGTCTCATTTCCTCTCCCCAGCCTTGTTTGTAAAAGGTTGCAATGATATGACAAACAAAATGTAATATATTTTAACAATTTTTTATATGTTAGAGTTAACTCTAAAAACACAATATTTATTAGTTAATTATTTGTGTTTTCAGATCTAACTAAATATTTGGATGCAATATCAATGCACCTCACTCCTGCTCAAATAACTGCTAGTGTTTTTTTAACTATGCACTCTGTCTTTTGTGCTTCATTATTGTTTTTGTCATTGTTTTAATTCCAGCTTTTTAATCTGATTTGGCAGCTTTCATAGTTATTTGTAATTATTTTTCTATTCATATACTATAATGTAAGAGATAAAACCTGTAAGTCTTTCTTTCGTAAACACTGCCAAAAGTATTCACTCACCCATCCAAATAATCAGAATTAGGTGTTCCCATCACTTACATGGCCACAGGTGTATAAAATCAAGCACTTCGGCATGCAGACGGTTTTTTTCAACTATTTGTGAACAAATGGGACGGTCTCAGGTGCTCAGTGAATTCCAGCGTGGAACTGTGATAGGATGCCACATGTGCAACAAATCCAGTCATGAATTTTCCTCGGTGCTAAATATTCCAGAGTCGACTGTCAGCTGTATTATAAGAACATGGAAGTTTTTTGGAATGACAGCAACTCAGCCACGAAGTGGTAGGTCACGTAAACTGACGGCGCAGGATCAGCGGATGCTGAGGCGCATAGTGTGAAGAGGTGGCCAACTTTCTCCAGTCAATCACCACAGACCTCCAAACTTCATGTGGCCTTCAGATTAGCTCAAAAACAGTGCGCCGAGAGCTTCATTGAATGGGTTTCCATGGCCGAGCAGCTGCATCCAAGTCATACATCACCAATTGAAATACAAAGGGTCGGATGCAGTGGTGTAAAGCATGTTGCCACTGGACTCTAGAGTGATGAATGCTTCAGCATACCACGGCATTTTGGACAATTCCATGCTCCCAACTTTGTCGGAACAGTTTGGAGCTGGCCATCTCCTCTTCCAACATGACTGTGCACCAGTGCACAAAGCAGGTCCATAAAGACACGGATGACAGAGTCTGGTGTGGATGAACTTGACTGACCTACACAGAGTCCTGACCTCAACCCAAAAGTACACTTTTGGGATGAATCAGAGCAGAGACTGAGAGCCACGCCTTCTCCAACATCAGTGTGTGACCTCACAAATGTGCTTCTGGAAGAATGGTCAAAAATTCCCATAAACACACTCCTAAACCTTGTGGGCAGCCTTCCCAGAAGAGATGAAGCTGTTATAGTTGCAAAGTGTGGACGGATATCATATTGAACCCTATGGATTAGGAATGAGATCTCACTTTAGTTTATATGCGAGTCAAGGCAGGTGAGTGAATATTTTTGGCCATATACTGTAGCTATACTCTCATGTACTGGCATTGCCTGTACTTCGTCGCCTCAGGAAAAACAAAACAAAACCAAAAAACATCCTAATATCCACAACCCAACCAAGCTACCACTCAGTACTAACAATGTTCTATATGTTCCCTGCTTTTTCCCTTTGATGTGGTGTGCAAAATAGACTGATGGCAGGTATTCAGATCTGCAGAGAAAACAAAAACAGAGCCTGTTTTTGAGTGAATATATAAATTGCATTATTTTATTTGGATTTAATCATTTTTTTCTTTGAAATGTATCTGGTATTGAGACCTACATCAATTTATAATACATTTGATGCTGCTTGCACAGTTGTCCAGGGTCAAAGTATGGCTATGCCCGTATAGCTTTAAATTTTTTTGACTGCTCGTAGCATCACATTTGGCAGATTCTGCTTTAAATCTGGCACGGAAGGAAGAAGATACATGCTTTGGGGACCACTGATATGTGGGAACTAACAGCTAAAAAGATAATATTCCTGTCAACACACAAGGCAATGAAAAATAAATATATTTTTTTATCAGTTGTGTAAATGCCAGAAAACCTATAGTGGTCTATGATATTGACAGTGCGTCTCCTCGCTTTAATGTGCTATATAAATCTGTCTTATCTAGCTGATCTGATTACTCTGTCACACTGGTCATCTCATAGTTTGGTGTATCTAACACTCTAATGCTGACTGACAGTTGCCCCTAACAGAGGTGGTTGAGCCTGTGGACTTTGAGGAGTATGTTAGCAGTCATGCTCCTGGGGTGGAGCCTGGCCCCCTCAGACAGCTAATGGAGTTCCCCCACGATGATTTGGACCTTCTCCAGTTGGAAAAAGAGTGCTCTACCCTGGAGCCCCCTCTGCCTGAGGAAGAGGAGTAAGTCCAATGGCTCCTGGCCAGTTCAGTCCTCATAATTTTACTTTTTTTTTTTTTTTTTTTGCATGACCACACACAGAGCAATACATTTACTGTAATGGAGGAGAAAAATCATGAGCGAGAGAGGAACAAAGCCTATCTCTTTGACATCGAAGAAGCATAAATATTAAAAACTTGCTCTGCTCAATTATTAATGTGTTTTTCTAAGCAGCTCACTGGATCCCAGAGTGAGAGATGCCTTGGCAGTCTACACGGATGACTGGCTTGTCATTCAGAGAAAGTAAGTGGTTGAATGAACTAGAGATGGACTGGTTGCAATTTTCTTGGCCAATTCCGATTTATTGTTTTTGCAGTGAGTGTGACCTGGCGATACCGATTTTGCAGGTTCCGATTTTTTTGGATTATTCTTTCTTTTTTCTTTTTTTAAATCCTCAAACCTCCACATTTTTTTCTTCACCTGAAGTGGATCAAAATATTTAATAAGTTTTCCTAAGGCAGGCTTTTATATTGTTCACAAATTTTTCATAACATGTAACTGTGTTTTTAATCCACTTCAAATGTTGTCAACTGTATATTATCATTTTTAACCACATCAGTTGACTTTTATAAATTCACCTTTATTGAATTCCACACTGAAACCTGCAACTTTGCATCAGAAATATCCATCCATCCATCCATCTTCTTCCGCTTGCATTTTTTTTTTTCTGCATCAGAAATAAATATATTTAAATACTAATTCAAAAAACAGCTTTTTTCTCCATTACTAGATATCACATCCTCAAATACCACTTCCTCTGAATTAATATAAAGCAATACATTTAATTATATTGTGGGATGAAGCGTTTTGTTTGGTAGTGTGCTTGGTGAATGGCTAGCCATCCTCACTTCCTCATCAGTCATTATCATGTTATGAAGCAATCAGCGGTTTGTACTCACTGGTACTTTCCCGAGACTCGGCGTCACTTAAACGCTGTGGTCATTTCTGATTTAAAACTGTATGTGAATTGGAATATTGCGCTGTAAATGTTCGCCTGCTGCTTTTTCATTGTGGATGGGCTGATGAAGCTGGTGGCCATGCCTACCATTGACTGACAAAGGGTGGGCACTTTTGAGTCAGCATCTGGTGCCAGTTTGCCCATTTACAATGTGGTGCCCCACATTACGAGAAAAAGAGAAATGTGAAAAATGCTCTTCAGATGTTGCGGCTCATCTGTCCACAATATTTAAGTCTTTGATTAGTAAGAATTTCCACGTTACCATGTTGCTCCTTCTACATGTCTGTGCAATGGTTTCACGTTTAATGTGCTGCATACAGTATATGATGCATGTGCAAAATGGACGAATGCAGACAGTAAAAAAGTGAGGGTGACCTGCCGGTCACCGGTCCCTGGCCAGTCAATCGGTGCATCTCTAGAAAGAACCTTTAGCGTCTTATCTTTAAATAATATTAACCACTTTTTCATGTTCAGTTTTCACACAATTGATAGTTGCATTATTTGTTTTTCCTTTCTTCTCTCTAGATACCACCACTACAGTACCATATACACCCCTCACAACTCTGAACGGCAGAAGGAAAGGCAGCGGGGACTGGTTAAACAGACCTTTGAACTGGATGAGGCTGCTGCTGCTGAGCGCCAGGATGACCAGGTAGCCTATAGTGATGTTTAAATGACTTGCGGCTTTAAACACTTGGGCAATGGGCAATCAGTCAATTTAGGCCCATTAAGAAAGTGTTGCTATGACTAAAAGTTTAAAAGCAATTACTCCCCTTAAACTTTCCATCATTTCATGCCTGCATCAGTATTGAGATGATGGCTTGCTGATGTGATGGGAAGAGCAGTGTGAGTTGTGTTCTAGTCAGCATCCTTAATGGATAAGTGGATCTACTTTCTTCCTTGTCCATTACTTATCCTCTTCATGGATCATATTAAATGGGTAACAAGGTAAAGAGCTCTGTAGGACACTGTTCTTCTTATAACACATGTGCCTGGGAGGAAAAAAAAAAAAGAGTAGATGATCTCATCCCTCTACCTTGTTGGTTTAGGATGACGCAAAGCGACGGTCAGTAAGCCTTGATGAGACTCCCAGGGGTAGCTGGGCCTCCAGCATCTTTGACTTGAAGAACTCCTCCCCAGATGCTCTGCTTCCATCTGTGTTGGAACGAACAGCTGCAGAGGACATGGACCGTCGTAATACTGAGGCACGCCTGCAGGGGCGCCACAGTGACTTGCTTGGCTTGTACCCTCCTCCTGATGAGGTCTGTATTAAACAGCCCACCAAGTTAAAAAAGGAAACTGAAATATAATCACATAAGTAGATTTTTTTTTATTACTAGATTATTCTTATGATGTTAATTAAGTATTGTGCATTAAACACAGAGTTTTAGTTGGGGTTAGATTTAGATTTTTATATATTAATGTACTGTGTGACACAAAAGGATACCAGAATTTGTGTGAGGTGGTTGTAAACAGATTATCCACTCTAAATTAAAATGTTATTTATATAGCGTCTGTGACAATACAGGTTGTCTCTAGGTGCTTTCCAGAGACCCAGAACATGACCCCCGGGCAATTATTACATAAACAATGGCAGGTAAAAACTCCCCTAGCAGGAGGAAAAACCTTGAGCCAAAACAGTGGCAAGGAAAAACGTCAGTTTAAGAGGGAAAAAAAAACCTAAACAGGACCTGGATCATAAGGGGGGACCCTCCTACTAAAGACCAGCTGGCTAGAGCAGGAAAAGGGAGATCAGAAAGAGAGGAAAAAGAACAGAGAGAAGAGTCAAGTCAACTTTATTGTCCATTCTGACATGTGCAACACAATACAGGATTGAAATTTCTTTCCTCAATGGCCTACGGGGCAGCAACTAAACAAAAAAATGTAACGAAGAGGCACCGATATATAGTCAAAGGTACAGAAGACAAGATATAGTATTACTTATCTGTTACCTGGAGAAGTAAGAGTTCTATGTACATATGACCAATACATTGCTAGCTGGTGGACTACAGAGATGACTATATAAGGTCAGAAGGTGGGACTGTAAGTCAGCATGCAAGTCTGGAAGCTCTGGCCTACAAACAAGTACAGAAGGGAAAAAGACGGGGCAGACCAGCACAACAAACTACAAGAACAATGGAGTGCAATTATGCTCATGAGATACTTCTAATTAATATCTGGATTGAGCTGAAGAAGGGAAACAGAAGAGAAAGAGAGCAAAAGGGGTGCGGGGCACCGATCAGTGGATCATGACTAAAACCCACAGAAACAGGACTTGATAATTTGACAGTTCTGTCATATATTAGGATCATTGTGTATTGCTTGGATAAGCATACTTTGTACTGCATGACTTCAAGATCTCAAACTAGAAAGAGACGGACTATTCTAGTAATTTGGAGGCTCTCGGAAGCAATATTGATGTGCAGCTCTGTGGATGATGGTACATTCTTTTACTGATATGCTTTTTACTGAAATGTTAAAGTGACTGCTTAGCATAGAGAAAATGTAGCATATGCAGTGATAACAAATCTTTGAGATCAAATATATTCCATCTTTACATTGAACTAAGTAAGTTTTGCGAGCATAATATCATCAACTGAATTCCACAAGGATCGTGGTTTACAATATTTATCACACATATTAAATGAAGCATTCGGATGTAAGTCACTTCTTTAAACTGCAGCCCGCAGACAACATGAGCAAAAATGTTTTAATGTCTAGTTGCTATTTGTTCATCAAATTTCCCATAAATTGAATCTGCAGATCTGGGAAAATCAAGTGAACTCATTATTTTCTTTCCTTAACGTTCTCTTCATTTTATTCCATCTAACTTTTTTTTTTTTTTTTTTTTTTTTTTTTTTTTTTTTTGGTCATATTGTGTGCAGATTAAAGTCTACTTAACACTGTGTTACCATGACATCTGTGTAAATGTTGCCTCAGAGTGTGGCTTTTTTGTGGCAGGATGAAGCAGTAGAGAGATGCTCTTTACCTGAAGTACCCAAAGAACATTGTGGCCAGAGGATCATGGTCAAGTGCCTGTCTCTGAAGTGAGGACCATATGGAATATAATGACTCGCAAATACATCCCAATTCATTTATTATTATTATTATTATTATTATTGTTGTTGTTGTTGTTGTTATATATCCTAGTGAACTTCTTTTTGGACAACATTTGTATATTATGCATATTTTTCAGGTTTGAAATTGAAATTGAACCCATATTTGGGTCGCTCGCCCTTTATGACATAAAGGAGAAGAAAAAGGTAAATATATATATATTTATATGCATACATGTGTATTTTGTGTGTGTGTGTGTTGGTCCAAGAACACTTTTTATGACTATTATTCCAATCAGTACTGATACACTGTAAAACCACTTACATAATAATGAGCTCATACTCTAATCTAATTACCTTTGTGTCAAAAAGGCCTAAGTGGTTTTGCAGTTAAGATCACAGAGTCAAAATTCAATTAAAATCCTCTGATGTACATTCCCATTATCAGTTTTCTCTCCCCTCCCTTCACTGTTTCAAACTGTTCATTTCTCCAACAGATCTCTGAGAATTTTTTCTTCGACCTAAATTCAGATCAGATGAAAGGGCTGCTTAAACCTCATACACCATCAGTAGCCATATCAACGCTGGCACGTTCTGCCATTTTTTCCATTACATACCCCTCTGCTGATATCTTTTTGGTTATTAAGGTACAGAGACACTTATAATTTATTTGACTCAAGAGTAGATGATTCTGTTGATTAAGTAATTGTATTTTATTAAAAATTGTGAGTATTAATTGTATTACAGCTTGAAAAAGTGCTTCAGCAAGGTGATATTGGTGAATGCTGTGAACCATACATGGTCATGAAGGAGTCTGATTCTTCCAAGGTAATGGAGCTAGTCTGTTATGTCTGTGATTTTCTCTGTGCAGAAGCACATTTTAGGTTGTTCAACATCTATTGTGAATGTTTTACTATTTCATGTCCCACTGCAGCACAAGGAAAAGTTGGAGAAGCTTCGACTTCAGGCAGAACAGTCATGTAGCCGTCTTGGTCGTTATCGCATGCCTTTTGCCTGGACGGCCATTCACCTCGTCAACATCGTTAGTAGTGTGGGAGGTCTAGATCGGTCGGATCCAGACTCTGACTCTGGTACTGCAAACCCCAGAAGTCCCCATTTTTATTCACGCTATTCATTGTCTTAAGTTTTCATGAGAAAAGAGCATTCATTAATGTAAGCCAACAAATGTGTCTTTCCAGTTTAATATGGTTTGTCCCTCTTATAGAGCGAAAGGGCCATGGAACCTGGAATGAAAGAAAAAAGAAGGGCTATGAGAGGATGAGCATTGGGGATGAGATGTGTAACTTTGCCACTTTCCGTCCAGCTACACTGACTGTCACTAACTTCTTCAAGCAGGTCAGACTGTTTTTCCAAAGCCAACTCTATACTCGGTTTGAAACGCCAATGTTTTATGATCAAAAGGATTATAGACCAGTCTTCAAATTTTTTTGTGATCATATGTTTCAGCCGCTTCTTTAACCCTAACTGATCCAGTGCATAGCTCTTTACTTTAAAATAAACTGACACCAAACTTTTAGGTACTTCACCGTCTTTACCTTCTTTACCTCTTGGCCGTTTTTAGTTTTCATGACATATTCCTGTCAGTGCTGCACATGTCCAACACAGAATTTTTTTCCATTTTAGATGTGTACTTAAGCCATCAGTGCTCTACTCATTCTTTTGATTCCCGCTGAGTGCACATCTTGCTGCTGGCAACATTTCAAAAGCCTCATTTGCAACCTAGCATATGCCTGTAGGCTATTTTACTACTATCTGTATAGTATATTTGACCACAGTGTGTCCATGTTTTAAAAAAGGTCAGAACCCAGTTGCGAAGCATTACGGTAATAGAGAGAATATATTTTACATGTACACATAGTCTTCTGCTTGATTTTTCCAAATGAATTAAAAGTGCAAACTCTGCTTCTGTTTCTGTAAACCAAGGAGGGAGATAGACTAAGTGACGAGGACCTTTACAAGTTTCTGGCAGATATGCGCAGGCCATCCTCTGTACTGCGTCGACTAAGGCCTGTCACAGGTAAATGCAGATGACTCAACTAGTTTAGATAGTCATTTGAAATTGTGTGTATTTTTACATAAGAGCAGCAGCGCAGTCATGCAAGAGTTCAAATCTCTGCAGGGGCCTTTGTGTGTGGACTTTGGATGTACTTCCTGTGTTGATTTGAAGTTTCTCTGGGTAGTAAAGTGTCCTCCCTCAATCCATAAACAGACTAAAGTTACTTGATGATTCTAAAATGTCTTTATAAGTGAATGTGAACATTAATTATTGCAATGTTGTTTTATCTGTGTGATGGACTGGTGACCCTTCCAGGGTGTGTGCTGCCTCTTGACCAATGACTGCTGGTGTATTCTCCAGCTTCCTGTGACTCTGAACATTGAAAAGAAGATGGATATGTAAAGGTTTATGGATAATTTCCAGTTATTTTTTCGTGCTTTTGTTTCCCTCATTTATTTTGTCCGTCAGCTCATTTGAAGATTGACATTTCTCCTGCGCCAGACTCGCCTCATTACTGTTTGTCGCCAGAGCTTCTTCATGTGAAGCCTTATCCAGACCCGCGTGTTCGCCCTACCAAAGAGGTGCTTGAGTTTCCTGCTCGCTATGTATACACACCACACACCACCTACAGGTGAGCATTAAACTATCAAAGTTGCACACACAAACGGCAAACAGACCTGTTAAAACAAATACACATTGACCCAGTTACTGCATGTACGCATCACCATGTATGTGCTTATTGATTTATTTTTTTTTCCCCAACAAGGTAAGATTTTTTTTTTTTTCCCTTTCTTCATGTGTTTTGTGGTTGCAACAAGCATGAGATTTACAACATCAATATATATATTTATTCTTTAGCAAAATTCATAAATAAACATGTAAAATAGTTTTTGAAGTATTGTGTGCATTTACAGATAAGACTGTATGCTGTTTAGTGAAACACAGTAATTTATAATTTATAATAGTTTTTTTATGGATCTTTTTAAGAAATATTGTCATCAGAGTGAAGATATAAAATATACAAAAATATTACATGAGAATAACATGAAAGCATCATCAAAAGACAAACGCTTTGGGCTTTTAACAAAAAAGGAAAAAAATAACACTAATACAGTTGATTTACAAAATAGCAGGCTTAGAAGGGAGTGCAGTGACATTAAGGGGCTGAGATCTAGATGGACTTCCCTCAGTCAGAACCGTGGTGCATCTCAAAACGACTATGTCATAGCTTCATTCTGGACGAAAAATGCAAAACAAAGGTTATTAAACAAACGTGAATTTAAGAAAATGAATGTTATCGGAAAACAGACATTTCTGAAACAAGTGAATTACCATCTCCTCCAGTCTGGAGAGCTTTTCATTTTGACTCTCAATAATCTCTTTATGGAACTCGGACAAGAGCTGTAAACCTTGCAAGATGTTGGAGTGCTCCTCTGCTTTCCCCTAAAAGCAGGAAAGTTACACTCAATTATATATTGATGTTCCAATATAAAGAGAGTGGAAACATTATACTTTATCAGACTGGTGTGGCAATGAGTGAGTTGTGACCATTTGGAAAGTTTCATCTTATTGTTACCTGCAGCTCCATGATGGCAGCTACAGAGTTGTTGACATACATCTCAACTCTCTTTACGTTGGTCTTCAGCTCAGCCGCGTCCTTTTCTATGCTGTTCAGTCGCTCTTTAGACTTCAGGGTCTGAGCCTGTTGATTGGTTGTCTCATCCTATTAAAACAGCATCTGCTTATATTATTTTCTTCCTTAACGTAAGTCCCAATTCTGTTGGCAGCTCCGTAACCCATTTAAGTAATATACAGCTCTTTAACAAGCCTGAACACTTTCTTTAATAAAAGCATATGACTTATTTATGTACAGCAGAAAATACAGTAAGAGTAGAAATAATGTCATAACATTTTGTCTCACAAAAGTAAGAGCAGTGAAAGCATTAACTTCATGTTTTTGCAAATCGCCAGTGCTGTTTTGTTATGTCTACTGAAGTCTAATCTGATGGGGCCTCACTTGACACACAGCATCAGCATTCCTCTGGAGTCTCCATGTGAAAACATCCTGAAGCACTGTATACACGCTTCACTGTTTTCTTACCTGTAGCAGATGTATCACTTCTTTTATCTCTTTCTCCACCTCTGCAGCCTGCTCAGCTTGCTTCTCCAGTTTTTGGAGAATCTCCTCATGGTTCTTCAAAGTCTGGTGGATTTTTTCTATTTTTGTACTTGTGGTTTCATAAACATAGCTAAGAGATCCACTCAGCTGTATGACACCATACATGAGCACATTGACTTCTTCTTGTAGTGCAGCCTTGTCTTGCATTTTGCTGGAGTTCCTGATTGGACCTGCATGGACATCTCTTAAACTCCCTGCCACACAAAGCAGAAATAGGCTCCAGATCATTTTGTTAGCCATCTCCCACTGTGACCACTCAGCTGTTAAAAAATGTTAGTTTTTTTTTCTAGCAATAAAAGTTTACCGCTATTTAGATACAAACTTAGAAATGAATGTCGAAATATAGTCATTCCTGTCTCTGTGCAGAAGTGAGTATCATTGGCTGTTGGTTTGATCTGGTAGCTGCCCTGTGCACCTTTTTATAGAGACTGCACATGCGATGCCATGGTAAAACATTAGCTCAGCTGTGGTTCGATCACAGGTCTAGTGCATGGCTTCAATCTCAGTGACCTGCTCTTGGAGATTAACCCTTTGAAACTCTAAATTTGTCGTTGAGGTCATGGACTCTTACAACATACATGCGTGACAATGTACGTAGCATCTGTGTGTTTGAAAGAAAAACAAAAAGTACTGGAGCACTTTATTTAATAATATGTGAAGTAGGTGTGATTTTCTGTAGTTTTAATGTTACTCACTTGTTGAGTCAGTGCCCCTTGATGTGACTAAAATCAGCTGTTTCAATATATGGACAATAGTTACCTCTGCTGTTTAACTTGGACAGGAGTTGGTGACTTTCACCTTGTGACACCTTGTGAATCTAGTATTAGAACATTCCTTGCATGTCTTTTACACGTGAGCTCATTTTGTGAAACTAATATTTTTGCATTTTATCAGTAATATTTGACACAAATTGACTAATCTTGATAAAATTGCTAATAGGAAATAAAAGGAAGAAAAATTAACTTTTGGTTTTGTAAGTTTTATAATTGTTTTCTCCTTGTTGTCCTCCCTCTGTTTCTCCCTCTTTGTCTTATACTGTTTGAACTCTCAGGAACTTGCTTTATGTTTACCCACAAACTCTGAACTTCAGCAGTCGTCAGGGCTCAGTGAGGAACATTGCTGTGAAGGTTCAGTTCATGGCAGGAGAGGACCCCAGTCAAGCTTTACCGGTGAGTTGCAGTCGAGAACAATCATATGATACAATGTTCGCAGGAAAATTAATCCCCAGGTGCAGCGAAACACGAGAGAAATAGTAGTTTTGTTTTGTACAACATTTTTAGTATGTTTAAGTCCTGATTCATTTTCTTGCAAATTTATTTATAAATAGTTCATGTAAGGTACACAGTGGCTCATAAAATGTGATAGTCTACATAAAGGCTCCCTTTTCTGTGCCAAAACACTCATGCCCTCTAGCACTAGAAGATAGAAAAGGAAATAAATGTTGGAGCAAAACATCTGCAGAGCTTTGAAGAGGACATGTACCACATTGAACTACACGCAGCACATTTTCATAAATGAGCCTTAAAGCTTGAATGACTATTACATAGATGACAGTAATGATGATAATGTCAAGAGTGCCTTCTGTCGGTGATGAAAACTCCATTTATACACTGCTTCTTTGAGCAGGTTATCTTCGGAAAGTCAAGTTGTGGTGAGTTCATGAAGGAGGCATATACGCCTGTCGTCTACCATAACAAGTAAGGCTCAGTAACCTCTCAGCCCTGGGCTTGAGACTGTTGAACCTCTTTACTTGTTTTTTTCTGTTAAAACATTTTTTAACTCTTGTTAACAAGGTCTCCTGAGTTCTATGAGGAGATGAAGATGAAGATACCTGCCAATTTGACAGACAACCACCATCTTCTTTTCACCTTCTACCACATCAGCTGTCAACCTAAACAGAACACTCCAATGGAGACTCCTGTGGGCTACACTGTGAGTACACTACATTGTTTCAGATTAAAATATGATGTAAACTCACTACAAGTGGAGCGAGCATTTAATTGAATATCTCAAATCACTACATCTTTAATGCTCAGAAAACACAACACATTTACACAACCCTGGCATTTTTTTTTGGTTTCCACCAGTCTCATCCACTGAGCAGTTCAGACGAATTCTTTATCTCCACACTACTGCATTTGCTGCAGAAGTGAGAGGTCAAAAGTTATTTACTCTTGCTATTTTTACTTTGTTTTTAACCGCAGGTATGTACAGTAGGGCACTTGAGAAAGTCATCGGCTGTATATAATGTCATTAATTTGTTGTTAAATGTCTTGATTAAGAAATCTTGTTTCTAATTGGCGTGCTTTAATGTTTTGCATCTTAAGCTGCAATAGCAGCACTTATGTTACAAAAGATAAAATCTTAAGCAAAATGCATAATAGATGGAACAATTATTGTCCATAATTATGGTAGACTGAGCCAATATGCAAAGTTCTTATGTCTGTTAACTGCCATCTGGATGCTTTGTCAATTCCACATTTCTGTATAGTTTTAAAAACCTGGCCTTGTTCAAGACATGACTCATAATGCATTTGTGCTGAAAAGAGGGATCTTTGCCAACTGCTTGGCCAAATTGCATATACTGGAAATATTTAAGAATAGAGTTGATAGCCAAGTATATTTCTATTACCTATATCTTTGTGTACACTGTATGCTCTCAGACTAGTTGCTTTGTGCATTCTCATATAGTAAGAGCCTACTTTAAAGCTCTTGAATATATAAATTTTTTCCTTCCATATTTAGATGTGTGTTGTAAATCAAAGGTAGATATTTTATATAATGCACAACCCATACAAGTGGAGTCAAGCAGGTCGACCCACCTCATAAAACCAGTTATGGACAGCACTAGGAATTAATTTGAAAAGTGATCTCTGGTATTTACTCTCCCTGTGGTACTTCAGCTAAATCATGACATAGACATTTTAAGAAGATCTCATGAAATTATACTCTTTTGAACAAAGGGAATATACTGTATGTTAATCAACATACTTGCTTCGTAGCCCTTTCGGTTGTCTTGCTATCTACTAGAGATCACATTTCTTTTTCTTTTCCCTCTTTACAGTGGATCCCTTTGATGCAGCATGGCAGACTACGCACTGGCTCCTTCAGTCTGCCTGTGTCTGTGGAGAAGCCTCCACCTAGCTACTCTGTCCTAACCCCTGATGTAAGTGTTTTTCTACAGTCTGTGAATCCTGATTGGTCTGCCATCACATACTCTTTTGTTATGGGACTGAGTATTAAAAAGGTGAATGTCACTCCATGGCAGGTTCAGCTCCCAGGCATGAAGTGGGTGGATAATCATAAAGGAGTGTTTAATGTTGAGGTGACAGCAGCCTCCTCGGTTCACACTCAGGTACGTACACACAAAAACAAATACAGTTCTTTATACTGCAGTGTTGTATGTGCTACATGAAAGCACCAAGTATTAAGTTTTCTGGAAGAGCTCTGATAATTATAGTTATCAATATAGCCATTCATTGTAATATGATATGAAAGTGGGTGTCTATAGTTTGTTTAAGGAACCTAATTAACAACATGAGATCATGTTTCTGACAGATGGGACACTGAAAACCCACTGATTAAATCTGGCTTAAAATGTTTTCTGGATTCTTGGGCCTGTGAAAAACAGTTGTGGCAAATCCCAATTAACCAAGTTCACGTAGTACTGTCTGCATTGTGGTTGTACCTCTAGGACCCCCACTTGGATAAGTTCTTCACTCTGGTGTATGTTCTGGAGGAGTATTCCTTCCCTTTCCGTCTTAAGGATGTCATCATAACTGAGGCAAACATGGAGGGGGAGCTGAAGGCCAGCATAGCTGCGCTGAGAGGAGCTTTGCTGGATACCTGTGTCAGGTTTCTGCATCAGCTGCTGAACAAACTCATTCAGCTCATCGTCTACCCTCCGGTCATTGCCAGTCAAATCGGTGAGCAAGCTTTCAGGGATTTTATGCGTTTGGTATGGAAGCAAGGCGTAAATAAAAATGATCCAGTTTTGAAATAATTTGACCAATATTTACAGAAAATGATTGCTTTGAGAAAAAAAATCAATTATTACATTACAGACCCTGATTCCACATGAACAATTATTATTAAATCTGTTAAACTGTGGTTTGCAATGTGCACTAGCATTCTGGTAACCTCTTGTTCTCAAGCCTCATGCTTCTCTCTTTTTCTCTCTCTCTTTCTTTCTCTCCCTATCTTTCACATATTGTCTGTAGTGAACCTTGGCCGGGCTGCCTTCGAAGCCATGGCCTTGCTGGTCAATCAGATCCACAAAAACCTGGAGGGAAACCAAGACCAGCATGGCCGCAACAGTCTGCTGACATCTTACATACATTACTGTTTCCGCCTGCCCACTGCAGAGCCTGCAATGCCCCCGACTGGTGAGTCAACTGACTGAACTGTACAATAAGAAGTAGAAAATTGAGCTTTGACTAGACCACAGAAAGCTATTTTTACAAGAGTATGTGTTTATTCTTTTCTCCGTCCATCTCTCGAGTAGCATCCAACCAATCCTATGAGATGCCAATGCAGTATGCTACTTTGTCAAAAGCAACAGCCCGTCCAAGCAGTCTATACCTGTCCCGTTCAAAGAGTATTAGCAACTCCAATCCTGATCTGGCAAGCACACCAGTTTCCCCTGACGAGGAGGTCCAGAGGATCATAGGAACCAAGGTGAATTGCAAATTTTGTGTAAAAGTCCTTTTGAAAGTGATGAAAGTAATTAAGAACTTAGCTAATATCCATAAATGTCTTAGTTTTAGCTTGTGTTCCTAGACCATCAATAAATGGCAGGCTTTAAATGTCTTTAAATGTTTTGTTATAATTCTTGTGCCATATTTCTAATTTCTCCTAAAGCAGTATCTCTATTATTTTTATTTAATGATAATTTCACAGCAGATTCAGTAAACTCAGTTTACGGTTCCATCAGTTAATTTAGAGTTTAGTCATTGCAATTATGCTTTTTGCCTCTGTCCCTTGTGTTTCTTAGTTCCTCCAGTTTGTTCTTCCCAACCTACCATTTTTCCTTCCTCATTTCTCATGTCCTTTATTTAGATTCTTCCAAAAACCCTCCCCCCTTGTAATGTCTTGTGTGATTGCTACCCTCCCTTTACTCACTATGTCCTTGCCTCTTGCCACACTATGTTTTGGTGCATTTCTCGTGTGTCTCTGGTGGCTTATGGCAGGGCATTGACCGCTCCCACTCCTGGGTAAACTCTGCTTATGCCCCTGGGGGCGCCAGATCTGTGCTTCGCCGGAACCCAAACTCCAGCTGTGAGCTCAAGCAGGTGCCAAATCCTTCCTCCTCCTCAGCTTCACCTCCACCTCCTTCACCATCTTCATCACTCACAGCTTCTGATCATTTCACACGGGTCGTTTCTTATCCCACTTCTCAGTGCTTGTGTGTCTCTGCTTCACTGTCTACTAACCTCGTCATAACAGTCACATCTTTTCATCAGTGACTGCATCTTCTTCATCAATCGAAAAATATGTTCCCTCTGCTGCCTAAGAAGCCATGTGTTTAGTGTTTGATTTAGAAAAGTCTGCATGAGGCTCAGTAGATTCATTACCAGCCTCAACAGAATTCATAAACACTTCTCTTGCCATCCACCCGTTTCTATTCACTCATTTTCACATCACTTTCCTCATCTCTGTGTTCACCTCACCATCACTTCATGTCAGGCAAGCGACCGCAGCTGCAATCGCATGTCTGCCTTTCTGGACACCGTGGCCTTGTTTTCAGTTCCCACAAGGCAGATTACTAAGAAGGTAAAACTGTAACAAACTGAAAGTTCATCTACTCCATACTAACACATCTTGGTGCAAACTCATTTATTACCTTTCGATATCATCAAGATTCACCATTCATCGTCACATTTTAACTGTAGTTTCGATCACTTTGTGAGCTGGTGTAAACATTTGCTTCCTGTAATGGTGAATTGGAAGAGTTTCTTTTTTGTGGTTATTGTAATTAATCAATGCTTCTGCTATATTTTGAAAGTGAAAACAAACATCACATTACTCAAAATAGTTAAAAGTCTCGAAGAATTTCTTCATGTGAGCTAAACTTTCTGTATTTGTTCATGTTCAGTTGCTCCATGAGGAGCTGGCCTTACAATGGGTGGTCAGTACCAGCACAGTGAGAGAAGCAGCACTGCAGCAGTCTTGGTTTTTCTTCCAGCTAATGGTCAGTAATCTCTTATGAATATATTAATTTTATTTGACTGTTGTAATTTTATACATCTGTAGAGCATAGAGCAAAATCACAGCAAATAAAATAAGTAAAGTAACAGTTTTATTGAGTGATTCATTTTCACACCACATCTGCAGACTAAGAGCATGGCTCATCACTTATTCCTGACATCTAAATTGGAAGTTGCCAGGCGTCAGCGTTTCCCAGATCGCTTTGTTGATGACATTGCAGCACTTGTGTGTGCCATCAGTGCAGACATTGCCAGCCGATACCACAAGGTAAAGACCCCTCAAGGCAACACCACATTGAAGAAAGGAAATGCTGCCAGTCCACTGATTGGTAATAGGTGTAGTACACTGACAAAAGAAGACTTACCATAATGTCAATTTTCTTGTCAATTAAAAAGTTGCAATTTCTCTTTGACAGGTGTTTGTTGAATTAAATCTAAAATTCAGTCTTTTATTGCTCTTTTAATTTTAATTTTTTTGTATCATGCATACACTCTTTCTTAATAATGGTGTTCCTCTTTTCTCCCCTGAAACCCATCCCCCTCTGTCAGGATGTGGAGCTTGTAGAAAGGTTAAATAGCAGTCTGGCCTTCTTCCTGAATGACCTACTGTCTCTGATGGACCGGGGCTTTGTGTTTAACCTAATTCGTTCCTACTACAAGCAGGTGCCTGTTGATTTCCTCCTATTTTTCTGTAATTTAAACATCCCAATGGTTCCACTCAATTTGTTGTGTTCTACAAACTTCTTTTTTACAGATCGCTAACAAGTTGCACACAACACAAAATCCCAGCTCACTGAATGCACTGAGGATGGACTTCATACGTATCGTCTGCAGCCATGAGCATTATGTCATTCTCAACTTGCCCTGCTCAACTCTGAGTCCTCCAGCATCCCCTTCCCCTTCTACCTCTTCCACCACCTCACAGGTACTTGAGCAGTCTAGAAAACTCAATGTTACTGATTTAAATTTTTTATAGATGAATGTATTGAGCATGCTTTACTTATGTTCCAGTTGCCGAAGTTGATTGTTAACATTGTATTTTCATATACTTCTGTAAAATGATTAATATCTCTTATATCGATAGAGTTCAGCATTTTCCAGTATGGTGCAAGACCAGGGAGTGGCCACCATGTTCGAGCTCTCCGTCCCTTTTCGCCATCAGCACTTTCTGTCGGGGCTGCTGCTTGCTGAGCTCTCCCTCATTCTTGATCCTGATGGTGAAGGGTGGGTTCTTACTTGTATATATTATTTTTAGAGAAAAACTAATGAAGGTTTTAAACAGCTTCTTTTTTGTTGGGCTGCAAAGAAACTTTTACTTGACAAAATAGCACCAAGATTATTAATAACCTCTTATCACCCACAGGGCTTTCTTCCTTCATAAAAAGGCCATCAGTGCAGTTCATGCGCTGCTGTGCAGCCACGATGCAGACACTCGTTACAGGGAACCTCAGGTCAAAGCCCACATTGCTAAGCTTTACCTGCCCCTCATCACCATTGTTATGGAAACATTGCATCAACTCCATGACTTCTGTGGTCAGCAGAAATATATTTGCAATTAATATACCTGTAGTTTCCTCCTGCTTCAATAATAATTTGTTTATATGCAACATTGCAAACCTGAAAGTGCTTTTCATGTTTCCGTGTAGACTCTTCACCTGCATGGGCCCGCCATGCCTCTGCCCACACTGACGATGCTGACCCAGACAGTGGCAACACCATCAGTCAGTCTGTTGCCATGGCAATTGCTGGCTCCCCTCTGCCGCATGTCAAAGTCAACTCATTTACTCTCCCGTCAGTGGTAAGTCATAGAAGCAAGGGTCATACTGTTCCCCTGGGTCCTACAGACTGACAGGTCACAGACAGGCCTCTGTGTAGGAGGCAGCTGCTTCAGTTTCACAATTGTTCCGCACATTTACAAAGCATTTCCTTTTTTTTCCATGTTTCTTTGTTTGGAGTATTGGTGTGTTTGCTTCTTTTAGTGTACGGATATTTTATTTTTTTTTTTGTTAATTTTCTTAACATTTTTGACACGGTCATTATTATCTTTTATAAAACTGGTTACAAGATTGTTGCTAAGTCTTTTGAGTTTTTCTTTACCAGGCCGGACGCCAGTCCAGCTCTCTGTCGGCAGAGTGCAGCAGAACTCTGCTGGTGTGCTTCCTTTGGGTCCTGAAGAATGCAGATGCAGCTCTTCTTGAGCGCTGGGTGTCTGATTTGTCTGTTTTGCAAATCAACCGTTTGTTAGACCTGCTGCATCTCTGTGTCTCCTGCTTTGAATACAAGGTACAGTAACCTGGAACTGTTGTTATCTCGTTTGGGAGTATTTCATCAGTGTTGATTCATTATGCAATACTGTAAGGGAGGAATCAAATTCCCAAATTATTTTTTTCACCAAGGTTAGTCTTGACTTTATCAGGTTGGCCACAACTGCATTTCCATAAGTGAAGAGCATGTTTTATACACTTATGTTAGGACATCATGTCTGGTCTACTACTTTCTGTTACCATTGTTACTTCATATGAGTTATTATTTGCTGTTGTGGTCAGTGTTGTTCCTGTAGTAGAGCTACATACATTATACACTCTTTTGACTCAATTGAGATTTTGTTCATACATGCTATTATTTTGTTGGTATTTGTAGGGAAAGAAGACTCTGGAAAGGATAAACAGCCTGACATTTAAAAAGTCTCAGGATATGAAGGCCCGGCTGGAGGAAGCCATTCTGGGCACTATTGGAGCCCGTCAGGAGATGGTCCGTCGCTGCAGAGGCAAGTAGAACGAGAACACAACAATCTTTCTGTCTGTTGCAGTTTATATACGACTTGTTCACAGAACTTTGTTTACTCTGACAGAAAGAAGTCCTTACGGCAGCCAGGAGAATGTTAGGTGGAGAAAGAACGTCACTCACTGGAGACAAAATACAGACAGGGTTGACAAGTATGTTCTTTGCAGTAATTACATTAATACTAACTGCAGAAATGCAGTTAGTATTAATAGCACCATAATATGGCAATACAGAATAAGAATTATACACTGCCTGGCTAAAATAAAATCACCCAGTATTTATGAGACTAATTGTAATATTCAGGATTTTGCATATACAAGCTTTCATGGGCATATATAATGACTGTAAAATATTTCTTCTAGGACTAAAGCTGAGGTGGAGCAGGAGTCTGTGGTGGATGGAAACCTAGCTACTGAGGCCTCTCTGATAGTACTGGACACGTTAGAAATTATAGTAAAGGTAATCATTTGGTTAACATTTTACACAAGTCCTCTTTTAATATGATGTACAGGCTTGTCATGTAGTCTTTTTTTTTCCTGGAGGTTGATTTGTCTCTATCCTCTTTCAGACTGTGGTTGCATCTGAACTGAAAGAAAGTGTGCTCGGTGGGGTGCTCAGAGTTCTTCTCCACAGCATGGCAGGCAGCCAGAGCGCCCTCTTTCTGCAGCATTGTTTCACTACACAAAGAGCTCTCGTTTTCAAGGTAAGGCCAGTTTACGTTTGTATACCAAGTGCATCTAGATTTACTGTCAGTTAATTATCTTAATAAACCAACAGCAATTAAATTCAGTTTTTCCCTTGCAATTCAACACTTTTCCAATTGGTCATAATATAATGTGGAAACTAAAGCAAAAGGTTTTTTGTGTAAATGGTCTTATTTCTGACTGATTTTAATATCCCACAACAACAATCAAAGTAAGAAAAAGAAGTAAAGAAAATATAAAGTAACTTAAGTTCATCACATTTAACGTCTGTGTTAAAGAAATACACAGTATGAATTGAATTGTATTTTTTTTTTTATGTGCAGTTCCCAGAGATGCTGTTTGAGGAGGACACTGAACTTTGTGCAGACCTGTGCCTGCGTCTCCTGCGACACTGCAGCAGTAGTGTTGGATCTGTCAGAAGTCACGCCTCGGCTTCTCTTTACTTGCTCATGAGGCAGAACTTTGAGATTGGAAATGTAGGTTTAGACATTGTTTTGCGTTGTCTGCATTTGTTTTTCTTCCTTTACTTCTGTTAGCACATCTTGGTGTACAGAAATATGTCTCTAGAACTTAGAAAGAAAAAAACTTTATTTTTTTAAAAGAATGATGCTGTCATTGCTTCTGGGTTTATTTACATGCCATTTAATATTGCTGCTGTGACTGTCTTGTAAGATTAGACTCCAAAATAATTTCTCAATTCACTTTTACTACTTTCAATTCTAAAAATATTTGTTTACCTAAAATTAAAAAAAACATTTTAATTGAAAACCATTTTAGTGTAGAAACTTATGAAACCTATTACACATTACTCCATAAAATAAACATGTCATTGTCTGTATTTAGAAGTGTTTAATTAGTAGGATTATAAAAGTGGGCAGATTATAAAGGAGTCCAGTACTGGCTTGTTTAACAGCAGATTAAGGTTCATCCTCTACTTTTCCTGTATCCATCTTTACCCCACTTCTCTTGATTTGACTGTTTTGACCAACTTCTTAGAAAGACCAACACAATTTGTTTTTCTTTTCTTTTTCCGGTGTTGTTTTAGAACTTTGCACGAGTAAAGATGCAGGTTACCATGTCGCTGTCCTCACTGGTGGGAATGTCACAGAACTTTAATGAGGAGCATCTTCGTCACTCACTCAAGACAATCTTGACATATGCTGAAGAGGACTTGGAGCTGCGAGACACACCTTTCCCAGAGCAGGTATCTTAACATCTAACAATGTTTTCAAAGCATCCCGCTGGGAAGCTGCTCAAATGGAGAAGACTTAACTAATGTGTTGCATGTGCTTTCATGACTGCAGGTCCAGGATCTGGTGTTCAATTTGCACATGATTCTTACTGACACGGTGAAGATGAAAGAACATCAGCAGGACCCTGAAATGCTCATTGACCTAATGTACAGGTAGGTACTGGCCCATGAACAAGACTTGAAAACAAAAGGAGTTTCAGGCATAATTTGAATTTTTCTCTTTTTATTTATTTTTTATTTTTTTTAATTTTTTTTTCTCCTCAAGGATTGCCAAGGGATACCAAAACTCACCGGACCTGCGCCTGACATGGCTGCAGAACATGGCAGGGAAACACTCTGAGAGAGGGAACCATGCTGAAGCTGCTCACTGTCTCGTCCACAGTGCAGCCCTGGTGGCAGAATACCTCAACATGCTGGAAGACTGCCGCTACCTGCCAATAGGTTGTGTCACATTTCAGGTTAGTTTAGACATTCTACATCCAAACAATATATGTGGACAAAGGAGCCCATTTTAATATCTTTGACTTCTCCATTCTTCTCACAGAATATTTCATCCAACATATTAGAGGAATCAGCAGTATCAGATGACATCTTGTCTCCAGAGGAAGAAGGCATTTGTGCTGGGAAGTATTTCAGCGAGTCTGGTCTGGTGGGCCTCTTGGAGCAAGCAGCTGCCTCTTTTAACATGGTACACTTAACAGACTGCATTCTAGCACAGTACAAAGTGACGGCATTTACATGACTGAAACACAATCCTGAAATACATTAGTGTGTGTACAAACTATGCTTTGTTATCTTCTAACTGCAGGCTGGTATGTATGAGGCCATAAATGAAGTGTACAAGATTCTGTTACCCGTCCATGAAGCCAACAGAGACTTCAAAAAACTAGCTACTGTTCATGGCAAACTGCAGGATGCCTTCAATAAAGTCTACAATCAAGTTAGTTGACAGCTTGAACTTAAAATCACCAGTAAATGACTAGGTTCTTTGTGTGAAAATCCATATAATCAGGTTTCTGGTCTAATATCTGTCTTCTTAATTCTCAACTTTTCCAGAGTTCAGGATGGGAGGTAATGAGTTCATTTGACATATTAAGTATATCCAATATAGAAAAAAAATTGCAATCATTTTTGTTTTGTATTGACGATTTTTTTTTCTTCCCCATTGTTTTTGCTTTTTTGTTGTTTTTTTTTTCTCCACTGCTGTGTGAATGACATTACTGGTGAGTGATGGAAAAACTTTCTTTCACAAAGTGATTAGTGAGTAGAGTAGTTGTGTCATTATTATTTTTAAAACATCCTCCTTTTTACTTCACTGCTATTCAAAATAAATTTTTAGCTTGCATGTGCAATTTTTCCTACAACAGCTCTTTTTCTGTTAAAAAAATAGTCTATTCTTCCAGACGATTTTAATGATTAAACTTATTTCTTTTCATACCCTCTATAGTGGTTAGAGAATGTTTGGGACCTACTTCCGTGTGGGTTTCTATGGCAGCCAGTTTGGAGACTTGGATGAGCAGGAGTTTGTCTACAAGGAGCCTTCCATCACCAAATTAGCTGAAATCTCCCACAGGCTTGAGGTATTTTGGTATATCATGAAGCTAATAAAGGAGCCATTAACAATGTATGAGAAACCTTTATGTAGAGATGAATCTCTTTGTTTGCAGGAGTTCTACTCGGTGAGGTTTGGGGATGATGCAGTTGAAATAATCAAGGACTCCAACCCTGTGGACAAAAGCAAACTGGATCCCAATAAAGTAATGTGATATGTGTAATTGTCACGTCTGTTTGAATAAAAAAAAAAAAACCAAACATACATTTTGCAAAAGTTCTAACTGTACAGATTACTTTTACAGGCCTACCTCCAGATCACCTATGTTGAACCTTACTTTGACACCTATGAGCTAAAGGAAAGAATCACCTACTTTGACAAGAACTACAATCTGCGGACCTTCATGTACTGTACGCCCTTCACTCTGGACGGCCGTGCCCATGGCGACCTACATGAGCAGTACAAACGCAAAACCATCTTGACAACATCCCATGCTTTTCCCTATATAAAGACACGCATCAACGTTATCCACAAGGATGAAGTGAGTTTCTGCCTTGTAGTGAGCACATGCTGCATAAATGCATCTCACGTCATCACGTCGTTATCTTGTGTGTTCTAGATTATTCTTGTCCCCATGGAGGTGGCTATTGAAGACATGCAGAAGAAAACTCAGGAGCTTGCCTTTGCCACCAACCAAGACCCTGCAGACCCTAAGATGCTACAAATGGTGCTACAGGGCTGTGTTGGCACAACTGTTAATCAGGTGCCAGTTTTGACATTTTTACAGATTATCATGAACAAGATCTGTCAAACGTATCCCCTTCTTGAGATTTAATCCATAAGGATTGGACTTCAAGTGTAAGTCAGTGATTTTTCCCAGGAATAGACATTCCTCAGCATGTAAGTAAGTTTGTTCTCCCACACAGGGCCCCCTTGAGGTGGCGCAGGTCTTTCTCTCCGACATACCTGATGATCCAAAGCTTTTTCGCCACCATAACAAACTACGCCTTTGCTTCAAAGACTTCACTAAGAGGTGATGACACACTCCACACCTCAGATGCAGACCACTGTGTAACCAGTTAAAACAAATCCCACCTGTTTGCATTTTCCTGCTATATTTCGTGAAGGTGTGAGGATGCCCTGAGGAAGAATAAAGCCCTGATTGGACCAGACCAGAAGGAGTATCACAAAGAGCTGGAGAGGAACTACAATAAACTCAAAGAAGCTCTGGGTCCTCTCATCAACCGCAAGATCCCCCAGCTGTACAGACCCCTGCCAGCTCAGACTACGCAAACACAACGGTAATGTGAGACTGTAAAAACACGCCTACGCAGGGACACATGCAAAATGAGGTCATGCTGCTTCTTGAACAGTGCAACATGGAACCAAACTTTTATCACATATCCAGTTAAAGACTCAAACTCTCACAAGCAATTTGACATGCACACCACACTTTAGCAACTTTCCAGTCTATTAAGGTTTTAGGTCAAGGTTTAGGGTTTGGTCTGATTAACTCTAGACTGCACATGCCGCTGGTTTACAATCAGAAACAGAACTAGACAACAACACCTGCCAAAAAAAAAATCTTAATTTAAATTTACAAGTAGTTTTTGCTCCCAAAAATTCTAAATATATGTCAAAAATAATAAATCTGTACTAAGTCGACATACACTGCTCTGTGAATTTGTAATAAAATCTTACCTCATATCTCATTACTCTTTAAAACAAGAGTTTTAAGCCACGTCACCCAATGTCAGATTTTATATGTCATATGATTTAAAACTAAGAAAAATAAATAATGTCAAAAAAATCCAATAATACTCATCTCTCTCTTGCAGGAACTCCTACAGTAGATCTAGTCTTCGAAGAGTCGACTGTTGAGATGCAGAAAGACGACACAGAGAAACGGGATCTTGAAATTAGCTTCATCTCATTCCATCTGTTCCCCCTCCCCCCACTACACCGCACACCAACTGTTACAATACACAGACACACAATCCATCCCATCCATCCTCTTCTTCTTGCTCTTCATTTACCCCCACTGCCTGCATGGCCATCGAGTCATGGCTTAATCCCCATTTGCCCATCCCCACGTCCCCACCACACACATACACAGCTGGTTGTCACTTCTTTCTCTGCTGAAGCATCTGCTCCATCACCACACCTCTCACACTTCTGCTGGAAAAAATCTCAGCTGTTTATACAGGAAGGTTATCTGCTCTGTAAACATTGTCATTTGGAGTGAAGCTCTTAAGATGCCAGTGTTTAAAAGAAAGCTTTCCAAACTAATCTGACAGACCAAAGTAATCTCTCTGATCTTGATCTGGATTTAACTTCAGATTTTACCAGATTAGAGCGACCAAATGTTTTATAGCCAATTCTTTTGAGGCGTATAGTTTTTCTTTTCGCTTTACTGTTTTTCTTTTGTGTACGTGTTCCTGGTCTTTTGAGGAGGCTCCAGGAGGTCTGCTTTATGTTATAGCTTTTTTATTTGTAAGATATTTTTTCTGAACGAACATGGTATTCGTCACTGCCAGACATGGTTATAAATTATTTTATTTTCAGCAGACCAAATAACTGACATTCCTTCAATCTCAAATTTCAACATTTATCTGCACATTTCTTGTTATTAGAATTTTTGTTATTTCTTGTTTATAAGAATTCCAAATAGAGAGCTCATAAAAGAGGAATAAGCCAGAATGGTGTGTTTATTTTTTTAAACTGTGAAATTCTCTGTAATGCACTGCAGTCACAACAAATATTTATCACAGAAGCACTGCTTTCAGCCAGGCCATCCCTTATCCCTCACAAAAATGCTTAAACTATAGCATCTACTATCAGCCTGTGATAGCTGGGAACGGTCTGCCTGTGTAGGCAAGTCTGACTGTTAGTGAACTGCTGTTAAATACCACTCCAAATGTTTGGATGCCCCATTTGTCAAAGTTTTCCATTTTGTGTAACCGTTTTCTACTACTGTATCTCTCAAACTGCACTATTGTAAACAAATTATAGCACATTAACACTGTAGCCACTAAGTTGTCTGTGCTTTTGTTATTTTACAAAGCTGGAAAGTGCTTTTTTTTTTTTTAAACAATTAGGTTTTTTTTTATTTATTTACACTGCCTTTTATTAAATATCTTTTCCTAAACTGCTGGCTAGCTTTTCTTTGTGGTGATATACAACACATAAAGAGCCTTAATTTACAGTTTCATTATTATCAATGTTGTAAGTTTGATTATTATTGAAAACAATGTGTTTCCAATATGGTTTGATCTTTTTTTAGTAATAATTATCATAGTAAATATATAAATGGCATTTTGTCATAGGTGTGTTTTTGTCATCAGTGCAGCCTACATTTTTTTGTGTAAAAACCTGTTACTTTGAATATTCATAGACTCAATAAAATCAAAAAGAAGCAAATATGTTATAATTCAGAACATGCAGTACATGGGGTTACAGGTCTTAAATGTGACTATTAAATTTGAAACTCAAAATACAGAGATACTTTTCAGGTTACTTCCAAAAGTGGGATTTGTTTATATGTGAAAAACATAAAAAGAATATTGTGTGTACACTTGCAATTGATCTAAAAAAAAAACAACAAAAACCTAAGGAAACTTGGAGATTTTACAGGTCTTTAAATGTCCAGGGGATTACTACAATTACCTAATTAAGTTTTGTTATTTTTCCAATAGTCTTTGCTTGCCTCGGCTTTGAGAATTGTTGAGCATGCTTGACATGTCCAGGTTAAGTTGTTTGAGTCCGGGTTTCTTCATTTGCCTTATGTTAGACCTGAGGAGGCCCATTTGAAGTGCCTCTAAAACCTGCAGGACACCGGCCCTCAAGAACCAACTTGGACACCCCTGCTCTAAAGCCATTCGAAAATTGAAAGAGGTATTCATATTACATTCAATGTTCTTTTTAATGTGCTCTTGGAGGTCAGTAAGGGCTTTCAGATAATTGCAGAAAAGCCTGAAGAAGGAACAGTGCAAACCCCCTCTTTTGTCCCTGTGGCTGCTGGCCCTTTAAGAGGAGCAGGAGGGGGCCGGGAGCATCTTGGCTGCAGTGTTTTTGTCTCTGTCAGTGAACGCTCCTGGGCCGAGAAGGCTGAAAGGATTTAAAGAGGGCAGGTAGGCGCAGAAAATAAGTTGCATTTCATCTATGTGAAGAATATCTCTTATTTTCATGTGATAAATTGGAATGTATTTCAAGCGCTTCAGAAGAAGCGCCTGGATGGGACTTCTTTTGTTACGCGTCGGTCCTGCTCGTTACGCCTGTCTTCTCGCTCCGAAGTAACGGGTCTTTGATAGTCCCAAACTACCGCAGAGATACTTATATCTTTATAATTATATATGGAATTTAGATTTACCTTGGTTCATAAATGCACTTTGGATTTTTTTGTGGCTTTTCAGAGGAATGTGTTAAGTGAGTCTCGTGGTCTGCTCCTGCGGCGCGTGCCTTTTTTGTTCAGAGCATCATCGGAGGCGGTGGCGAGGAGCGCGTTAATAAAACATCTTTTAACAAATCTAGGTTTCTATTTCTGTTTCTCCATCACCTGCAAGTACATCTGTTATGGCTCTAAAGAACCATTAGATCAATGTTGCTTTTGGTTTCTTCTTATTTAATGACAAGCAGTGTCCTATAGGAGACTTACGCTGTAAAATTTCATGTGGCAGTTTGTTTTGTTTTCTTTTAAGGGTTATGAAAAGAACTTAATCTTGCAATTTAAACTCTATTTCTTTAATTAGAGCAGCTTCGGGTGCCGCGTCCATCAATAAACTGTTGCATGTCTTCCATTTTCCGTTTCTTAACACCGAAATAAAAACACACTTTGCTTGTAAACTTCCCTCATGCTTAATGCATGGTGTGTCGCAACATTACGTGATTTTTAATTTTATTAAAAAACGGAAAAAAATCTCAATTAGGCCTGTGAGGACTCTAGGGAGAGGGTGGGTCTCAGGCATCCTGCAAGTTTTCATTACTTCCAGATGTGTTTTTTTTTTTTTTTTTTTTGCGCGCTTCTTGCCCTCAGATTTGCTGGTGTTGCCGGCTGTAGTCGGCCAGCCGTCACGCAGACTGGAATCTTTATAGATGACGCTGTCAGCAGGGCAGGTGGAGTGTAAACATCACAATATTGCTGCATTTTAATTGGAAATTGTTATTTTTGTTGACTTAGCTGCCCCATTTGCACTAATTTGTCAAACCCTATTTGTAGAAATACCAAGTTTTTTATGATTCTATCCAAATATGTGATTGTGTATTATATTAGTACATTTGTTGTCTGAGGATTGTTTGTCTTTTCTATTTTTTTGTGACATGATGCATGGTGATATGGCCTTAGAAGATTGTCCAGATTCATGAGTAAACACCTCAGTTGTTTTTTTCATGGAGGACATGCAGAACTGGGCAGGATGTAGGGATGTAATCATCAGGCTGTTACATTACATCATACAATACACCACTGTCCTAGTGTTGTATAATGGTTTACTGGATGCATTAAATCACAACGCTTGCAGGGGCTGTGTGCCTGTCTTGACCTTTGAGTTGTTGCAGTTACGGCTCAAGTAGTTTACCCCTTTATTCAATCGTAATATTGCAATGGAATTAAACAGCTATGGTAAAGTCTTTACAATGACAACAAAAGTAAATATGTGCCTCAGTACAATGTTTTAAACCAAAATTCAGCATTAACGCTTACAAAGAAGGACTTTGCATTAGGTTCTAAAGTACACTTATTAAGCTGTGAACCAAATATTTAATTCTGATTTAAGAGCTAGTGAGGATGATGGTATTAATTGTTAAAACTGTCTCTTTTCATGAAGTACTGAGGGACCCCCTGGAATTCCATCAGAGGACCCTGGGAGTCCCCTAGACTGCAATCTGAGAGCGTATGGTCAGGTCTGTCCGTAACCCCGAGGAGTTTTTTGAGTGGAGCGACCTGGAATGTGATTGTTTCATTACAGTTTTGGACCCAGGGGTGCTGTAGTGGAATGCAAGGTTATAAACCCCATTTGCACACTGGGCCACACGCTGGGCATTTAAAAGGTTTACCGGGGCTAATGAAATTACACCCTGAACCCTCCAGAGAAGGCCTGTTGTTGTCTTGAGTCCTCTGCAAATGAACTTTTCTGACCAGTTGTCTGTGAATTCAATACACACTGTAACTGTAGATCTTCTGTTACTTGATATAAAAAGATGTTTCCAATATAAGTATCTGCAATGATAATAATGAGCTTGTTTTTGTTCCCAAGATGCCTGCAGGTACACTGTTTACATCGTGAATGAGCAGGAATCCATCTAGTTTGTTGTTTTTCAGTTTCCCACGCCAACGCAACCTGTTTAAATAATTCATCCTATTATGACTTTGTTTTTAGTACAATTAAACAAGATGTTTAGAGCAAGAGATGGATTAGTTTATAAGATAGGGATAGGGAGATGACGCAGTATTACTGAGTATTATCCAGTAATGTCCATCTGACGTGCTCAAGACAGCAAGTTAATACTCCTACTTAGCACTGTTAATAAATAAAAACAAATCAGTGAACATATGGTCAAAATCTTGCTTTTGAGACCCGAGGGAGAGTAATTCATTATCGTCCTGAATAATCTGGCTGATCTCCTTTAGTGCATTAATGACTCAGAAAAGCCGGATGAACTCGGCTGTCCAGTAACTGACTTAAACATATTGGAAAAGTCTGTGCAGCAGCCTTTTACTTGTATTTGTGTCCATAGAGTAATTTGATGAACACGTATCGCCAAATTAAAATGAACTACAGTGAGGTTAGTTTATCTGCTCCACCAGGCCGTCCAATCAGTGTTACTAAACATTCTGACATAATTTCTGTAGCCCAGAAATAACTGACTGGCCTTCTACTACCCGTCATACTCCAGACTGAAATTTGTCAGATATTTTCCTCAAACCAGGGACCCACTCGGCTTCTCTGCTCCACAGCAGTCTTGATCTCCACCTCCACAAATGCTCAGGAATTTTCTCCCAAATATTCTTTTTTTGTGTGCATGTGTCTTTTTTCCGGTGCTGCTCCTTGCTGCTTAGCCCCACCTTTGCTCAGTTTCCTGTTGGAGGTCAGCACAATGACCAATGGGAGACTGGCGGGTGTTTATTCTGCTCCTGTTCCAGGAGTAATGTGAGCTGGCCGGCTCCTCCTTTTGGCCTTACTCTATAGCTACGATCAGTCAGGTCCAGCCCAACACCGTCTGCTCCACCACACCACAACCCTTTAATGTCAAAAGCAGGGTTTTTTTTTCCTCTTCTTCTTCTTTCCTAAAGGGCCAAGAGTCCTGCAGTGGACGTCCCATTGGGTTATGATTTCACTGTCCTGAATTTAAGGCCTACATTAGAGAAAAACCACATGTTGCTCCAGAAGCACTAAAACGTACTGTATGAGCTCATCCAGCATCAGGGCTGTTGGTGAAAGCTCTTTCTGTCATGCAGTGACGTGTTCTGCTCAGATACATTATGTCTGATGATTACGGAGAGATTTGTTGAACTTTTTTTTTCTTTTTCTGATTTATGATTAATTCAGGGCGAGTTGGTTGAATGAGGCCATCTGTAGGGAGGAAAAAATGAATCTTACTAAATATCGTAATAACTCTGTCTTCTGTTGTGACCTTTGAATAACATTTAAAGCTCCTGTGAACATTTATATTAAGGTCTTTTTTGTGGCCTGTATGTCTCAGGGGGAAGATTACTCAACAATAAGCTTTTTTTTTCTGCTTGTCAGAGGAATTATATATTGTTGGTCTTTTTTTGGAAGTGGAATACATGAATGATGGTAAACTTCAAGGCGGAGCCCTTTGAGACAATGAGAAAACATCCTCTAAACATTATTTGGTCTTTTCAGGGAGGCTGTGGGATCTTTCTGATGTTTCGCCTGCATTAACAGCAGCAGAATCATTTTTGTCCCATCAGCCACAATAGCTGTAATTAATACTGGCGGAATCCAACTTGGAGAGCATGTTCTTCTCATTTGAGAAGTTTCCATCTAAAACTCTCAGCAGCATTTTTCTTTTTTCTTTCCCTCAGTTCATAAAGTTTTTCTTTTCTTTCTGCAAATTCCATATCTTTCTCTCCCACCTTCCCTCACATATTTACTCCTCTCCTCTGCCTTTTCCCTCCCTGACCCCTGGCCCTTTTTCTCTACTTATTTGTGCTCTCTTTCTCCTTGTTAATCTCTGTCCTGGGCTGGGAGGAAGTGACTCGGTTGGTTTTGTGTCCTTGGGGAATACAATGATGAAAATTGCTTTCCTGTAACCCTTTCTCTATCAGATCTCAAATGCTCATCTATGTTTAGCAGCCTCAACTGGCCTGGCACGATGACAGCGCCACATAAACGTAGAAAGCGCCGTCAATCCGAGCGCCTTCCTGTGCCAAGCTGGCGTTAGAAAATTGTGCATTTTCTGTCAGTGGGCTTTTATTGAAGTTTTCGTAGGCAAGATAAAAACCATTAAATGGCTTTGGCTGTTATGCATTTTGTACGTTTACCTGAATAAATCAAGTTAATAGTTACAGCTGTGTTTGCTGATCTGTGGGAGTCTTCTGGCCCCAGACTGTGCTGAAGTGTTGGGGCATCCGTCTGTTTTCATGTGTGGTTTGGGAGGAGAAGGGAGTTGAGTTTGCCTTTTCTGAAACGTTTGGTATTTGTCTTACTCAAGTATTTGCCATCTGTGCCAACACGGGTTGTGTAACTAAACACCCTGCAGTTTATTGGTTTATAGTTTGTGTAACATTTGCATTTTATCCCATGTAGTTATGTATCTATAATCACATGAGGATGTATTCATGACGTGCATATCCCATAGTATTGTTATGATTGGTAAAATAACCAATCTTATTGGGTGTGGATCCTTGGACTTTTCTAGATCAGTCACATGTTTCTTTTTATTTTTACTTTGTGTCAGTGTGTGAGGCCATAACAGCACTTCACCAAATGTTTGTTTGTTTTGAGGCAAGTTTCCTCGCCGCACACTCGTACACACACTGTTTTTCTCCGTCTCTCCGTCTCGGAGATGCCCCTCCTTGCTTTCTATTAGAACCAGCTGTGGAACTTGGGGCTGAATGAATGGCTCTTTGTGATTTGTCTGCCGTTCCAGTCTAAAAGATCTGTTTCTCCCACTGTCCCTCCACCCTCTGAAGCACTGGCATGGCAGCATTGTGGAACAATGGACCAAACAACATGCGATGCTCATATTATGCAAAGGTCACCCATTAGTGTTTTTCAGGCTGTGCGGCTCGCAGACAAAATGTCGACCACACGTACACAGCACTCCGACTCTGACCTGCCGAAGCTAAAGCATGAGAATCAGCAGACACTGTCATGCAGCTTATCCGATGGCCACTCAAGCAGAAGTTTGTGTGCTTCCTGAAGGGAATGCATTTAAAGGCTCATGAAATCAGTCTGGTCTGTGCAGGTGCTGGCTGTTCCCACCAAGCGAGAGGGTGTGTGACTTTTCCAATGGATTTTGGAGTATTAGTCACACAAGCAAGAAAACAGAACACATTGCCCAGTCACATGGCGAGTAGACTCCTGCTCATAACCTTGAATTGATTAGCGTGGCCTGAGCTGGACGAAGGAAGGGGGGAATTTTGTTCAGTAAGCTGGGAGAAGAGCGCTTCTGCTTGGATAAAGATGTGATCATGGAGGTCAGCCCAACTGACACCCCGTGGGGGCGTATTCTTCACATGTTGCTTGTCTGTCAAAACTACTAGAATGTTTTGGGAAGGCTTTTTCCAACTTTGCAACTTGTGGGTTTTTTTTTGTTTTTGTTTTTAAGAGTTTTAACTGAACTAAAGTCGTAGTAGCCAAAGGTCAAGTTTTCTTTGTTCATATTTCCCACACGATGAGAAGTGAGGGAGAGGACTGAGCCTGAGGAGAAAACACCCCATTTCACTGCACCAGGATATAAGTCCCCTTTTTTCCAAAACACAAACCATTTTCAAGCTTTGGCAAAATAGCCATCACCAAAGCCTGAGAGCCAATAATGCAGTGGAAAAATCCATAAAGGTTTTCCCTGGGTGATGGAAACAGTGGTGTGTCACGCGCTGCAATACTGAGCTTTAATCCATTGTAATGACAATAATAATAAGGTGACTCAAAGAATGGAAGCAGCGACTGATAAACTTAGAAGAGCCGACCTCAGAATATGGTCTGGCATTTTAAATCACTCTCCAGGGTGGTCTCAATCCTCCGAGACACCAACGATGTTTATATATTCTGTAAATCAAACTCAGTCTTTCAACGTCCAGATGCAACGCAAGAGTTTAGTTGCAGATTAACAAAATCTGAACCGTCACTGCGTGCATCAAAAAAAAGAGGGGGGGGGGGGGGGGGGGGGGGGGGGTAAAAGGGAGAGAGGGTGATGAAGTCACAGAATAATGCAGTTATCCTCGTCACATCTTACAGGACATACCTCAGACTTGCCGTTTGTGCCGGATGACCTGCATCTTACCCCTGAGGGTTGGCTTAATCTTGATAGCTAGGAATGGAGGGAGTAGACCAGACAGTGCTCACTTCCTCTAGTATGGTATGCTGCTGTGTAAAGAGGTAGGGGCTTGTTCTGGGGGCAAGGCGTTTGTCCTGGAAGAGCTTGTCCAGGGACAATCGTGTGAAGAATGGTGGCATGGTGCAGGGGATGGTCGATCACTGGTGTCTGTTCACATGCCATCTCAAAGGAGTTCTCCGTGAGAGCCTGAGAGAGGAAAGAAGGCCGTCTGCTCCACCCTGGTCATTCTCAGACACCCAGGGGAGTGCGTACACACATCCTAACACATTTATAACAGCCAGTCAGCCGCTGATGGAAAAGCAGATGTGGAGGCCTGGTGATGTGGGTGTTTCGGGGGTGGTGATGTGGGAGGAACGGCTCCCAGAAAAGCAATGAGGGAAAAGACTTTTGAGGGCTCGAGTGCTCAGAGAAACGACAACCACTGGACAATGTCAGCCTCGGTGTCTGGCTGGGAAGTTTGGTTGCTAAACTGCCATCTCTAATTATATCTCATCAACTGTCCCCTGTCAGCGGTGTCCTCCACCCTCCTGCCCGCACTCGGTCTCTCTCACACACTCACGCTGTCTCTCTTCAAAACACTCCTCTGTGCCCTGCTCTCACTTTCTCACACATCTTGTCACACTGACACAACACCACAGCTTGTAACACGTAATTAGTTTGACACTTACGTTGGAGATAAACAAAAAAATGTGGATGAAGACGGGGAATTTTTACCTTTTAATGTTTCATGATGCCATTAAAAGCAGTCCTCTCTTATAAAAGAGTTCGTTGTTTTGACTCCACACTGTTTCTTCACAATCTCTTGCAGTATTTTTCTCATCTTTTAAAATCCTCAGGTGTAAAAAAGAAGCTAGTTTGCCTATTTCTAGTGCTCAAACAGCTGGATTCCTTTCATCACTATGAAGTGAAAACTGCTTTAAATTCTCAGTGTTAAAGTGGGTCTGGATGTGAATGTGCCCAGTATTACCAAGGCTCTGAAGTGTGTGGCCATCCTGGTTTGAGAGAGTGATGAAAGGTTACAAATAAGGGGAAGCGGATCAAGAAATGGATCTGACTACAGCACTCCAAAAATGCCAAGTCAGTTTAGTCAGCTTTTCCAAGTGCCCTACTTTTAAATGGCCGAGCATCAGCGAGGGTCACAAGATATGAGAGGGAGAGTAGAAGAAACCAGAAATAACCTCAAACTGAATCAATCTGAGTTTCCTTAGGGAACAAACTGGACATTTTCATCTCAAAGTTCTGATCTTAGTTCTTTAAAGCCACAGTAACATAACAATGTTCATCTGACTGATGTTGTGGTCTCTAAAACACTTTAGCGCCTGTTCCCACAGACTGATGACCTAGAAAGTTAATCTTTTCCAAGCAGAAACAACGCAGGAATTGGCATGTGGAGCAAGGGGAGCTATGTTGTTAGTGGCAGTGCGTCACTCTGGGTGGAAGCAGAAATTACAGTCCTTTGTATTGTAACGAACCCAAAATGCATTACCTATGGTGCATAAAATACTTTTTTAATTAGGTTTTCAAAAACTTCAAAGTGTCAACATTTTAAACTGAGTTAAAGCAGCGAATGAGTTAATGTGGAGGAAAAAGAAAGACAGTGGGGGAGAGAGAGGCCGGCTAAAACCTCCTGATCATCAGCTGACATCGAGAGGGAGAGAGAAGCAGGGAAGCATAAAGAAAGGACAAATAGAGAAGAAACCAGAGGTGGAAAATGTAAAAAGAAAAAAAAAGGCGGAGAAGGAGCTGAGTCTGTGTGTAAACCCTAAATTGAGAGGCAAAGTTAGTGCGCACAAGATGATTCCTAATAAGGTTGTAACTGGCAAATCCCTGTCCTGGAATTAGCTGCCAGGAAACTTTCCCCAGTAACTCTTCTCTGAATCCTAAGAACAGCCGCAAATACACGAATGACTACACTGAAAGAAATGAACAGATAAAATGAAAGGTGGATGACATGGTGGGAATTAAAAAAAAAGTAAAGAACAAAAAGGTGAAAAATAACTGATTTTTGATGAAGCACGTTCAGTATGACAGTTGTGTATTATTGAGTTCACTTTTTCTCGTTAATACCTAAAGAAAAGCAGTTTTTCCTAAAATGAAATTTAAAAAATAGGTCTGTGATTTCCCTTTTGGGATTAATAAAGTATGATTGAATTCAACGTCTGTCTCCCCACAGGTGAGAGTTTATGCGCGACTGGAGAAGGAGCCACAGCTCACTCATGGCTCAGGTGCTGCACATGGATCCTGGCTTCCCAGGTGCTGCCTGAACTTATTCTTAGTTTCTGTAACAGCTAAATCCTCAAGATATATGTGATGATATTTAACTAATACAAGTTAGATAAAGAAATCAATACTCCTGAAATGAAAATATGGCTATAAGAAGTAAATATAAAATTATTGATAAGTCCGTGTATTTCTTTAGCAGATACATATTTTGTCAGACCAGCATTTATGAATTATATGCTTTTATTACGGAAAACTATTATTATGTAATTTCTTTGCCATATATATGTGACAGTTATTATCCAGCTTTAGTTACTGCTGTTACCTGACTAAATCTAACCTAAACCACATCAGCACCAAAGACTAATATTTAATGTTTGAGCCCAAGATCAGAGATGCGTTTGTTTAAAGTTGCTTTCCTTCCCCTGCAGGGAAACTCAACCCGCCTGCTCCTCCCTCCCTGCACACCAAAGAGCAGGAGGCGCCCTACTCAGTGGAGACCCCCTATGGCTACCGTCTGGACCTAGACTTCCTCAAATATGTTAACGACATAGAAAAGGGAAACACTATCAAGAAGGTGTCCATCCAGCGCCGGCCACGCTATGGCTCCCTGCCCCGCGGCTACAGCTACACTGGCTCCTGGTGGACCTCCACCGAGTCTCTGTGCTCCAACACCAGTATGGACAGCCGGCACTCCTCCTACTCCTACTGCGCCCCCGGGTACCACACGTCGCAGAGGCCCAGCTTTTCCACCGCGCGGGTGGAGAAGACTCTTTTAGACGCTCGCAGGAAGCTGGAGGAGGAGAAAGAGGGACGGAGGTTCTCCAACCTGGGCAGCATGAACAGCAGTGTAGTGGGGTCAAACACCTCCCTCAGCAGTGCACACAGCTTCAACAGGGCACAGGGTGGAGGTGGATCCTTCACTCCTGTGAGCTCTGGCCTGTCCACCCCAGTCACTCCCACCCCTGCCCACTTGCAGCATGTCAGAGAACAGATGGCTGCAGCCCTCAGGAAAATAAAAGAGCTCGAAGAGCAGGTGAAAACTATCCCTGTGTTGCAGGTTAAAATTTCTGTGCTGCAGGAAGAGAAAAGGCAGCTCAGCGTCCAGTTGAAGAGCCAGAAGTTCCTTGGACACACTCTGGGTTTTAGCAGAAACCGTCCCCGCGGGGAGCTCTACATTGACATCCCTGAAGAGGAAGGGAGCGCTGAAGCTCAGAGCAGCAGCAAGACAGCAGGCCCATTGTCTCCCACTACCCCTGAAGGCTCCAAGCAAGACTCAGGCTGTGAGATTGAAGACACAGTGATTGTGGGTGGAGCGCGACCAGATGCAAAGAGGGACGTCCGCACCATTGGAGTGGGACCGGAAGACTCAAGGGCCAGTTGTCATGTTGGCGTTTGGGTTCGGGAGCAAGATCTGGGACTGCTGCCTGAGACAGAGGCCCTCAAAGATCAAGTAGGTCAACTTGAGGGCAAGTTGAGGAGGACGATACAGGAGCTTCATGCTGCACAGCAGCAGGCTGCGTCAGTCCAAAAGGCTCCTCAAGCGGAGCACTCGGTAATGGCGACCAGCATGGGCTGGCAGGAACCTCAAGGCTGCAGTCTGCACACTCTGGTCAGCTTCACACAGCAGCCGCAACACAGGGAACAGAGAACTGTGGGGATCCAGGTGTACACGCTGGAGAAGCCCACAGTGGTGGAGGTGGGCGCGCTGCTCCGAGCTGAGACCTGCAGTATGCCCTCGCCTCAATCAACAGGTCGAGTCACGGAGGACCGCCGCTCAAGACAAACAGAAGGTCTGAGTTAGTGGGCAGCGTAGGACCAAAGACCAATTAAGCAGTTTATCATCCAGTTGCATGTTTACAATAACATTTATTTAACAGGATTCCTCTGCTGAGACTGTAAGCAGGGCTATAAAATCCCTCTGTCTGTGTCTCAGATGCTCCAGTTGAGTTGCCGATCGCAGTCAGCTCCAAGCAGGTACGTGATGTCCTGAAAAGTGGATTGTCCACCTCGGTGCCCGTTGCCAACCCTGCCATTGCTGTAACATCCGGGAATCAGATTGGTTTTGACCATTCCAAAGAAGAAGAGACAAACCTGCGCACAAACAATGAGTCTTACCAGTCGCATGAGGGCTTATCTAAAGCAGGTATGAGGACTAACCTCCTTCACCAGCACACACCTTTGCTTCCTACTGTATGTTTTATTCTTTATCCTTTTTTATTGTCATTATTTCAGCCTCATCTCCTCAGCCTTCTCTGAGATCAATTATGAAGCGGAAAGCAGACGGTGAACCGGGGTCTCCCTCGACTAAGAAAAACCTACAGTTTATCGGAGTCAATGGAGGGTAAGTGCAGCAAACTGCTATTTAAATCCACTGAGCTGCGCTCCCATCAGAGCCAAGTGTGAAGAATGTAGAAAACTACTAGACTTTTAGTGTATGAGTTACGTTTCTGAGATGTGAGGTGTTGAAAAGTATGTTATCTTGCAGCTATGAGTCTACTTCATCGGATGACAGCAGCAGTGAGAGCTCAGACGAGGGGAGTGACTCCAGTGAATATCATGAAGCCAGAGAAAGACTACCTGAGGCTGCCGTCCAACACCAGCACGCAACACTCAGCAACACTGCCCAGAAACAAGAGGGCAGCCCCAGCGTACCTCAGCAGCCAGCTGTCATCCACGACCCGCTACAGACCCCCAACCAGTCTGGGAGTGTAGCTGCAAGACTTTCAGACAACATCCCTCTGACACCAGCAACTGTTGTAGAAAAATGTGCCTTGCAGCCATCAGCATCAGATTCCAACCCAGCTCCTCCGTGTCCATCGAAGGATTCTTCCTCAAACGAGACTGCTGACCAGCTGTCAGAAAAGCACACTCTCCCCCAGGAGATCACGTCTTCTTCACCCAACACTGAAGCCAATCTGGAGCACAAGTCTCTGGTCGCATGTCATTCCTCAACGTGTGTCACTAAAACCACTGAAGCTACTAAGCAGCAATACACTGTCCAGTCAGAACCGCCTCCCACCTCCAGTCAGTCAGAGTCCAGCGCAGCAGCTGAGAGCATTTCAAATGACACTGGGACAGCATCCTCCAAACCAGTCAGGTAAAAATACAAGTTAACGACAGCCTGTCGATGAGGATTGAATTTGCAAGCGTCACTGAGTGACTGTTGTCTTCTGGTCTGCTGCAGGCTGGAGCTGAGTGAAAGCCTGATGTCAGCTCTGTATGCCCTGCAGAAAGCTCTGGGCGAGCCCAACGCTTTCAGCCAACAAGGAGCGGTATGTGTCCAATCCGAATCACCCCTTCATTTCTTTTAGGGAATCCAAACAGAAAGATGGAAAGGTTTAATTATCAAACATTTTACCCGTGTTATAATATATGAAAACAATTATTTCACACGTTCATATTTTTTATTTAACCTTTTTTGTAATACTAAATAAGCAAGCAGCACATTTGTCAGGTTTTGCACTTATGAAGCAGTTTGTCATGTGATTATTTGTGTCCCTATTGCGTCTAATCTCAGAGGGCAGCCTACACCACTGTGCTGCAGGAGTGGCTGCGCGTCTCGTGTCACAAAGCAGCCGACACATCTGTCGTCAAGGCCTATATGGACGTCTTCGCCTCGATGTCCCCTCGACTGCTGCAGTTTGTGATCAACATGGCAGATGGCAACGGGAATACGGCGCTTCACTACACTGTGTCTCACTCCAACTTTCCTGTGGTGAAACTTCTGCTGGACACTGGTGAGCTGTGTGTGTGTGTGTGTGTGTGTGTGTGTGTGTGTGTGTGTGTGTGTGTGTGTGTGTGTGTGTGTGTGTGTGTGTGTGTGTGTGTGTGTGTGTGTGTGTGTGTGTGTGTGTGTGTGTGCTGGTGAATAAATATCTAAAGGTCAGGACTAATATGAGGAAACATACGACAGTAAATAACACAATACCGAATTGAGAGTAAAGGGGAAATAAAGCATAATATAATTTACTAAAGCTTTCAGAATTATGTTATTGCTCTATTAATATTAAATATTTCATATTGCATTTAAAATTTGTAATAATGCAATTAAATGCTAGGCAATAATGTGATATATTACTAAACTATTCTAAACTGCTCTAATTGATATTTGATTTCCTTGTGATTAATAAATATTCAGTGTCCTGCCCTGTGTCAATCAGTTAAAACTGTCCCATGTGTCACATGATGAAGGTTCAGTACTGACAGTCACATGATGAAGGTTCAGTACTGACAGTCACATGATGAAGGTTCAGTACTGACAGTCTGATCGCCCTCTTCACCTGACAGGCTTGTGTAATGCTGACAAGCAGAACAAGGCGGGCTACACAGCCATCATGCTGACGGCGCTGGCTGCCTTCCACTCTGACGGCGACCTGCAGACTGTCCTCCAGCTGCTGCGCACCGGCGATGTCAACGCCAAGGCCAGCCAGGTGCGCCCTCCACTGCTCTTTCGGTCTTACTGCATCTCTGCTTTCTTGAAACCAAGCAAATTACTGTGTGCTGATGCTTTCATGTGCTGTAGGCTTTTCTTTTCTAAGGGCTGCTACTCCTTTTATATTAAATAGTTACAGGCTATTCTCTAATCTTATGTTTATTGGAAAAAATGTTTGATCAAGCTGTTTCAATTGAGCTGAGTAACTTCTTAAATCCAAATGGCCCAATAGATTTATTTCAGTCTGGCTTAATACATCGTCAGCAGCACAAAGACAGTACTAATTTAGCTCTTAAAGGATTCACAAAGGCTTGAATCAAAGCAACTGGACTTCCCTTTCTTGGTTCTTCTACATGCTTCACATAAATTAGGTTAAATAATTTGAACGATGTGTGTGTAGGCTGGTCAGACAGCGCTGATGCTGGCGGTGAGTCACGGGCGAGGAGACATGGTTCGGGCGCTGCTGTCCTGCGGGTCTCAAGTCAACATCCGTGATGATGATGGCTCCACTGCGCTCATGTGTGCCTGTGAACACGGTCATGTGGACATTGTTCGTCAGTTACTGTCCGTCCCAGGCTGTGACGCAACTCTCACTGATAATGTAAGTGTCCCTGCTCCGCCTGTCACTAGAGATCCTGTCTGAACTCTCCACCTCACCCTTATCATCTCCAATCACTCAGGATGGCAGCACCGCTCTGTCCATTGCCCTGGAGGCCAGTCAGAACGACATTGCTGTACTGCTGTATGCTCACCTGAACTTTGCAAAGCCTCCCTCCCCTGTGAGTATTGAAATGCAATGTTGACACATACTCCTGCTGTAAAGTAACGCTTGAACGCAGAGTTTAGCAACAAGTTCTTCCTTGTCTTGGCTCAAGGAGGCTTTTATGGATGAAACGAGACACGATGCCGGTAAACTGTCCCACATGAGGAACATGTAAATGAATTATTGTGGTGATGATCTGTGGACTTCACAGATCAACTCTTAAAGATTAGTTTATTTATTCATTTTTTTATTTTATTACTTAGTATTTTTATTATCCATGCATTACCACAAAACATGATATAAACGACTTTAATTATTCTCAGGTCCAAATGTTATATCTAATAAAGTTACCAGCAGTGAAGGTGAAGCTATTCCTCTGAATATAACTTGAGTACCACATCACAAATCCACAAGGAGTTTTGATAGGTTAGGTTACCAACCCCAGTTATTATTTTGTTTTGTATTGTTTTGTTTCTCTCCCAAAGATTCAAAACCTGAAAAGGTGGCATTTGGAGTAGCTCTTGAGCAGAGTGCATGTTTCAATATGCAACTATCTACAACGACTCAGAGACAAATTCAAAAGGTTTAAAACTGCTTCTTTTCCCTCCTTTTTCTTACTCTCTTTGTGTAGGTTTCACCAAAGTCCCCTCTCTTGGGCTCCTCTCCTCCTGCTGTTGAACCAAAATAAGCCACATTCCTGCAGCTCACAGCAGCTTCTCGACTGCTCCACAGATGTTTCTTCATCCATGTCATGTAGAAAATCAATGAGTTTGCCTCTTTTGTTTCCTCCCTGAATAATCTATACATATATATTATGATGTGCAGATAATTACGTGACAGCCTGCATCGCTGTCACCTGTTGGGATTTTGTACACTGTTGTCTTAGTGGTGGTTGAAAGTATGTAGTAGGAATAACAAAGTTAACATTTAGCAGTCATGTAATCATCAGTCTGGCATTGGGCAGTTAAGTTATTTGTTCTCTTTGTAGTGGCACTTATACGTCGAAACTGTTTACCGAATTTCATCATACTGGCCACTTGTTATAAACGTGTTGCTTTATTCCAAATCATTTTCATGTTTTAAAGTAGAGACATTTTTTTTTTTTTTTAACTTTTCCTGGTCTAATATTTACAGTAGCTGTTACACGGGAGCATCGTTGTCTGTGACCATCACTGCCACTTGGAATAACAAAAGCCACCCCCTCGTAGATAAGTGTCCTTGCATCAACTTTCTCAGTGGTGCTACTCCTCCAGTAATAACACAAGACACCACCTCAGCAGTATTTCAATATTTATACACAAGATTTATTAATAACAGTATTTTTATATTGATTTTTTTTTAAAGACTGACTTAATTCAGGATGTCCGAGGATCATGATTTAATTTCTCAAGCAGCGGTTGACTCATCACAGGAAGACAGCCATTCTTTCTTTGTGTTTACCACGTTCCCCGAAATGACACTGACAGATCCAACAACACAAACGCACGTCTAGCACCAATGTGCGAGACGTCACTGTTATTGTCAAAAGGCAGCAGAGCTATAGTCTTTGTATTTTTCTACATGAAGGTATTTTGGATGGTGATAAGGGCAGATTAGAGATTAGAGCGTATCTGTGTATGTAACTTGTGCTTGTAAGATGTAACAAGACTTGGTTGATAAATGACTAAAAGCGCCGGTGAAGCTGGTAAGGTTTGTCAGGGAAGCAGAAAGTGAGTGATTTGGGTCGTAAAAGCATGTCCCGTGTAATATATGAATATTAAAATAATATATGTCAATGTAAACTCATAATTCTGACACCTAAAATATTAACTCCTTGGGCAAAAATGCGTAGGATGTCAAAATTTTTATTACTTTTTAAAGATTTTGTCAAAAAGAAAATCTTTACATTTTCAGTGATTGAATTTTTATAAACTTTGAATTTTTTTTATTTAAGTATCTATCTTTTATACATTTAGTATTTTTAAGCTCACACCTATTTTATGTAATCACACAGCTCTGAAGTTTTTTTTTATGTTTTATGTAAAATTATTGACTTTGTCTCTTCAAATTTGTGCATTTTGGAAAACGGTTAATAAATGTGGACCACGTGTTTCTTCTTGCATCTCGGCTCCATTTCATAATCAGTAGATCTCTGACGTCACCGCTAGAGGGCGACAAAACAGTTCGTTGCATTTTTCGTTTTTTTCCATCATCCCATCTTCAGTGCAGATAAACATTCACACTTTTTACTAGTCGTAAGACCAGTGGTGCCTTAAACAACTATAAGGGCGCATTTTATTAATCGTGAGTACTTAATCTTAGCCCTATTTCAACGTATAATAGTATGCAGTATAGCTAATGCTTGTACACTACGTAGGACTTTACGCACACATTTTAACAGTTTACCCTGCTGGAGCCTAACCTGCTGGTTATAGATGGCAAAGATCATCTTAAACTTTTAATTGTGTTCTTTGGGAAAACTAAAAGGTCACCTGCTGTTTGTAATAGAATTCAGGTTTAGCACAAAGCCTCCACATTTATTTTGACCTGCCTTCACAATCAACAATGCTGTCATCAGTGACAAGTTTGTACTCATCACAGTTTCTGAGAAAAACGCTTTGACAGCAGCATCTGGCGACTTCAGACAGCTGCTTGTCTTTGGGAGGAGTTGGTGAGATAAGACTCCACTGGATCCAGGGCTTTTTACTATACACCTTAAAAAAAAATTAGTTTTGAGTCATGTTTGAGAGTGAAGAGGCCTGCCAGTCAAACAGATGTTTTATTAAGAAAAGCATCAATTTTACCTCCTATAGACGCTACTCGCTGACCTACACATTCAACATTTTTATATGCATATATAAGAGCATCTTTTTAAGCTCTGTAAGCCTTTCTGGACAGAATCAAAATAAAAATATTGGCCTATTATTATCTTAACATTGTCATAACATAAAAATAACTCATTTTGGTTGTAACTGACCCCTGACTGAGTCATGTAAACTCAATAAACCTGTTATTATACCCACTGTAGATTTGATTGACAGAAATTCAGACTTAAAGTCCAACCACATTTGTTGCAAAATTGGCTCTGATAAGTAGTAATACTGTGTTTTTCTTGATGATAATTGATCATGTTGATATTTGTTACCCTGAAATTTTGTTATTTGATACATCTGTTATAATTGTTTAGCCTATAAAGATCAAATTGATGTAAATATATGATTAACTCTATTTTAGGAAGTGCTTGTATATTTTTTTTATTGTTATTTTTAGTTCATCAAACTGTAACTTTCCACAACAGAAGAGGATTTCTGATTTGATCCAAATTGTCGGGGTCATCGGATGCCAGTGCATTGAAATTGAATTAGTTAAATAGTTTTCGTTGTGTTTTTACATTTTGATGACATGTACTTAAAAATAATACATTCTAAATATTATAAATGTATTAATCTTGGTATGAAAATAGAAAAGACAGTTTGCATGTAGCTGTGGATTAACAGGGCGTTGAAGGCTTATTCAAAAAAGTTGCTTTTCATGTACATAGTCAGCCACAAAGTGGTTTCATTCAATTCTAATGCAGCTTTTTAGTGATTACAACTTTGAAACTCAGCGATCTGATATAGAACAAAACATATCTGAATGTGTTCCTCAATATCTGTTCAATTCCTGCATTGTTGGGTAAAAGCGCCTACAGACAGTTTGTGTTGTAAAAGACGCTGTATAAATAAAATTGAAATTGAATTGAATAGGGTGCAGACAGTCTTCACAGCAGCTCCCAGACATTAAAAGCACAACACCCTCAGCCGAGCTAGAAAAGAAGAATGCTTATCTTTCCAGCATGTCTGGATCCACCCTTGCAGCTGTCATGGATTAGATAAGACTTTAAACATAACATATATTGGTAGGAAAGGCTAAAAAAACCTCTTCCTGGAAGCCTTCCAAACAAATCTATTAATTTTTGGCAGCTTGATTGAAAAGCTTAGATTTTAAATCTGTTTAAATTAGGCAACTCTAGTCTGTCCAAGTTTATGTTGTTTTGTATAATTTAAGACCCTCAGCTTGTCACTTGACCGTAATAATAACAGATGCATTTAGAGTCTAACATCAGCTCTCTTATTTATTTAACTTTTTTGGTAAATTGACACTTTTTCCCCAGATTGAGCACAGTATTTGTTCGAATTAATCTTATTATGCTTTACTTAACACAATGAGATGTAGTTTCGGGCAGCTCCAGTAAAACTATGAGGATATTTGGTTTATCTCTCCCCGCGACGCATCACTTAGACCCCCTTCATCGCCTATCTTGGGGGCAGTGCTGGGCGTGCCGGTGTTCAGTCTCCGACATAAAACCCCCATGCTCTTGGCTCATCACGTTACTCACAGCTAACGAAAGACAAAATGACTAGTCTTACTCCTAAAGACAAGGATGCCGTGAAGGCCTTCTGGGCCAAAGCTGCCACCAAGGCGGAGGAGATCGGCAGAGATGCTCTGGGCAGGTAAATACCATCAAGAGCGACTGACGCTTAAGCTTCAACAAACTGAAACATCCAAGCAACTAATTATTCAGCATTTGACCTCTCAAATCTTTTCATGTTTTCCTCCAGGATGCTGGTGGTGTACCCGCAGACCAAGACTTACTTCTCCCACTGGAAGGACCTGAGCCCCAACTCTGCCCCCGTGAAGAAACACGGGTTGACCGTGATGTCTGGAATCGCTGATGCTGTGCGCAAAATCGACAACCTGACTGCGGGTCTCCTGAACCTCAGTGAGCTGCACGCCTTCACTCTGCGAGTGGACCCTGCCAACTTCAAGGTGAATACCCGACGCTTGTAACTGGAGTTTGTCTTAAACTGCGTAAAAGGGTCCACGACGTATTTACAGACGTCCAACCAGGCACTCGGCAGACTAAATGTAAGGACATATTTAAACTTGAGCAGGTCCTGATGAACGACAGTAAACCGAGCTGTAGGTTTGGTGCAAGTTGCATTCATAATATCTGCCTGATTATCTTTTCTTTTTTATTTTATTTTTCTTTTGTTAGATCATCTCCCACAACATCATGGTGGTCATGGCCATCAACTTCCCCGATGACTTCACCCCTGAGGTCCATGTGGCCATGGACAAGTTCCTGGCAGCTTTGGCTCTGGCCCTGTCTGAGAAATACCGATGAACAGCACGAGACGATGACGCACGCGCTCACTCAATGCAAATGAACAATAAATACATAAATGCAAAAAAAAAGAGAGAAACTGATGTGTTCAGGTTATTTCGTGGTGGCTTGTGTGTATTATCTGTACATTATTTCTCATAGTTACTTCTTTTTTTGCAAGAAAAAAACTTGAATTACTGATAATAATAATAATAATTTGCCTATATTGTTTTAATGATCACTGAATGGAGCTAGTAAAAGGTAGAACCTTTTTTAACAGTAAACCATACAGTGTCTCCCTGGCCATGAGTTATTGCACGTGTGTCATTTCCACACATTTAAAACTTGACAGCCCCTTTACAGCGTTAAACTTGCAACAGTGGAAGGGTTTGCAAAGTCCTGTGATTAAAAAAAACAAAAAACAACAGAAAATGTGTTACTTTAATCACACTATAAGACAGTTTTGTTAAAATGACACTTCATCTATGACATTTTCATACTTGGCATAAACAAAAAGAAAGAAAAACAATTGCTTTTGTCTTACAAAGCTTCAAATTAGCAGGATATTGAGATCAATGAGGATGAAATAGTTTCAAAATCAACTGACTTTCATGAAATTGTTTTTGCAAAGAAACTAAATGTGAGACCTGCGTTAAACAATATTTCTAATGATTGTCTTTAATATTATTATTGGGAATAATTTAAGTTGGCATCAGAAATTTGCAGAGTTTATTCTTCACACTTCTCATGTGTCCTGCTTTCAGTTTATGCGGCAACAGAAAGAAAAAGACATATTTACAAGGTACAATTCAGCAGAAGTTTATCTGCAGGGTTTAAAACTGAAATATTGATTTAAAGATCCTCTGATATCATCCCTTTATGTTCCGCACTGACTTTCAGATTATGTTTTATAAATTATGAGACAACAATGAAAAGCCTCCAAACAAATAATCAGTTCATCTAATTTATTTGACGGCTTTTCAAAGCAGAAGCTATTTCATAATATTAAGAATGTTTTTATTTTGTCTTTAAAAAACTATATATTTGTATTTATTTAGATGTTTTTCTATTGTAATTTCACAATTTAAGCAATGATCACACACAAACAACTCACTGTGCTTATTTTTATTAATTTACTAATCAAATCAAATATTTGTTTATTATTAGAGATTAAGCTCCTTTGCTGAACCTCTTCTGTGGTACTGCTTCCCAGGGAGGACACCGCCACTGACAGAAACTTCTGAAACGCATCCTGGACGTCACCCGTGAAATCTTTTCCCATCTGAGCCGCAACCACGACTGTGAGACTGTCTCCCAAGAGCTGCAACACAACGATCATACACCAGCAAGACATCACAGAGGATAAAGGCGTGAGTCTCTTTCGGTCTGTCTTACTTTGAAATAATCCAAGTCCACATGCAGTTTCTCCCAGTGCAGCACCCTCAGTTCTCTTGATGCACCCTCTCGTGAGCTGCGACCATACGGTTTGATATGATGGTAGCAGCGTTGTAGAGGTTTCCAAAGCACCTCTGAATAGACTACCAGACACCTGAGGATGCACATCAAGTAGTGAAATGTTGCGTTAAGAGGTATATTTATGAAGAATCTGAACACAGGCATACATGCATAATTTGTGAGTATACTTAACAATTTTATCTATAAAGCACTTTAAAAACACCCAGCTGAAACAAAGTGCAGCACATACCGGACCACTATTCTTCTTAAATAATGTGGGCAAATATACAATTACTTCATAAGGAGCTTCATACGAGTTTTAAATTCATCCATCCATCTATTTTCTATACCCGATTTATCCTTTACAGGGTCACAGGGGCCTACCGGAGCCTATCCCGGCTCATTACAGGTGAGAAGTAGCGGTCCACCCAGGACAGGTCCCCAGTCTGTCACAGGGCCACATACAGAAACAAACAACCACGCATGCTCACACTCACACCTGCGGGCAATTTAGAATATAATCAACCTACCATGCATGTTTTGAACTGCGGGACGAAGTCAGAGTACCAGGAGAGAACATGCAAACTCCACACAGAAATACTCCTGCCAGGCCAGTAAACCACCGTGCTTCCCACAAAAAAAAAAAAAAAAAAAATTCAGACTCGACAACCTATTCTATGCAAGATGACTATTGTTACTGCTAAGGACAACGATGCAGTGAATGGCTTCTAGGCCAAAGCTGCCACCAAGGCGGAGGAGATCGGCAGAGATGCTCTGGGCAGGTAAATATCATCAACAGATCTGTGTCACTTCAGTAACACTTCCAGGGGATTTAAAAATTGAAGCTGTTCAATCTTTTCCTCTAAGATGCTGGTGGTGTACCCGCAGACCAAACTTACTTCTCCCACTGTAAAGGACCTGAGCCCCAACTCTGTAAACTGTGAGCAAAATCTACAACCTGACTGCGGGTCTCCCGAACCTCAGTGAGCTGCACGCCTTCACTCTGCGAGTGGACCCTGCCAACTTCAAGGTGAACAATACTTGTCATTGATGTTTCTCTTAAAGTACCCCTCGATGAAGAATTTCCAATTTTATTTAAGTTATTTATCTATTTATTTTGGCCTTAATTAAATTATGTTACATCGAGTGGTAGTCAAATAATCTGTATCAAGTCCTACTTGTAGTAACGGGATACCAAGATGAGGGAAAGTAGGCGGCGGATGAGATGAGAAGATGCTGTATGAAGCATGAGAAAAGCAGGAGCTCACGCTGCATATGACTAAACATGTGAATGCAAAAATGAAATCGTTGCATATAAATGCATTAACTAACCACCTTGTTGTAGTAATAGTTTTATTTATTTATTGAATATGGGTTCCTAGTGGGTAAAATTCAGCTGATAATTCACCATGAGAAAATAATGTTGACTAACTATATTGGAGGGAAGACGGTAATAAATAAGGAAATTGATTCATAACATAAACCCAATAGTTGAATCAACACTGGCTGTGCCATTGAAAGACACACGCACAGCTTTCTTAACATTCCTCTACCGTAGTTTAATAATGTTTATGCGTTATAGCTTCTTTTCTTCCCCCCTTCAAAGTTGCATGAAGCTGGAGGATCAGATTCTTGGCGCTCTCCGAGGTGCTTATGGTCTGATCGTGGAATGAACGACATCAGCACCTTGGAGAGCCTAACTGCTCTTAGTGAACAGAATACGAAGCATAAACAGAAACAGACGACATATCACTTGTTTTAAGCAAAAATAAATATAGGTACATACGTATTTGTAATTTCTTTTAAGATTCTTTTATTTGTTTTCAAATCCATAAATGCTGAGCCTCTCTGAGCTGCTCTCTCCACATTCGCCAGCCCGGTGCCTCAGATCGGCTGATTCCAACTTCCTGCTACACTTCAAGAACATGCATGGTGTGTTAATAATGCTTAAAAATGATTGTAAGGTAGTTTCTCTTTTCTAATGGATTTGGATATGATTTCTTTGCACCCCTTTTGAATGTTTCTAAGATGGAAATAGAAACATTGCCTTTTCCCCGCTCACCTGCAGGTCCTTGGGCCCTATGTGGTATATAAGTAAACTGAGTTGGGTAAATTACATTAATACCCTGTGGTGTTTAGTCATGTGGCATCTAATAGTCTATATGGGGTCCTAAGATGACCATGGGCTAAGAAGACATTTTAAGCCCATAATGGCTAAGAAGCCAAGATGGGTTAAACAAGTAGTTTTCAATCAGAGACCATAAAGGCAAACCAGGCAGGGCCAAAATGAAACCAGAGGTCAAACCCACCTGTTGGTACGCAGAAAATTCAAATGAAAAATTCACAAAGGATTGAAGGGGATAGAAAACTCGTTTTGTCAGTCAAATTTAGTCACTTATATATTTTTTTCGAATTATGCAATTTTAAGAAAACAAAAAAACACAAGCAAAGAAAAAAACACAGGCATGATCAAGTCGACATAAACCGCTTACAAATTACAGCGCGCTTTAAAGTGACTCGCGTGTTCTGCATCTTCCAACTCTGCATTACATCAAATCATCAGCAGAGGGCGCTGCAGTTCGTGATCAATAGCTCAATATGGCCTTAATCATATATGCTCATTTTAGGCAGTTTTCCATTGCATCAAAACTAAGGCCAAATAAATTCATGACAGACTGTAGTACTGTTTCAGTAAAAATTCCCTTTGCTGTTTGACGTGTTTATACATGATTCATCATATGATCATAGTCATGGCAGCAGTCAGAACAGTCAGCATTGTATTTCATAATTATCACTTGAACCAATATGAATATGAACATTGTAGTTGCAACATGCCTGGAGAACATGTTACCATGACGACATGGCTATATGAGGCTCTTAAATGTCAGCGTGCTAATGCTGACATTTAAATACTTTGGCACATCGGCATCACTAAACCATCCCATAGTTTGGCTTTTGGACTCATTGATAATAGCAGGTTAGTCATTTAGTCGAGAGAACATAGTGCAAATATTGTCCACAAAGATACTGATTCTTCTGATCAAAATGTATATTTCTGAGATGACCCATCAATCGTACCTCTGATGCCAACAACATAAGCCTTTTTTTTTTTTTTTTTTTTTTTTTTTTTTATAAACAGTTTGACAAAAGATTTTCAAGATAACGTGTGTGTATATATATATATGTGTGTATATATATGTGTGTGTGTGTGTGTATATATATATATATATATATATATATATATATATATATATATATATATATAAAAACCTTCCTACAACATTTTGGTTTTAAGACCAGCACCCACAACTTACTAAGACACTGACATTACTTGACAAAAATACTGTTGGACTGAGGGATAATTTATTTGGGCGGGGTATGTCTGAATGTCCAGATAATGAATGTTTATTGCATAATCTAAACTGAGCAGTTGGTATAGAAGTTTGTGTCTTATGATCGGCTATTTTATTGTCAGGGGGCATCTATGGTCATATTTGCTGATTTCTAGTCAGTTTAACGTGACAACGGACTCGCTCATCAAACCGGCTGTTTATCGATTACATTACGTCATGGTCAAGTTGACGGAGCAAGAGAGACTCACTGTCAGAACCGTTTGGGAAAAGGTTGACATTGATGAGATTGGACCACAAATTTGGACAAGGTAGTGGGTGTGATTTCCAGCTTTTCCTATTTAAAGCACAGACAAGTAACGTTGTTAATAATTGTTCATTTTTAGACTGAACGAGTTCACCAGTGACAAAATGGTTGGGTTAAACTATAATTTGTTCAGTGTTTAAATGCTAAAATTAGTCACGTAATTATTCATTACCATTTTGTTGTTTGAATTACTTTGAACTTTTGTTGTTATGATTAAAATGATAAAATATCTCTTGTATAGTTTAAAGTGACGCAGGGAAAAAACTTAACAAATGTAAAGTAATTTTAAATTTAAAACTGCTTCAGTAGGGAATTTCACCACCAGGTGCTGTCTAGAATGTATAGTCACAGGAATGGTTTGGGAATATTTATTTTTATATCATTTTAATCTCATTCCATAGCTAAATTGAATTCTTAATTTTTTCCTCTTTTTTTTATTCGCCCTTTAATTTTATTGCACTCATAATTCCTGTGTGGTGCAGACGATCTGTATGATCCAAAACAATCAGTGTCTCATCTCTCACATCTGTAGAGTTCTGATTGTCTACCCTTGGACTGAAAGATATTTTGGCACCTTTGGAGACATCTTCACAACCACTGCGATTCTAAACAACGCCAAAGTCATCGCTCATGGAAAGGTTGTGCTGAAGGCTCTGGACAAAGCGGTGAAGAACATGGACAGGATCAAAGATATTTATGCTCCTCTGAGCAGGTTGCACTACGAAAAACTCAACGTGGATCCGGATAACTTCAGAGTAGGCAATACTGTACCGAAACTAAAATAGTAGTGGATAGTAACCTAATCTTTTTAAAACCTTTTTTTATAGACAGGATTCATGATGTTTTCATTTGCCCACAGCTGCTGGCAGACTGCATCACCATCACCATCGCCTGTAAGCTCAAGAGCGCCATGAACCCTCAGGTCCAAGCAACATGGCAGAAGTTTCTGTCTGCTGTAGTTGAGGCCATGCACAGTCAGTACAAATGACCAGACTCGAGTATGGAGAACACATTAAAATAAACCAGCGCGCACGCGTCCCTATCTTTGTCAGCTTATCCACGATGGAAGAATGTGCTTTCCAGTTGAGTTATTTCAAACGTGAGATAAAATGTAATGAACTGATGTAAAATAGTTTCCAGATGAGAAGTGGCGCCCTCATCTGTTATGTGATGACTCTTCAAGCTTTTAATAAATACAAGTTTTTCATAAGCAGCTGAATCCATCATGGAAATCTGTTTTATTTGTTTACTTATATAAAATAAGAGTTTATTAATGCAGTAAAATACACAGTAACTGAAACGGCAGTACACTTCTAACCAAACAACCATAACCATCCTCTGTAATTAAATTAGTGTTGACACGTAAACTAATAAGATTTAAGCTCCACAGGGTTTACATAAGTTATACTTCAGCTTTACATGTAACATATATTGTAAATGAGTTTATACAGATGTCATGTAAATAACTTTTCTTTTTTCTTTGTCTTCTTTGTTTGAGGAGCTTTAAATGTGACGTACAAAATCACAAGCAGTAAAATTACTTTTCAAACTGTAGAACCACAGAGGATTTGGAGAAGTGCCTGATTTGTTGAACTGAACTGAAGTGAAGGTGTGACAAGCTTCCCCAAAGCACACGATGTGTTTTTCTTGACAGTTTCTATGTAAAGACTGTTCAGGGAAGAGCTCTAAAAACGCAATATGATTCTCGTTGCAAAGGATGACTGCTTTCAATTTGTACAAACAAAAATATAAATGTGCTGATGGGTTGGTATCAGCCTCGCAAAGACATGAAAGCACATGTGATCTTATTCGCATTGTCGGGTGTTTCACTTCAGGGGAAAAGGGCTGAGGAGATGACTGAAATGAAGGGGGGAGATGGATCACTATTTGTCCACTAGATGGCGCCCCAGCATCGTCATAGCAGTTCTCAACGGGCTCATGTCTTCTGGTTTTTAGAGCTTAACCTGGATAAAACACAAAAATGAAATATAATTATATAAAAGTGCTACTATTGTGTACTTACAGGAGGTTATAGTTGCACATTTAAACCATAATTGTGTCTAATATTCATTGGAATAAGAAATTCTGTGAAACTTCGACTGGGATTGCCTCATTTAACTTTAAATATAGGGGGGCATGAGTCTATGAGTAAACATTCATTATAATCTTCTTTTCTTTTAGGGATGGAGAATATCTTGGAATAACACTAGATTTATAATTTAATTTCCACAGCAATTGTAAGTTGATGCAATCCCCCTATTTGAGTTAGTTAAATTACACTGTAGGTTTTATTTATTTTTATAATGGAGCTTTTCATGGATCGTTTTTGTAATACATATATTATAACATCATCAGGAAATTTATGGGGAATCAGAAGGGAACAAAATGTGGGTTCTGTTGCATGCTGATTTAAACAGAAGAGAGATCCTAAAAGAGCTTGAAAATATTGTAAATCTGCCTTGTTGACAAGCAGCTACAAATGGAGAAACGGCATTGCCTCCACCAGAGAATAAATATTTATGGAGCTGAATTGTTAGAGGGGACACTTAGATGGGCAGTCCTATGGACCATTGCAGTGATCCTCATTGTTTATAACACCATGTGTGACTGCGTGTCTCCAGATGAGCCCAGAAACAACTTTTAATTCTTTAATTTTAAATGCACTTAACTAAGAATGTTCTGGTATGAGCCCCTGGTTTACTGGTATCAGTGAGGCTACGAGTGTCCAGTTGGAACAGTTTTATAAATAAATTGGAGCTCAGAAGGGAGGAGGAGGGAGGAGTTGGCACTCTGTTTGTTAAAGGTTTGTTCATATATCACCAGATGTGAAGTCATGTGTGAATCTGTTACTCAAATATAAATGGATTAAGGAACAATCGGGGCTGATTCAATGACTGGTTCATGTCTGTTCTTCCTTATTAATTGTTGATAAAAGACTACGACCATTGCTGGCTTTTTTAGGGGCCCTCTGAAAAGTTGTTTGGGGTCTCCTTGCCTAAAAAACTCCAGTGTGTTGTGGAAAATAAAAGCCCACAAGTTTATTTTTGATTTTAATCTGTTGTTTTACTTTTCAAGAAGGAAATTGGCCAGTTTTGTAAATTTAAAGTTCAGGTTGAGCTTTCAAAATAAATCTAGCTTCCTCAACATTACAGAGGCCATCCGTCCATCCATCCATCCATCCACCCATCTTACTGTCCATCCATCCATCCATCCATCCATCCATCCATCCATCCATCCATCCATCCATCCATCCATCCATCCATCCATCCATCCATCCATCCATCCATCCACTTGCAAATACATTCTAAAATACATTGAAAAACATTTTTTTCAAAAAAATGTTCAAAATCTTGCAAATTGTCCTTAAAAAATAAATTTCTCATTATATATGATTTCCCATAAATAGCCTAAATAATGTAAAATAATAAATTCCCAAATTGTAAAATATCAAATTACGTATTTTGTAACGTCCCAAATAAAAAATAAAAACAAACATAAATGACTTGATAAATTTCGTATATTTTCATGTGTTTCTTTCTTTTTTTTCTTAGAATTTCTGACTTTAAACACATATTTGGAAAAGTACAGTGAACAAATACACAAATCCATTCAATTTTAAATAGATAATGTTCCTATTCAGGTGTCCACAAATGTAGACAGGTCGTTTATTTCTCCCCAGAAAACACTGACGTGCAGTTCAGGGGCTCCCTAGTGGTTACAGGAGCCCAGTACAAGAAATGTCTCTGCAGATGAATTCCAGCATGTAATGATGAATTAATAGTAAACAGATTCCCCATCATTCCTGGGTTGTGAATGATAATGTGGGACTTGATGTTGCTTGAAGTCTCTTTTCGATAGATGCTTCTGTAGATGAAAAAATCTAGAAAACAGCACACGGTTAATAACAATTAAAGGTTAGTTTTTTTTCCTTGCATGTAAAATGGAGCATATTGAGAAATTCACCAGTACTGAATCGGTACTTCGCTATTACCTGCCCTTTTGTAATCCTTTCATCCTTTCCCTGCTTAGTTCCCAATTAACTTGATAAAACTAAGCGAACTTTATGGCCCTCTTTGTAAAGTGTTGCTGATTAAACCGCAGTGTAGCAGGATGACACAGACAGGGCTGTGACCGTCTTTAAAACAGTCGCGCTGGCGTGAACCAAGCTGCTTCAAACTCTGCTCCAACATTATCTTTCTTCTGTGAGCGGAGACGCCCCTTAAGGTTTAGATAAGCAGGGCTCCACATCATGGTTTGGCAACAACCGTCACCGCGAATAATCCCTCTCACCATGTTGGCATCACTGATAACCAAATATTAATTAATTACGCAACCTAGATTTTAAATCACTATCTCGGACTGTCATAGATTAAGGTTTATACTCTTTATTTTTGACTTTGGTTAAATCTTTTCCATATTAGCTTCATGAATAATAATTTTATCCTGTCTAAGGCTGCCTTATGTCATTTATTTATTTGTTTCAATAGCAAGGATTAGTTTGGTAATTTACTTGTTAAGCAATAAAGTCGGTGCGCATTTCCACTGGACAAAGAATTAAAAGCAAACATTTAGAAACGATTTCTTGTAACTTTGAAAATAAGATCCAAATCTCCAGTTTGTAAACGGTCCCACGTGTTTAAAATGCCAATTCTGGAAATGTGTGTTTTGATTTTGACTTTAGATCTCATATATGTGTCCCAGTTTATAGGATTGACTTGCGTTTTCATTGTGCATGCACGAAGCTGCTCTGTCACTGAGGCAAATGTGCCTTTACTTTATCTCACAAGAGCTGCATATCATGCAACTTGGAAGCCATCCAAAACCCACATATCTTGAAGGTGGCTCTGATGTGCCCATGCCCTGTTCCTCGTATAAATACCCTCTTGGTTTGTGCTGATCGCGGCATTCAAACCAAACAATCAACAACCAAGATGAGTCTCACTGCTAAGGACAAGGACGCAGTCAAAGCTTTCTGGGGAAAAATCTCCGGCAAGGCAGATGACATCGGCGCTGATGCTCTGTCCAGGTAAGCATGTCCCGAAACCCTCTCTTATAATTTAACCTTTTTCTTTTCTTTCAAAGTGACTTACTCACGTACTTTTTTTTTCTTAGGATGCTGGTGGTGTACCCCCAGACCAAGACTTACTTCTCCCACTGGAAGGACCTGAGCCCCGGCTCTGCTCCAGTGAAGAAGCACGGAAAGACCGTGATGGGTGGAGTTGCTGCTGCTGTGGCCAAAATCGATGATCTGGCAGGAGGCCTCCTCACCCTCAGTGAGCTCCATGCCTTCACTCTGCGAGTGGATCCTGCCAACTTCAAGGTATTTTACAGCATTTCTGAAAAGTTACCGGGGTCTGCACGCTAATTTGATTAAAAATTAAGCTCTCATATGGATGTGGGTCTTCATCAAAAGGGCCTCCTTTGCGTCTTTTAGTGAAGGTGTACTCATCGAGCCTAAAGATCACCAGACGCTTTAATTAGAAGTCCAAATTCCATCAATATGTCAGGACTTTATGCGGTTTCCTACTCATTTACACATTTGCGCCTCCTTTAAAAGAGAGATCATCAAGGAAGATTAAACAACTAAAAACAAAAAAATCTCTTTAAACTGACCATGACTGGATTGACATGGGCACAAGCATCCTGGGTGGGATTGGATACCATGTAATCCCGGAATTTGTTGATAGATTACAATGGCAAGGTAAAAAAAATAAATATATAGGACTTCATATGATAGATCAAAATCCTTGTTAAAACAACGACAACAAAGCGGAAACACGGAATACAATGGATTTTATGTACAGATCCCTATTGCTCTGAGCCTTGTAAAAAAAACGCATATGTGTTGTCTTATGCGCAGTCCACCCTCTTAGAACAGCTAAAAAATAAAAAATAATAATGATGATAAAGCGTTTTCGTGTGGTACGTGTATGTTGTTCTTTAACCAAAAGAAGTACAAGCTAAAACCCCGATGTTTCACGAAATTACTTTTTTCTGTATCTTTTAACAGATTCTCTCGCACAACATCCTTGTGGTCCTGGCCATCATGTTCCCCGCCGAATTCACCCCCGAGGTGCACGTGTCCATCGACAAGTTCCTCTCCGCCTTGTCTCGCGCCCTGTCTGAGAAATACCGATAAACGGCAGACGGGAGCAGAAGCAGATGATGGACACCCTTGTGGGTTTAAAAACACGCTGTCAGTCTGAGTTTCAATAAAAGATCAAATGCAGAGAAAGTTTCATGACTGTTTGTGTGGATGTAGTTCTTTTGCAGATTGAAAGGCTGCAGATGACTGTTGACCATTAAAATGAATGTTAAGATCGATAATTCATTTACTCAGGAAAATTTAAATACGTTTTCGTTTGAGAAAGACCATATGATCATCATGTGCAGCAATAACTGCCTTTGCAAATGTTCATGAATCTGCCCATAAGTTTTCGAGCATTTGAAACCAAGCCTCTGTACAAAATAGTTTAAATCTTAGTTGATTTCTTAAAAAAAAAGACTCCTTCAAGAGCATTATATTGGATAAAGGTAAAAACATTGGATGGTTCTGTAGAAATGATCAACTATCAGTTCTTTCTTGCTTTTGTAGAAACATGTGACTACTTAGGAGACATAGCACTTAGATTTCTCTTGAAGTTTATTTTTTAGACAGATAACATAGAATTTACTTGTACTTTGATATTTCATTTCTTATCAATGAAACAACTCGGGACCAACCACAATCAGCAGGATTTATTGACAGGAAAAGGTTGTTAAGAACAAATGCAGTATTTTCCTTTTATTTCTTTCATTCTTTTTTTTCTTAAGAAAACACTTCTCATGTACACCATAAAGGTATATAATTACTCAAAAATACTTTTGCAACAGCCCTGTCTTTATATAAATATGCAAACAGCAGCCTTTACACCTATATAAAGTTCATCTTCAACCATAGACCCAGTTTTAATATCAGAAGAAAGACTATTTCATTTAAAAAGACAGCAAATAAAATTTCATATAATTCTTCCATAGACCCAAATTCAAACACACTACATATTTGATTTTCTGAGCTGTAACTGGCCTCAACTGTTTGTAAAACCACTCCTACTCACAGCCGCTCTCGTAAAACTTTGAAACTCCTTTTAATAATAATAATACATTTTATTTATAAGCACCTTTCATAAAACTCAAGGACACTTTCCAACAAACAGATAAAACAACAATGGATAAAATCAGCATATAGTAAATACATAAAGCACTGTGCAGCTGTACTTAAAAGTGAGTAGGCAATCTTAAACAGGTGAGTCTTGAGTCTGGATTGAAGCTGGGAAGACAATATTTCGGATGTCGGGTGGTAAGGACTTCGAGAGTTTGGGAGTACAACGGCTAAAAGCTTTGTTTGCCATTGTGTTTAGGTGGACAGAGGGGACAGTGAGCAGGATGGAGGAAGAGGATTTGAGGGAGCGCACTGGAGTGGCGATCTGGAGTAGATCAGACAGAAAAGGTTGGGCAAGATTATAAATGGCCTTAAAGTTCAACAGGAGTTTGTAATTAATTCTTTGGCAGACTGGGTGGGAGCCAGTGGAGCTGCTGCAGGATTGAGGTGATGTGATGGAAAGATGAGCTTCTAGTTATGATCCATGCAGCAGAGTTATAGACCAGTTGGAGCTTGAGGAGGATCTTCTGGGGGAGGCCAAAGAAGAGAGAGTTGCCATAATCAATGCAGGAGGTGGCATGACAGTGGACAAGGATGGAGGCAGTGTGGGCAGTGAGGGAGGGGTGGAGTCGGTTTATGCTTTGAAGGTGGAAGTAGAAGGTGAGGTTGTTGATATGGCAATCGAATGACAGGGTGCTATCGAGGATGACACCCAGACTCTTCACCTGACGGAAGTGGGAGACTGATGAGCTGCCAATGGCGAGAGGAAAACTGTCAACTTTGGATAATGATGATGTTGTGCCAATAATTAGGAGCTCAGTTTTCACTGTTTAATTTCAAAAAGTTTTTGGTGAATGAGGATCTGATTTTGGATAAGCATGAGGTGAGGGAGGCGGGTGGGAGTATGGAGTCTGGTTTACTTGAAAGGTAGAGTTGGGTGTCATCAACGAAGCAGTGAAAATGGATATTTAATTTGCAAAAAAAATATTGCTGAGGTGGAGAGAATAGATGATTCAATTTCAATTTTAATTAAATAGCATAAATTACAACACAAACTGTATCTAGGTGCTTTCCAGAGACCCAGAACATGACCCTCAAGCAATTATGTGATGAAGAGAAGGGGTCTCAGGGCAGAGCCCTGGGGCACGCCTGTAGTGACTGGAGAGGGGTCGGATCTGAGAGATTTAAACGGTGAGTGTGGCCTGTGAAATAAGAATGAGACCAGTGGAGGGGGATGTGGGTGATGCCAATGGATGAGAGTCTATTGAGGAGGATGGAGAATGAAATGGTGTCAAAGGCAGCACTGAGGGAGTTCTACGTTAGGTAAGCGTGTAATTGGGAGGCAACAGTTTTTTCGAGGATTTTGGAGATGAAGGGCCGGTTAGAGATGGGGCGAAGATTATTGTAGTTGTTGTGATCTGAGCCAGGTTTATTCAATATTGGAGCTAGCTCTCCACAGTGTTTTATATCTCATATCCACAGACATAAGGTCATCCAGAAATTGCTCATGAATGAAATTGCTTTAACGAATCATCCAAAAGGCTGATGACCGCTATAAAACCAGACATTTTGGCATTTTGCTCTAGCGCATTTACGAATGTTAACATGAGGAACAACATCAGCACGACATCAGCACATAAACACTGATCTCAGCGAAGCAATTGTTACTGTACTACTACTACACATCAGTCAGGTAATAGTCATAAGGTTCTGCAAAGTGTAACCCCAATTCCAATGAAGTTGGGATGCTGAGTAGAAAGTAAATAAATACTGAACGCATTAATTTGCAAATCTTGTAAACCCACATTTAGTTCCCAATAGCACATTTACAGGATACACTTTGAAGGATGAAGCAGATGGATAATGGCTGGATGGATGCTGATTGTTCATATTATCCCATAACAGACCGGCGGTTGTTAAAGGTCTAGTTATCTGCCTCCGTTCAGTTGTTGCAACTTCATGTGGTCCCTTGCTGCAGGTCACTCCTCACTCTGCGTCACTTGTCCCATCATTTTCAAATTCAAAATTATAAACTGGTTAAAGCTTCAGTATTTCAAATTTTCTACTTGCATGTGCAATACACTCACAAGAGCAATGTATGTGTAGGTATATTTGTTTATTATTAGTTTTATGGTGTTCTGTATATTTTGGCAGATATTGTAGCTGCATTCCATTTTTTTTTCAGAATTCACTTTTAAAATTCACTTTTAGAATCTACTTGTATGTATTTTAGAATTACATTTAAAATTTTACTTTTACAATGTGTATTACTTGTTCAGTAAGCAGTTTAATTCCACCTCATATGTGAACATGCATAGAATGACAGTGGATTTCTTGAATCTTGAATTGTAATTTTAGACGTATTTTAATTTCCCATGGATAGTTTAATGGTCTGATAAAAAGTGAGGGTACACATGCCCACAGTACTCGAATGTGCTGTTGACATAGCTGGGAACCCTTCAAATTTAAAATATAGAGAAACACAGACAATCACAACATCTGCTCTTAATTTGCTCTTTTATTCAAATTCTGGCAGACCAACTCTTTATAATATTCTTCATCTGCTTCTAGTCCTGCTTCCAATTTATCTGTACTTCTCAGAGAGGGCGCGGGCCAGGGCAGCCAGGAACTTGTCCAAAGCCACGTGGACCTCAGGGGTGAAGTCCTCAGGAAACATCATGGAGATGACCACAAGGATACAGTGACCTAGAATCTGAAAACAGAAAGAATGATTACATTTCAAGTAGTGTATCATTTCAGCACAATTTCAAGTCCAAAGAATCTCCTGAGCAAAACGGACAACTAAAAAACTGCCAAGCAAATCATCTGCACTACCTTGAAGTTGGCAGGATCTACTCGCAGAGTGAAGGCATGGAGCTCACTGAGGGTGAGGAGGCCTCCTGTAAGATCATCGATTTTGGCCACGGCAGCAGCAACTCCACCCATCACGGTCTTTCCGTGCTTCTTCACTGGAGCAGAGCCGGGGCTCAGGTCCTTCCAGTGGGAGAAGTAAGTCTTGGTTTGGGGGTACACCACCAGCATCCTGAGGGAAACACAATACTGATACATAACTGAACAAAAAAACAAGGATGTATCAGTGAGACTGGGCTCACATTTACCTGGACAGAGCATCAGTGCCGACATCTTCCGCCTTCCCAGAAATTTTAGCCCAGAAGGCCTTGACTGTGTCCTTGTCCTTTGCAGTGAGACTCATCTTGCCTGTTGAGTGTTTGGTTTGAATGCCGTGGTCAGCACCAACTGCGGTGGGCTACTTATACAGGAAACAGGACTGCGACACACCCAGGCCACCTCTGAGATAGCTGCGCTTTGACGTGTTCAGAGAGATTTGAGATAAGGTAAAACCGTAACAGTGGCTCTTGAGACCCCCTAAGAGAATTTATGAGGAGCTACAACTCAATAATGAGAAACTATTAAATGGGTTTTTACAAATATAGACATTCAAACAAATTAAATATATGCATTAATTTAAAAGTCAAACACAAAATCTAATGACAGAAGGCAACATTTTTGTAACACTGAAATGGTGAGGATGAAGAGTTAAAATATAGTAAAAATGTTGCCATTTACAATTTAATAATCCAATTTCCCTGATGTAAACCATATTTACTGTATTTTCTGAATTGTCGTTAATTGCAATATGACTTATGACACAGTATTTTAAACTTTTCTAAACTTAACGCTCCATTGAATATCCCCACCCTCATTATCATTTCATCAGTTGACCATCAGCTCTTCAGAAACGGTCAAACATGATAGTGGACAACCCCCCGTGAAGGTTCAGATGCAATAACAGGAGAAGAGAAAACATAATTAAGAACAAATAAGTGAAGACACAAAACTGTAAGTATTGTAATAAAAACTCTCACTGGGATTATTTATGCTTCAGTTTTGTTCATAAGAACCTAATTTCTCTGTATATTCAATACAAGTATTATTTTCATCATTCTTCATATTATTTAGCAGCAGAAAATATTCTGTTACAATCATTTGTTTCTTTGTAAATTCCTTTATAAAACCATGGTTGTGTTTTACACCACTTTAATAGAGCTGAGAATAATGAAATTAAATAAACATAATTTTAGGACTCTTTCTGTGTGGAGTTTGAATGTTCTCCTTGTGCTTGCACACTCCGGCTTTCTCCAACAGTCCAATAACATGTAAATTAGGTCAAGTGAATTTTCTAAATTTCCCATGAGTGTGAGCGTGTCTGGGGGTTTGCCTGTGTGGCACCGTGATGGACTGGCGAGCTGTGTTGAGCGTAACCCTGCCTTCTGCCTGTAATGAGCTGAGACCAGCTCCAGCAGACCCTGTGACTCTGCGTAGGATTAAGTGGGTATAGAAAATGAATAAATGAGTAAAATAAAATACCTATACCTCAACATTATTTCAAAGTGTGAAAAATTACAAATCTCATTTTTTGTTTAAATTTTTTTGGAAGGATGTATTAAAGTTGCTAGAATGCTTAAATCAGTGTCATTTTAACTACTTTTAATCAATTTCAATTATAGTTATTTTATAATAGAGAAACTTTTAAAACTAGAACTTGGTTTGTATTTTTTGTGTGTATTGTGTATTTTCACAATACACTTTCCTATACTTGATTTAACTTTTCTTATTTTATTATTTGGTTATTTAATTTTTTTGGCAGCTCAACAAAAATTCATTAGCTAATCATGTTGAAATTACGAAGTAGCACTGATTATTATTTATAATTAATTTATCTATTTATTTATTCATTTATATTTCTTTTCATTTATTCATTTTAAGTTCTGGTGCATGAAATAATAAGTACATGTATTTGTGATCTATTTATTAATTCACTAATTTAAGAATTAGTAACTTTGTGCGAGGCAGAGCTAAAATAGATTAAATAAATTTTATTATAACACAAAAAAATTTTTTTTGGTGTTTTGTTTTCTTTAATACACTGATAAAGTGGTGGACATTTGGGCTTTCCTCACAGCTTTTTTTTTTTCTCAAATCCAAAAAATCAATACTTGACCAACGTTCTACCGAACTCCACCCACCTGATAACTGTGGGAGGAGCAAAACCGTTTCTTTAAAAGATGCATGTGGTGGAGGTGCTGACCTACACAGGACAAGTGGAACAAATCTGCAGCCAAGATGGTCAAATGGACAGAATTCGAGCTCGCCACCATCCCGGAGATCTTCTCCAAGATAGACTATGATGTTGTGGGCTCTGCAGCTCTTTCCAGGTGAGACAGACTGTTTATCAGTGATAGATCTATCATGCTCATTTTCTTGTCACAATGACTTACGGTCAATTTACTCTATTTCTAACATGTGGAATACCCTAAAATGCTTCAATTCTGCTGTACCATAGAGAATGACATGTGGTTTTTATGTTTCCTCAGGTGTCTGATTGTCTACCCCTGGACTCAGAGGTATTTTGGTGGCTTTGGAAACCTCTACAACGCTGCTGCTATAACATCAAATCCAAAGGTTGCAGCTCACGGAAAGGTTGTCATCGCCGGTCTGGAAAAAGCCCTGAAGAACATGGACAACATCAAACAGACTTATGCAGACCTCAGCGTGCTGCACTCAGAGAAGCTGCAAGTGGACCCTGACAACTTCAACGTAATCACACCGCCTGATATTGACATCCAGCAGTTATGATTTTTTTCTTCCTGATGCTGATTTCTGATGCATGCTGTGCTTTGTTTTGTTGCAGCTCCTGGCCGACTGCCTGACCATTGTGATTGCTGGTCAGCTGGGCAAAGAATTCACTCCTGAGGTCCATGCAGCTTTTCAGAAGTTCCTGGCAGTGGTGGTGGCCGCCCTGAGAAAGCAGTACCACTGAACACTTCAGCAGAAGACCCTCACATGTTGTGCTTGTGTATATCTCATCTGAAGGTTTAATATTAATAAAACTGTGAGCACATGTAACAGCTTGAGTTGGTCTCAGTTTGTGTGAAGAACATCTAATATTACATATTGGTGAGAAATAATAAGTTTACATGTGGCCCAACATGTGGCCCAATCTAAGTTAAGATCTAAGTTTGGATTCTTGAAGAAACACTGCAATTACGATCAAATAAACTGTTTTATGCATATACAGATAAACTTATCATCCATCCAAAATTATATCCATGGCTATATATTTGTTTTCAGTCAAACGATTGATAAAACATTTATAACAGAACCCAAACATATGTGGCTAAATACATACATTTGTACTTTATTTATATAGCCATTTGTTTGACACCCAAGTACAGTCTGAAAATACTTATACTACAGTTCTTTTAGAGACCTTTGCCTAGAAAGTTGTAATAAAAAATTTTTTTCACCTTCTTAGGACACAGTGTACATAATGAGTATAACCTTTTATTTTGAATGAGCCTTTTGCCTCCTTTCTTATTCATTATTCCACTACAGCTGCATTGTAAACATAATTCTTTTAAACGTACAGCTCGTATTCACTGATATCCAGTTTGCACTTCATTTATTAAGTATTTCACACCCATGTACAATCTACGAATACTAATGGTTGTTTTTTGTTATATATATCATATTTGTAACCTTTTTATTATAGTTTATTCTGTTTTGTTTAATGACACTGCTTTGTGATCTATGCATTGCTGCCTCAACATGCCTTAAATTCCTCTGCCTCCAATTTTGTTCTTACTGAATTTAAATTGAATGAAATACATTGACACTTTCTACAAAGTTATTCAGAAAAATCACAATGCAATCCATTCAGTGTTTTAAAAAGATTTTATTAATCTTTTTTATTGCTTATTTTTAAAATAGACAATGATTAAGACCATGAGAAGTTAACGAGTTACCATATAATTAAGAAAAACTGCTATTTCTATTTTTTACAAACTATCTTTAGGAAGTAGCTTACTGGTACAAGTATTTTACTATTTCATTACATTGTGTTCATTAGAAAAAAATAGTTTTTTGTCCCTGTAGAGCATATAAATATTATAATATGTGGGTTTTGTTTGTTTTTCAAATTGATGCAGAAAACAATACTGCCTGCAATAGTGTGTTTGCATGTGTGCATGTCAGTATGGCAGTTTAATGTTAAGCAATGCAATCATTTGCCAATATGAGGCCCATATTGTTTTTCCTTTGTCCTTCTTGATCATTTTTTTTAAAACATCATTTAGATAACTATAGTTTAATCTATATGTGAGATACATTTTTTTCCTTTGCATATGCTGGATATATTGTAAGTTATCTAAGTCAAGATAATCCTCAAAGCCTTGAACCAAAGGCCTTTTTAATCAAGAGCCAAGAAAAAAAGTAGTTCAGTTGCCTTTTTTTTAACCCACTGCCATCTATTTTTTTTAGACATAGTGAAAACATAATTCAATTGTAGACTTGTGGTTTAAATGAAAAAAAATCAATAGATAACATATTAATCATTTCATGTATAAGAACTTGAAAACAGAAAAAGAAAAGAAAAAAATTAGCTGTAAAAGAAAAACAAAGAAAAATAGAACTTCCAAACTTCCACTCTGTAACACCAAGTGTGGCCGAGGGAATCTTGCATTACTCATATCCATCAGTCCTATAATAAACATTAACTTGAGAGAATTGCATTAAAAATCTAAAGCCTGTAAAGAGAAATGGTTAAGAGTCCCTGAAATGTCTTGGGGTTTTGCCAACTCACATACCTTGATAATGTGACACTCATAAAACCCACATCAAACAAGAATACACCTCAACATATCCCTTCTGTTATATCAACGTTTACGTGGGCTGTTTTCTTCAGGATGGAGTGTTAAAATATGAACTTAAAACACTGCACAAACGCCCCCCAAACACTGAAAAAAAGTATAGAATGCTGAAATTTTGTGATATTTTTGGACAGATCTGTCTTTAAAAAAGCTTAAAAAAAAAAGAGAGACTTATTACACCAATTGGGCTAAAATTGTCTGTTTTTTTCAGCCGCAGGAGTCATTTTAAATGCAGTCAGTGAAAAGAACAAGGTTCCCAAAGCTAGAATTGTGTACGAACTGTCAATCCATCTGTACCCTTTAAAAACGCAAACAAATGCACTTGGACCTATTTAAATACTGTTTAACTTCATATATATGCTGTTACCAAGAGTTTAGAAATTATGAACAATTCTCTTCATTAATGTTAATGTGTGATGGTATATTGCTTTATTTGATCAAATGTCAATAATCTTGACAATCATTATTGTTTTTCTTCATTTAAATCCTCCTCATATGAGCCTCAACACAAGGATAAGCAAATAGATGGTTTATTGCAATATTTATTCAGATCCTTAAAGCCATGTAATTAAAGAAACAGAGTGCAACATGTGAGGGTCTTCTGCTGAAGTGTTCAGAGGTACTGCTTTCTCAGGGCGGCCACCACCACTGCCAGGAACTTCTGAAAAGCTGCATGGACCTCAGGAGTGAAGTCTTTGCCCAGCTGACCAGCAATCACAATGGTCAGGCAGTCGGCCAGGAGCTGCAACAAAACAAAGCACAGCATGCATCAGAAATCAGCATCAGGAAGAACAAAATCATTACTGCTTGATGTCAATATCAGGCGGTGTGATTACGTTGAAGTTGTCAGGGTCCACTTGCAGCTTCTCTGAGTGCAGCACGCTGAGGTCTGCATAAGTCTGTTTGATGTTGTCCATGCTCTTCAGGGCTTTTTCCAGACCGGCGATGACAACCTTTCCGTGAGCTGCAACCTTTGGATTTGATGTTATAGCAGCAGCGTTGTAGAGGTTTCCAAAGCCACCAAAATACCTCTGAGTCCAGGGGTAGACAATCAGACACCTGAGGAAACATTAAAAAAAAGCTAACTTCAGTTTAAGAATCCAAAACTCACCCATGTCTCTTAGATACAAATATAATTATCTTGGCAGCTAATTTTAAGCCAAAAAAATGAACATTGTGGCTTAATTAAGTATGTTGTTGATACAAAATCAATCACACCTGGAAAGGGCTGCTGGGCCCACGATGTCATAGTCAATCTTGGAGAAGATCTCCGGGATGGTGGCGAGCTCGAACTCTGTCCATTTGACCATTTTGCCTTGTAGATGTGTTCTGCTTGTCCTGCCTGTTCTGCAGGTCCTCAACATGCATCTTTTAAGGAAGCAGTTTGGCCCCTCCCACAGTTATCAGATGGGTGGAGTTTGACAGGGGGTTGCAGAAAGTCTTGATTTATGGCTTTGTGCCAACGACATTGCTTAAATGAAACTTTGTGACGTTGTGAAATAAATGTTTTGGCCATTTTGGACAACATTTAATATATTTCTGAATGTCATTGATGGAGGGAATGGACTCAATGAATTAAAAGTGATTTAAAACATGTGTTCAGACCACAGTTTCGTTTATTTAATACTATTATTTAATTTTTTAATTGTTATGTGTTTGTTATTTAATTATCTTTAGATATTAATAGAACTACTACAATTTTTTTCACAATGCAGTATCCTTATAAAGATCCATATTTCTCTCTTAGATCATCAAGTACCAGCATTGTTGCACACAGAACATTGAATGAGGATTGTTATCTCATAGCTCAAGTAAAACTTTAGACTTTTGACATAAAGATGAAATAATACAGAGTTATATTTAACTATAAGTGTAATGAAGAAGTAAAACGTAGATCAAATTATTGTCTCATTTCTTTTAAGATTAAAGATAAAAGTATAAAAGTAAAGAATGAAGCAGTTATGTGAGCTGTTACAAGCTGTTTTCCCTCATCTTTCATTCATCTCAGTTGTCATCTTAAATCATATATCTTAAAGTTGTTTTTATCTGTTTTCTTGACTGTTTATTCATGTTCTTTAAACATTTAAACTTCAAGATTGTTTTACAATGGATGTCTGTTAACTTCTTAATCTTAGAGTTCATATTTTCCCACATTATTTCATGAAACAAGTTGACTTTGGAGGGTTTGACTTTCCCCATCTTTAAATTTTGTAGAATTCTGTTGGCAGCTGGTTGAAAGACAGTGAAGGTGGAGTTGAGGCTGGAAGCAGCTCGTGGAATTTGAACTGTTTTAGTTTACTAACTATTTTGACATTAGGGTTTTAAAAAGTCTAGACCTTCTTAAGAAATTCAGGGGGATTTTTCTTCTCTACTCCATACCAGCAAATAAAAAATTAATTAAAAGTTTGTAGCAGTAAAGACAATTAAGTAACAGACAAGTTTTTAGTTTCAGATTATGACAAAATTATCCAGTGTTAAATAACTCCTCCAAACATTTTTACAAATACTTTCTGTTTAAATTTCAATTGTTTTTTGTTCCGCCTGTCTGGAATATGTCATGGAAATTTAGGTTTCCACATTGTAATTTTCATTTTTAACTTGTGTCATTGTTTCACCGGGTTAACCTTCAGTCATGGCAAAGAAAACTGTTTTTCTTTATCTCATGCCAGATGCATATCAAATTGACCTGAGGTGGATGCCTGATACACCTCCAATGCCCATATCTCGTGGTGGGTTGGGTGTGTCCCTGAACTGTTTCCTGTATAAGTAGCCCACCACGATCTGTGCAGCATTCAAGCCAAAACATCAACAGTCAAGATGAGTCTCACTGCAAAGGACAAGAACACAGTCAAAGCCTTCTGGGCTAAAATATCTGGGATGGCAGAAGCAGTCGGCACTGGTGCTCTGTCCAGGTAAATATGTCTCCCGTTTCACCTGATACATCCTTTCGGGTGCTTTTTGTTTGCTTTCCAGTATTAATTTGTGCTTTTCTCAGGATGCTGGTGGTCTACCCCCAGACCAAGACTTACTTCTCTCACTGGAAGGACCTGAGCCCCGACTCTGCTCTGGTGAAGAAGCATGGATCGACCATCATGAATGGAGTTGGTGATGCTGTGGCCAAAATCGATGATCTGGCATCAGGTCTTCTCACCCTCAGTGAGCTGCACGCGTTCACTCTACGAGTGGATCCTGCTAACTTCAAGGTATTCATAATGATTTTTTTAAAATGTTTTATAGGACTTACACCAGATTAACGATCGTAATTCTTTCTGTTTTCAGATTCTCTCCCACTGTCTCCTTGTGGTCATCTCCATGATGTTTCCTGAGGACTTCACCCCTGAGGTGCACGTGGCTATGGACAAGTTCCTGGCTGCCCTGGCACTTGCCCTCTCTGAGAAGTACAGATGAGATGTCAGCAGATGATGTGTAAAATAACTGGCTTATTTAAACTCTGTTTGTAATTGAAATAAAGATGAGATGCAAACAAAACAGCAGTTGTTGATGGGATGTTTATTCTTTTTTAAATTTTCCTACATGGGTGCAACATATAAGCTTATAACCTCGTGTTTGAAACATTATTGAGTCTGGGTTTAAATCATTTCAATATATTCAAGTTAATTAAGAATAATTAAGAGAGTCCTCATCATCAACAACAGCACCCACATCTTTATGTTATAACCTTTTTACACAACAAAAACAATTATTTTGTGTAATCTTTGTGACTGAGTGAAATTATTTCAACGTAGTTCACATCACCTTTATGTGCCATTATTCAAAACATGTAAAAAAGAAAATAAGTATAAAGATTTACCCATTTGTCTTTCTTTTTTTCCCAATATGTCTAACTTTTACCTAATAATAGATTTATGTAATAGGATCTTGTGGTCAGTTGTGTTGTGTTGAAAGTATATTGATGTAATCACGCAGCCAGATATCTGTCTTTAACCAGATGACGCAGTGACGCTTTAAATGTGACGTCCTCCCTTAAAGATAAGTTGCTTCTCTGCAGGGTTATCAATCATTGTAATTGCAATTTTTGAACCTTTATATGAGTACAGCTTATAGTAATTAAGACATTTTGGAGACTCTTGTATTCATAAGAATGATCATTCTGTTTAATCAGCTTTGAATATTTACTTTTGAAACTGAACTGGACACTTTTAAAGGAAGTCCTTTCTTAATGCTGAGCTTTCAGATAGATTATTTTGTTAAATTAAATTATACATTTAAATTAGTTGTCAAATAGCCTTTAATCCATCACAAGGATGGCACGGATAAGGCTATTAAGATCACTTTTATTAGGTTTGAATCAAGGATGCATTTTTGTAGTACAAGGTTACTTTTTATTTTCAAATATAGCTTTAATGTAATTTTATTAAAGAATACATTTCTCAGTGTTATGGGGTAAAAAAGAAATGCAAATTACTGGTTTTTATTAACATCTGATTTTGAAACTCTTGCACAAAGACACACAATCCCTTGATTTTCACTGTTTAATTTATTTAAAGCTTCCCTCTGTTATATGTATAAAGAAACAGAGCATGTGACCATCCTTTGCTAACGTTGTGTGACGACAGTGATCCCAACAGTGTTGGAATCACTTTTTTTGTTTTTTTCCATAAGCCAATTATAGAATGAGCTCCTCATTTATTTGGGTCATTTTCCAACTTGTAGTTGCTTCTATGCTTTTTGAGTTTCGTTATGTTCTCTTGTTCTCTTGTTCTCTTGTATTGTCAACACCTCTTTACATCTCAGACTGACAGTTCACCCCCTGCATCTAAACGGCAGCTCTGACCTTGTAGCCACATAACTCATATGTCAGGGTGCCTGTTGGTGGACGTCATGCTGTGACCTTCTCTGTTGGGGACAAACTTGGGGACATGTTCTTATTCAAGTCAGCGGTCGCCTTTTGAACAGAAAACATGAGTTTTGTGCCATCGGAGTAGATAAGACGATGGAAACTTTCTATATGACATGATTCACAATATGAGAGAATAGGCCGAAATTTACACTTTACTTCAATGTCTTTCTGACATGTTATAATCCCACTTTACAATCAGTGGTACAAAAAAAATTAAGGAAATTAAGATTTTTGGAATAGGACTGTTTTTATTACATTAGGGGGAAATTATTTCTCTTGTTTTCTTTCCCTTATCATCCCTGTCTTATCTATATATTGTCTAATATTATTTTTTTTTTTTTATCTATATAGTGTCTTTAATTTAGTGTTTTTATTGTGCATTCTGTGCACTCTGAAGTTGAGTGTCAAGCATCTATAAAAATGTATTATCAGGGGCGTTGCTAAACAAAGAGCTCTGCAGGGGCACAGGCCCCCACTACTTAGATCACAATTTATATCCAAAAGACCTGCTATGTGTGTGAAATTGACAAAGTTGAAATTGACAAAGTTATGGACAGGTCGCCAGTCTATTACAAGGCCACATGCAAAGACAAACAATCATGCATGCTCAGACACATCTGCGGGCAATTTAGAAACATCAATCAACCTAGTATGCATGTTTTTGGATTGTGGGAGGAAGCCGGAGTACCCGGAGGGAACGCACGCAAGCACGGAGAGAATATGCAAACTCTGGCTTAAGAAACAATTTTATAAAAAAAAAACAAAAAAACATCTATGCTAATAATGTGAATATCAATGGACCTTCTTTAGGCACAAAACAAAGTTCTTTAGGTGCAAACACAAACAAAACATAGTCAAATCTAAAAATAGCTGCATATTTGAAATGTTCTTTATTTAGTTCAAAGTACAAATCATGTTGTAATGTAAACTCATGTCTACGGTGCGTCATGGTGGATATGAATGACTAGAGAGTCCAAGTGACTGCAAAAGATACTGTTTGATAAGCTATTGATAAGGAAATTTTTACACTTCTGTTCTAGTTCTGAAAAATCTCGTCTTTATGTAAAACATTGTGTGTTAATTCAGCTTCTAGATCTCACATTTTAATGACCACCCAGATCCTGAATGCTTGAGCAGTCAGAGTTAACAACCACATATACCAATGAGGAGCTGTCCATGGTGCTTCCCGGTACGTTCCAGTTAACGGTTGGTTTGCGCGTTCATGGATATGTGAATGTTTTCCCAGATATTTAATGCCATAGACTATGTATGGCTGACATCTACAAATCTAAGTCCCACTAGTTCACTCGAATCGGTGGTCATGGTCATGATTTTGGAGAACATGGACAAAATCAAGCAGACTTATGCAGGCCTCAGCACCCCAACACCACCAAACACTAAAAAAAGCATAGAATGTTGAAATTTTGTGATATTATTTATTCAGATCCTTAAAGCCATGTAATTAAAGAAACAGAGTGCAACATGTGAGGGTCTTCTGCTGAAGTGTTCAGTGGTACTGCTTTCTCAGGGCGGCCACCACCACTGCCAGGAACTTCTGAAAAGCTGCATGGACCTCAGGAGTGAAGTCTTTGCCCAGCTGACCAGCAATCACAATGGTCAGGCAGTCGGCCAGGAGCTGCAACAAAACAAAGCACAGCATGCATCAGAAATCAGCATCAGGAAGAACAAAATCATTACTGCTTGATGTCAATATCAGGCGGTGTGATTACGTTGAAGTTGTCAGGGTCCACTTGCAGCTTCTCTGAGTGCAGCACGCTGAGGTCTGCATAAGTCTGTTTGATGTTGTCCATGCTCTTCAGGGCTTTTTCCAGACCGGCGATGACAACCTTTCCGTGAGCTGCAACCTTTGGATTTGATGTTATAGCAGCAGCGTTGTAGAGGTTTCCAAAGCCACCAAAATACCTCTGAGTCCAGGGGTAGACAATCAGACACCTGAGGAAACATTAAAAAAAAGCTAACTTCAGTTTAAGAATCCAAAACTCACCCATGTCTCTTAGATACAAATATAATTATCTTGGCAGCTAATTTTAAGCCAAAAAAAATGAACATTGTGGCTTAATTAAGTATGTTGTTGATACAAAATCAATCACACCTGGAAAGGGCTGCTGGGCCCACGATGTCATAGTCAATCTTGGAGAAGATCTCCGGGATGGTGGCGAGCTCGAACTCTGTCCATTTGACCATTTTGCCTTGTAGATGTGTTCTGCTTGTCCTGCCTGTTCTGCAGGTCCTCAACATGCATCTTTTAAGGAAGCAGTTTGGCCCCTCCCACAGTTATCAGATGGGTGGAGTTTGACAGGGGGTTGCAGAAAGTCTTGATTTATGGCTTTGTGCCAACGACATTGCTTAAATGAAACTTTGTGACGTTGTGAAATAAATGTTTTGGCCATTTTGGACAACATTTAATATATTTCTGAATGTCATTGATGGAGGGAATGGACTCAATGAATTAAAAGTGATTTAAAACATGTGTTCAGACCACAGTTTCGTTTATTTAATACTATTATTTAATTTTTTAATTGTTATGTGTTTGTTATTTAATTATCTTTAGATATTAATAGAACTACTACAATTTTTTCACAATGCAGTATCCTTATAAAGATCCATATTTCTCTCTTAGATCATCAAGTACCAGCATTGTTGCACACAGAACATTGAATGAGGATTGTTATCTCATAGCTCAAGTAAAACTTTAGACTTTTGACATAAAGATGAAATAATACAGAGTTATATTTAACTATAAGTGTAATGAAGAAGTAAAACGTAGATCAAATTATTGTCTCATTTCTTTTAAGATTAATAATAAAAGTATAAAAGTAAAGAATGAAGCAGTTATGTGAGCTGTTACAAGCTGTTTTCCCTCATCTTTCATTCTTTCATTCGTTTATTCTCAGTTGTCATCTTAAAACATGAATCTTAAAGTTACTTTTATCTGTTTTCTTGACTGTTTATTCATGTTCTTTAAACATTTAATTTCCTAATTTTTAAATATTTCACTTATTCTTCGACTTCAAGATTGTTTTACAATGGATGTCTGTTAACTTCTTAATCTTAGATTTCATATTTTCCCACATTATTTCATGAAACAAGTTGACCTTGGAGAGTTTGACTTTGCCCATCTTTAAATTTGTACGATTCTGTTGGCTGCTGGTTGAAAGACAGTGAAGGTGGAGTTGAGGCTGGAAGCAGCTCTTGGAATTTGAACTGTTTTAGTTTACTAACTATTTTGACATTAGGGTTTTAAAAAGTCTAGACCTTCTTGAGAAATTCAGGGGGATTTTTCTTCTCTACTCCATACCAGCAAATAAAAAATTAATTAAAAGTTACTAACTCTGTAGCAGTAAAGAGGATTAAGTAACAGATGAGTTTTTATGTAAGTTTCAGATTTTGACAAAATTATCCACTTTTCAAGCTTCAAGTGTTAAATAACTCCTCCAAACACTTTTATAAATACTTTATGTTGAAATTTCAATTGTTTTTTTGTTCCGCCTGTCTGGAATATCTCATGGAAATTTAGGTTTCCACATTGTAATTTTCATTTTTAACTTGTGTCATTGTTCCACCGGGTTAACCTTCAGTCATGGCAAAGAAAACTGTTTTTCTTTATCTCATGCCAGATGCATTTCAAATTGACCTGAGGTGGATGCCTGATACACCTCCAATGCTCGTATCTCGTGGTGGGTTGGGTGTGTCCCTGACCGGTTTCCTGTATAAGTAGCCCACCACGATCTGTGCAGCATTCAAGCCAAAACATCAACAGTCAAGATGAGTCTCACTGCAAAGGACAAGAACACAGTCAAAGCCTTCTGGGCTAAAATATCTGGGAAGGCAGAAGCAGTCGGCACTGGTGCTCTGTCCAGGTAAATATGTCTCCCGTTTCACCTGATACATCCTTTCGGGTGCTTTTTGTTTGCTTTCCAGTATTAATTTGTGTTTTTCTCAGGATGCTGGTGGTCTACCCCCAGACCAAGACTTACTTCTCTCACTGGAAGGACCTGAGCCCCGACTCTTCTCTGGTGAAGAAGCATGGATCGACCATCATGAATGGAGTTGGTGATGCTGTGGCCAAAATCGATGATCTGGCATCAGGTCTTCTCACCCTCAGTGAGCTGCACGCGTTCACTCTACGAGTGGATCCTGCTAACTTCAAGGTATTCATAATGATTTTTTTTAAAATGTTTTATAGGACTTACACCAGATTAACGATCGTAATTCTTTCTGTTTTCAGATTCTCTCCCACTGTCTCCTTGTGGTCATCTCCATGATGTTTCCTGAGGACTTCACCCCTGAGGTGCACGTGGCTATGGACAAGTTCCTGGCTGCCCTGGCACTTGCCCTCTCTGAGAAGTACAGATGAGATGTCAGCAGATGATGTGTAGAATAACTGGCTTATTTAAACTCTGTTTGAAATTGAAATAAAGATGAGATGCAAACAAAACAGCAGTTGTTGATGGGATGTTTATTCTTTTTTACATTTTCCTACATGGGTGCAACATATAAGCTTATAACCTCGCGTTTGAAACATTATTGAGTCTGGGTTTAAATCATTTCAATATATTCAAGTTAATTAAGAATAATTAAGAGAGTCCTCATCATCAACAACAGCACCCACATCTTTATGTTATAACCTTTTTACACAACAAAAACAATTATTTTGTGTAATCTTTGTGTCTGAGTGAATCTATTTCAACGTAGTTCACATCACCTTTATGTGCCATTATTCAAAACATGTAAAAAAGAAAATAAGTATAAAGATTTACCCTTTTGTCTTTCTTTTTTCCCAATATGTCTAACTTTTACCTAATAATAGATTTATGTAATAGGATCCTGTGGTCAGTTGTGTTGTGTTGAAAGTATATTGATCTAATCACGTAGCCAGATATCTGTCTTTAACCAGATGACGCAGTGACGCTTTAAATGTGACGTCCTCCCTTAAAGATAAGTTGCTTCTCTGCAGGGTTATCAATCATTGTAATTGCAATTTTTGAACCTTTATATGAGTACAGCTTATAGAAATCAAGACATTTTGGAGACTCTTGTATTCATAAGAATGATCATTCTGTTTAATCAGCTTTGAATATTTACTTTTGAAACTGAACTGGACACTTTTAAAGGAAGTCCTTTCTTAATGCTGAGCTTTCAGATAGATTACTTTGTTAAATTAAATTATACATTTAAATTAGTTGTCAAATAGCCTTTAATCCATCACAAGGATGGTATGGATAAGGCTATTAAGATCACTTTTATTAGGTTTGAATCAAGGATGCATTTTTGTAGTACAAGGTTACTTTTTATTTTCAAATATAGCTTTAATGTAATTTTATTAAAGAATACATTTCTCAGTGTTATGGGGTAAAAAAGAAATGCAAATTACTGGTTTTTATTAACATCTGATTTTGAAACTCTTGCACAAAGACACACAATCCCTTGATTTTCACTGTTTAGTTTATTTAAAGCTTCCCTCTGTTATATGTATAAAGAAACAGAGCATGTGACCATCCTTTGCTAACGTTGTGTGACGACAGTGATCCCAACAGTGTTGGAATCACTTTTTTTTTGTTTTTTCCATAAGCCAATTATAGAATGAGCTTCTCATTTATTTGGGTCATTTTCCAACTTGTAGTTGCTTCTATGCTTTTTGAGTTTCGTTATGTTCTCTTGTTCTCTTGTTCTCTTGTTCTCTTGTATTGTCAACACCTCTTTACATCTCAGACTGACAGTTCACCCCCTGCATCTAAACGGCAGCTCTGACCTTGTAGCCACATAACTCATATGTCAGGGTGCCTGTTGGTGGACGTCATGCTGTGACCTTCTCTGTTGGGGACAAACTTGGGGACATGTTCTTATTCAAGTCAGCGGTCGCCTTTTGAACAGAAAACATGAGTTTTGTGCCATCGAAGTAGATAAGACGATGGAAACTTTCTATATGACATGCTTTACAATATGAGAGAATAGGCCGAAATTTACACTTTACTTCAATGTCTTTCTGACATGTAATAGTCCCACTTTACAATCAGTGGTACGAAAAAAATTAAGGAAATTAAGATTTTTGGAATAGGGCTGTTTTTATTACATTACGGGGAAATTATTTCTCTTGTCTTCTTTCCCTTATCATCCCTGTCTTATCTATATGTTGCCTAATATTATTTTATTTCTTTTTATCTATATAGTGTCTTTAATTTAGTGTTTTTATTGTGCATTCTGTGCACTCTGAAGTTGAGTGTCAAGCATCTATAAAAATGTATTATCAGGGGCGTTGCTAAACAAAGAGCTCTGCAGGGACACAGGCCCCCACTACTTAGATCACAATTTATATCCAAAAGACCTGGTATGTGTGTGAAATTGACAAAGTTGAAATTGACAAAGTTATGGACAGTTCGCCAGTCTATTACGAGGCCACATGCAAAGACAAACAATCATGCATGCTCAGACACATCTGCGGGCAATTTAGAAACATCAATCAACCTAGTATGCATGTTTTTGGATTGTGGGAGGAAGCCGGAGTACCCGGAGAGAACGAACGCAAGCACAGAGAGAATATGCAAACTCTGGCTTAAGAAACTGTTTTATATAAAAAAAAAAACATCTATACTAATAATGTGAAAATCAATGGACCTTCTTTAGGCACAAAACAAAGTTCTTTAGGTGCAAACACAAACAAAACATAGTCAAATCTAAAAATAGCTGCATATTTGAAATGTTCTTTATTTAGTTCAAAGTACAAATCATGTTGTAATGTAAACTCATGTCTACGGTGCGTCATGGTGGATATGAATCACTAGAGAGTCCAAGTGACTGCAAAAGATACCGTTTGATAAGCTATTGATAAGGAAATTGTTACACTTCTGTTCTAGTTCTGAAAAATCTCGTCTTTATGTAAAACATTGTGTGTTAATTCAGCTTCTAGATCTCACGTTTTAATGACCACCCAGATCCTGAATGCTTGAGCAGTCAGAGTTAACAACCACATATACCAATGAGGAGCTGTCCATGGTGCTTCCCGGTACGTTCCAGTTAACGGTTGGTTTGTGCGTTCATGGATATGTGAATGTTTTCCCAGATATTTAATGCCATAGACTATGTATGGCTGACATCTACAAATCTAAGTCCCACTAGTTCACTCGAATCGGTGGTCATGGTCATGATTTTGGAGAACATGGACAAAATCAAGCAGACTTATGCAGGCTTCAGCACCCCAACACCACCAAACACTAAAAAAAGCATAGAATGTTGAAATTTTGTGATATTATTTATTCAGATCCTTAAAGCCATGTAATTAAAGAAACAGAGTGCAACATGTGAGGGTCTTCTGCTGAAGTGTTCAGTGGTACTGCTTTCTCAGGGCGGCCACCACCACTGCCAGGAACTTCTGAAAAGCTGCATGGACCTCAGGAGTGAAGTCTTTGCCCAGCTGACCAGCAATCACAATGGTCAGGCAGTCGGCCAGGAGCTGCAACAAAACAAAGCACAGCATGCATCAGAAATCAGCATCAGGAAGAACAAAATCATTACTGCTTGATGTCAATATCAGGCGGTGTGATTACGTTGAAGTTGTCAGGGTCCACTTGCAGCTTCTCTGAGTGCAGCACGCTGAGGTCTGCATAAGTCTGTTTGATGTTGTCCATGCTCTTCAGGGCTTTTTCCAGACCGGCGATGACAACCTTTCCGTGAGCTGCAACCTTTGGATTTGATGTTATAGCAGCAGCGTTGTAGAGGTTTCCAAAGCCACCAAAATACCTCTGAGTCCAGGGGTAGACAATCAGACACCTGAGGAAACATTCAAAAAAAGCTAACTTCAGTTTAAGAATCTAAAACTCACCCATGTCTCTTAGATACAAATATAATTATCTTGGCAGCTAATTTTAAGCCAAAAAAAATGAACGTTGTGGCTTAATTAAGTATGTTGTTGATACAAAATCAATCACACCTGGAAAGGGCTGCTGGGCCCACGATGTCATAGTCAATCTTGGAGAAGATCTCCGGGATGGTGGCGAGCTCGAATTCTGTCCATTTGACCATTTTGCCTTGTAGATGTGTTCTGCTTGTCCTGCCTGTTCTGCAGGTCCTCAACATGCAGCTTTTAAGGAAGCAGTTTGGCCCCTCCCACAGTTATCAGATGCGTGAAGTTTGACAGGGGGTTGCAGAAAGTCTTGATTTATGGCTTTGTGCCAACGACATTGCTTAAATGAAACTTTGTGACATTGTGAAATAAATGTTTTGGCCATTTTGGACAACATTTAATATATTTCTGAATGTCATTGATGGAGGGAATGGACTCAATGAAATAAAAGTGATTTAAAACATGTGTTCAGACCACAGTTTCGTTTATTTAATACTATTATTTAATTTTTTAATTGTTATGTGTTTGTTATTTAATTATCTTTAGATATTAATAGAACTACTACAATTTTTTTCACAATGCAGTATCCTTATAAAGATCCATATTTCTCTCTTAGATCATCAAGTACCAGCATTGTTGCACACAGAACATTGACTGAGGATTGTTATCTCATAGCTCAAGTAAAACTTTAGACTTTTGACATAAAGATGAAATAATACAGAGTTATATTTAACTATAAGTGTAATGAAGAAGTAAAACATGGATCAAATTATTGTCTCATTTCTTTTAAGATTAATAATAAAAGTATAAAAGTAAAGAATGAAGCAGTTATGTGAGCTGTTACAAGCTGTTTTCCCTCATCTTTCATTCTTTCATTCGTTTATTCTCAGTTGTCATCTTAAAATATGAATCTTAAAGTTGTTTTTATCTGTTTTCTTGACTGTTTCTTCATGTTCTTTAAACATTTAATTTCCTAATTTTTAAATATTTCACTTATTCTTTGACTTCAAGATTGTTTTACAATGGATGTCTGTTATGTTCTTAATCTTAGATTTCAAATTTTCCCACATTATTTCATGAAACAAGTTGACTTTGGAGGGTTTGACTTTGCCCATCTTTAAAATTGTACGATTCTGTTGGCAGGTGGTTGAAAGACAGTGAAGGTGGAGTTGAGGCTGGAAGCAGCTCTTGGAATTTGAACTGTTTTAGTTTACTAACTATTTTGACATTAGGGTTTTAAAAAGTCTAGACCTTCTTGAGAAATTCAGGGGGATTTTTCTTCTCTACTCCATACCAGCAAATAAAAAATTAATTAAAAGTTACTAACTCTGTAGCAGTAAAGAGGATTAAGTAACAGATGAGTTTTTATGTAAGTTTCAGATTATTCAATTCAATTCAAGTTTATTTATAAAGCACTATTTAAAAAAAACCTCAGTTTAGCCAAAGTGCTGTACAGCATAAGAACAGGAAAATTCCAGACTGACCAATAAACAAAAAAAAAAAAAAAAAAAAAAAAATATCCATACTAGTGCAGATTTAAAATAAAACATAAAACAGTACAATAAAAGTAATACATATAATTAAAAACAATTAAAACAAAGGTAATAAACTACAATCATACAAGTACTCATACACAAGAAACCAAGATGTCATGCTCAGGATGGTGGGAACGCCAGTGCATAGAGGTGTGTTTTTAACAGGGTTTTAAAACGTTCAGTGGTCTCAGCAGATCTGATATTAAAAGGTAGTCTGTTCCATAATTTGGGGGCAGTGAAGGAAAAGGATCGATCCCCTCTGCTTTTAAGTTTAGATCGAGGAATAGTTAAAAGTAACTGGTTGGTGGACCTCAGAGCTCTGACCGGAACATGGAGGTTTAAAAGCTCAGATAAATAAGACGGTGCCGTACCGTTTAAACTCTTAAAAACCAGTAATAAAATCTTAAAATGGATCCTGTACTGGACTGGAAGCCAGTGCAGGGTGGCCAGGACAGGAGTGATATGATCACGACGTTTCTTGTTAGCCAGCAGACGAGCTGCTGCATTCTGAACCGTCTGCAGGCGGCGGAGCAACAGCTGGTCAATCCCAGAGTAGAGGGAATTACAGTAATCTAGCCGGCAGGTGATAAAAGAATGAATAGCTCTCTCCAGGTCTTTCAAAGGAAGGTATGGTTTTACCTTACTTAAAAGCCGTAGATGGAAAAAGCTAGCTTTGACCACTGAACTGATCTGTTTGTCAAACTTAAAACCAGAATCAAAAATCACACCAAGATTCCTTACAGATTGTTTACAGTACACAGATAAGGGACCAATCACACTGTCATGCCCATCTAAAATGTTTGGCTGACCGAAGACTATTATTTCTGTTTTATTTTTGTTTAGATTGAGAAAGTTATTCTGCAACCAAGACTGGACTTCCTCGAGACAGATGAGGAGAGGTTCAATTGACTTTTTGCACTTAGACTCTATGGGCAGGTAAATTTGTAGGTCATCGGCAAAACAGTGGAAAGCAATTTTGTGTTTCCGAAAAATGGAGCCCAAGGGAAGCATATACAAAGAAAAAAGAATTGGACCCAATATGGAACCTTGAGGCACCCCACAATTAAGAGGGGATGCAGACGAGAAAAACTGGCCCAAACAAACAGAGAAACTCCTGCTTTCTAAATAAGACCGGAACCAATGTAGAACGGTGCCTTTAATGCCTACGTAGTTCTCAAGCCGCGATAGCAAGATTTGGTGATCTACTGTATCAAAGGCAGCAGTGAGATCCAGTAGAACCAGAACAGTCGGGTTGCCGTGGTCCGCGGACAGGAGCAGGTCATTAAAAACTCTAAGGAGAGCAGTTTCGGTGCTATGAAATCGTTTAAAACCAGACTGGAATTTCTCTAAAGTATCATTAAGATCAAGATGAGATTGTAATTGGTTAAAAACAGTTTTCTCTAAAATTTTAGATAAAAACGGGAGCTTTGAAATTGGCCTGTAATTCGCAAGAACTGAAGTGTCTAGATTAGGCTTTTTAAGGAGCGGCTGCACCACAGCATGTTTGAAAGCAGCTGGAACACAACCGGAGTTCAAAGATGAATTAATCAAACCAACAACACACAGCCCTATGCTGTTAAAAACATTCTTAAAGAGCCGAGCCGGGACACTGTCCTTAGGACAGTTGGAAGGCTTGAGGTGTTTGACAATTTCAGTCAAAGAAGATAGGGACACAGGCTCAAAAGTCTCAAAAACAACATTGCAAACGGTTGCAGATACAGGATCTGCCAAGGACAAGGATAAAGGCAAAGGCGGTCGAGTAGAGGAGATCTTATTTATAAAATACTCCAGAAATCTATTGCACAGTATCTGTGATGGCACAATACCATCTGGGTCCCCAGGATGTAAAAGAGAATTAAGAACTTTAAAAAGAAACTGAGGCTTATCAGAATTGCTTGATATAAGGTTAGAAAAAAAGTGTGTTTTAGCAGATTTAACAGCTCTCTGGTATTCTAATAAACTCGTTTTAAAAATTTCAAAGGAGATGTGAAGATGATCTTTTTTATATTTCCGCTCAGCGCGTCTGCAGGCCCGTCGCAGGGTCCGGGTGGTCTCATTCAACCACGGCTCTGTCACTGGTTTGGATCGCTTCCTCCTGTCCGGAGCCACCATGTCCAGGATATCGGTGCAGATCGCATTAAAAACGGTTAGGCATTCATCGGGACTTAGATTGACCAAACTAAGATTATGACAAAATTATCCACTTTTCAAGCTTCAAGTGTTAAATAACTCCTCCAAACACTTTTATAAATACTTTATGTTGAAATTTCAATTGTTTTTTGTTCCGCCTGTCTGGAATATCTCATGGAAATTTAGGTTTCCACATTGTAATTTTCATTTTTAACTTGTGTCATTGTTCCACCGGGTTAATCTTCAGTCATGGCAAAGAAAACTGTTTTTCTTTATCTCATGCCAGATGCATATCAAATTGACCTGAGGTGGATGCCTGATACACCTCCAATGCTCGTATCTCGTGGTGGGTTGGGTGTGTCCCTGACCGGTTTCCTGTATAAGTAGCCCACCACGATCTGTGCAGCATTCAAGCCAAAACATCAACAGTCAAGATGAGTCTCACTGCAAAGGACAAGAACACAGTCAAAGCCTTCTGGGCTAAAATATCTGGGAAGGCAGAAGCAGTCGGCACTGGTGCTCTGTCCAGGTAAATATGTCTCCCGTTTCACCTGATACATCCTTTCGGGTGCTTTTTGTTTGCTTTCCAGTATTAATTTGTGCTTTTCTCAGGATGCTGGTGGTCTACCCCCAGACCAAGACTTACTTCTCTCACTGGAAGGACCTGAGCCCCGACTCTGCTCTGGTGAAGAAGCATGGATCGACCATCATGAATGGAGTTGGTGATGCTGTGGCCAAAATCGATGATCTGGCATCAGGTCTTCTCACCCTCAGTGAGCTGCACGCGTTCACTCTACGAGTGGATCCTGCTAACTTCAAGGTATTCATAATGATTTGTTCGGCAGTTGTTTAATTGTTTTTTTTTTAATGTTTTATAGGACTTACACCAGATGAATGATCATAATTCTTTCTGTTTTCAGATTCTCTCCCACTGTCTCCTTGTGGTCATCTCCATGATGTTTCCTGAGGACTTCACCCCTGAGGTCCACGTGGCTATGGACAAGTTCCTGGCTGCCCTGGCACTTGCCCTCTCTGAGAAGTACAGATGAGATGTCAGCAGATGATGTGTAGAATAACTGGCTTATTTAAACTCTGTTTGAAATTGAAATAAAGATGAGATGCAAACAAAACAGCAGTTGTTGATGGGATGTTTATTCTTTTTTAAATTTTCCTACATGGGTGCAACATATAAGCTTATAACCTCGTGTTTGAAACATTATTGAGTCTGGGTTTAAATCATTTCAATATATTCAAGTTAATTAAGAATAATTAAGAGAGTCCTCCTCATCAACAACAGCACCCACATCTTTATGTTATAACCTTTTTACACAACAAAAACAATTATTTTGTGTAATCTTTGTGACTGAGTGAAATTATTTCAACGTAGTTCACATCACCTTTATGTGCCATTATTCAAAACATGTAAAAAAGAAAATAAGTATAAATATTTACCTTTTTGTCTTTCTTTTTTTCCTAATATCTCTAACTTTTACCTGTCAATAATAGATTTATGTAATAGGATCCTGTGGTCAGTGTGTTGTGTTGAAAGTATATTGAGCTAATCACTTAGCCAGATATCTGTCTTTAACCAAATAATGCAGTGACACAATCCCTTGATTTTCACTCTTCAGTTTATTTAAAGCTTCCCTCTGTTATATATTTAAAGAAGCAGAGCATGTGACAATCCTTTGCCCTTTTTTTTTTTTCCATAAGCCAATTATAGAATGAGCTCCCTTATTTATTTGGGTCATTTTCCAACTTGTAGTTGTTTCTATGCTTTTTGAGTTTGGTTATGTTCTCTTGTTCTCTTGTTCTCTTGTATTGTCAACACCTCTTTACATCTCAGACTGACAGTTCACCCCCTGCATCTAAATGTAGCCACATGTGAAGTCATTTGTATTTATGACATTAACTTTAAATGGACAGCAGTCCTCTAAGGAACAGACTGGCCAACACGTCCAACTTTTCCTTAACCTCTGCAGTTTGGGAATGTTTTACATCCGCTGTTATTCACAATGTTTCATAAAACTGTTCTGTGACACTTGAGCTTGTGCTTCATTATATTTCACAATAAATGTACTTTTGCTCACAACTTTAGACAGAAAATATGAAGATAAACATTCTTATCAATTAATTAATTATATGGTCTGGTGTGTGATACAACCAAATCTGCTCGTATAAAAGTTGCGATAAATGCAGTAGAGGGCGCTCATATGTCAGGGTGCCTGTTGCTGGACATCATGCTGTGACCTTCTCTGTTGGGAATGAACTTGGGGCCATATTCTTATTCAAGTCAGCGGTCGCCTTTTGAACAGAAAGCATGAGTTTTGTGCCATCGGAGTAGATAAGACGATGGAAACCTTCTATATGACATGATTCACTATATGAGAGAATAGGCCAAAATTAACCCTTTACATCAACGCCTTTCTGACATGTAATAGACCCACTTTACAATCAGTGGTACGAAAAAAATTAAGGAAATTAAGATTTTTGGAATAGGGTTGTTTTTATTACATTAGGAGGAAATTATTTCTCTTGTCTTCTTTCCCTTGTTATCCCTGTCTTATCTATTTATTTTCTATCATTATTTTTTTTTATTTCTATCTGTATAGTGTCTGTATTTTAGTGTTTTTATCATGTATTCTGTGCACTCTGAAGTTGAGTGTCAAGTGCCTATAAAAATGTATTATCAGGGATGTTACTAAACAAAGAGCTCTGCAGTCACTTCTTAGATCACAATTTTTATTTTTTTTTATTTTTATTTTTTAGGGCTGTTTTTATTACATTAGGAGGAAATTATTTCTTTTGTCTTCTTTCCCGTATCATCACTGTCTTATCTATTCATTTTCTATTATTATTTTTATTAATTTTTATTACCTTCACTTTCAACAAAATCTGAACATTTCCTGGATCCACCAGTATAAACCTTAAATACCTTAAATAACTCTCCAATCTCCTACTTTCTTACTTACCTCAGTTAGTGTGCCCTTTAAGCAGGTCACAATCAGTTTTCTTTCAAAAGCTTCATCCATTCTCTGCACCTCGTTGTTCCGCTTGTGGTTTATACCGCTGATGCAGGGAGACAAGAGATTCAGAAGGTTGTTTAGCCTGAACAAATGGTTGTCAGGTGTGTGGACCACGTATTCCTTCAATTTTACTGGCAATGTCAGGTTTTCTGGGACCACAGACATTTTTGAGGCAGAGACCATCTGCCTTAAAAAATGTCTAATTAACAGATCTGGAGTGAGGCTGTTTTGGCTAATCTTTTACATGTTTTGAGTTACTATCTGTTCCTCCCAAAAAAATCCATCCATCAAACAGTCGCAGTTATTCCAGAATCCTGCTGCCCGAGTCCTCACTAAGACCAACAGACTGGACCATATAACGCCAGTCCTTAGATCTTTACACTGGCTTCCTGTCTGTCCCAGAATAGATGTTAAAATCCTGCTGTTGGTTTATAAATCTCTGAATGGTCTCGGGCCAAAATACATCTCTGATCTAGTCCATTATGAACCAACCACAGTAAGGTAGAGTTCAGCTTTGATGCTCCTCACCTGTGGAACAAACTCCCAGACAGGGAAGCTGCTGAAACTCTCGGTTGCTTTAAGTCAAGGTTGAAAACCTTTTTATTTACTGCTGCATTTCAGTAATCTCTCATAATGCACTGAAACTTTTATTTCTTGCATTTCATTTGTTTAATTGTTTTTATTTATGTCTGTCTGTCTTTAATTTCTGGTTTTAAACTCTTTTACTTTTTAATTCATTTTTATTTTTATTATTGGCAATTAACGGTCAAAAGGTACAACCAGATTCCCATATTTATTATGAACTTCCTGGTGGCTTGATCAACAACCTCATATTCCAATGAGGAGCTGTCCATGGTGCTTCCCGGTACATCCCAGTTAACGGTTTGTATGTGCGTTCATGGATATGTGAATGTTTTCCCAGATATTTAAAGCCATAGACTATGTATGGCTGACATCTACAAATCTCCGTCCCACTTGTTCACCTGAATCGGTGGTCATGGTCATGATTTTGGAACTGATACACCAAATAAAATATCGCTAAAACTACCCTTGTTATTTACTGGTGTAGTCTTTATCCTGTTATTCGCTGTTTATATATTCATTGTGTTATGAAACAAATAACGCACTTCAATGCAAATTAGTAAGTAGATGAACATTTGCCTTAAAAGTAAGGTCCGTGGTCGTTGCGCATAAGAACGCTTTTCATGATTGAGACAGACGAACGGCTTTATAAGTCTATTGAAAGGAATGCATTGATGTTCTTGTAAATACATACAGTTTTAAATTAATATTAAACTAAGCATCGTTTAATGCATCTGGTCCTAAGTAAGTAAATAAAAACTACATTGTTAATGACTGTAAAACACTTAGTGAAGTAAATATATATATATATTTTGTAGTGATGAGCCTTGTCTGTCACTGATCCGCTATTCTGGAGCGGTGTTCAGCTACATTATGATATCGGTCAGCAGCCTGTATTTTTAACACGTTGACTGATTGAACAGTGTATTTATCTTCTTCATATGTAATTTTTTTATGTCAGTCATATATTTTCACCCTCGTTTTAGGTTAAGATGTTTTCATTTACACATTTCTGTTTTTTCTTTATTGTCTCTTGCTTTTTTTTCTTGTTTTAATTAATTAACCTTATTAACAAGCAAAACATGTATTATTATTATTATTATTATTATTATTATTATTATTATTATTATTATTATTATTATTATTATTATTATTATTATTATTATTATTATTATTATGTCACCTGTTGAAGACCAATAACGAAAGACACACATTTCAGTATGTATTAGATTTATTCACCAAGCACGTAAGTTCAAGGGTAGTGCTGACGTTGGCTTTTCATGTCGCTGCTTTGCTGCATTTAGCGGTATCTCTCGGACAAAGCCAAAGCCAAGTTCATCAGGAACTTGTCAACAGAGACGTGGATTTCCGGAGTAAATTCTCCGGGGAAGTACATGGCCATCACCAGGATGATGTTGTGGGCCAGGATCTGTTGCGCAAGAAAAACGTATAAATTAAGCTGGAATTAAATATATCGATTGTTTTGCAATACTGTAAATAATGAATATACTCTACATAATTATGGATACATGCAGAATAATCTAATTTTGCAAAGTAATCACTGCTACTCAGTACCTTGAAGTTGGCAGGGTCCACTCGGAGCTTGAAAGCATGCAGCTCGCTGAGCTTGGACAAACTACTAGTAAGGTCATCAATCTTTGCAACGGCCTCTCCGACTGCTGCCATGATTGTTGCGCCGTGCTTCTTCACCTGTGCAGACTCCGGACTCAGGTCAGACCAATGCGAAAAGTAGGTCTTGGTCTGCGGGTATGACATCAGCATCCTGTAAAACATAGAAGAGATGGATAAAGATCGAAGACGTTTTTAAAAATATGTTAGTTTTTTCACAACATTTAAGTATTAATAAGAAAGAAAACCAACCTGCCCAGGGCCTCAGCCCCCACCTCAGCAGACTTCGGGGCCACTTTGTCCCAGAAAGCCTTGACCACAGTCTTGTCCTTTCCAGAGAGACTCATGTTTGCCTGTTCTCCAACTTTTCTTAACTTAATGAAATATTCTGCTGCGATAATTCTGGTGAAAATTACTTTGACTGTCTTTTTTTATATCAAACCAAGTTGCACCACACCCACTGGCCTATCAAATCTAAACCACACCTCTGTGACAGAAATTGCCAGAAGTTCCAGAACTAATTCTTGCGATAACAGAATCCACGCCCTGTTGTCCACTTTATTTCTGTCAATTAGTTATTTCAACTGAAAACAAGTTGCTCCATGATTTATATATTTAGTTGGAGTCATTGTTGCAAACAGGATTTTATCACAGTAGTCAGCTTCAGACAAAATGATGTCAACCTGTAACCTTAACTTTATTTTATCCATCCATTCCCCCTTATTCAAATTCAGGCCACTATTTGAATTAACACCACATTTAAAAATTACTAGTGAAGACAGACACTGTGAAAGTGGTATATGATAAATAAATAAATAAAAATAGCCACATGATGACAGACCAATGTGGCGAACACAACAAAATCCCAAAGAATCTGTTTTGTTCTTGTAGGAAAGATTATTATTTGGTTATGACTGAATTCAGCAAGAACTCAAAGGGACCTGCGACGGGCCTGATTCTGAACTAACTCAACTGTCAATAAATAATATAAATTAATCTGTATCTAAATACCTTATAGGGCTATTTGTTACTTAGGACAAAGTAGGAAGAATTGTGCAGGCTTTTAATTTCATTACCGTTCAGTTTGTCACTAGACTGAAGAATTAAATAAAGAGATATCCTCACTTAGACTGAAGTCATACTTTCAAATTCACTTATTGTTGAAGAAAGATGATGATAAAGTAGATGAAGACGCTCTTGTTTGAAACCTTTCTTTTTTATTTGTAATTCTATGTATTATTCATTCACAAGGGACTGTGAGGCTCATTTGCTGTCCCTGGAAGTTGTAAGGTGGTCTAGTACCGTGCAAACACAGCAGACTGGAAAAAACGGTGAAAAATATGACACTGAGCTTTACGCACTTTGAGAAGTTTCATGTAGATCTACAGCCTCTGACTTTGCTGTACCCCAGACGTCCAGATGACCCTTCGATAAACAGGACCATTAAAACACCATTGACAACAAATTAGTGTTCAACAGTCATTTTTAGTTTATAAAAGAAGTTGGAAAATGAAATGAATCTGATTATTCATTTGTTTCTTTCATTTTATTTGCATTCAGTCATTTGTTTGTCAGTCAGTTGTTCAAGTGGTTTGTTCAAGTAGTATGTCAAAGACTCAATAAGTTTGTTTTTAAGATTAAAAGTGTAGATGACATCAATTGACCTAATTCTTTCATTTTGTCTCAGTGCGATTTGAAAGGCTCTTTAATAAAGTTGTTTGTCCTTTTGAGTGCCTCATAGTGAGTCAGTGATAAGTTATATACTTATTGCACACTTTCAACGTTGATGCTGATTGCTGTGGCCTCACTAAAATGTGCAATTAGATATAAATGGGTGTGGTCTTCTGAAATTAATGATAGGGCAGCATCAAAATATTGAACCACCGAGGTGACGGCTAAAAACTGTTGAAAGGTTGTCAATTCATATAAAATGCAACACTTTCAAATAAACTGGGACTTTATGTTTAATAGGGTTTTTAAAGCCACTTCTTTTTTTATTCTGGACAAAAACAATGAAAACATTTATAGTCCTGGCTGCATTTGTACTGTTTAACCTTGCCACCTGTCATAAAAAGTTTTTAAAAAATAATAATTTCAACAATTATGACATTGTTTTCTTTGTAAAAGCAGAATTAACTTTATTTTAGGTGTTTTCATGATGTAACGTTCAGATGAACCAATACAATGCCATATGTTTTACACATACCATATGGGCCTAAATTATGGCATAAAATAAAAAGTTATGACATAACCAGCCTTTGCCTGTTTAGGTTTCATTTTAAAGCTGAATGTTGACAAGATAAATAGATGTCAATGTCATGTTTAGGAGCTGATTAAGCTGAATGTTTAATTGACAGGGACCAATACAGTAAACATTGGGCTTCCAAGATTAAAATAGTATTAACATAATATTGAATTTCAAAATGTTACATCCAGTAAAATAAATTAATAGAATAAAATTTTAGGTGTGAGGTGTCTGTGTGTACATGCACACGTGTACATACATTTGCAGAAGTCAAACACATTTCAGTGTCAACTTTAAAATGGTCCACTTCAAGTAGTTGCATTATCATTATGGACAAGTAAAAGTTTATATATCCACTGATTCCTAAGGATAACCCCTTTGTCCTCGATTACAAAGGTTTTATTCTTCATAATGAGTACGCTGAAGTGTCTTCCATTTGTATAATTAGCAGGAAACATTAAACAAATCATGAGCTTGTCAATAAAAACGGATCATCAGTTGCTTTATTGCAAATTCAGAATAAGCAGCTCATTTTACTGGTAGTCATCATATTTTTTTCCCACATCATTATGAACTTGAAAGAGATATTTTGGACTTTATTAAATGAATCCGACTTTTGCCAAAAGGAGATGTCCTAAGATTTGTGACAGCCATTGATAGTGGTCTCACATAATGATAGCAGTAAAAATATTTTAACATATATTGACCTCACATGTTAAACTAAGAAAGTAAAGCCTGTATTAATAGTGACACATGAGGATAACTTGTTGATGGATCGATGAGACTCACTGTTGTGGCAAAGAAATAATAATGAATTGTTCCTTTATTTTATATTGAATTTTTATGAAGAGCAGAAGTAAGTCTTGAAAAAAAACATTACACTGTCTGGAGGCCATATGGACTTTTTTTTCTTATGATTGTTTTTTCCCCAAAAAATGTATTGGCACAGTGTGTAATACATAAAATATATAATAAACTGATTTTGTTATCCAGTGTAAATAAGCATCATACTACCTACTACTGCTTGCGATGCAGAATACCACATACTGTTAACATATTAGAGCAAAAGAAACAGTATTGCCAGAATTGTATGTTTATTTTTAATTTATTGCTGTTAACCATTATATGAATAAGCAGTGAAGTTACTTGTATCACAATTCCAGTGGTCTGTTTTGTTTTGTTTTGTTTAATTTAATTTAATTTAATTTATTTTATTTTATTTTATTTTATTTTATTTTATTTTATTTTATTTTATTTTATTTTATTTTATTTTATTTTATTTTATTTTATTTTATTTTATTTTATTTTATTTTATTTTATTTTATTTTATTTTATTTTATTTTTATTTTATTTTATTTTATTTTAAATAATTTCATGATTAAGTTACTTTTTTTTAAAGAAAGATAAGAGAAATGAACCAGAGATATGCAAGATATTAATACCCAATTAAAGCATTCGAGGTCTTTTACATATTATTTTGTGTCTGTGTACTTGGGAAAACAATCTTTTACAAAATTAGTGAGAAATATACATCATTTAATAATTTCATAAGAAGTGAAACTTATGTGAAGTGGATCTGAAGAAAAAGAAAAAGACACAAACATCTTAAAGTTTTATTCGATTTATTGACCAAGCCCTTTGCTGTAAAGAGGCCCTGACGTTTGTTTCAGGTGGCATGTTGTACGTTTTCAGGTGGAATCTTGGTTTAGCGGTATCTCTCGGACAAAGCCAAAGCCACGTTCATCAGGAACTTGTCAACAGACACGTGGACCTCTGGAGTGAACTCTGCGGGGAAGTACATGGCGAACACCAGGATGATGGTGTGGGCCAGGATCTGTTTTGAAACAAAGACTTGTGAGTTAAGACAGCAATAAATATATTGATTGCACATTACTTGCTAGGTTAAGGAAGATTTATTGACTTTTAAAATGTGAAACATCACCCCAATAAGTGGTTATTTAAATTCTCTCAACAAATGATGAAACAAACGTGTTTACCTTGAAGTTGGCAGGGTCAACTCGGAGCTTGAATGCGTGCAGCTCGCTCAGTTTGGACAGACACCCAACAAGGTCTTCGATCCCTCCAACAGCCTCCCCGATTGCGGCCATGATTTTTGCGCCGTGCTTCTTCACTTGTGGAGATTCAGGACTCAAATCAGACCACTGCACAAAGTAGGTCTTGGTCTGAGGGTATGCAACGAGCATCCTGCAAAGGGATAAACGAATATGATCATTACAACATAATAAATAATACTGCATAAATTGAAAAGAACGTCGAATGATAGAAGAAAATACGATAAAGAGAAGAGAAAGAAGACAACCTGCCCAAAGCCTGCGCTCCAATCTCATCAGCCTTGGGGGCCACCTTCTGCCAGAAGGACGTGACAATGCCCTTGTCTTTTCCAGAGAGGCTCATGGCTGCCTTTTCTCTAGGTTTTCTCAAGGGAAAGGATCGATTTGATGTGAAAATGCAGATGAGCTCAATTCGTAACCGACTTATTTTTTTAAATATCAAGGCCTATTGAGCCACACCCATGTGTCAAATCTAAAACACACCCCCATGAAAGAAATTGCCAAAATATTTCCAAGCTTGTTTTTGAGATAAAAAAAAAAACAACCACGCCCTTTTATTAATTTTTTTATTTATTTCATATCAGTAATTTTACATGGTCTAAAATATAGAAAATGTTCATGCTTTTCATTCTAACATTTAATTAACGCAAAACACATTCCTGATAATAAAATGCATGCATTATAAGGATAATGCTGCAGTTGTGCCTGTGAGTTGCTTTGATATTAACATGTTTTAGAAATGTGTTTTACAAAAGCTTCCAGCTTGTGTTGCAAGTTCAAGTATTTCCAGTTTTGATGTAGAGAAGCCATCACTACAAAATAGAGAGAGATTAAGTGTTAATGCAAGTTATCTAAAAAAAAAAAGTTAAACAAAAACTGTACCGTCTTTAGGGTTTGAGAAATAAACATTAAACTGTATATGTCAATAATAAACATTAAACTGTATATGTCATTAAAGCTGTAATAACAAAAGCATTCCCCAGTTTATATATACATATATAAATATATATATATTACTTATGCTTCATTACATTTAATAGATGTAAATATGCCTTGAAAAAGAATATACACGTATAAATATTTGTTTAATTCGGTCTTATCAGTTTTTTTCCAGTGGGCCAATTGGCAGAGATTTTATCTGACTCAACATCTCATCGGCTCTTGTCCAATCAAACGCTTCCAAACCTGGGAGGAGTGGCATTCTGACTTTAATAAAAAGCTCTAAAAGATTAACCTTCCAAAAAGTTTGTGATCAGAGACTTTTCAAATTGCTCTATAGCACACAAACAATCCTAACGTCGTCACCATGGTCGAGTGGACAGATGCTGAGCGCAGCGCCATCACAACCCTGTGGGGAAAGATCGATATTGGCGAGATCGGACCCCAGGCTCTGACCAGGTGATCCCTCTCGGCATTTTTTATTATGATCAAAATATTTTAGAGAGCTATTTATTCCTTTTTATTCACAGATTTTGAACAATTTAGTAATAGACTTCCTCTATTACCTAAGAAAAAAGTTGTACATGCTCTAAATTGACCTTTATCTGTTTATTGCATTGTATAATTTCAGGCTTCTGATCGTGTATCCCTGGACTCAGAGACACTTCGGATCATTTGGCAACCTGTCCACCAACGCTGCCATCCTGGGAAATGCTAAGGTGGCTCAGCACGGCAAAGTAGTGATGGGTGGGCTGGAAACAGCTGTGAAGAACATGGACAACATCAAGAACGCCTACGCCAAGCTGAGTGTGATGCACTCTGAGAAGCTCCACGTGGATCCTGATAACTTCAGGGTATGATAGAAAAAGACTAATCTAACGCTTCATTATGGGTTTTTTTTAACTAATCCTAATTGGTGTCTCTAATGTTATGGTTATCCCGCCTCTTTTATTCCAGACTCTTGCTGAATGCATCAGCGTGTGTGTTGCTGCCAAGTTTGGTCCTCAAGTCTTCACCCCTGGTGCCCAAGAGGCTTGGCAGAAGTTCCTGGCCGTGGTCGTCTCCGCTCTGGGCAGACAGTACCACTGAGTCTCTGGAATGGCATTTCACCTTCACAATAAATTGATGAGCAGCAGTCTTTTTGTAATTTCCAAAATGCAAAAATAAATGTATTAAAGCTGTTGCAAACGCCAAATAAAAATTCATAATATTAGCCCACGTCTCTTCATGCGTTATTGTTTGTAGACTCCCCAATGAAGAGTTGATTTCTAGTCCGCATTTTACTCAGATGACAGCAAATAACAGAACCACCACATAGACTGTGGTGAGGAGTTCCTCGGAAGCATAATAATCTAATTAAACTCTCAGTTTAATACAATAAGTCCACGCAGTAATTACTAGACATTCTCCTTGAAAGTTGTAGTTAAAGTATAGTTATTAAACTGTCCAGTGAGTGTAAAAGGGTGGGACCATTTAACGAAATTAACGATAACAGTGTATAAAAAAGGGGACTTAAAATACTTGAATTTAATTACTTTAAAGGCCGAGCGCCAGTCTTAGTCATTTCAAGGGAACCCTATAATTTAAGTGTCGTATTTCATTTGGGATGTGGACTAATCACTGCGGGGATCGAGTTATTGAAAAGCCACAGAAAGTCACGGATAGTAAACGGATTTTACGTAAAAAATAAGAGAAATTATTAATCCTCCTCAAAAACACAATTTACAGTGAATCTGATATGCACTGAACTCCGATTTTAAACACGATCGTTTCAAAATTAAAACGACCTTAAAAAAAAAAGATATGAATAACCAGTTAACCCATCTGAGTTAGTTATCTTTGTCAGGTGCACACCTTCAGACCTCTGACGTTCAGCCAAATGTACGATCTACGCGTACTGAAGTTACGATTAAAGAGAAAACTATCAAGGTGTCATGAGGTTCATCTTTTCATTTTTTTTTAAATAATTTTTAAACACTATCATTTATGGGGACATTCAAAAGTGAACCTGAGAGAGTTTAAAATAAAAAGATCAGAGATTGTTGTCAGCTGCAAGTCACAAGGCTTACATGATTCAGTATCAGCTGTAAGAGGACTAATACGTTTGGGGTTTTGCATATTTGTTTTTGTTTTTCTTATTCCAGCAGAGCACATTAGTTAAACATCTTCATTTGGCTTTGTGAACATTTTTAATTTGTCATGTTGGACCCAAAACAAACTATAAACACTTTTAATATGGTCATTTTGGGAAATGTTGGGCAATGGTTTTGTGTGATTTGATAAAGGGAGCATTTTGCTGTAAAATACTTTGGTAAAAATGCTTATCAAAGCTCCTGGGAGAATGTCCTTTGGACAGAGAAGACACAAAATAAAACAAAAAACAATAACAATGTAGATACTGTAAAACATGCAGGATGCTCGGCCATGTTCTGGGGCTGCTTTGCTGCAACAGGCATATTTAAAATCGGTGTGGGTACATTAACGTCTCAAGACTATCAAATAATTTTGTAAAATGTGCTGCCCAGTGTCAGAAAGCTTAAGGACACAGTAGCAGGAGTCCTTAAACAGGATAAATAAACATGTTTCAGCTCTGTCCCACATGCTGATTTGGCAAGGTGTTTTAGACCAGGGAACATGAAAACCTCACACACACCACTGGGAGATGAACCTGGAGCCTTTGCTGCAAGGCAACTGATAACGACTCATAAACACACAAGTTAAAAAAAACACCCAAGAAAAGCTAAGAATGGAAGACAGGACTATTTTGAAGTGAGCTCAGAGCTAAATCCTTCCAAACACCCTTTAACCTGAGACAGCTGGAGCATTTTTTCATGAGGAGAGGGCCAACATGCAGAGGTCTCATTGAGGGTTACAGATTGCCCCAAAAGGTTGTGCAATAAAATACCAAGTTGAGGGTACCAACTGATTTGTTAAGGTCAATTTCATTAATTTTTGTGTATTTTTTTAAATAAAAATAATACATTTTTAATAAAAAGTTGAACTACAACGTCTCATTTTTATTGCTCAGTTTCAGTAAATTATTACTTATTATTACTTTTACCACTTTCAAGTATTTTATGTGATCATTGTGGATTTTTCTTTCTTAAATGGAAGCGTTTCAATAAATGTGTCTACATCTTGTTATATACAGTCTTTGATCTACATGTTAAACTGTTGTTGGCAGAGCGAGGCGGAACTATTAACTGACTTCCTTTTATTTTAGCCGAACAAATTGTAGGGTGACACATAACAATCACACGGCGCACAGCAAGCTGATGAACGGCGACAACAAGGCTTTGAAATTACTTATAATTTAACTGGCATCGTATCGAGTCAGTTCTTAAATGTGCCAAACATTAACAGCAGTCAGGGTTTACGTAAAAAAGGCTGTTAATCGTTTCTGTCCGCCGTCGGAGACGCATTTAAGCGTGTCGCAGCTAACGCGGCGTTAGCATGCTAAGATGATGCCGAAGCCCCCAGGCAGGTCACCGGACGAGGGCACGTGCATGTACACGCACCCGCCAAACAACGTCTACAAAAGCGGGGACAAAACCAGCCCCATCAGCGTCATCCTGGTCAGCTCGGGCAGCAGAGGGAACAAACTCCTGTTTCGGTATCCCTTTCAAAGAGTCTCGGAATGTCCGTCGTCTCTGTCAGGTACGTTTGTAGGTTTTAGCGCGTCTCCCGGCTTTTAGGTACCGCGGCAGGTCCAACTAGGGGCCGTCTCAGGTGTGTCTTCCCTTCAAAGAAATCCCCTACATACAAACAGACAAGCAGCTCTTCACTAATACCGCGAATCCTCTGATAATCTCTTTGATAACGACTCAATGAGCGGCTTATTATGTCGGTCGTGGTTCTCTGATTTAATAAATCTCTGTGAACCTCAAATGTTTGAATGTCATCTAACGCATAAAGACGTCTGTCCTCAAGGAAAACAGCGGAGTCCATATGCACTGAACTCAACTGGAGATGTTCTTGAAGATCAGGATGGGGATTCAAGGTATTTTAGGTCTACATATCATATAAATTGACTTATTAATTCATTGCAGGTGACACGCCTTATTTTGCGATCCAGATGAGCTTATTAAGCTCATTGTGCTTTTCCATCCTTTTGCTTGTTGTGCAAATGTTTTGTCAAAATGCGACGCTATTAACCAGTGTCTTTAAATGTTGTCATCTCCACATCCACAATTTGAATGTGCTGGCCTATCTACACATTACTTTTATATTTTGCTCTATGGAGGTTGTGTTTCTGTACAATTGTAGTGAACGTTGTCATAGAGCGCTTTGTTAAACCACAGTAAACTTAAATTCGAATGGTGAGGACTGAATTTTTCAATCTTAAAACTGCATTTATCTACAAAGTATCTCCAATGTCACATCCGTTTTTGGATTTTTCTTTACGTCGGGGATCGGCAGAATAGCTGTTTATTTACTAAGCAAAAATCAAAAGAACAGATTGCTTCAAAATAATTACACAAGTACTTGTCAATCCGTTTGACAATATTTAATGTTTACAAGAGTGGATCATCATGTATGAAAGGCTCATTGGTGGTGGATTACATTGCATGTGGGTAAATCAAACCACCAATACATACGCAGTTTAAAAGTAAGCCATATGTTAAATATTAGTTGGATTAAAAAGCATACTGTGTAAAATCACGAGCAACTGAGCTGACAATTAAAATGTAAATAGTCTGGAAGATGCGCTTTACCTCTCTGCTACGAGTGTGTTATTGTCTGTTTTTCAAAAATACATGATAACCCAAACAATTAACTTTTTAATTTTGTCTTTTGTTTTATCTTTCATTGTGCTGCCTTTGCACTGATGGTGATGCTGGTCAGTCATTAGTTTGTTGAATTATCGAGAGGTGTTAATATTGAACCCTCTTATCTTAAACAGGAAAACAAAGTATGAATAAGTCTGTACATCTGGCACAAGATCGGGATCTCTTTTTTTACTTCCTGCAAATGTGCCACACTGATTCAACGTTCACATGTCTTAAATGTTTGTATGGTGACACAGATCTCTCAAATATACCATGACTCAATCTCTTTCTTAAAAGGAGCCATTGTAAAACTTTTAAGTGGTGATTTGGGCTTTTTAATGAATAAAAATCTGGCATCGCCATTTTAAACGGTGTTAATAGTGTCAGTGGCTACGTCAGGACTTAACGAGTTAAATCAAAAATGTACTTAAATCAATGCAGACCAGCATTTTCACATCACAGTATCACATGTTTGTTTGGGTTGTTTAATGTCCATTTTATGCATTTAGCCCAACTGTGTGTTGCATTTTTCCTTTTGTTTGCTTTTTCTTCTTTTTTTGTGGCCCAATTCCCATTTCAGGGAGCAATCTCCTCTAACTGATGAACAGTTGGTAGCAGGGTAAGACCTAATCATTATCAACCACCTTTCCTTCGCTTAGATCACCCTTGTCTATTTTTTTTTTCTTTAATCCCTTCTCTCTTATTTTGTGTCTTGTATGGATCTTAAACCCTGATCTCAGGGAAATCTCTGTAAATGATCAACAGAAAACAAACCAGTGCTTGGATTAAATGAATCATTTTAAAACTAGTTTTTAATTGATATTGATAATATTATCTCTAGCGTGTAAACTTAATATTACAAGAAAAAATTAAACTCAAAAGCATATAACGGTTAAGCAAATAGTGCACATTCTTTGTTTTTTGTTTTGTTTTTGTTGTTATTTTTTCCCTAATTTTGGTGGTGGAGCAAGTTGATAATGTGTTTAATTTTTTTCTGGAAGTTAACACCTTAATTTTTATCCCTTTGATCGCAGCATGAGTTACTTGAGTCAAACCAGCATGAGTCTTTCACATTCCTTGTTCATATACCAACTTCACTTTTTTTTTCTGCCGGAAGGCATCTTCCTCTTCTCTCCAGTAGCCACACCAGCTTTTTTTTTTTTGTTTGTTTGTTTAATTTATTATTTATACTTTGACTGTTAAAAGACATTACAGTCAGCTACTTCTGATCAATGTAACCCTCTTATAGTCGGGAATGTGAAAACTGTAAGCAAGCAGCTAATTGAAGCTTCCTCACTTGTATCAGTTGCCCCTTGTGGTGTAACCTCTTTTTCCACTTTGAACGCTGTCTTATGGGGTCTCTTCTTCCTTGTTTGAGGTTTTCCGATATCATCCTCGCCACCATACTGGCCACGAAGTCTGACATGTGTGGAAAGAAGTTTGAACTGAAGATAGACAACGTTCGATTTGTGGGCCACCCTACACTCCTCCAGCATCCTCCCATCACTCAGGTTAGAATAAATGAAGCTTGATTAACATAAACATCCTTCCAAAGGCTTAAAACGAGGCTTTTCCTTTTGTTCTTGAAGTCATTTGATTTGAGGATAACGTCTGGATGGAAGGTGAAACAAAATATAAGGAAGTCCCGTTGCCTTGTTTTAAGCCTTTTAGAGTTACAATGACTATTAATTCATTCTCGTTCCTTTGTTTCTCTTTGCTGGTGTAGCTGGTGGAAAGTTGAATAGTTAACTTTTGCTAGAAGTGTCAGAACATTTGAATTGCCTGACTGATCACTTGCCTGATCATCTCAATAAGTCCAGATGTCAGGCTGGTACTTGCATGTATTTAATGCTGGTCCTGTTAGTGTTTAAAGCTGTATTTCATGGAATAAGTCTTGGTAAGGCTAATCTGCCCTGCAACAGACTGGTGACTTGTCCAGGGTGTACCTCCGTGACCCTGAAAAGGCTTGATGGATGGACGGATGGACAGATAAACCTGTTTTATTGCTCAACAGTGATGGTCCTGAGTCATAGCAGACTCCCCATTCCTCCACCCACTCTAATTATATCAGAACTGCAAATTGCCCAACAGCATAAACAATCTGAACAAACGTACTAATTCTAGTCTGGTGAATGAAAACAACAACTACTGGTCCAGCTTCCTCTGTTAGTATGTAATCACTGTAATTACTGTGCTTACAAGAGCAGTATTACTGAATTAGATCCACTTAATTGTTTCAGTTTTTCTTATTCAGTAGTTCCATGTCCACCACAGTTTCCATATTTCCAGACTGGATTCACAAGCCACAACAAAGCTGGAAAAAATGTAATTTGAACATTTGAACTCCTTCCTTCCTTTTTTGTTTTGTTTCGAGTTTGTGGTTTTGTGCTTTCTGAGTTTTGGCCAGTTTGATGTTTACCACAGATCCGCAGTGGTATTTCTTCAGCGTCAACTTGAAAGACACACACCAGTGCCATTTCCTCAGCGTTTAGACAAATCCTCAGGCCACAAACCGGAATAATATCATGTTTGGCAGCTCCGACTTGGCTGCTGATTGATACATGGCTCAACCCATAATCTGCTGTTGCATATATATATATATATATATATATATATATATATATATATATATATATTTACACTCTCCAGATCCAGCCTCTGGAAGTGAAGTAACTTCAATTATTTCCACTTAAAGATATTGTTTGCTTCTTGTGATTGTGACAGTTTGTGACCAAAACAATAGATTTTTGCATTTTCCTTCTTGCCTAAAAATATATTGGACAGACATACATATAATGAATAATATTAAAACATTTGAAAGGTTTTATTCATTTAAGTATTTTGTATAGCCTTTTTTATGTGTTTTACTTTTTGGTTAATAAGTAAACTTTACAAGGGAATGGTATTTTGAATTATATTAGTTTTATTTTATAATGACGTGTTTTGACATTTGGCTTTGGTGAGGCCTTTGTTATTTTGTGATTTAGTTTTTGTGTTTTTGCATAGTAAACCTAACCTCAGCAGTGCCCCCTAGCGATCATCTTTTTGTTCAGCGGTTCACAGGACGTGTTCAAATATGTCATGAGACAATGGGCACAGTGATGTGAGACGTGAGGGAAATAAAGCTTTTTCATTTTCATTTTGAAAAGTTTCCTGTGAAAATAACATAAACATTTAGTTGTCCGGTGTTGTGATGCCATACAGTAATGTCATCTGCACCTAAAGACAAATAAACCTTTCAGTCAGCATTTGTCTGAGACGGTCTTGTTCTGAACTGAATATGTCAGTCCTGACGGCTGCTACTGTACCACCATTACCTGGTATTGGTGTAAGGTTGTTTTGTTTTCATGTTTCCTTTCCTGGAAAGAAACTTCTGATGATCAGTTGTTTTTAGTCATTTTAAAAGCAAGAGTAAACAAATAACATTAAAATAAATGTATTCATTTGAAAATTGAGGATTTTTATTTGTTATCTTGAAAACTTTTCTTTTACAATTTGAAAATGGAACATTTTAATTTTTCATATTGGATTTTGAGATTTTCTTTTCTTTTTTGGGAAGTGGCTTTTTGTGACATCTCTGTTATTAATTGTGAGCTAAAGTCATTTGAAAATTATAGTTTGTGGTCAAACATTAATACATTTTGTTTGTGTGTTGTTGTTTTTTTTTAATCATTCTGTTAACGTGTCAAGACTGTCAACTTCATACGAATTGTTAAAAAATTTTTTTCCAAATTTATCATATAAAATGTGTCTTCCTTTTTATAGGTTTCCAAAACGGATCCATCGCCCAAGAGAGAAATGCCGACGATGATCTTGTTTAATGTGGTGTTTGCACTAAGGGTATGAACAGGATCTTTTTCAGTGTTATTAAAATACCGCTTCTGCTCTGTATATACATGCAAAAGTTATCATATTAAAGCTTCAAAAAAATACTTTAACATCACTATTTAACATCTTAATGATCATTTACTTCTGTCAGCTGACTGTGGGTGGGACACACACAGTTTGTGTTCTGTTAATCTGTATTCTGTGAATGGGAAGGGTGTGTGTGAGTGATAACGCTCCGCTATCTGTGACAACACGGGAACTCAAGAGGAGGGGGCCACGGTGTTGTGCCTAATCAAGCTGCCTAACAAGGCACATCCCCATTCCTGCCCATGCTGAGTCATGTTATCTAGTGAGCCATAGCTTGGCTCATATGGGGCTGAAATTGCTCAGTCATGTTTTGCATATAATATCTGCCCGGTAACTGTGATATTTATACTGGTAACACTCCCAAAAGTTCAAAAGTCCCTCTGGGTTTTATTAACATGGCAGTATATTTACAACATTCTCATCACTTTATTGAAATGTTTATATTATCCTGTATTAATTCTTCTGTTTTCATTCTGTAATACCACAAAGGTCATTATTTTATTGACCTGTGCAAAAAGATTGTGCTGTCAATGACCACTTACTTTATGAATGAACAGCTGTCAGTAAAGTTCAGTGCCTCAAACGTGACATAGAGATACCGCAGAATCATATTTGTTTTTTGACATGATGCTCAAATTTGTTGTAATGATGATAATAATAATAATTAAAAAACTATGTTTGTATAGCCCTTTTTTAAAAAATGTTGCAAAATGCTTAACATAGCAGAGAATTCAATTTAAAAGATGGAATTAAACTCCAATTTATTTATTTATTTATTGTTATTCATATCCAGTTTTATTCTTATCCAGCAAAGTGTAAGTAACCCATAATCCTTCACAGTCGACGTGGCCGTATTTGATAACTCCTGTAGAGTTGCATACTACGAAAACTTAAAAATAATTACAAATTAAAAAAACATCTTTTTAATATTGTCCAATAACCCTCTATAGTTAATATTTAAAAATTATTTTATGGAGTTCCCTTTAAGGGGTTAAAACCTGACTAATGAAACAATAGACAGGCTTCGTTTTAATGTAACATTTTCATTTAGTCTTTAAAATCCCCAAAAACATTTTGGACCTCTTTTGATTGTATTTTTGTATCATATTTAATAAATTGAGTATTTCTTGGATTTTAATGACAGCAACAGTGTTCATTGTATTTGTATTTGGTCATATTCATGTTTTGGGGGGTTTGAATGTTTTGATGATCTAGTGTCGAGGTGAAATATGATACGGTTAATTTGGACCTATGTGACAGATTTTGCCTCAAGTGTTATTAAATTATTAAAGGCATATATAAAATATGTTTAATTTTGTAAAGAGTTTTTCAGTCTGACAATGTTTGACATAATAAATGAATGCACAGAGATAGTAGCAGTTATTCACTGATGTATATTATGGAGACTCTTCATAGGAAGAAAAAGTTTGGTTGAAGATCGTCTTCATCTGTTTGGTCTCCGTAGGCCAACGCCGACCCGTCGGTCATCAGCTGCATGCACAACCTGTCTCGGCGCATTGCTATAGCTCTGCAACATGAGGAGCGCCGCTGCCAGTACCTGACTCGAGAAGCCAAACTGATGCTGGCTGTCCAGGATGAGATCACCACCATGACTGAGAGTGAGACGTCACCGGTTTGGTTTCCATAGCAAATCTGAGGCTCTTTGTCACGCAGCCCTCATGATTTCATAGTTAATGTTTGAACAGTGTAACTGACCAGCTGTTCACTGTGGTGACAGTTTGTTAGAGCATGTTAACTGTGTTTACTATCTTGATGTTCTGATCAGTAGATGCAGGTCCACAATCCCCCTTTAGGCAAATTCTTCCCAAATGTAAGCTGGCCAAGGACCTGAAGGAGGCGTACGACAGGTGAGTATTTCAGCCCTTCAGAAATGCGTTTTTGTTTTTTTGTTGTTGACACAGAAAGTCATGCCACTCATAACCCTGATTCCGATATTCCTGATTTTTCCAGTCTTTGTACTACTGGCGTGGTGCGACTGCATATTAACAACTGGCTGGAGGTTAGCTTCTGTTTACCACATAAGATCCACAGGATTGGGGGCAACTATATCCCCCCAGAGGCATTAGAGCACAGCCTCAAGGCTATCAGGTATGGTTTTTACCCCCCCCCCCCCCCCTCGTATGTTAGAAGTATCATATTACTTGACTAGAGTTGTACTAGAAGTATACAGTAGGTCACACAGTGAAGATGTAATTTTATGACTGTTGTATGTGAAACACAACTCATAATGAATGTTTTCATCCTTCTCTCTGACTATGGCACTAAAAGTGGCTAATCTTCACTAACCTTAGGTTCTCCACCCAACAGATCTCAAAGAAGAACCACATGCAAGAAGTTAATACACTTTACAGAAAAGAAGCATTTTCTTATCCACAACCTAAAATAGTAATAGGCATGTTAACAGTATAGGTGATTTACATCTTATTTAGGTAATCAAATTCATATTTATTTCAATTTTTCCTTCAAGAATTGAAGACTTATTGACTATTATGTTCCTACCATTTATGCTCATCATTAAAATCCCTTTATTAATATCTGTGATCATTTATTAAATGCAGAACAATTAGTCTGTGTCATTTGCTGAAAGTATAGTTATAATATAGTCATATGACTTGGTTGAGGAAAAAGATGAAGCTGATATCTTTGAGTCTTGCACAGAAAAACACACATTCATTTAGTTTACCTACCAATGTAAACACAAATTACAAATTATTCATATTAGTGTTTGTCAAGAGTGGTATATTTATTTATTTTATCTTAAGCCTAAACTTACTGTTGAAAGTATCAGAAGATGATGTACGTTTTCTGTGGCCCATACTGCCACCTATTGCCGCTTCAGGGTACTTTTTGTAGTTTTGACAAACATTTAGGCCTATTTTTATTCTGCATTTTGAGCTGAACTAGAGTTGCCAGTTTAAAATTAACATGACTGTATTTGAGCCACGAAATGTGCTCAGATATTTTTCAAACTATTTTAGAAGTTAAACCTTTGCCCTTTGTAAAAGACTAGTTATGCCCACATTTTAAAATAAATACACACGCACACACACACATATATATATATATATATATATATATATATATATATATATATATCATATTGTGCATGATTATATGATAAAAATGATAATGTGAAATTAGGGTTGCATGGGGTTTGTAAATTAAAAAGTATACATATACATATCTGATTAGTTATTTTTTAAAATGCGGATGCATGTGTAGATTCCACATGTGAAACACTTGCCTCTACCATTGTGGGGAAGGAGTTGTCAGAGGATGGAGAGACTGAACTCCAGATACCAGATTGTGTTCTTTGAGAAGCTTGATCGTTTCTGTTATCCTTCAGGCCCTATCATGCCCTGCTGCTGCTAGAAAGTGAGAAGGCTCTGCTCAGCCAGCTTCCACTCGACTGCTCCCCTGCGATGGTGCGTCTGATAAAAACCTGCTCCGCAGTGAAAAATCTGCAACAGCTTGCTCAGGATGCTGACCTGGCCTTACTTCAGGTGCAGAGCATTCACACGATCTTCATACTACCTACTCAGTTATGTAAATCTGTAGAGTTCATTCTTGTTACAGGTTACAAATCATGTCCTTTTTTTTTTTTTTTTTTTTTCAAATAGTTAAGACTATAAATACCCTTAATAGCACATTTATAGTGACAAGTTTAGCTTTATGATTTTTTTTTTTTTTTTTTTTTAATGGAAAAACATTATATATGTGCTCCTGTGATGGACTGGCGACCTGTCCTGGGTGTACCCCTGCCTGTTTCTCCTCTGCTCCAGCAGACCCCGTGATTCATACACGATTAGGTATATAAAATGGATTAATGGATGGAAAAAAAATGAAACCTTTCCAGCAACTGAGGTGATGTTGAGTGAGTCCAGGCTATTATCATAGGCTTCTGCACTTTGGTGCCATCTAGTGGGCAATCCGTGAAGTGCAAATCAGCGTTCCTGTGTGCGGACACGTAGCGTACTAGTATTCTTCTGCAATTATTATTTTGTCTCAGATAATTTTTATAATTTTATCTCACATCATCAATAACTACATATTTCCCCCATATAGATCTTTCAAATTGCTGCTCACTTGGTTTATTGGGGGAAGGCAATCATTATCTACCCTCTTTGTGAGAACAACGTCTACATGCTGTCTCCTCATGCCAACATCTCCATGTAAGTATGAGTAATTACATGCAAGTCATATTCATTTAACTGTAATAAGTCTAAAAAAATTGTATCCCTGTGGCTGTTAACCTGGGACTTCTAACATTTTTGCTTATTGATTTGTCTAATGATGTGCTTTATTGGAAGCATTTCATTTTCAGTATCTGACCAAAATTGTAACGCTATTTAAAGTCAACGGAAAAGGATAGAATTTGCGACAATAGAAGAATCTCTGTGTTGAAGACTACTGCTTGCCATTTCTCCCTTAATAGATACTCCCCGTTGGCTGAGCGGTTTGCCCAGCAGTTTTCAGGTTATGACCTGCCCTCCATGTTAGCCAAGTTCTCACTCCCCGTCTCACTGGCGGAGTTCAGAAACCCCCTGGAAGCTCCTGCACAGGAGGTAAGCTTATTGTAAATCAATGCAATACAGAGACTGATGGGTGTGTATATGTGTATATGGTGTAAATGAACAGTATTACACCAGGACAGAAGACTGAAATAAACTGAGTTTTTAATTTTTCAGTGTGTTTTTAATTCATTTAGGTGAAACAACCTAGATTATATGAATAACATGGTTTCTATGAATGTTTTCTAGTGCAGGAAAGCTTAAACGGTGTAAAGTAGTTGACATAGTCATGATGACCAATTGTTTTGTGTGCTCAAATGTTAACGCCTCATCGTTTCATCATTGTGGCTGGTGTCATTTTGGTCTTTTGAAACCAGAAGTTATGAGTGAGTGGTGAATCTCTCAATTTAACCCTGTTCTAAATCAGATTTTACTCGATCTCTTTTACTCTAAAATGATTTTTTTTAATGGAACTCCTGCTGTGTTATACAAGGTGATTGTTAAATTCTTTAAGAAAATGTTTGACGCAGACAAAGTGACAAGTAAGTAATTTTTCATTAGAATTTTAGGACCAAAAGAGAAATAAAACCAAGAATGAAAATAAAAGCAAATAAAAATCCCTTTTTAACCAGAACTGAACAAAATTATCTTTATTTGGTGATCTTAATTATACAATCACAAACAGAAATTAACTGCTAGATAGAAGGAAAATAAACTAGTAAAAGAAATGAACTAAATTCAGAGCAGATGACCCACATTAGTACAAATGAGAGGCCAGCGAAAGCCTAAAGGGTTTGAGAGATCCGCTTTATCTGCAACTTATGAATGAATAGTCTGTATAATTATTTATACGGCCTCCTGTGGAGATGATCAGTATGGAGAACAGATGCAGCATTGTTCAATTTTTTTACTAAACATTTTACTTTAAAAATACCAGTTTGTGTAGAAAAAAAAAAGCCTACACAGTCTTTTTTATGTCTATTCATCGCTTATGAATCTGGCACCTGGTGTTCTCCACTCTCCATCTCGTTTTGGCAGCGCTTTTGAAGTTAAATTATGAATGGCAAAAGCACATCAGCTCCAGCATTCGAACCTTTCATTTTTCATGAGAACAAGAACAGTGTCTTGGCTCTTTCTTGTCGCTGTATTTTGAGATGGCTGATTTCAAACATATTTAATCCGGCTCCTTGATGAGGGTGAGTTTGACTTCACTGTTTAATGCAGTTTGGTGTTCTGCTTATGACTAGGCCCAGTTGATCCAGATGGTGGTGTGGATGCTTCAGCACCGTCTGCTCATACAACTGCATACTTACGTTTGCCTGTTGGTACCTCCAAGCGAGGATGAGCCTGGACTGAGGGAGGAAGAGCTTCCACTGGCTGCCCGAGTTGGGGGCCGGAGTCTCAGCACCCCTAGTGCTCTCAGTTTCGGTTCTCCAAGTACGTCTTCCCTCAGCTTTCCCGTCTGCTTTCACAGAAATAGCAGGTACTTCATGTATCGCCATCTGTCTTCTACGTGTGTGCAGCCAGCAGCGATGACATGACTCTAACCAGCCCCAGTATGGACAACTCGAGTGCAGAGCTGCAGCCTGGCAGAGACTCCCCGCTTAATAAAAGGATGACAGAAACGTTACTCACAAGCCTGTCGGAACACGAGAGGCAGGTTATTCTTAGCATCCCTGCTGCACAAAATCCAGAGGATCTGCGAATGTTTGCCAGGTAATTAATTTTGCTTTCGACAGAAGAGCACATCTTTTTTTAAACCATCTTTTTGTGTTTTTTTTTTTTTTTTTAACCTCACCATCATTCAATTTTTATAAGTCCATATTTTTACGTTGGAACAGCATTTTCAGTAAATCATACATATAAATGGCATGAATTGACCACATTGTGATTTTCATTCTTTTTTTACTGCGTGAAGTCTGTTTCCTTAAGTTGATATTATACACAGTTAGATAAAATAAATCTAAGTTTACATCATTCCTACTTTGTACATCAACAAAAAATATACATCAATGCTTTTTTTTTTTTTTTTTTTTTTTTGGGTCTATGAAGACTCGTAAACATTTAGGATAATTATAAGTACTATTAAGCATCCTATGATTTACGATGTAGTAAATAACTGTTAATGCTGTGTATCTTTTTTTAAAGTAGAATTTATTTTTGTTTAAAAGCTTGAGAAAGTTATTCTAACGGCACTGATAGAATTTTGCACATAACAGGCTTGTAATCAGTGTTGCATGGTTTTGCCTCAGTGAACTTTCTCTGCTAATGAGTCAAACTCTAGGTCTCTTAATGCATTCATTTATTTATCTTTTTTTTTTAATTTTCCTCATGTCATCTGCTTCCAGGCTGCTGCACTATTTCCGAGGACATCACCACCTGGAGGAAATTATGTACAATGAGAACATGAGGCGATCTCAGCTCAAGACATTATTTGACAAGTTCCGCAGTGTCCTTGTGGTGACCAATCATGAAGATCCCATTATTTCCATCTTTCAGTCACCCAGTCACAGTGACAGTATCGGCATCCACCAACTGGAATATATGTCAGCTTGAGAGCAGGTGACAGCCTGAGTCTCTGCTGTACTCACAGTGTTCTTGTTACAAACTGTTGTTTTACATCAAAGGAGTCTAATCACATTAATGTGTGCAGATTTACAAATTGTAGAAATCAGTTCCTTCTTCTTTGAGCCAAATGTTTGTTTACAAGATTAAATTATTTTGTAAATACTACACATGCTTTAAGGGTTAACTGTGAATACTAGAAGTGCTGGTGTACTGGGGTTTACCATAATCTCCCCATCCCACATCTGTTAGAACATCTGTGTTGTCTTCAAAGGGGCATAGTGACTAATGATCATTCCACCCCTCCAACTACCACTCCTCGGGAATCCCAAAGGCGGCGTGAGCGAAAGAGTCCAAGAAGTGGAAGTCTAAACATCAGACGGAGGAGATTTCACTCTGAGAGAAACAGAGTGGTCCAAACATCTGTGAAATCACTGAGAAAAGAGCTTCACGAGTGTGAATGTTTTATTGAAAAACACAGATGAGAGTAAATGAGAGACTACTGAGTGTGCACGTGAGTAACTCGGTTTATCTTAATTAACTCTGAATAAATCCATCACTTCTCTGTATGTCTTTTCAGTAGTAAACACACAATTCCAAAATAATCATATAAAATGGTTATGAAACTATTTTTTACAATTTTTACAAGTTTGAGCTGAGCTTTATTCAACCATCTTGACGCACAGATCTGCAGTTTCAGGAATATTTCTGTTAAATCCTTTTGACATTATGGTTTCCTGTCTCAGACTGCACATCTGAGAGACCTGGATCATTCATAACATTTCCCGATAGAGTCTGCCTCTCTGCCTCTTTATTCACAACGCTGACACAAGGGTGCCCACGAAGATAAAACCGCCACGGCTTCTTGGCCCAGTCCCCGTGGGACTCGATTCCAATGCGTGGAGCTGACACTATATCCTGGGGTTTTGCCGGACTCTCGTCTGGATCCGTCTCCAGCCAGACCTCTGGATCTGAAGCCAAGTCTCGACGGTCAAAACAGCGGGGTATATTTAGAGCCTGGCACAGCTTTGAAGGTCCATTACAGAGCTCTTTGTCCTTCAGTTGACGGGCATTCTCTCTGCGTCTCGCTGCCCTCAGCTCCCGCATGACGTGTTGGCCCTGCAGCGGCTCCAGTGAGCGCAGCAGCACTGCAGCGCCTTCCCCTGAGTCCAACAGCACACATATCAGTCAGGAAGACTCCATTCTGTCTCCTTCCTCTTCTCTTTACCAGCCAACTATTAAACCATACAAACTGCTGCACAGCTTTAACCCTGCATCAATGACTTTTTGCACATCTTTCTAACACCATTTGTAGGCTTCAATATGTGCGTTGCATCATGCAAACGAACTGGTGTGTGGCGGTTTTACCTTCACTCGACACGTTCATACAGAGGTAGATACCATAGATCGGATACACGTAGATGGTGCCTGGTTTCATAAACATTGCGACGTTCCTGTTGGTGCGTTTGCCTCCGGCTGAGTGCGAGGCCTTGTCGTCTCCTCCCAGGTAGGCTTCGGTCTCCACTATTCTGCCTCGCAGCTCAGTGCCATCTGCGCACCTGCGGACCAGCACCTACCGGGTCGAGGCAGAGCTTTAACCGATGAAAATATTCTCAGATACAATCATTAAAGACTTCACGAAAAGACATGATCATAAACTGTGAGTTACTATATCAACTGAGTTTCTGGTTGAGGAGTGTTGCACACTGACTGAGAAACATTAGAGATTTGTCCCATCAGGGAAATCCATCCCAGGTGAGGATTTACAAGCTCTGGCTCGGTAAATGAGTGATGCTGATCTTACCACTGTCTGTAAAATGTGAGCGTGATTTTATTATTATTATTATTGGAGTTGAGATGTTAGTTCAAAGAAAATATCAAGTAGATGCAATTCTCCACGTTACAAACGAATACATCTAGATAAAATCTTTATAAGAAAGAGATGAGATGTTTATGAAAATGTTTTCATTAGGAGATGAAACAGAACGGATGATCTAAAAGCCCAAAACAAGTCTTTATTTTTTATATATATGCATTATGAAACATGGGTTTTTCACATTTAATGTTCTAAGAAAAACTATTATAAAATGTGTTATCTGACAGTTGTGCTAAATATCTGCCCAGGAACAGACTGACTTCCAAAAAACCCTCATGTGATGCTTCAAACACACCGCAGAGAGGAGATGATCATTATAACCCTTTTACATCACTGTTTAGCACTTTATTCGTTCATTTATATGGTTGGTTAGTATGCTGGCCAGCAGCCTCACCCTCATGACCAACCACATGAGTGTTGTTAATCAGGAAAGCACAAACTCCCAGACGCTGCTTTGGCAAACACTTTCTTTCTTGAATCAGACTGCTTTGTAAATCTGATGTGTCCGAGTCGCGACAGCCTTACCTTTCCGAGGAAAGCTTTGGCCAAACGGACGCAGGGCTGACAGAAAAACCCCTCTCCGAGCCTGGGCTGCGGGTTTTTACTGAAATATCGGCTTTGCTCCGTCTCAACACAGCCGGCGTTTTCACGTGTAGCGGAAACGTTTGTTTTGGCTGTTTTGTTGTCGTTTTGTTCACGTGTCGCTGCAACTGCCATCTTCCGTTTTCTACCTGCCATGATCTTTGTCACTTAAAATGTTTCCACGACTAAATTCATTCACCCGGTCACTGTGTCTTTTGCAAACTTAGTAGACCCTTAAAGACCTTTAAGACCTTTTTTCCATTCAAGGCATTTAGTGGATACTGGCTGGCTAATACACAGGAAGTAAACGCTTGTGTTGACTTTTTCTTAAAGGGACCGCTCACCTTTTTTTTAACAAGGATATGAAATCAATGTTGGACTACTCTATTATGTTGCACATAAATATCCAGTTTAAAGTTTTTTGTTTGTTTTTCCCTAAATGTCAAGCACGTCTTTGTCCGCACGGGTTTTCTCCGTGCCAAAAATAACACCTACTCTCATCGTGTGGCCTTTTCCCGTTGCTGTCTTATCGTTTCTGCCTCATTTGGATAAAGACGTGTTATAAATAGGTTTGCGCTCCCCGCCGCTCCCCGCAGCCTGAGCGCAGGAAGCGACTGGCGCTGGTTTGGCCCCAGGCGTCGCGGCTCCATGTGGCTCTCTGAAGACTTAATTGTGTCTGACATGGCTGTACTATAGACTACAGCTTTAAAAGGGAAGTCCAAGTGTAATGGCAAAGTGTTGTTTTTTTTTAGAGAGTACATGGCGTCATGGATTTATGATGATGATGATGTGTTTAAAATTAAATCTACAGACAGAAACATATTTTGATGGACCAGTTTTAGCCTAAGGTTGTGAATTATTTTTTAGTACAAGAGCCTCACCTCTAATTTTTTGTTTGCCTTTGCCTGCAGTTGGTATTTAAATGCCATCAGATTAACGTCCAGTAGTTTGTCTCCTTTTGTAAGGATAAAAAAAAAAAAAAGATCAGATATTTTTCACTGGATGAGGATTAGTGTCTGCTGCTCGTGTATAATAGTTTTATTAGATGCTGTATACATCTCTACATCACATGAACATTCTATAAATAATGATGTGTTTTCATGTACTTCTGCAGCTCCACAATGCCGGCCTTCAAGCCTCCTCGAGGCAGTAATGTCCTCTGCCTGCTGTGCTTGATGTTGACGGTGCTCTACTGGAGATCCTTCACCACAAAATAAGCTATAAGACCTCCATGTCTCATGTCTCGAGACCTAACCTTCTCTCTGCTGTTAGGTTGGTACTTTACTGTTTGTTTGTTGTTGTTTTTTACAGTATATTATTCATCTGATCATATTATGAAAGATTAAAGATTTATGGTGAGGAAAGAAGACTGGAAGTAGATTAAAGACCTGCAAGGTGATGTTTAATTCAAGCTTCTTCTTGTTCAGGGTCACAGGTGTTTGCTTGTGCATATCCCAGTTCTCCTCCAGCAAAAGGTAGAGGTAGACCCTGGACAGGTTACCAGCCCATCGCAGAGCCACATGAACAACATCGCATGACCACGCTCACTCCTATGAGGATTTTTTGGATTCAGTAATTAGCCAAATATGCATGCTTATGTTCTGTGGAAGCAAACCAGATTGAGGTTTGTTGTGAAACAGTTGTAGCTTAGATTTGCCCTTATTGAGGAGACCAAACAGCTTCATTACAACAGTCAATCCTGCAAATGATAAATTGAGTCTTTGCGCTGTTAATATATTTCTTTTTTTTTTTTTTTTTTTTTAAATCTTGTGGTGATGTACTTGATGCCAGTACTTGCAGTCTGACATTGACTTTCTTTCTCTGAGCTTCAGTGAAAAAGACCAAAACATGTGGTGGTTTTGTGTAGAAAAAAATGACAACAGCAAATAACTTATGATGACACCACAGACCAATAGTAATTTATTGAACCAGAACACGTTCTACACAAAAATCTGCTGAGCATTTTCAGAAAAACTCTCCTGGCATGGATTGTTGACTTTGTCAGGGCTGCTGGACCAGTGAAAGCCATTGTCTGTGACGACCGTGTTTCCACTGCCTGTCAGCAGGGACTGTACGGTCTGGCAGAGACACTCTGGCGTTGTGTTCTGGATCACTTTCATCTCCAGCAGGCACCTCACTGGTTGTGACGCTGAGCAGGAACACTGTAGACTCATCTGTTTGTGCAGATGGACGAGCAGAATGCAGCCTGATTAAAAATATCTTATCAAACTATGATTCACAGAGAGAGCTATAACAAACAAATTTATTTGCTGGGTTTATCGGGACTAGAAAAGCTGGATTACTTAGGCTATAACTCCTTGGGTTTGTTTTTGATTGAAGTTATGATAGGTTTATTTAGGAAATTATGTAAATTCTTGATTTGATGTAGCATTTCATTAACATACAAATTTATATGTATTTACTATATATAGTTTAATTACTGTAATTATTTTTGTTTTACGCATATTTACAAATCGAACACCAAACACTAATATTAAGCTACTAAAATAATTTTATTTTTGAATTTTATGCAATATTTAAATTCTAATTGCCAATACTATTATTGGCAATAAAGCCAGTCACAGTAACTTTTATTAAATACAGCTATTACATAAATTAATAATTATTTAAATTATTGCAGTATTTTAATTATGCATAAAAATAACTAGTGGTATTCATATATACTCAGCTTCATAATATAAACCCATGATTTAGAAAGAGAAAGAAAGAGAGAGAAAGCATTCATGATGTGAGCTTCTGTGAAATCTTGAAATAAGCCACCTTATTTTTGGAAGGTGTTTAAAAATTAGTAATCAGCATGTGTGACTAGATGTGTTAAGTTGAAGTGTTGAGTTTAAAAAAATAAAAAAGATATATCTTTTAATCATGATGGTGAACATCCTGAATAACATTCCCTTATATGACGAATTGAATTGATTCACTGGAGGATCCTTCATTACAAGCCTATGACCGGTTGAGCCTGGCAGCATGTGATGGGATAAATAATTGACGATGATAAATGATTCATGTCTCCTTTTTCTTGTTTGCAGCATTGGTAAGGTGCCTGCTGCACAGGTGGTTGAGCTTTCATTGGGATTATGACTTCATTTGTGACCCAGTTCACACACCTGCACAGCAAAGGCATGTCTGTGAAGCATGTTTGTCTTTCTGGGATCTCATGTCCACAGTTTTGTTTTTTTTTTGTTGTTGTTTTTTTACACTATCTCCAATATTTATAGGTTATTGTAAGTTATATAGAGCACATACAAAAACAGGGATGTATTTTTTAGGTTTAAGGGTCAAAATATGAGATTTCATTTTCACCTTTTCTGCAAATAAACAACACTGCAGAATGCCTCTGTGGACTAAGTAATCAAATAGCAGATTTTATCTTTACAGCGTGAAGATAAATTAATTTGATAGCTGTTTCAGTGATCATTAATAGACAAAAACCTTCAGTATTTTGATATAGTGATTGATTATGCCTTAACGGCTCGAGCCCTCTGACCTATCTCAGCCTTCGCTGATAACAGTTTCCTTGTTTTATCCCACACCTGTAGCTCTGAGAGAGAACAGCTGGACACCAGAGTCAGGCGGCAAGGCAGGGCTGACTGTCTCAGATCTTACACCAGTCTTATCACACAAAGAAGGGAGTATACATCTATGCAGCATGACCACACAGTAAAACCTTTTCAGCCATCCTTGATTTCTTTCACAGCTGCCTGTTGGTGCAGTGTGCTGTGGCGGGAGGTTGTCTTGTGCCATGAATGCTGCGAATGTGGTCCGTGAGCAAATGAAAAGCTGAATATATTATGAACGTATTATTACAGAGACTCGTGAAAATCTGGTTAGGGCTGGTCACAAACAACATTTACAGTAATATCCTATTTATTGTTGATTGATTTAAAATGTGTTGTGTTTGTGTGAATGAAATTTTATAGGGGGAAAAAAATTAAATGACAATCAATAGAAACACATCCTTTCCTTTCCTCATTCTAGATAAGATGATTGTTAACTGTTTTTGTCCTTTTTGAAGCTGTGGTAAACTATGTCACTCCTGTAACTGTTTTAACTCAGAAAGGATCGTCTTCCTCTGCCTCTCCGAGGAAAGAGGAAGCAGTTTATGGACCATCTGACGCTGTCGTTGTGGTTAAACATTATCCTTGCACTCAACCCTTTTATCTGTGTCTGACTGATGGGCCTCAATGGGACCTTGAGTGCTCCTACAGGTCCTACGTAGCTTCCGTAATGCTGCCTTTGACCTGACTTCAATCCTCTCCGTCTCAGGGGAAACGTCACCATTAATTACCGTGACTTTATGGTATATCAATCAGGGACTCCCGGTGGGTCACTGAACTGTACTCAGAGAGCTGAGTAAAGAGGCTCAAGAAGTCTAGTTGTGGAAATATTAGCTTGCTTAATTTTTGAAAGTGTATTACAATGGGTTTGACTTTTAACCGTGGTTCTGGCTGAAAAAAAAGTAAGTGTAAGGTGGACAGGAAGGCTCAGCTACAGCTCAAACTTTTATATTTTTATTCTTTTAAGTCATAACCACGTGTAGCAGCTGTAGAAAGTAAAGAAAAAAATGTTGATTTTTTTGGAGTAGATATCTCTTTTGGGACAAGAGCTGCACAATCTCAAAACCACGCAGCTGTATTTCATGTAACAGAAATGTGCCTGCCCTGAAAAGAATGTTAATTTTTTAAGCTGTATTGTCGTGTCCGTGGATTTGTAATAACCTATACAAAATATGAGGAACATATCAGCAATAAATCTGCTACTTTTGTGTAAATTATTGTTATATTTCAGCATGAGAAGAAAGTTTAGTGGATCTGTGGAGAATCCTACTGAATACACAAGTGGGCAGCCGCTCTTATGATCCCTTGTTCAATAATACATCAATCATCTGCATTGCCAGCAAAAAAAAATCGTCTACATACTTTCCTTTTTATTATTTTATTAGGATGAAGACACATTTAGTGAAGGGTATCTTAATAAAGGATAAGATCAAGCAGCTGTGGAAGACACATTTGCAGGAACCTTAGATTCTTGTGCTTTGAAACCTCACTCGAGGAATACTCTGCACTTGGTGCCCCTAGCTGGCACCCCAGAACCTTCAACATCCATTTCACTCCTGAAGAAAATTCCCAGTTGGACCTGAGCTTTCACCGGTGGAATGCTCTGTAATGGTCTCTTCATTAAATAGAGCAGCAGGATGTATTACCCATGCTGCAAAGGAGCCTTATTCTCTGAAATTGAATCTTCACTGTGCAGTGCAAAGGGAAATTACTTTGATTTAAAAAACTGGTTGCAGTGTATATACTGTAAAGGCAGTTGGACATTTCATTGAGAAATGTTAGTTTTACCACAGATTAGAACATCCACAGGTTTTATTTCCAAATTCCAAATTCAGGTTCAAGTAAACTTGATAAAAATTTGTGGCAGTAAGAAGAAGGGCTTTCAAGTTTCCCACCAACATCAACAATGTACAATGACATGTGGACAAGCATACATTTAAGAATCTTTGTCTTCATCTTTGATTTTCTTTCCATCAATATTAAGCCCTAAAATTAAGTCATACTAAAACAAATCCGACTGCTAAGGTCACACAATGGAAGACACCATGTTCTGCATATTTTTCATGTAATATCATGGTGCATCATTGCAGCCTTAACATATCAGGACATAATAATGATAAAAAAAATATCTGGTTCCAACCAGACAATCAAAAACAACCTCTGATGAACACCAAAACATGACACATTATGATACTACGTCATTATCGATTAAAATTGGAGTAGTGTCTGGAAAGCTATACACCGTTACTATAAAAAAATAACAAACAGGTGCTGCTCATCAAATTAACTTAATTCTTTTTGTCCTGTCCTTTTATTCATCTGCTCAATTGATTACAAATTAACTTATGTGGCTGATAGTCACCAAGTGTGAGTGCCTATGTAAATGCAGAGTATTGAGTAATTCAGATTTGTGTTAACACAAGGCCAAGAAGGAAAGGCATCACTAAAGATTTTAGAGGAGAAAATGTTACTGACCATCAACCTGGGAATCATTATAAGATCTATATAAAAAATTTAAATTCCACCATTCTGCAGTAAGAAAGATTATTTACAAGCAGAAAATATTCAAGATCGATGATCCTCCCAGGAATGGACATTTTTATAAGTTCACCTCAAAGTCATGTCAGTTATTTTTTTAGAGAAATAAGAAAAAATAATAGGAGGTTAATCTTTGGCTCGAAAGCCCTCAGTTCATGACAGTATCATTTGTAAAAAAAAAATAATTACACAAGTATGGCTTGTTTGGAGAAGTTGTCAACAGAAAAACCTCTTTTCTTTTAAAGCACCACTGCTTCCGGAGTAAGCCTATACCCACACCAGTCTGCATTTGGTCCAAAATCCCATCTCAAAACAACATCAGCCTGCATTCACACTACCATTTCAGCAACTTGTCAAAAAAGATTTAAATCCATATTACACCCATGTGCATCACATGGTCATCCATGCTCGATAGTCACGAGTGCATGAGTGAAAAGAGGCTGAAAACTCCATGAGAAACAGTAACGTTTGTTGTAGATTGTCCTCCTGTAAGGAGATTACGCATTATTACGCAGTTATTATGCAGACCTGGACTGCATAACCACTGATACTAAGGACAACAAAGTCAACAACACTTGTTCTGTCTCCATGTTGTTGTTTTTTAACATTGTTGAGGCGTGTCTGAGTGTGATCTTCTGGTGATGTCACATGATAAGGTCTTAGGAAATTAGGGAAGGATAGTTGTGAAGAGGAACAATCTGTCCAAATACAAACACCATCATTTCCAAATGTTTTGTCCATCCATATGAAACTATAATGGACATTTACAAATTAAAATGGGCTCTGGTATGGATTAAATCTTAAATCTCCACTTATGAGGGTCAAAATTCCCAATATTGTCAATAAAAATATGTAGATGTAACATTTAGTTTACAAAGTTGCATCCAAGAAACCACAAGAGTTCTCAAACAACACTTTTTATATAGACAGCCCAAAAGTGGAGGTACTTGGCCGTATTAATGCCACATTTGATGAAAAATCAGAGACACGCGCCTCATACTCGGTGGTGGTAATGTGATGATTTGGGCTTGTTCTGCACACAGTGAAATCAACCATAATATATTGCAGAGTCCAAATGTGAAGCAGTCTGTCGAACATTTAAATCTACAGGAGAATGTCTGACAAGGAAAATAATCCAGACCTGAAGCTGATTTAAATGCGGAGGCAGAACTTGAAGAGAGTTGTAAATACACAAATACACAATCATGTGAGACACCCTTTCTATATTGATTTTTGCTCATGTTGTTCATCTCCCTGTGTTAATGGGTTATCAGTTTATTATGCACCGGACCTGGACACCCCACAGAGACGTTTCAAGGTTCAGTCTTGGAGAGGACACCGGCGCAGCAGGGCTCGTCCCCTGCCAGGACGCACATTAACCCGGGATATCGCTTAGTCACCCCCGTTAACCGGGAGCAGCAGCGCCTCCCTGTGTACACATTGATTGGTTGGAGATCTTGACGGTTCGCCTTCCCCTCAGACCGTCTTCAGTCCAGGGCGGGGCTGGTCTCTCCACCACACTGAATTAGGCTACAACCGGCAGAGAGGAACTCAGCCCGGTCGCTTCATGGAGCAGCTTGGGAATGCTCTGTCCGTAGGAGTGAAGCGCCGGACCGGACAACAGCCCCATTTCTTCTCCATCCTCATGTTCCCCCGTCAAACGCCGCTGTGATCAAGAGTGGCCCGACTGAAACACCACGGCACCGGGGTTGGCTTGTGAAAACATCTGCTGGGTGGAAAAGACGCGCGTTTTAGTGCTGCGCTGCAATCAGGATGATGTGACAAATCTGTTACCTGCTGTCCGTGGAAAAGAGAAAAAAACATCTCTGACACCGGATCATTTCCTTTACTGCCGGGGGATCAAGTGAGCTGCTTGTTATAAGGGTAAGTTGTGCCATTTTATATCGCGACTGTCCCCCGTGGTAGCCCATACGGAAGGCAGCAGGAGGAAGAAACGTTCACGCGTCGTGACAGGGGAGGAAACGAGCTCGTTCAAGTGTACTGATTACTGATCAGTTATCTGATCAGCGTGGGAATACTTTACATTGAGGCGGCACGTAATAAATAGGGCATGGTTGTTGGGTACGCGGTTCTGGGTAGTGGAGTTGTTGGTGTTAAAGTGGGAAATTTAAAGCGCTCATGCTGCAAGTGGGTCTGTGTGAAGGCCCAGTCTGCTGTTTAAAAAGTGTGAGAATGAACAACACGTCCAGCAGATGCCCCCAAATGAATGAACTAGGTGTAAAATGGGTTTTACACAGGACAAGTTTTAAAATTACTTTTATTTTCAACCCGGATCTGAAAAATAAAAGGACACGTTTCTCTCTTTAGAGCCGACATGAGCAAAAGGCCTGAAGGTTTTAATGAGAAAATGATGTTTCTGGCTGTTTGGAGGAACCGTGAGTTAGTTGTGATCTTTTGAAAGAAGATATTGAGTGAAAATGAGTATTTATTGAATTATAAAATGGTGCAAGATAATGACATTTTTCATCCTGCATGAAGTCACATAAAGTCCTTTCATGACTTACAGTAACTCATTTTCTCCTCCTGCTCCTCCCACTCTTCTTCCTCCTGACCAGGGTCTAGCCCTACTTCTTGCTAAAAGCAGTCTTGAATGCTGATTACACAAGTGTTCATGCAGTACAGTCAACCAATATCTACATCATTGATGACTAAATGTCATGTACATGAGATTTGTTTGCACAAGAAGGGGAAGTGCATGTCGCATTTCATTTTTACTTATGTCATTTTATCTTTAGATCGTTGTCTAGAAGTGCAGCTTTCTGTTACGCACTGACTCGGTGCAGCTCATATTAAGTTGCATAAAACGTACACATGTAGAATCCACTTAATTGTCTGAATACGACGTGCCAGAAGTCCACTGTTTCAGGTTGGCAGCACAAGCCGCATACATATTAACAAACTGCAATCTTGTTGACAGGCTACACGCACCACTGTCCTACAATACCTGGGGAGACTCAAGTGAAACCGTAGACGTACTGTATTAGAAACTGCTGAGTTATTTTGGCAGACAGAACATAGGAGCACATGGCCTGGTTTGTGTGCCCAGTGTTCCTGAAACATTATCACATGAAGCGAGTGGGGATCATGGCTGGGGGTGATGTAATCACACCAATAAAGCAAACCCCCTGATGTGTGATAGTGGCAGTCATGCTCATCCTCTTTATTTGCTCCAACTGGACCCTGGGGAGAATATTCCCAGAGTGTGTGTATGTTTGGATGTTAATTTGAGTACATGATATTTGGAAGGAGTGGGGGTCGCTACGCTGAAGCAGGTATATCACGCAGGCTGCTCTTTGTTGACGAGTTGTTGTACGTTTTGCGTAATTGGTGAGTTTTTTAGAGGTCTGTTGAGGGGGCACACTACAGTCATGCCTGCATGACTCATGGTGCAGTATCTGTGTCAGTCTGGCCAAGAGCATCATAGTCTTCATATTGTTGCCTTTGGATAAACTACAGAGCAGGATTTCACCTTCATCTGTTGCCATTCACCAATAAATATTTTCCCATGGACCCCAGAACATCTTGCACTGTGCTAAAGCACCTCAGTGTGTTTTTTTTTTTTTTCTTCCTAAATGATCACTTCAAGATGATACCTATAAGCTCGGCACGCTGACTTGGCTCGTAATGAGCACTGGTTGTAGTTTTAGTTTCCTTTGTTAATCAGGTGATGCCGTTTTCAGCAGGACTGCAAAGTAGCCATAGGTTTCCTGGAAGAAACCTTCAGAAACCTGCCTCTTCCCATATTTGGGCGTACCCTTTGTGATTGTAGGTCATTTTCTTCAGTTTGTCCAGCCAGAACTTTTTGGGAGTTCATGTGAAATGAGCGTCACTGGGCTGAATAGTTCCATGTGTGGCGAGCACATGCTTCTCTAAATAAACTTAGGCTGTGTAACCCACTAACACATCTGCATCACGAGTTGAGGACTAGATGATGTGAAGGTTCTTTTATTTATTTATTTTTTTAACTTTTCATTTGTTTCTACCCCATGTGAAATTGACTTTGAGCATCCACTTCAAGAACACTTGGATCATTATTATTTGATGATTATTTTTGAAATAGATCTATTATCGAGGGGTATCTATGTGTTTTTTTTACACGTTCCCATTCTTTGAAACATTCATCAGATGCTGTGCATTTTCGCTTTGGCACTTTATTCAATGTCACGTACATTGAGGATTGTCCCTGCTCAACGGGAACTATTAAAACACTTTTTTTAAACAGAGAATAGCTTCTGTTAATGTATCATGAAACCACATTCTGGTTTCAGAAGCTTTGGGATTTTTTTTTCCTTTTGTTCAGACATTCTGGTAATGATTAATTATTTGGCCGTGTAGCATAGAAGACTGTTAGTAAGTACATGTTTAATGAGTGTGGAATAATGCATTTCAATCAGAGCGTCCTGTATCTGTCATCTGTGTCTGCTTTGTGTGGAAACTGAAACCGTTTAGATTTGCCTTTGGGTGTATTTATGAATGTGGGGCATGGCAGCAGTAACTGGTGAAGTCAAACATCTTAACCAACTTGTTCTTCATTTTAAGGAACAATGCGAATGCATTCTTGCATATGACTGATCTCACAATTGAGCTTAAACAGGTGCAAGTTTAAACGCATGTCAGGTGTGTTTGATGGCCCGAGAGCCCACAGGCAGGGTTTTATCTCGTCCACACTAGTACTCGCTGAGCTCTTACATGTTTGAATAACATGTGAAAAAGGAATAGGGATTCTTCTTGCATTTAAAACTGATGTTTTGTTTTTTGTGGAAAAAAGTAGTGCGCTGTCCCTTAGGTCTGCAGTGAGTTTGAGCTAATAAAACAGTGCAACATTGGTTGCGGTGCAAAGATGCAATGCACGGGAAGCTGTTTGCTGCATGCACAAATCATCATCCCGTGTCAGTTAGTTAACCTGGAAAGGCATCATCCAAGTTATTGCCCAATGTCCAAGTGTTTTCCTGTTGATGGCTTGGCTATTATCTCCAGTTTTACCTATCTTATGACACCTTTTATGGTTACATGATGCAGCTGGAGCAATGACCATGAAGTCAGTTGTGATGTAATGCCGCAGCAGGGCTATATTCAGGTTTACCTCTAAGCTTCCAAGGCCTCCATCTGCCGGCATGCCAGTCTGCCTTTGTCTCAGTCAGCACCTCATCTGTCATGAGCTGGACAGGCATAAGCAAACTGGCATTCACAGACTAGACCAGAAATGTTTGATGCTCCTACCAAAAAAAAAAAAAAAAAAAACAGAAAAGGAAGAAAAGAGGGGCTATTTTACTGTGCTTTGTCTAGTGAAAATATGTATTTCAAGGAGTGTAGTAGAGATAAAAATCATCCAATTAGGGATTTCTAGTTACAGGGTGTTTTGGGTCTCATGGGTGGTTTTCTCCTTGGCCTGAGACTTTTTAACCTCGGGGCATTGCTCTTTCTCAGATCTGTGGGAATGCTGTGTGTAGTTTCCCAGAAAGCCAGTCCTCATGCATTACACGCGCAGCGATCACATCTTGACCTTTGATCTTCCTTTTTGAGTGTGAAGAGCTCACAGAAAGTGTCTCCAAATAACCCGAGCAATACCCATCTTTACCTGAGACAAGGATAAAATAATATGCATGCAAGTTCAAAGTTTTACTTACAAGATGCCTCAACGGTTTCAAAGCTCCAGCTGGTTAAAATTATATGAACTTGTCTCCTCATCAGAAAAGAGTTTAGTCTTGTTGCGGATATTAATGGTGTTATTAATAAAGTTCTACTTTATTAATAAGCTGTGCATTAAGAGGCTGCTTATAAGTAAGGACCTGTTGCATTACTTTTCATTGATTTCTTTATTTATGAAAGAGGACTTCTTTATTTACCAAGTCTGAGCTCTCCATATATTTCTGCAGTTCGTTGTGTACACAACACTTGAAGCAATGAGCAATAATGTGCACACTCTGGAAGCAGGGAATACACACCTGGAGAAGTGGGTTGCTGCAGTGCCAAGTGAGAAATTTTGGATAAGGGGGTTGGGGAGTTGGCTGCCTTGCTCAAGGATGCGTCAGCCAAGACTATTGGAATGGTACAACCCTGGTCTTTCACTGCCCCAGCCCACGGTTTTCCCTTCCAGTCAGGAAAACAAACCAGAGACCCTCCAACCTCTAATTACTCCTCTAGACTTCTAGCAGGCCACAGCCTGCTCCCATATTTGAAAGGAGCTACCATCCAAATGTTGTAATAAATAAATAATCTTGTTAAACCAAAGTTTCAGATGAAGCATGTTTTGGAACGGGTTTGGGATTCTTGATCGTTTCTCTTCACTGTTGTTGCAATCGCAGCATTGTAGTGCGTATTTATTTCCCGTCAGCTCATTGTCCGTCCAGAGGGTCAGTCATCGAACACTCGAACTGATACAATATCCCAGCCCTGATGCAGGAGCAACGAGTGTGCTGTTTTAAATAGGATAGCCTTCCCCCTGGCCCTCTCCTCTCCACTCCCCCTGCTTCACTCCCAGCCCTCTATCTTTGGCACAGCCAGTCGTCATAACCAGAGGCTCCAAATCCTCATTGTGTGCTGGATGCCTCAACTTAAGTTGACTGAACTCTGAATGGAAGTGCACGCATGCAGTTATATCTGGACAGTTTCAGTCTTCCCACCTACATCGCATACCATCCACCAAACTCACTCCAGCAGCTTTCCCAGAAATGAGGGTGTGTTTTCAACTCCTTTGCCTTGTCTCTTACTGCGCTTTTTACGAAAGAGCTGGGTCTAGGTTTGGATTGAATACAATTTTTTTTTTTTTGTTAATTGTTTTTCTTTTAGTCTGAAACTGAACTTTTGCATGATGGAAAACCCTCTAAATGTCCTAATTTTATATGCATTTCCAGGCAGCGAAAGCAACGTGGCATCAAGCCAGACACTGTTTACATGTTTGAAAGAACCCGATCCTGCTCTGTCTGCGTCTTCTTTCTTCTTCTTTTTAACATCATTTCCAACTTCCCTTTGCCAGCTGACGGGGCTCGTGATGCCATGTGCCAGGGAAAATGATGTAAAACCCCTCATTTACGGTGCCCAGATGATCACACCCAGTTTTAGAGAAGACATCACTTTGGAAACTCAGTATGTGGTGTAACACCCTCACCCTGAAAGTGACCTTAATGGAAAATAGGACTTTACCACAAACAACCCACCATACAACAAGTTTTTGTTTCAGTTTCATTTTTTATTTTTTTTTTGACAGACATTCTGTCTCTACATCAGGGCTAGCATATTTCCTAATAAATTAATTGCAGCATTTGTCACACTCAGCAGAGTGTGGAAACGTTCTTGCATGTGTGCAGTGTGACTTGGTGGGGAAAAGATGATTTTTGGTTCCTCAGACAAAGAGTCTGTGTCTTTTCTTCTATGACATCAGCAGAGAGAAGACCTTCCTCTTACTGCTCTTGTGACCATCCCCAGAGGATCTGCCCCAGTCTTCCCCGTTTTCCTGTGCTTTTGTTAGGATTTTCCACAGATGTGTTGTCCCTGGTGTATAGCTTCAGTCTTCTTCCTTCCTTCTTCGTTGGCCTTCATCCTCAACCTATACACATATGTACAATCATATAGACATTTAAAGCCAGTAGGCCTTTTGTTGTCTCACTTTCAACAACAAAAAAAAGACGATGTTAAAACTGCTGCCTTTAGTGAAACAGATTAGTTTAATAAAATATATTTCTCTTTAATTTTGCTCTTAATCATCAATAGCTACAGAGGGTCATGAGGTTAATTACAACTATTTTAATCGCTTTAAAGCACTGGTCTTTGTGAATACGTGTATTTAAATGTGGGTTACAAATATAAATACTTGTAAAGGTGGCGTGTTGAAAGTTGTTGCTAATGTGATTTTAATAGAAGAAATGATGATTAGAGAGCATTTTGATTTAATAGCACCAGATGATAGTTTATTCACACACACACACACAACTCCCTGGAAACTGATGCAGCATACAGGAAGGTCTAAGAACCGATATTCAGAACAAGTAAGATGGGAGCAGATGGTTAATAAAGTCTTGGAAGAAGAAGTTTTCAGTGCAGAACCATCACCAGTCACTGGCGTTCCTTCTCCACTGCGCACCGTTTTGGAGGTGTTTTGTTGATACTAGTCCGGATTGTCATGCTGCCAAATTATACCCTGATGGTTGTACACATATCCCACACATATCCATTCACACTAAGCATGGAAGTAGAAATCAGAATTCTGCATGTGTGACATGATTGTTATTTAATAAATACAGCTTACAATAATGCGTATGCTTGAAGCAAACAGGTCTATATTCCACATTGGCAGAAAACAGACATTTGCATTAAGGGAGTGGTTAACTTTAATGTGCCATGATAAGAGAACTGGGGGTTGAAGTAATGCAAATTATGTCGCTGTAGTTGTGCAAACCAGTTCTTTAACTCTGACAAATCTGTCACCTGTGTGAACTGTTGAAGCAGACATGCACCACTGTTACCATTAGAGGATTGTCGGCGGTTTTTATTTATTTATTTCATCATATTTCCACACACACTTCCATGTCAGACCCAGATATTCCTCCTGTGGTCTGAAAATGTCAGGAACTACACCAGAAACACACTGTATCTGGTAATTCGGTTCATTTTTCCACCTAATAATTCAAGTATTGGGCATGTTGTGGTTGACGTTCATGCGACTGGTTTGTGTGGCCCGACCGCATACAGCAGCTGGACATGCTGAAACTGTAAGTATGTACTTGATTGTGCCTGTCGGTCCAATCAGCAACCCAACCACAGAAACTTTATAAGATTCTTTGTAATGATAGCTCTACGCCCCTCTCGCATTTCTTTTATCCTCATGTTTGTGCAACAGATGAAAGCAATTCAAATATTGGAGCTTTATTAAAATTACCTTGCTGTTGTGTGTGTAAGTTAAATGGGTTTTCTCCTCCGCAAATCCAGAGAGGGACCTGAAGATTAAATCGGTCTCTGCTGCTATTATCTCTACAAAATGTGAGATATAATCCCTCTACCTGCAGACAATCAAGTTCCCGCTATTGTCTGCAACAGAGGGCCTGCTCGAGTCATAAATGTGTTTTATATGCTTTGTAACGGACTTCTTTCATAACTGTCAACACATTCGTATTCTTATAGCCACATTTACTTACTCTGCACCGCTTGCGTGCAGATATGCACAGCCAACAGTGATGATAATCATTGTTGGCAATCAATAATTTAAGATTTGTTAAGGCTGTTAAGAGAATACAAATTATATTAAGGTGGCATTTGATGAAATCGCATGTAAACGTTGCATCCGTCTGAGGGTTTTAAGTAATTTCAGCAGGTGTATTGAAAGGCCTGAAATGGTAAAACGCAGAGTAAAAAACATTAATTAAACTTCAATTTGAAAGTGTAGTCGGACTAAGAACAAACAGTAGGAACACCAAATTAAATTCTTAGGAAAATAGATTATTTAAATATTTACATATTGGTGTATTACATTAAAATAAGTGTCTTGTCCTCACAACCAGTTAATTTGTCCTTTCATTCATAATGTGCGGAGGATTACATTTATGAATGTTTTATATGTAAATACATTTGATCCATAGTTTCTATACTCTGTGTATGTTATTAATAAAAACAGTTCTTTGCCCATTGGGGAACTCCACCAAACCAGTTTGGACTTTCAGAAGTGCTGGAGACTGGATAGCATCCGTATTTGAGACTAACATCTGGTGACATGGCTAAGCCCCGCTGTCCCGCCACTGCAGGCCACGCTTGCTCATCTCCCTTCAAGAGACGTGTCAAGGTCGATGTTCCTTTACGCTGAAATCTCTGGCCATCCTCTGTGAGGCAGGGGTCCACGGCAGGCGTGCAGGGATGTGGACCTTATCACGGCCAGAGATGGGACGTGTGTGTTTACACTCGCTGTGTGGATGCGTTTCTGCATGTGACCAAGCGATGTTGTTTCCGCTGTGGCGCGGACCGGACACAGAGAATGCACCCGGTCTGCAGCATGTTTCCTGCCTTCATTCACACACCACCCCCTCCTCTGCTCTGCTTTTCCTTCCCTCCAGTGCTCCCCAGTTAAACAAGCAGAGTAATGTGACCCCTTTCATGCTGGTGGTCTCCTACAGCGGGTGACACCACAGAGCTGGCGACTCTCCTTTTTGGAATATTTTTAATCCCGTCGATTTGATTAGACAACAGTTGAGAAAGTGGAAATGCAGTTTGAAAACCATTTTTGTTCTGCTATTTTTACGTCTTGATATCTTGCACTCTTTTTCAACCCCATACACACCCTTATGATGCCTCTGTGGAACCATGATTGAGTTAGCTTGTCTTGTGCCTCACCCAGAGTATTTTTCTCTGCTGGGAATTTGCTTAGTGCGCCATTTCCATTGATGGAGGAATGAAAACTTGAGCCTGCTCTTGCTTTTTTTGACTATGATCGGACTGCACAATGACCCTTGTTCAGCCCAGTCCACATCAGGCCATACAATGAAGCCTTTTGTAGGCTTGATTCAGGCTGATATCATGCTGGAAACTATTTAGACGGGGATCACATGTAGTCAGGGCATGGTCTTTCAGAGATTCTCCTCTTACTCATTTAGGAAGAGAATGTCAAACCTCCTGTGGACAATAAGATGCTTGTATGAAGCATCAAGATATATTTGAGGTTACACGGATTTGCAATAAATGCATGGTTTATTTCCTTTTGTTGTCTAAAATAATGGCTCCTTTTAAGCTTTCAATGTAAGATTGTGCATCGGCCAGGGTTGGTTTTGGGGTGAAAAGGAGAATAAAATCGTGTTGGGAAGTCAGATGCTGATGATGTTGCTCTCATGATTACAGTAGGATGTTAAAATAGATATCTTTGGCAGTCGTGTAGTTGTTGACGTTAATCTGGTTTGACAAGTCTTGTCCAGTTTGGAAATTTAATATATCAGCAAGCGCGTATAAAATGGTTTGGACGGCTTTTAAAATTTATGTGACTGCCGCCGTCTGTAAAATTGTAAAACTGCTTCGAAAAACATTTTCAATGCAAGATGCGTTCAGCATAATGACATTACCTCCTGTCTGATTTACTAAATCTAATCTGTATTCTTTCAAACCTATGAAGAGATTTATGTATAATCTGATAAATATAATAATATTAAAGTATCAGATTCTTAGTGAATATCATGAACCGCTCTCAACATATAATTTCCTCATAATGGCGCATAGTCTTTGTGCCACAGGGTGAAGTTGTGCAGTAGGCCTCGTGGGCTGCTGTGTTTTTCCACTCTTGTGGGCTACAGCTGGAGATTCAGTGAGTTGATGATAAGCTTTTATGGAAAACAAATGGGTTTCAGGTTTGGCAGCTGCAGCCAAGCCTAAAACTAACTGCTTATCAACTCCTTAATCCCAAAGCCGTGAGGGCTGTTTTACTATGAACTCACTCGCTCATCTGGGCACTATTAGACCTAACTGAAGCGTCCACAGACAACAAACACAATTATTTTGCTGTTGTTCAAAACTGTACAAGCCTGAGTCCGTGTCGTACTGTATATTTAGCCCACGGTGGGATTGTCTTTGCCGTCAGCTGCTTCCTGAAGATTAGAGACACACTAACTCAGCTCAACTCTGAGACATCATACAGATTTACTAAGTGAGCCTTATTTTTCCACTAAAACCCTTTGCTGTCTCCTGTAGGGACATAAAACAGACTTTGACAACAGTAGTGAGAAATGAAATGTGCAGCTGTCTTTATATGCACGGTAACCCCAGTAAGATGTGAGCAGTAAATAATTTACCTGCCCAGAATGATTAAATAATTCACGTACTGAATTAGACACACTGGTAATGTTTCTTCTTTGCTGAAAAAAATGAAAAAGACTTAAACCTATGGCGAGGTAACGTGGGCTTGTGTGACATTGCTAGTAAACACTAAAATTAAAGTCCTCGTACTTTCTCAGTTTCTGCATAGTGCAACACGCGCTGCCGCACCCTCATATTGATTTCCTGTGAAGGATATTACTTCACTTACGGAGGCCGTTTCTTGTGCTGATAAAATAATAAGATCGCCGTTTTGCTGGCTCCTCTACCTGCCTGGCAATATTAACGGCTTTGTAGAGGAAAGGAAGCGGTCCACACAGCACGATGGCAAACGCAGATGGCGTTCATTACTTTCCCAGAGGTTGGTGGTCACGTCCAGTTCTCCAAAACTGTCTTGAGTTGCGCAGGTTTTGAGAAGCGCAGGCTTATTTTTGTCAGAAAGGGAACGGCCTACCACGCAGAGGTGTGGTACGCGAGGGATTTTTTTTTCTTTCCTTTTTTTTCCCCCTCTCTCTCTCTCTCTCTCTCTCTCTCTCTCTCTCCCTCCACGATGGCTTCAGTTTCATCCAAATGTAAATTTGCAACAGAAGTCTATAAATAGACCACATGTATGCAAGCTGCTGCTGTTAAGAGGGCATTTATGCTTTTAGAAGCTATTCATATCTCCGGCTCTCCGTAAAACATTGTTATGGCTGAAAAGCAGCCTGGTGTTGGACGGACAAATTCAAATCTGTCATCTCATGCTGAAATCACTGTAACTGACACAGTTGAGTTGGTTTTTGTTAAGACAGGCAAGCCAAATGGTTGGAGCGTGTAAAAAAAAAAAAAAAAAAAAAATTAGGTGGGGAAAAGGTATGAGGGTACTCCACCCTTCTTAGCCGGGCCAGCCTGCTTAGACCGCCATCTACCTTGCCAGTCGCAGCAGGCTCGCCTGCCCACCATGCACACCCCGTGGCTGGCTGTGACACTTGATCTCAGGGTCAGCTGCAGCAGATATTTCTGCTGTCTCTGTCTATATATTTTTTTTTCTTTTTTATGTTGTAGGAGCTGGTTTGGTGTGACAGACTGTCACATGTCACCAGGGTCAATTCAGATGACTTCAGCTTTTACTGGTGCTCAGTCACATTTCACTTTTTAGCTTGTGGTTGCATTTTTAAAGTTGTTGGGGTTTTTTTCTCCTATAATAGGCAGAGCGAGAGAAGGAGATGGTGATTCTTAGCTTGAACTATAGCTCACGTGTAAGAGTAGAGAAACACTCCTCGCTTATAAGTCGTACATTAAAGAACCTCTAATTTCTCTTTTGTTTATATCATAGTTACAATTCTCTATGAAAATATGACATCCACATCCAGTCTCCTGGCATTACTGTGGGCTCTGCATTATAACATGACTATTTTTAGTGCCTGTCACTGTTCTGTTAACATCTTCACCTGAATGGAGTATCAGTGTCTTTGTAGTTTTGTCGGTTTCTTAATTCACCCCAGTTGGAGACGCAGTGTGCTGTATAGAGATCAAAAGCCTTGTTCTGCAAATTAATTTGGAGAACACGGCCTCAGTTGCTTGTAGTAAATCTGTTCTACACATTCATTTTAATGCGTTTACAGTCAAGAATTTCTGTTCATTATTACATTTTATTAAAAAAAACAGTTAGATTCATTTCAGTGTTTTATAATGTTCTCGTTCTTGTAAAACAAAAAATGTCAGTACTCCAGTTTCCTTCCATTGTTTCCATTGTTTAGCCTCGGTGAACAACTTAAGAAACGGTGAGTATCAGGAGTCTTCATGGAGAATGACGAGCTGCTGGAGAATGTGGAAAACCTATGGTTACCTGTTTTTGACATATATTTGTTCACCTAATCTCTTTATCAGTCTGTAACCTATTTAAAAAAATCTGCTAATCTGTTTTAAAAAAAGGAAAAAGCAAAAAATGGCAACATTCATTTGAAAGTTTGACTTTTATTGGTGAAAGAAATGGCATAAACATTAGGGAAGAGAAGGGGAATGTAAGGAGAAACAAAAGTCTGAAGCCAGGAAGTGCTGCAGCTCTTAAGAATGAGGTCACCTGACTTCTCACTACCCGGATTAACAAGGTCATCCATCCTGCCTGTGTGCAGTAGACAGGCTTTCTTCCTTTCCACTGGCCACATTGGCTCAACATCTTCCTCTTCCAGCTACTATTGGCCGTGCTTAGCCAGTGGCCACTGGCTCGATCCGCCTCACAAATGCAGCTCTTTCTACCACCGTGAGTGTGACAGTGGAGCGCACGCTGAGCCTGAAAACCAGCCAGCTGCGGTCCGTAATGGTTGGACTACATGTGGATCCTGGCACTGCTGCTTTTGAGATTTTTTTAGAGATTTTGGGAAATGTAGGTATGGCATGCGCTATTTTATAAAAAAAAAAAAAAAAAAAGAAAGAAAAAAACAAAGGCCTTGCGCACAGGCGATTTCAGGAATGTAGAAATACTTTACCAGACTTTCTCACAAATGCTTTTAATTATTTTTCTACTTGTGTGATATGGTACAGTGAGATGTCCTTGGGGAAGGCATCTGAATGAAAAATGATGGAGGCAATGTAAAAGCAGCCACAGTCACATTACTGTTTTATTTATGATGAAGAAATAACAAGAGGGCAAGGCTTTCATGCAAGCCTCTACACTGCGTGAAGCTTGGGACCAATGGGAAGAAAACAGACTACCTTGCACACAATGACTAAGCTCAAAGTAAAGCAGTAGCCTTCATCTCCATCCACCGACTTTACGCTTCACCTGTGACAGCTGGACCTCTGATGATGTAAGCTTCTGTTTTTCTGTGCATGCATGGAAACGGTTCACTAAGTGATTGCGTGAAATGGCACTGAAAACTTCACCAGGCTATAGTTTTTTTTAAGCAGAAGGTAATGTCATAGGCTGCGGCTCCCCAACTGTCCTGGAGACACAGCGTCGGCCTCACAATGAAAAACAGTCCGTGCAGAGTTTTCGGTGGTCTCCTGATTGTGCAGGATGTGTGAGGTTCTTGCACAGAGCAGGAAGTCCCATCTCATAAGGCTCAATCCTTAGTAATGGATGCGGGGGTTTTTCCCCTTCTAGATGTCAACGTGGAAGTCAAAACAAATGCTTTTGTGAAAATAGATTAAATCATGGTGGATGAAAGACTCAGAGATGGGAATGTAAACATTGTGGGAAACTATTACGCACAACTTGTTGCTATAAACCACTTCAACCAGAAAAAAAAACCTGACCTCCTTGAGAATGTGATAAAACGTTATGATACATGTATAAAGGAATGGGGAAGTTGAATAGTTTGCATAGCATTGTCTTGTATGACTAAGCCTTTTTGTCCTCTCTCCTTCTCTCACAAATATAAGTCTACATAACAAGCACTTTCAAAGAAGACCAAATATTACAGTTTTGCGTATTTGCCAGAGATCAACTGCTTCTGAAGGACTTCCTACCTACAATCTAATTTTTCCCAGACAAGGACCAGCCTTGACTTCAGACCTCTTCGTGCCGTAATTTGTCATTTTAGCAGTCAGAAAGAAATGCATGCGGCTACAACGGTCCTAGCCGACTTCTTTGAGCTGTGACTATTCCAGCTATTCCAGCTCAACTCCTCCTCAGACACGTGTAACAGGCCAGTGCCAGTTTTGCTGCCATGCTGACTTTGGAAGGGGACAAGAGAAAAATAAGTTGCAGGACTTCCAAGACGCTTGGCTTTGCTGCCTGTGGACTGTAAGAGGTTTACTTTGGGATCCGACCAAATGGTCTTAAAAGTACTGCTCAGCGGACTATTGGAAATCATAACAATGGCTCAGTGGCTGTATTAATATTAAACATCAAGTCCCGCTGCCTGCTGGCATGTCGGCGTGTATTTGTCATGATTACAAGAGAGTTATGGTTGTTCTGTGAGACATGGAAGAGTAAGCTACCCTCTCCGTTCAACCACTTGATTGCAAATTTTAGGTTTGCATGTGTCGGTTTAATTTGACCAGCAATTTGAGCTGGTAACTGGTAATCACGGAGACCTCATGCAAACAAGGATGAGATGTGAGGGAGCAGTAACCAGGAAGGGGGGGGGGGGGGTGTTGAAGCTCGGTGGAGAGGACAATAAGAATCACTTTAGTTTATTTCCACCCAACCTCCAGCTTGTCCTGTCCAGCATAAGCTGAGACGGCAGCATCACATGTGCGTTTCCCTTGACCTCAGTAGCTACAGTCTTAGTGAGTGGTGAAGCCTGTAGTGTTTCATGAATAGATTTACATGAGGAAATTAAATTTTTCTGAAATGCACTAACATAAAAATTAAAAAAAATATATACTTTTATGTGTGCCAGACAAAAAAAAGAAGTATTATTTAAATAAGAGGAACACACTCTCTGTCTTCTTCCGAACTGTGGAGGTCTGCTTTGTGTCTTGTCCGGTTTGCTTTGCTACTCCGGTTTCGCAGTCCAAACAATGTCACGCGACAGTCGAGAAATACTTTACAGATTTTTCAGTGAGAATGAGTTTGCACTGTAGCAATTCAAATTGGCTTATTATGTGGCAAGATGTGTTTGACCCACAGTCACCAGGATGGTGTTTAATTCTTCACACTCCGGCACACCGCTGATGACCCACACCGCTCCCAGTGTGAGGTTTTTCCTTCCGTCTCTGCTGAGATTCACTGACAGCACTTCCCACCATCGCATGGGCTAAAACAGAACCCTGCGGTGCCTTTATAATGCCAATGTGAAACAGATGTGGTCACAAAATGCCACAGATTTTCTTTTTCCTCTCTCTCTCGTTCCCCAAGGAGCTTCTGGACATATGACTTGTGAAAGCTCCAGAAGTGACAGAGTTGATCAAATTTATATTCTGAGGCATTTTGACTTTAAGATGTACTGCAAAGGAATTAACATCAGGGCAGGAAGGAGATTCTTCAAATTCATTTGGTTTTATAATTGCTCCATGGCTGAAAAAAGACACACTCTTTTGCAAATTATTACATTCCTGCACTTTGCAGAAAGAAAAACGTTATTCTTTTACGTTCCTCCTAAGGCAGAGGGAAATAATTGTTTAATCAGTGGTAAATAATTGAATACAGTTTTTATAGATTCTGTATAAGTGCAAATATGAACTGTAAAGTTTATTTTTCCATGGGAATAATAGGAATGAAGAAAATGACAGGAAACATGCCCAGAGAAGTGTGGTTAGTTGGTGGGATGATAAAATGTCGGGCTGGTGATAACGAGGCTGCAGCTATAGGCGGACTGCGTGGTGCTTGGGTTTACTGCGCGCCTCCTGTGGTTCCCAGGCCCCGTCATGGGAATCCATACAAAGTCATTAGTCCCTGATAGATGTGTACTCTCTCGAAGCAGAGCTACTTTTAACCACACAGAGGAATACAGCTTAGTTTTTAGGTGAGAGTTAAGGGATTATGTTCCTCACCTTCCAATGCATATGCCTTTTCTTTTCTTCCCCAAATAATACTGTGATGTGTTTTTTGGGAGAGGTTTTAATCATCCATAGACTGTTCCCTGTGGTTTTTCTTTACTATCCAATGAACAGAAATATGTCAACGCCCATGTCTGAACCAAATCAAGGACCTTAGCACCCTCTTGTGAAATTGTTTTGCAGAAAGGAAAAAAACACAACGGTTATATTGTACTGCAGAAAATGACACATTTTGATTTACTGGTTTTTGATTAATTATGCCATCTTTTCTTTTTTCTTCTGTGTAGCTGGCAGGCCTGGGGTGGGACAGAGAACATGGCTGAACCACGGCGGGAAAGCACCAGCAGCCTGCAGAGGAAGAAACCTCCCTGGCTCAGACTGGACATTCCTACAGCTCAAATGTCATTAGACGAGCCCCCCACTTTTGTTCAGGTGCTCCCTGTCACTGAATGCCTCTTGCAATGTTTACAGCATTTGTGATTTGCAGCTTTGGATGATTTGTGTTGACACATGATCAATTCATCCTTTCCTCCGTAGCCGCTGAAGAGGCAGGGGTTCCTGCGCAGTATCAGCATGCCAGGGGAGACGTCTCACCTCCAGTCTCCACCGCGGGACCTATTTGATACCAGACGACCTGTGCTGCAACGTCAGTCATCCATTACCCAGACCATCAAGAGGTAAATACAATCAGAACATGCTTATATAAGATTTGTGGGTTAAACTAAGGAACTAGACTGTCCTTGACATTTATAGTGTTTCTCTTTCTTAACCTGTTTCCAAATGTAAAGACACTTTGCGATTAACATCTTTATGCAATCTGTCTGGTAGTAACATTTCTATTTCTCAAACCTTAACAACAACATTTGACCTAACTTTGCCTGCTTTGCTGTCTGCATGATGGCTACAGCCCTGTTCAGCTGCATTTTTTTTCCTTTTCACTTCCTGTTGTTTTTCTTCTCTGATTTTTTTTCCCCCCACTCCTTCCCTCTGTCCGTTTTCGCCACCTTCTGGCCCCGTTCCTGCCTGGTCACAGCAGCAGGAGAGTGCACTTTGAGCGGATTAACACTGTGCCCATTAAGGGGCAGCGGGCTGCACGGCGCAGCATCAGGAAACACCACTCTCTCTCCAGAACTCTCCTCAGGTATGGTGGGAAGAGCTGGGATGTAGATGTGTAATTACTTATTCATGATGAGTAAATAAGGAAGTCGACTGCACGTCATGCTTGCTCTCCCAAAGTAAAGTTTCGCTCGAGATCCACATCACACGGCTCTCCGGAGTTGTCCCTGTCTCTGTTGCTGACTGTTAAAGTGCCTCTTAGTCATGTTTCCACAAAGATTCCTTGCTAAATGAGTCATAACAGGACCTGAAACAAAATGCTGTCATTTCTCTCTCACAAGCGTGTCCTCATTCAGTACAGTAATGACTCAGCCCGGTAACCGGAGGGTCACTTATTTCCCTAGACGTTTTTGTAAAACGCAACTCCCTTCAAGATGCTGCAGCACCTTACTACTGTGCTTGCTCGCAGCCGGTAATCAAAGGCAGGTTTGCAGTTTGCAGTAAATGGAAACTTGCCCGAGCTTTCCTTGGAAGAATGTTTCCACTTCCTGGCCTCAGGGGACACTAACATTGTTTGTTCTGGCATTTATTTGGCCTTCACATCAACAGTATGACCGTAAACAACGTCCCAATCTGCATATCGGATAAGGACACGAAACATAAAAAAATAAATGAATTGTCTGTTAATTGGATTTCACGTCTGCTGGTGTCATTCAAGATTAAGAAAACAGCATTATTTATTTATTCATTCATTCATTATTTCCAGCGTCAGAACTCTTCTAATCCCTCTCTTGCTCTCTCAACATGTAGACAAAGAGGGTGTTTTGTTGTATAATGCAGACATTCGGTGCTTTTGGATGTCTCACTAGCTTTGGACATAAACATGTCTAGGCTTGTTCTCGCTACTCTGCCCACTTCTTCTTGCACTTTTGGTAGCACATTTCTAACATCCTGGGGAGCGTTGTTGTACCAGGGTGTTTGCATGTCTGCCTACCCCACTCTTCTGTGTGCGGGGGTCTTAAAAAGGTCATCGCTCAGGAGCTCTGAATGTCCTTGGCAAGTAGGATGTGTTTACTCTAACTGAAAAATAAGGCTGAAGAGCTGATGTCTGTGGTGTTAGGGGAACAGCGGACTGGTTTGGGGTTAGTAAGGATGGCGATGCCACTCAGAAGTGGCAGAGGAAAAGTCTGCGTCACTGCAGCCTGCGCTATGGAAAGCTGAAACCACAGGTGATCCGGGAGATGGATCTGCCCAGCCAGGATAACATCTCCCTGACCAGCACTGAAACGCCACCTCCTCTCTACGTTCCCGCCTCACAGCATGGGATGCAAAAGGTAACACACACACACACACACACACACGCGCACACACACACACACACACACACACACACATATTATGCATTGGTCAGCATCATTCTTTAAATGGTTTCTACATCCAAAAGACTCAAAGTAAACTGAACACATTTCTGGGTCTACAGATCGTGGACCCACTGGCGCGTGGAAGAGCCTTTCGGATGGTGGAGGAGGTGGATGGCTTCAGCGTGCCTCAGACTCCCATCACCCCCGGAGCTGCGTCGATTTGCTCTTTCACCAGCTCCCGCTCAGGTCTCAACCGGCTGCCTCGCCGACGTAAGAGGGAGTCTGTTGCAAAGATGAGCTTCAGGGCCGCAGCTGCACTGGTCAAGGTGAGTGTGCGAGATAAGATGCACCGAACGCATAAAATCTGTACAGTATTAAAATATGAGCATGTTATTATTACTATTTTGGGGTTTTATTGATGCATATGGGATGACCTTCTCTAATGGAAAGATTACAGCTACAAATGCTTGTCGGTATATGTCTCTCAGGGTCGTTCGTTACGGGAGAGCACGCTAAGACGAGCTCAGAGGCGAAGCTTCACTCCTGCTAGTTTCATGGAGGAAGATGTGGGTGACTTTGGTGATGAACTGGACACGTCCTTCTTTGCCAGAGTAAGGTTGACAAGCTGCAATGTTGCAGTGTTGCAAAAACCAATAACAAAAATCCAACAGAATGTGAGTTAATGTGCATCTTCTCACTTGTTTTTTTTTTCTTTCTTTTTTAAGGATATGCTAATGCAAGAAGAGTTGTCCACATATGCAGATGAAGTGTTTGAGTCACCATCTGAAGCAGCTATCAAAGAGGCGGAGCCCAGCAGCAAGAAGGACGAGACGGAGCTGACAGGCAGCGCCCTAGATAAGACGGAGCTGGAAAGAAGTCACCTCATGCTGTGAGTTGCTGTGGCTGCGGTGTTAAGCCCCTTTCAGCACATGTGCTGCTTTCCATTAATCTGGTGGCAACGAACGTGCCGGCGTCATGTGCGAATTACCCCCCTTGGTGCTTTTCCGTAACATTTTGTGACTGTATTTTAAATACATGGGATTTAGCAACAGGTGAGATCAGATTTACAGTACGTATCACGTTCACCATCCTGCAAGCTGCTGTCGTCTTTATGTGCATGTTTGCACAGCGCTGGCAGGTTCGTCTGGTTTCTGATCAGCAGTTCTGAGGAATCTGAGAGATGGTGGTGTTAAACAACTAATAACTCTGTCCAAACGTTTGTCCTCCAGAGTAAGATGCCAATCATTGTTTTTAATAACATCAACTGTTCAGCTTGTTTAAACATGCCAAAAAGTGATATTTTCACCCTGTGCTTGGCACGGCAGTTTGAGTTCTTACGCCTTTTTAGGACGGCACGATGTGAAAAACCAAGAACTTTTTGTTATGTACCTCTTGTCAGACAAATCGGATAAAGAGTCACCTGGTAAAGAACAAGAAGAAGGATGCTTTCATTTCATTTCTTGCTCAGCTGCTAATGTCCCCTCTGTTATTGCTGCCAGACCTCTGGAGAGAGGGTGGCGTAAAGCCAAAGAAGGAACTCCAGGACCACCAAAGGTGCCCTTGCGTCAGGAAGTTGTGAGTGTCAACGGACAGCGGCGTGGACAGCGCATCATTGTACCTGTCAAAAAGCTTTTCTACCGTGAGAAGAGGCCTTACGGGTTGGGCATGGTAGGAAAGCTCACAAACCGCACCTACCGCAAGCGCATTGACAGCTATGTCAAGAGGCAGATAGAAGATATGGATGACCACAGGTACTGCACATCTCCTCGCACGTCTCTAACAAGCTCTTATTCTTTCTGTCTGTGTGTGACACTGATTTATGAGTGCAGCTGTTTTTCAGTGCATGTCCTCTGTCTCTTATAGGCCTTTTTTTACGTACTGGATCACCTTTGTCCATTTACTCATCACCATTTTGGCTGTATGCATCTATGGTATTGCACCGGTGGGCTTCTCCCAGCATGAGACGGTTGATTCTGTGAGTCTTTGTTCAGATGTGATGAATATCTTTTGCAAATGCCGGCATCATTTTGTGATTCGTGTTTACATTCATTATCCTGTTTCTGGTGTGGATATCATCTTGATTTTTAGGTTTTAAGAAACAAAGGTGTGTATGAAAATGTCAAGTTTGTACAGCAGGAGAACTTTTGGATCGGGCCCAGTTCAGTAAGTGCTTTTGTTTTTGTTTTAACAAGAAAAGTTTGAACTGCTTGGATTTCATCCCTCTTATCTGTCATTTATCCGTCAATTTTTAGGAAGCCCTGATCCATTTGGGGGCCAAATATTCTCCATGCATGAGACAAGACAAGCAAGTGCATGATCTTATCAGGAAAAAGAGAGCTATCGAGCGCAACTCTGCCTGCTGTGTGCGAAACGATCGCTCTGGCTGTGTTCAAACCTCAGAGGAGGAATGCTCGGTCTGTAAACACACCTTTCTTCTTTTTTTCTTTTTTTTTTTTTTTCAACTCCTTGACTTTTCTAACTCAGTCATCAAGAGACACTGTGAGCAGTTCTGATCCTTCCTCTTGTGTCTCTGCAGAGTACTCTGGCCGTGTGGGTGAAGTGGCCGAGCCATCCCAGCGCTCCCCAGTTAAATGGTAAAGTCAGGCAGTACGGCTCCGTGTGCCATCAGGATCCCAGGTGAGAGAAGAGCCTGCGGTTGTGCCATTCAAAGCCGAAGCTATGAACTTACATTAGTAATCCATTTTTGTGTCCTCGTTGGTTCAATTTGTCCTCTTAAAGGATATGTCTGGAGCCTGCCTCGGTGTCGCCTCACGAATGGCCTGATGACATCACCAAATGGCCAGTGAGTACTTTTAAATCCTGCAGTCATAAAATTATTAAACAGCTCAGAAGTTTCCAGAATGTATGCTCCGATGTGTGGTTAAGAAAGCGTGTGACACAGCAATCCCCTAAACCTGGCTATCATCTGGATTAACACTTTTAATTCCAAATGTATTCCATGCCTGCTAGTTTATATTAGAGGAAAACTGGGATTTTGTAACACTCGGCGCTGTATTGTGATGTTTCAAACAATACTGATGTGTGTTTGCAGATGAAATGTTTGAAATCACCATCTGACGTCATGTTTGGAGTAAACTTAGTGGTTTGGCTGTTCTGTCTCCGCTCTGACTCTTAGATTTGTACCAGGTACAACACGGGTAACCACACCAACCTGCCTCACATAGACTGCACCATCACGGGCCGACCCTGCTGCATCGGAACCAAAGGGAGGTGAGGAGGGCTCAGCCGCTAACACAAACGCACAGATGGAGAAATCTGTTTTTTACCAACTGCTGCTTGCTTTTCTTCAAGGTGTGAAATCACGTCCCGGGAGTATTGTGACTTTATGAAGGGCTACTTTCACGAGGAGGCCACTCTTTGCTCCCAAGTAAGCAGCTCTGTCTGATGTCCATGTAGATGCTCAGATTTCCAGGTGGAGATGAGACAAAGTGCTCGAATAGAAACCAACGGGCGCCTTGTTTTGGTCCGTACATAAAGCTCTTGGCTCGGCAGAATACACTTAAAAGAAAAAGAAGTCATTAAAAAAGTGCACCTTCTTGTCCGCATTAACGTGAAAGTGCAGCAGGTGTTTTTTTGAGTGCGGTGTTCTGTTTCATCAGTTATTCATTTCATTATGGATAAACAAACACATGAAGAGATTTTTAAGCTCATCAAACATTTCTGTGTAGGAATTTAACAGGAGCGTGTTGGGTTTTTGTTCAGATTTTTTAAAAACTGTTTTTAAATAGTGTGTTTCATATATATTCCTTGCTGAATTAATTTAAGCACGATTGAAGGGTACAACTTGACACGCTGTGTGGTCTGTCTTTTCTCAGGTGCATTGCATGGATGATGTCTGTGGACTGTTGCCTTTCCTCAACCCCGAGATCCCAGATCAGTTTTATAGGCTCTGGCTCTCACTTTTCCTGCATGCTGGGTGAGTCTTTCAAAGTATTTTTGGCTTGTTCAGAGAGTAAAACATGGAAAAAAAAAAAAAAAACTAAAACAAGATGATATGATTAGAAATGCTTATTTCTTTTAGTTTGAGTCAGAAAGAAAATAAGAACTGTGTTTTGACAAAGTAGTAAAGAAGAAAATGATTAAAATATCAGAATTGGGGTCTAGTTTACTATAGGTAGCACGTAAAAGGAAATGAACAGTGGTAGAAAATTGTGGCCTTGTGAATGTATATATTAACTATTATGAGCAAGAGTAACAGAGAATAGTGTTTAGTCTTTATCACAAATGTGTTTGATGCATGCTGATCACTACAGCAGGTCATATAGTCTGTAAGACCGTCTGACCGGCGGGTTTACTTTGGGCCAGTTTGGATCCATCTGTGTGGAGAGCTGGCCTTACGGCTAAGAGGAGCAGCTCTTCATCTTCACGTCGTCTGAAATCTCTCCCTGTTAATTAAAGAAAGTGCCCTCACTGCGTGAACTCATTAAGCTTCGGTGAGATAGAGACTTGATTTTGTTGCTGTGCAAAGTTGTTCCTGCTCAGCGGTTGAGGGGTTTGCCTCTTCTGAACAGAGGGATTATCTCCTCGGCACGTGCAGCTTTGCACCCACATTTGCACGCTTGCCCGCACATGAACCTTCGTCTGTATGTCTGCCCTCCCAGGATCCTTCACTGCCTGGTGTCGGTGGCCTTCCAGATGACCATCTTGAGGGACTTGGAAAAACTGGCGGGCTGGCTGCGCATTTCAATCATTTACATCCTCAGCGGCATCACTGGCAACTTGGCTTCAGCCATCTTCCTGCCCTACAGAGCAGAGGTGATCACCTGTATAGCACCTGTGACATACCCACACTCCACAAAATATGACACGATTTTATAAATCTTATGCACTAGAGGTTTTGCTTTATCTACTTATGAGGTTTTCTGATCATTTCGTTGCAGTTTCTTAACCCTGCATACCTTTTTTTCTACCTTCGTCTCAGGTGGGCCCAGCGGGCTCTCAGTTTGGGATCCTGGCCTGCCTGTTTGTAGAGTTGTTTCAGAGCTGGCAGATCCTGGCCCAACCCTGGAGGGCCTTCACCAAGCTGCTGTGTGTGGTGCTCTTCCTCTTTGCCTTTGGGCTTTTGCCCTGGATTGACAATTTTGCCCACATCTGTGGCTTCATCTCTGGCTTCTTCCTGTCCTTCGCCTTCCTACCCTACATCAGTTTTGGCCGCATGGACCTGTACCGCAAACGCTGTCAGATCATCGTCTTCATGCTGGTGTTTGTCGGTCTCTTTTCAGGCCTGGTGGTGCTCTTTTATGTCTACCCAATCAAGTGTGAATGGTGCGAATTGCTCACTTGCATCCCCTTCACAGACAAATTCTGTGAGAAGTATGACCTCAACGCCCACCTCCACTGAAGTTCGAGCACAGCAGGAAGGCATCAGAGAAATAGATGTGGACTGGCAGGGGAGAGTTTTCCCCTTCTCTGTGAAATAAAACGATGTGGATGTGTTCTTTTAATCTGTCATTATGAATACCTTCCCCCCTCATCATAAGGACTTTCTTCCCTGTTCACAAGCGGTCGTATTTACTCCTCAGTGTCCAGTGAAACAAAGCTACGGCACTTCAGAAACTTATCAAAGCGCTCAGCCCTTTACATGAGAGGCAGAAGTTGGAGAAGCCTGCGCTGGTACAGAGGAAAGGACCATTTTCTACATTCACAATCCAGACAGTTTTTATTGTTATTCAGGCAACCTCATACAGAAGCAGGGACAAGAAATATCAATACCTTTGGTGCCTTGTTGTTAAATGTACCAACTACTGCCATATTTTTGTTACATTATGCTGAGCACTCGAATGTCTCCGTTTATTTGTTTATTGCTTCTCAAGAAGTGATCATTGTTTTGAACACGGTAGTGTTTTAGCTACCTGTCTACACACATGTAACTGAAAACAGTAAAAAAAAAAAAAAAAAAATCTGCAAAATAAAAAAGGTCTCCTACTCTTTTTATTTGCAAGAAACTGACTGCTGAACATTGTTTTTTTTTTAATTATTATTTTATTGAAATGAAATGATTCAGATTCTTGCATCTAACCTTCAACTCATGGCTGAGCAATGTGTAGCCCCTCAAACAACATATGCAACAGCAAGTAAGAGATTTACTGCTTCTTATGATTTGTTCCCTTTTTAAAAATGTATTTTAACTATTTCTTAACTCCAAATAGCATCTGCCTTGTCAGATGTTTTCTAATCAGGCTCTTCTTAAGGATGAGCTACTGAAATGATTGGGGGACAACAAAATTGAGGTCAAAGCTGATGTTCTACTGGTAATGCAGATGGTGCTATGTGTTTTCTGATAAGCCAGATTATAGACTGCAAAAAAAAAAAAAAAAAAAAAAGCAAGAGGTTCATTTTGTTCGTTGAAGAAGAGCAACCATTCTTAGTCTCCATTGTCCTCACACAGACCTTGCTCCTTGTTCACTGGGTTAACAGAGACACAAACATCAGCATGCTGAAACCCAGGTCAACGGAGCGTAGTGGCCCCTTCATCTGTCTGTATTTGATCTTTTCATGTCCTCTGTCGGAGATGAACAAGTGAAAGGAAGGTGGAGGAGACTAGCAGCCGCTGTTCCGCCTCGCATACGCCTGCCCCCCAAGCGTGTACTCCATCTCTTGGAAGTGCATGTTGGATATGCAGATTTCTGATGGCCCTTTCTCCTTGAAGCCGGCCTTGAGATAGAAGGGCACCAGAAAGTCCTCGCAGATCAGCAGAGCTCGACGGAGACCGGGCATGCAGCGGAGGTACTGCAGATAGCGCCACAAGAGGATGGAGCCCTTGCCCTGCTGTCGACAGTGACGATGCACGGACAACACATGGATGTGCACAGTGGGAGTGTCTGGGACATGCTGAGTCATGGCCTCCTGCAGGAGGGAGATTAGATGGAGCCATAAATGATATCAACACCTAATGAGACACAGAAATTTTCATTTGTGTGGAATTTCTCATGTTGGGTTTAATACCTGTGAGAGCCTTTCCTTGGCCCAGCCGGATCCGATGATGAAAGCCACCAGCTGTCCCTCTTCAAACCAACCCAGGGACAGCTCAGGACACTGACCCAGGAAATTAAGCACTTCATCCAGGGTAAGTGGACACTCTCCAGACACGGAGACAAAGGCTGGGAGGCATTTCAGGCAGCGTGTCAGTATCGGTCATTATCCAGAGATTATCCAAAAGATTAATTAAATATGTTCTAAGGGGGTCATTTAAAATCCAAACGCAGCATTTGAATATTTTAGATTTGACACAGCTATGCATTTCTTTATAACTAGATCAAAATCCACAGTAAGTTTATAAACCGATGTCTAATTTGTAAAAACCTTTACACTTTTTTTTTTTAAGGATATTCTAATTGTGAGCAAATTAGACTTACCTTCTCTCTCAATTTCCAAAACACTGATGGCATCCTGTGGCGTGAGGTTCCTGAACTCGCTGGCAGGAAGCGTGTGCCGTCTCTGTTGCAGAGGGCTGACCACTCTCACCGGCGTCTTCAGGAAGAAAGGCTTGAGGAAAGGCGAGCCGCTGATCTGCATTGTCATGATGCCTTGATATCACAGTGGACAGAAGGTCTCACACGACTCTTTTTCTATATAATAATGGCACTAAATGAAGTGAGAGCTAACTAAATTCCCCTGGTCTGTCTGTCTGTCTGTCCGTCTGTCCCCCAACTCCGTCTGTAGTTTAACTCACTTCAGTAGGTGAGATGCTGATCTTCACAGCTCTCCCGTTGTCTCCTCCTCCTCTTCTTTCTACCCGATCTCATAATGCAAAGTGGTTGTCTCAAAGCAGGTTATCTGCGCACGTGCCTCCAAGGCTCTAAATCCCATGACTTTAAATGACAGATATATTGTACTTTATATCTTTTTTTTTATGGGACAGTATTTTGTAATGTTGGATTCTTTGTTAAGCCAGGAACTCTGAGAGATTCATTCTGATTTTCCCAACTTTAAATGGAAAAAAAGTTTTAAAAAATCTGATGATTTATTGGTATTAGTCCTTAAATGGCACATTCATATTATATGAGCACATGACATATGTATTCCCTCTCAACTGTGTGGTTTTGAACAAGACAAAGTGTGACTGGATGGGATGATGCACATGCTTTTAGATATCAAGGGCATGTGGGCTAATGTATCTGTACAAAGTGTGTTGGGAGATTTGTGTGGATTGACTATTTATATAGACTAATTAACTGAAAGGGCACTTGCTTTTACTGGCCTGAGGTGAACCTGTTTACACGGACTTGTTTCACTGTGAACCCAACAGGGGGTCATTTCAAAGGCCTTGTGAATGCAATCTAAATAACATTCAGATATTGGAAAGATAATCCTAATTTGTCTTTAGTTTTTTGTTTTTTTTTAAGTCCACATGATGCATTTTCCTGTTTTGGTTAATTGGATGTGTGCGTATCAACCTTACAACAATAGTACTGTAGTTATTATTATTATTATTATTATTTGCTGTTGTTTACATTTTAACAAAGAAACCTAATGAAACCGATTTTAAATGTTGAATTGGTATTTTTCTCTGCAGCTGAACAGACTTCACAACTCAGAGAGGTCAGACCAAAGCAGGATTACCCCGTGTGTGTGTGTGTGTGTGTGTGTGTGTGTGTGTGTGTGTGTGTGTGTGTGTGTGTGTGTGTGTGTGTGTGTGTGTGTGTGTGTGTGTGTGTGTGTGTGTGTGTGTGAGTGTGTGTGAGTGTGTGTGTGTGTGTGTGTGTGTGTGTGAGAGAGATAGTCTTGAATGGGAAATCTCTTTTATAAGCCATCAACTATGTCAGCTAGATGGTTGGCCAAATATTGCACACAAGCGGTTATACTTGTGAGATCATGAGATGTGAAGGACAGGCGCGGGTGGCTGTTGTAAAGTGAAATTACTTTTTCTGATCTGGAGGTCTGTACCGCTGTGATTTGGGAGGGATTTTTTTTCTTTCTTTGTGTTGAGTAAATCCTCTTCTTCTTAAAATAGCCCATTACTATTTTTTTCCACACAGGAAAGGTAAACAAGTTTCAACACATGAAAACTCATTTTAAAATCCCACAATGCCTTTCTCTACCTCATAGGACAGAATCTAATTTCAGTCTTTGTGTATGCATAGATACTCACAGAGATTTTTTTTTCCTGTTATTTAATGTATCATGAAATGAAAAAGGAAGTATCTGTATGTCACGGTTATGACTTACCCTGATGCACATATTTAACTGCAAAGGGACGTAAAAGACGGTTTTGCGAGCTGCATGAGCATTAGGCAGAAACGTTTAGCGTGAACATGCGTCTGATTCTTCGATTCATTTACTGCTGCACAAAAATCAAAGAAAAACAATCTGATGATAAATCTCTGTATTCTGGACATCATTTATACTCATTATGCAGGGTTTTTTTTTAAATGTACATCACAAAGTTATCATTTTCTATCTGCATTTTTCTTTTTTTTACATTTTGCATGTTGTACCAGCTTCTTCCTGCAAAACGTTGCTCTACTTGTTCAGTCAGTTTGATCTAATTTTAGACAATCATGTCCCTCTGAAGTGTAAAAGATTTAAAAAAAAAAAAAAAAAAGGCTTGGTCTCTTAGAAAACAGGAGGCAGTTGAGGTAGTGAATTTTACTTTTTTTTATTGTTATACACATGCTGCTGTTTACACAAAGAGAGACAGAGAGCCACTACCCACCTACTGAGGAGTTATCCTGGATACCAGGTTAACAGTGGTCAGAACAGGAAGGCACAGTGTCGAGTTGAAATGGCACAGAAGAGTAGGGAATAGACAAAAATAACTGCTGTAACTAAAAGCACTGGTAGGTATAAGCCTCTATGAATCACATGCAAATACAAGCCCATGTATTGAAATGCAGACTTTGGATCTGTTGCATTGGATGAGTGCACATGGACTGTTAAACGTATAACTGATGTTTATCCATGACAAAGTAAATATAGACCTTTTTTTTTTTGCAACATTGCTGATAAGAATAAGATACATTTTCCAGTAGCACAATGTTTGCAATAGAATTCTTTGCATAAATCCTGTCTATGGGGCTGAAACTGTTGTATACTGTAGCATTTGTAAGAATACTAATGTCAATTGCAACAAGCAGGCAGCCACATTACTTCAAGGCACATCGATCTATATGCGTGGTGTTACACGTACGGGACAAAGGTCAGTAAAGCCGCTGCAGCCACAACCGTTACCCCTGTTGTGCAGCTATTTCATAAGCAAACACTGGCGTCGCCACAAAAAAAGAAGACTGTACAGACATCAGCCACATTAAGGACAAACACACTTGCTGTGCCAAACCAAATCCACATGTCAGTGGAGTATCTAAGCTTGTACTAGGCTTTATCTATCTTTGAATTAAGCTGTTAGGATGTGTATACTTAGCTCTTACTTATTATCAAAGTATTAAATAAACTGCATGTTAAAATGGATCTACTTTACCATATTTTTTTCTTCCTTTCTGAATATTATGCAAGTATATATATTTTGGAAGTAACTACACGTTTCTAGCAGATATCGTACACATATACCACATCATCTGAAATAATAAAAATACATGATGTTTAACACTGCAGACTACTTAAAATTATTTTATAACACAGTTTTGCTGAAAAGGAATGGATAATAAACGTTTTGTTGGAGTGCAAAATAACCACGTATGGACACCGTTGATAAATAAAAGACATGGTTTCAAAAGTCTGCTCGTAACCCAGATCAGCCTCACGGGGGGAAAAAACGGGTGTCAATGTCATAAATCTACTGAGCTTTACTAATGAACACAATATCTAAACACAAATGGTAATTATAAATCCTTTATATTTTAGTGTCAAGAAGTTAGAGTTCATTTAAGGTTAAGTGTGCTTAAAAAGCACCACCGTGACAGGTAGTGAGATTTCTCTGGAATCAACATCACAGGACCACAACTCCGGCCAAGACACACAACTGAACACCGAAAGAGAGTTAATGAAAATGTTGTCAAAGCTGATGAAACATCCTTCTTCAAACACCAGTCATAGAATAAGGTACCAAAGAAATCTGTGCAGCAGTTACGTTTCAATCTGCTTTAACGTTGGGGCATTGTTGGGATGAACATCCTTGTGAATGTTCTTTCAGGGCCGCTGCCTGCTCTCATCACACAAGCACTGGTCGGGCGATGGAGTATTTGGGACGTGGATGAGAATAATGATGGGACTGGTGACCTGGGTCTGACTCAGTGGTTGAGGTGTTCATCTTCCATATGAAGGCTCCCCGTGGGACACAGAAGAGGCTGGCTGGAGCAGTTTGTGCTCTGACTTTTCAGACTGTCTGTTGACTCTGATGATCCTGAAAACAAATGACATGGCAGAGTTCAAAGTTAAGTTTCCTGTCAAACCTTCAGAGCGAGGAGTAAAGCACAACAAACTACTTATTCTTCATCAGTTTGGCTTTGCAGACATATAAAGTTTGCTCCAAGTATTAATTCACTGCTGCAACCTTTTATTTTTATTTTCTCTAGAAGCAACAGACAGCAGTGGATCCCATCCAGAGGGGAAGGTAGAACCCAAAAAGAGGGAGAGCAGGCAGGAAAGCCTACATACCACAGTTATTCCTCCATGCCAATAGAGCAGGAATCAGGACCTAGAGCTGCAAAAAGTGAGGCAGCACAAAGAGAAAGGATGGCGTGGAAGAAAAGAGGAGCATTAGGAAACACACAGAGGCAAGAGCACACAGGTTAGATGCAAAGCACATGGAACCAAAGCCTGACAGTCTTCGATTAAAGACGAAAAAACTAAAATGGAAATTTAACCTGTAACAAAGTCAAAGGTAACCAAAATGCAGACAGCTTGGTCCGTTTAAGGAGCAGCAGTAACTAATGTAATCTGAGCTGTCAGGTGATATACACATTAACAATCAAACTCCCTTTCCTGTGTGAAAGATCTTGAGATCTTCTACGGAGAGGTGTTTGTTCTGCTCTTCTGACAGAGGATTTCTCACCAGGCAAGGACAGATCACCCGCTGGGTCACTCTCTGTTTTGGTCAAGCTGCAGTGTTCACTGCTGCAGTCCTGCAGGATCTCTCCTCCAGAATGCATCCTGTCCTCTGGATCACCCAGGACAGCAACAATGTCAAAACACATTACTTACCGACTGTTAACAGAGTGCCAATTGAATGAACTCACCGTCATCCGGGGAAAGAGATTCCACCACATCCTCAGTCGCTGTGCCCTGGAAGGAAAAAGAGGGGGAAAAAAAAGTGAAGAAGTTTAGTTTGAAACAGAGTCAAAGGTCAAATGTCAGGTAGTGAGGCGGGAGCGTACATCGGTTGGAGCGGGGCTGCTGGAGAGAAGCGTGGGAGGCTGTGCGTCAGACATCTCCGACAGTTTCTCCTCGTCCTCTTCCTGGATGGGAGAGGACGGAGATCTGAGGGTGCTGGAGGGGAAGATGAGACACAGCAGTTAAACATAAAAATACAGCAAGAACCTGAAATCCCGTCAATAACAGCAATGTAAATGATCAGACTAATTACATGACCACAACCTCGTCAAATCAACCCACTCAAGAGTTTTCTTATGATTCATCTTTCCGTTAAAGAATCTGTGTCACACACAGCAGAGCTGAAGCCGACAACTGGCCATGAAACTTCTCTTCAATTTCAGCACCTCAAACTAAATTTAACACTTTTTGAATGTTTTCCATATTGACTGCAATGACTGATATATAATTTATTAAGAAACAAACCCACTGTCACAAAGCAAAGTAGTGCTTTAAGAAGTGGAATAAAACTAATACTGTATCAGGTTCCTTTGTTTAAATATGGATACTTAATTAAATCAATCATTTCTTTAACCTCTTTCTATAAAATGCAACAGTAGGTTGGCATTTCTGTTGATGTAACTGTCAGTTCATTACCAAGTCATTAACAGTAATTCAGATAAATGTGAATGTGCTGCATTGTCGTCAATGCAAATATCGATTGAGACTTTTCCACTAAGCTGCACATCTCTACTTTGAGTCAGTTTCACTTCAAATGTTTTTTTCTCTCCCATCACACATAATTTAACCCAAGAATGCTCTAAATGCCTGGACTCCACTTACAACAGAGTTTTATTGTCATTTCAGTTGTTTTTGCCCCTCCAAAGACTCGATTTCTTGCCTACTGGCTGTAAAGCGCTGCAGGCAGACATATAAATTCTGTTATTAATGTTTGTGTTATTCATGTTTAAAAGTCTGTAGTTAATACTGAGTCGAGTGAAGACATTCCCATGTCTAATGGGAAGTGCATGCAAAACTTTATTTTCTTTTCAGCACCTCATACACTCAGTGAGCAAAAGCAATTCCACATCTTGAGCTCTTAAGAATGTTTTCACAGTCATGACATGAGGGTGTGAATTATCTTTTTTATAAATTAACAAATAATTTAAGGTGTCAGCGAAGTGATTGAGAGCAAAGTATTTATGGAGAAGAGTCTAATTACAACTTGTACACTCAGACTTTGAACTCATTTTAATTTCAAAATCTGATGAAATGGTTGCAATTTGGAGCCTTGCAGCTAAAGTTTATGACCCTCCTTTCTGCCCCAAACAAACGTGCATGTAAACGGAAACATGCCAAGATCACCTGTCAGGTGACTTGCTGACTTTGCCCTTTTGCAGACTTCCATCGCTTAAATGCTCCGGTGAGCTCAGCTGTCGACTTTCACCTCCCAGACCCCCGGAGAAATTTATGTCATCATACAGGGGAGCAGACGGGATGGCAGGAGACACTGACCGCAGACCATTCAGAGCCTCCAACAGCGAGATGGGTTCAAAACCAGGAGGAACCGAATCAGAGTTCTGCAAAGAGTTAAACACAAACTTTTACATCACAAATAAGATAAAATAATATCTGTGACCCCATTAGCAAGAAGTACAGCTGACATAAAGAGGTCTTAATGTGCAAGATGTGCATGAAACCTACCGAATGCTCGTCGTGGTCCATAGTCTGTGCCAGAACAGGACTGAAGGAAACGGGAGAAAGAGCTCCAGGCTTTTTCCTCACAGCTCTGATCTGCAGCAAGGCTCTAAAGGCTGATTAGGAGAAACCACGGTACAACTTAACATGGTAATAATATGAATTCACTGGGTAGCAATATTAACCTGTTCAATGTGAAACAATGCTTCTCTTCTTACGCAGCCTGCAGATGGGACAGTTGTTGGCCTGGTAACGCAGAGTGTCAGCACAGGAGTTGCAGAGACACAAATGTCTGCAGGGCAGGATGAGTGTATCTCGCAGGTCAGACAAACAAACAACACACTCATTGCTGTTGTCACTGTTCTCATCATCAGACGGCTGGAAAGAAAGAAAAAAATGAGTAAAACATAAGGCACACATATTAAACATGGCTCACCTTTCATGACTCAAGCATGAGAACCGTTTCCATGAATACCTTCGTTTCTTGGTTGTTTTTGTTCTCAATCCCATAGATCTCCTGTAAGAGGTAGCTCACACGGTCTACCTGGAAAAATTCAGAAAAGGCTGCGGTTATCTTGATGGATAAACTGAGCTGAGACGCTGTAGAAATGTCACTTGAACAATGATGAGTAATCTGCCTTCACCGTATTTAAAAAGCCTAATCAAGTGCATCAGTGTCTCACAGATGCTCAGCCCTCAACATCCAAAATGACTCACCGCTCTATGAATATGAATACGAAGACATTTTACAAAAAAACCTTCCATTCCTAACTTGGATAACTGGCTTGGTAACACATTTAAAGAACAGTACTGAAACAAGTGCATTTATACACCTACAATTTGCTTCTGCTTCAGTGGCTTGACGGAGAAACTGCCATCAACATGCTGGAGGTAAAAAGGAAAAACAAAAAAACAATTCAGCTCAAATAAATGCTTCATACACATTTCAGTTATTTACTTATTTTTAGCCACTATACTTACTCTTTCGAAGGCTGCCAAAAGTACATGAGCATGACCAAGACAATCTGGGAAAAAGAAAACAAAGAAAAACACATTTTAGCAACATTAAGACCATTTTTGTGAGATTTAACATAGTTCATATTAACAGCAGATGTGTCATCTTGGGTGTTTTGCAGCTCTGGTGACCTACCATCCCCTTCATCAACCACAGCCTGGATTACCATGGGAAACACTCCTCGATCTAGGTCAAAGTTCAGCTTCAAAGAAAATGACACATGCGTTAAATATGAGCCACTGATTGCACTCCTACGCCGCTTTAGTCATGTGTGATGTAGAAACTAACTCCAAACTTACATCTTCCTCTTTCCACTCGCTGAAATCTATTTTGAAAGATGGCATGGAGAACTGCTGGCTCACCCCTCGCTTGTAATGCACCGTTTCAGACACCATGGATGGATCCTTCGGCGTATACCTACACATACAAGAGTCCTGGTCTTAAAAACAAGTCCATTACTTCAGTGCAAAAATAAGAACTATTCTCCTCAAGCAAAATGAAAAAGGACTCTTTCAGTGCATACAGTATCAAAACGAGAGGCAAAGATGAAAAGAAATCAACATTCTGCAGCCCATCAAACAGTATAAAAATAAAGATGCCTGAGAATACAGAGCAGCAGAAGAAATGAATGACCTCAGGTTTCATCATAAAATGGAAACTTCAGTTAAGACTGTTATTACATCTCCAGTATCCATGGTGACGGCTTGTTCTAGAGTTTGGGCTCTAAGCTTGAATCTCACCACAGATAAAGATCTGTGGCACAATTCTTCACACTACAATGAAGTAGCTTTATGAAGTAGATTTAGAGAAAAATCAGATTCATTCAGACAGAAATGTAATGAATGGAGGACTGGTAGGGTTCTTGATATGTTTGTTTCCATGAAAAGAAATGGTTATGACATGAATTTCCTACACAGGCATCCCGTTAGAGAACTCTTCAAACGCCTGGCAGTAGAGGGTGATGGCTACGCGAGCATCGGCATCGAAGGTGAACTCCACGCTGTACTGAATCTTTGGTTTTCCACAGTCCTCCACCAACGTGTCAGAGTCATCCTTGTACCTAAAATTACAAGGGTTGCCAAACATGAACAAAAACTCTTTGTATTAACTGTTGTATTATACCAGTATCTCAACATCTGTACCTGACTAAACGCAGAGAGTCCTTCCTGATGTTAACAAGACTCCTCAAGGTTTTCACAGGCTCGTGAGGTGCAGGCGTCACATACGGAAACTAACGAAACAGCAGCAATGAAAGTCATTTTTAATTATAATAAACTGACATGGTTTAATAACACTATTATTGACACGATCTGTACAACTGCAGCACAGTAGTATCCTTGCTGTGGTAACTATGCAGTCGGATTTTACCTGCACCGGCCTATTTCCAAGAAAATTCAGGTCCATGTTTTCCCCAAAGAGGTATCCCTCTGGATGAGGTGTGTCAAATTTCTCTCCTCCCATGAAGAAATGGCTGGCAAAGTAATTCCCTGGAGAGGAGGAAAAGGTGAGTCATTAAGGCAGTACAAGCAAAATAAAGCAGGTAATGTGGTCACCGGAGAGGCAGGAATACAGCAGACTGAACAAAATACACAAAAATAGGTAACCGTCAAGATCAACATCACATTCAACGTGGGTCTATGAGTGAACTAGTTAATTTAAATCATTTTAAAGACTGTCCCTTGCAGGTTTTCTTCCCCATCAACTTTAAAATGACTGTGAAGAGACCGTGTCTGGTGCATAATGGCAGTTTTGTACAACTGCTGAGTTTAAACCAAAATTTAATATCGATCGCGCGTGTTTATATACAAACCCTACACTTGAATGATCATCTACACGCGATCTTTCTTAGGAAATACATTTCTCTCGGTCGACTGGAGCGATGCCCGCGTCCGGGCGTTTGTTTGTGAGTTTAGGAGATACGTGATATCAGCCGAAGACCATCGCCGGTTACGTACCAGACTTCGGGGGGAATCGATAGGCCGAGTTGGCCTGGATATCGATGTCCTCGACGCCAGCGATTCTGCGACTCAGGATGGAGCCCATCTTCCTCCGGAGGACCGCGGATATCAACAACAGCCAGTTAGCAGCTAACGGCGCGTCAGAAGCTCCGATTACCACTGACTCCGGCCTAGGCTACAACACCCACCAACGAAATACAATGTTACGTTAATTTGACATGTTGCGAGCTTTGGTTTTTTTTGTCGACTTGCTGCGAAGACAGACCCTAACTGAGGGGGAGAGCTGCTGCTGTTGTTGTTGTTGTTGCCAGAACTGTGCTGGCGCTAACCATAGGTGCTAACGTAGCAGTGGGCCTACCTGATTGGCTGTCTCCGAGCCCACGCAGATATTTAAATGCGTTTGTTGTGCTTTAAGAGATCGGCCGGTGGGGTGAGCGGAGCTTCGCCCGGAGGAAGGGGTCAGCGCAAGGGTATAAGGCGAAACAAATATTATATTAATAAATGTTCATTTTCATTCATAAAGAGTGCGGAGCACGTACTATATTATGTATATTGCAGAACTTTAAAATTCCCCCCATTTGGGACAATTTTGCATTGACCTGCTCCCTTAATTTAAGTATTCTCAGTTCAACACATTTTACAATTCATTTAAACATATTTTTGTATTTTGAACTAAATACGGCCGTTTTATTTAAAAATGCAAACACCGGAAATGTTTAAATGTTTGCATTAACGCCACCGTGACCAATTCAGATGTCGACGTTGCTCACCGTAACCACTAGATAGCAGTAGAACTTCGTGTTTTTTAAATTGTATGTTTATATCGATGAAATAATGTTCAGTTCCGTTTTACTTGATAGATAATTCAAAAACAATCTCGTTATTTGAATTACATGACATTATACTGAACACTGTTTATATTCCACTGACGTTACTTTAACAAATTAGATTCTACAGATGCAATATCCAATATGTGAAACGAGATAGCAGAGAATAAACACAATTCGAAATACCCCAAATACCCCATTATTGATTATTTCCCCCTGCATTCCGCTCTAATATGTTATTTTACTCTATCTTGCAGTTGTCCATAAAGCCCACTAGAGGGCATGTGTCCCACTCATTTTCACTGAACCATTGAGCTTGTTGGGACATTTCGCATGGAAATCTTCTAGGGATGACTTATCCCCAGCTTGGTAGACAAACCTTTATCAATAAAGGTAAATCATTACTTTTAAACCTAATCTACAATCAACAGCATTATTATTTGAACACTGGCAACAATAACAAAATAACAAATGCGCCTGTGTCTGTGATCAATTAGTCTATGGCTAACACACACACACACACACACACACACACACACACACACACACACACACACACACACACACACACACACACACACACACACACACACACACACACACACACTGAGAAAACAATTGTTTCAGTAACGGAATTAACTGTTTTAATATATCGTTTTTTCCCGTAAGTAGTTTCAAAATAAAACAAAAATCATATTTGTATCAGTATTCTATATACCTTTATCGTACTCCAAAATAAAGTCGCAGAAATAACGTGAAATACGGAACATTGTCAGTACATCCATATATGACATAAATTCTTTGCTATATGAGATGTCAGAGGTACGTTCAGTTCATCTTGTTGTGGTAAATCAGCAACTTTTGATAAATCCGTTCTGATGCCGACTTGACTTGTATGACCTGTACATACATATTTCATGGTTTGAATATTTATTGCGGCTTAGCGCGGGCAGCAAAAATCAAAGCCCGACTGTACCTGATGATTGGATGACGTCAGCGTGAAAGTGTTCGAGCGGATGCTGATTCTGCTCAGATAAGTTGGAGCAGCGACGGTCAACAACTTCAGCAGCTCTGCGGGGTTGGGACGTTTCTGCCGAGGCAGGTAACTCGTCTGACGGCATTTTGAAAGCTGTTTTTTTTTGTCGTTTTTAAAAGCCTCGCGTCCTCGTTTTCAGGCTCCGTTTCTCTGCGTAAAGAATGACGACGCTTGTTAGCTCGCCAGCTAGCGGCTGCGCTAACGGCAGCTAGTTTCTGTTTTCTTTTGGACACGAACACATTTACACGTTTGGCCTCCAGTTGCCTCGACGGCCGAGCGCACACGACTCTGTCCGTCGCCTCTCGTTCATATAAACAAAGTAGGACGGAGCGGGAGACAGAATTGATAATGAATCCACGCACGTCGCGTTTACGCATCTGTCCTCCGTTAGCTAGCAACCGCGACAGTTATTACAATATTTGAATCACTTGTTTTTGGAGAAAACGTATGAAGGAATCAGCTGCAACTTCTTCTGGCATCGTTTGCGTAACTAAGGTATTCGTGGTTGGTTGTGCAAGTGGCTTTCAGCAGGATTATCTGCCACGGGATTAAAATAAATAACGCTGGCTAGTTGTTGAGCTGTGAAATGTAGCAGATCACACACTCGCATATATATTATTTTTCACTGTTTTTAGTTTTTATTTACCCGATTTACAGTCCAGCTCATCGACTGCAATCTCAAAAGTCACGGTGTTAGTGTTAGTAGTTAATGTTACATTGATATTCTTGCCTCATCCTCATAACAATGCATATATGTCAATATTACAGCATGTGGATGTTTGCCACGCCCCCAAGGACCTGGAATAAATTGGGTGAAATTGAATAAATGATTTAAGTAACATTACGATCGGTCTGTTTTCCTCTTGAGTAGCACGTAATTTGATGGAGGAAAAGGCTTTTGTGTGTATGTTTGGTGGCTGTCTTGTACAGGTGTTGTGTTCATTGTTTATATAGAGTACAATGCACACAGTTAACATTTACTACTGCTACTTGCAGTTATGCGGACTTTTGCAAAGAAACTTTCGGAAAAACCAAAAAACAGTAACAGAAGCTCACAGATGAGTTTTCCAGCTTTTAATTGCGTAAACACACTTTTAAGAGACAGGGTAATGTCAAAACACTTGGTCTGGTTGTACAATTAAAAGTTGCAGATGTAATCTGTGTGCTTCAGCTTTCTATTATTTTGTTGAAATTAATTGTCTTTTATTCAACAAACATATGATTGATTCAGCTATAGTTGCTGAAATATGTTCTGATTATTAGATCAACTTCCAGAGACGTTTGTTGAGCTGCCTTGGCAGAGATGAATCAGTTCTTCTTGTTTATACTTGTGTTCTGGGATAGGACAGAGAACAATTCACTTAAAAAGTGTTTCTTCTAAACGTTACTGATGATTTTTGTGTTCTTGCTCAGTTTATGTGATTGCCTTGTCTTTTTTTGTTTCCTACCTTTTGCCTGCAGCATCTTGACTGATGACCAGATATCTCTAAATTCAAGGTAACGGCTTTTAAACTGCAGTTTAATAGTCTTTTGTACCAAAGGAAGGTATCTATTGAAATTATGATGATAAGAGTTGGGTCAGTTCTCTTATTATTTTCTAAGAAACAGGACTTCTGTTATTCCTTTAGTTATTTGTTTTTGCAGAGGAACTACTGGACCATAATTTATGAATGGAAATTATATACTACCCTCACATTATTCCTTGTGTCTGCAATAGTTTAAAATAATGCCGGAATATATATATATATATTTTGATGATGAGGACACAACATAAAGAATAAAAACCATAATCTATTGCAAAATAGAAGAAAAAAAATAACATTTGTACAGATGGATGTCAGCAATGACATTGAATTCTTAATGATCTGTTATCATGTTTTTAAGAGTCTGTATTTAACAGCAGAGTTATAGACCTCAAATTGTATTTCTTTTTCTCCCTTAGAAAGAAAAAAACACACACAGTGATTGCTGCTAACTTGTCCAACCCATTCACCAGCCCAGACCTCCGGCCAGTATGTCGAGTGATCCTCCCCCTCCATACCCAGGGGGTCCCAGTGCCCCCCTCATTGAGGAGAAGAATGGACAACCTGGTAAACAAGCCATACAGGCAGGATGGTGGTGAATGTTAAAAGTATTCACAGTAAAAGTTCTGCCTATAATTGATTTTTAGTGAGAGATCATTTTGATAGAAACCACATTTATATGTACTCACTTTAAATTTCTTACATGTTTAACAATAGTATACTTTGTTCATTTTATATCTGAACTGTCAATATTTTCTGCCATGCTCTGGTTTGGAATTTACCTTCATCTCTTTTTGCTGCGAGTATCACATTTAATGTGATTCTCGCTTCTAACAAAAGTCAAGTTAATGGACAGAAGTCCTACACATGAGACTCAGTGAAACTGATCTCAGAGAGCTGCTGGGGTGACTTGAATGTCACACTTACTGCTGTCGTAAGGTAGCTTAAATGACAGCCACCATAACAAGTAACTGTTAAAATACTCAGCAACTTGAATGCATGAATTACAAGTGTGTGTGTGTGTGTGTGTGTGTGTGTGTGTGTGTGTGTGTGTGTGTGTGTGTGTGTGTGTGTGTGTGTGTGTGTGTGTGTGTGTGTGTGTGTGTGTGTGTGTGTGTGTGTGTGTGTGTGTAAATTCAAATTGATAACAAATGTTTAGTGCTGGGACAGAGCTGTATTTACTGTTACCTTTTTAATTATATTTCTTTCAGAAACTGTAAGAACTGGTCCTCCACAGGGACATCCACTTCCTCCAGACTATGGTCCTCCACCCTATGAAGGTCCACACCCAGGTTTTCTACCCCCACATGTCCCTGGAGAAGGCCCCATGCCTATGCCCATACCTATGCAAATGCCCCCACCAACACAAGGTGCTACAGTCTGTCTGCAGATACCATTAGACACATAGAGCGTCACACTGTCACCAGATGACATTAGTTTCTATAAACTTTCAGCTGCTTTAAATAACCTTGCCTTATAATTCAACAGTGACAGACTAACAACCATATTACTTTTATTTAAAGCTTTCAAGGTTTGAACATTTCCTTTTCGGTGAACAGTTCAGATATGCAGGTTACAGTTATGTCCCAGTACCAGCTCCAGGTGTATTTCCACCACAGGCCTCAGGAGGAGGAATTTTCCTCCCCAAAAATGGATCTGGTAGGGAGGTAGTACTTTAAAGTATTTTTAGAGTGCGTTCTGCACTGCTTAACATCTCTGGTCGATTTGTTCCCAACATTTCTGTGGTGGTCAAACAGCATCCAAAATTATTGATGAAAGACGAGTCTTGATTTCAACAAGAAAGCAGTGGTTCTGAAATTTATTTATTTTTAATTATTATTTCACAGCATTTGTGTCCTGAGGCATAGAGTATAACAACAGATCCACATAAGATAGATAACCGTAAGTGTTTCTGATTCTGCATCAGTACAAATAAAGCAAATCCGCCGGTTTGACAGTTTTATACGCTGCTTTGGGACCAGTGCAGGGAAGTAAAGGGTTGAGTGTCACAATTCACTTCACAGTGAAACTAAGTGTTTATCAGGCTGATATGCTGTGAAGGAATTGTGATGGGGTGAAATTGGCACCTTCACCATGTCACTGAAGCATTCCTGTCTGCGGTAAAATATTTTAACAACAAGGGCAAACATGTTACTGGCAAATAATTTGTGCATAAAGAAAGGTGCCACTGTCACTAGCGCTATATTGCTTCTCAGTTTATTTGCTTTCTGAATATTTTTGTCTTTGCAATGGCAGACCGATTTGTACTGTTTGGTTTATAATTAGGTTCCTGAATTCATTCCTCACAGGTGGCCCCTACGCAGTGCCGCCCGGTCACTTTCCTCACCCAATGCCAGGGCAGATGGGTCCTGGTCCAGGTCAGTGGACACACATGGCAGGACACACAACAACTGTCCTGGCTCCACCAGGTACAGCCACCACTGTGACGGTACTGCAAGGAGAAATTTTCCAGACGTCACCAGTGCAGACCGTGTGTCCGCACTGCCAGCAAGCAATCGTTACCCGAATCTCCCATGATGTCGGTCTCATGAACACTCTCTTCTGCCTCTTCTGCTTCTTTGTAGGGTAAGTACATCACAGATTGGATGTTTCTGTTCAGAGTCACTTTGAGGCTTTGGGAACTAAATCTTTTACTCAACTGAAATGAACAATGGTCTCTTTCAATATGTTAAAAAAAATTACCATTCAGGCTTATTTATACAACATTGATGCTTCATCAATCTGTCAAAGCAGCATCATTCAGATGTTTGTCTTGCTGATGGTGGATGGAAGTGTTAGGATGAATAATCACAGGGTAGAAGATCAAGGACAGCTTAAAATGATTTCTCTGATTAAAAGATAATACACCAACATAGATGTGTTTGCAGTTCACACTTTGCTGTGTTGAAAAAGAGGCAAATCTGAATTGGTCCAGCTTTTTAAGATTGATATGGCAATTTTTTAAAACTGTTTTTATTTTCTTTTTACTGAAAAATTCTCATTCAGGTATGATAATGTGCTCAGTTGCTGTTAGATTAATAGAAAAGTGAATGTATAAAAAGGGGACGGTCAGGAAATGGAGCCGTTGTTCATATATTTTAACTGTAAAGTCACACTACCGCGCTGCTGTCAGCAGATGTGGGTCACATAAATATGAGATGCTGCTTTACTCATCCCTACACCTAGTGTAACTGTCGCGCGAGCCTTTGTTTAAGAATCCTTTTTTGTTTTTTAATGTGAATGAATCAAACAGTTAGCAGAGTCCCATATAAACAAATGAACATTACTGCTTCTATCAAACAAACCTTGTTGTTTTTGCATCTGCCACAGAATCAAAATAGATATAGATGCCACTTCATTGTTCCCCCTACCAATAATTTGCAGCATTTTCAGATAATGTTTCATCAACTAGGTAATTTAAAAAACAAATCTGCTCCCCTGGCACCACCTTCAGTTCACAATCTGTTTACAAGTGTCCACCGCTCCTGTCGCTCCTCCAATCAGAGCCAGGGCACATGTTTGCCACTCCCTGCCACGCAACGCAGCAGCTTTCTTTTGATGCAATGATGGGATGAACGGTGAAAAACAACAAAAAAGCCTGTCATAGAATTTTGCATCTTTCAGTATCACTTGTATTTAAATAGTTTTTTATCTTTTTGTATTAATTGAGATTCACTTAAGTTACTGTCATAAGTCAAGTGTTTCTTGCACCACCGCTTCATTTGAAAACATTCGATTCTCTGCTTAAGAGACATGTGTTTATATCATTTTTGCACATTGCTTTTACTATAATTTCTGCTTGGAGGATTGCATGTCTCACATAGTTAATAGGTAGCCAAAGACGTTTCAGCCATGCAGGCGGCAAATAAAGTCTGTACACAGGAAGTCCTGTTTACGTCCTCTGACATTATCATTATCCAAACCACACAGTTCCACAGTTTGTCACCTTTTTTGGTTCTTTTTTTTAAGATCTAAGGAACTTTAATTACTTTAGCCTTTACCAGTCTATAGCTTATTTGATAACACAATATTAAGAATTGTTAAAAATAAAAAAGTTCCAAGCAGTAAGGTTGTCTCTAGCAGTTTTATCAACAAGACCCCACATGTTCCTGAGCATTGAATATGCAAACGAATGCACATCTCAAATGACTCCAAAATCCTACATATTCTGCTGTTTGTTCTTCTTTCACAGTTGTGATCTCGGCTGCTGCTTGATTCCCTGTCTGATTGATGACCTTAAGGATGTGACACACACTTGCCCTAACTGTAAGGGCTACATTTACACATACAAGCGTATCTGCTAACCACCGACAGCTGTATGCCAGAGCCATGTACATGCACACACAGATTAACTCACCGCTCCCCCTGCAGATAGTGACACCCCCCCATTTTTGCATAGTGTTGTGTAGCCTTCTTCTATTGTATGTGCAGTTTTCTCATTAGCTCACAGGATATTTACTGTATATACATTTCCGCATATTCTGTAATGTATAAAAACAAATTTAAAATGTACAAATCTCTGATGGAACTGCAGAGGATGAAGGACAATAAAAAAGTGACACACATTGGCTGTAGGCACACTGAAGTGTGTACCTGCCACCATTCTTGTGACCGTTATGCATGTGAATTAGTACGAAAATAAACAAAAAACTGATAGCCTCTTTAGAGAAAACTGTGAACATTGTCACTTTATCCAAATTTGCCTGTGAATTTTCCCCAGAAGTTCATATATAAGTATTGTTTGTTTTATAAATTTCATTTGAGATGTTATTTTAACAACTGTGAATATTTTGTCTGTGTCTAATCATCTTGCTTTAACAGATGTAGCTTTTTTTTTTTTTTCCCCTCTCCTTTTTTCATTATCACTTGTGGAACGTGAGGAAAATCACCCGCTTAAACCGATTTTATGTTACTTTTACTTTTTCTGGTCTCCAGTCAGTATTTTCACGGCTGTGTTCTTAAATCACCCCTACTTACTTTATTCTGTGCTCTCCATGTTCATCACGAAGGGCAGTGAAGAACTATGGACGGAGTTTATCAGCAGATGCATCATTATTGCCGCACAGATAGCGACTGTTTTGTGCTACGTTTCATAAAGTATTGTGGGATACATTAAATGTACTTTATGGGGTATAATAAGTCTCAGTAAATATTTGAACTGCATTACAATATAGAAAACAGTTGGGGGTGGGGGGTTAAACAGCCATATGTTAATCACGTTATGTTTAGCTGTTACTCATCCTTGTATGTTTAATTTACTTAATTTTGATCATAACATTTGCACTTTAAGTTAAAATCAACTTTTGTTCCTTTTGTATCTTTAAGGAGTTAACCCTGGTCTAATAATTTGAGAAAAATACAGTTCATGTTATAAATAAAACCAATGCATAATTAGGCTTCTACTTGTGTTTTTTGTTACCTGAGTAACAACAAACTCAGGTTACCTGATTGACTTGTTTCCTGGCTGAATCAGTCGTTCGTTGCTGGTTGATGCACTGCTCAAAAGTAGATATTTTCACTGGAGGTAGTAAGGGATTTTTCTTTCTTTTTTTGGCAGCAGAACCATCATCTCACCTTCTCTACACTTGCCATCCTTTTAAGAATACTTGCATCGCTCAAATGCATGTTGTTAGATGACAAATAGAGACGTCTTTTGATAACATTGAGCTGTCTGATAAGAGCAAGCTTCAAATAAGTTATTAAATTAAGACTTGCAAAACAAGACGAGTTCTCTTGGATATACTAACATCAAACAGATTGTTAAACCACAGCATGTCCATCAGTCATGCTTACAAAGTAGACTACACATCAAAAGAGTCATTTTCACTGGGTTGCTCCCTGATATGTGAATTTGAATATATTTTCATTTTTTTTCCTGGAGGCTGACTGAACTGGGCAAGTAAAAACCTGTCGAACTGATGGATTGCATTGTAACGATGGTGTTGTTGTGGATACTGCTGGTTTGCATTGCTCTAAATGTCTGTGGTAATGTAAGGCAATGCATCTGACTTGTTACAGGCACTATTTTATCAATAAAAACTATGAAGGAATCTCATTTCATTGTTTAATGTCTGGAAAATGAATACAATTGAAAGGCACAAAATAGCCTGAAGACTAAGCAAAAACCGGAAACCAAAGTCATTCAATAGAAGCTGAGAGTATCAATCTCTCCACCGATGTCCACACTGGGCGTTGCAGCATTTGTAGAAAGTCGTCATGGGTTCATCCGCTGATCTGGTTTGAATCTGCATGAAATACGCTCGAGGATGCTCACACTTGGGACATTTTTCTGTAAAGAAATACAAAACCAAACTCTAAATGTGGACTTCAGGACATTTTGTAGTTTACAAAACACAATTCAAAGATGAAGTATATCCAACCTCAATATCTGATGTAACTAAACATAAGTACTTCATGAGTTAAAGAGAAGTTGCTGACTTTTTTTTTTCTTCGTCTAGAAAGCCATCAAATACTTTAATAACAGATAAAAGTTGGATACATAAAAGACCACAAACCTTATAAACAGCCGTAATTCATGACTGATAATGGAATTATGCAGAAATACTACAAATCCTTGCATTTCACTCAAGCCACTGAACAAGTGCATATATTTGATCCTCATTTTTCATTGAGAAAAATTAGCAAAATATATTTGGAGTCTTTTGAGAAAGCTTAAATTAATAGGAAAATCATGCATGCGAGTCTAAAGACGAGCATTTACTTCTGCGTGGTCGAGCAGCGTTTAAAGCATAAACAGTATTCTGGCCAAACGTCACCACAATACAAGCTGTTTAGTCAAACTAAGTCAAAGTACCATGGTGATTGCTTTTAAAAAATACTTTTTTAAAACGACTTTACAACACATCTGGGTGCAGTTTAGTTTTTTATGTCTAAAGTCTATGAATGAAACGTAACACGGTGAATGAGTCCAACGCCACGTTACCTGGAGTTGAATCCACGTTTTCCCACGCCGCGGCTCCACCAAGCACATCATCCACCTCCTTCAACTTAGGGTACTTTCGGTTATTTACCTGCACGAGGAAAGGAGGAAAGATTTAGACGTAAATCCACCGAACCGCCAGGGAAACCAGATCAGGTAACTCGCGCGTCAGACTTGTTTACATTCACACGAATCTCACCTTTCTCGTGATGTTATGCACATAGGGACAGGTGTTACACGCGAACCTCATGCACTTCTGCCCTTCTTCGACAATTAAAACATTCCCACAAGTCGGACAGAACAGTAGCATGTTACCAGGTGACTTCTTTAAAGTATTATTTTAAAAGAGGTCGAAAGAAACGTAAACGGAGTGGAGCAGCGGAAACCGGTGTTTCGATTTGTACATGTCGGCGGGAAACAACGAACGAAGCGATTCCGGTTAAAACAACGTGCTTTCAGCAAAAAAAGAGAAACGAGAAATATTCACATAATTTATGTCAATTTATAACGAGTTGGTTCAATATTTCATTCAACAAATCATATGTTTAGTTTTACGTTCTCGGCAGGAACTTATGTAACGAGCAACATTAGTCCTCCGGTACACGAATTATGATGCACAGTAATTTTAGATTCTTGTTTGATTTAATTTTACGTTATTTTACAGTTTGTTTGTTTTTTAGATGCACTGGCTTCTGTGCTGCAGTAATTAACCGCCTCAAGTATTGGCAAACCCCTTCCCTATCGTTTGAACGCCGTTCAGCGGACTGCAGGTGATGGAGGAAGAGCAGCGTGTAGCTGGAGGTGAAGCAGGCCGGCGGGGCGAGGACCCGAGACGGGAGTGGGAGAAACGGGAGCCCCAGACCGAGCCCGCAGACCCAGAGACCCGGGAGGAGGAGAGACGGGAGCCCCAGACCGAGCCCGCAGACCCAGAGACCCGGGAGGAGCCCGCAGACCCAGAGATCCAGGAGGAGGACGAGGAGTCTCTTCCACATTCAGAAATCCTGGATATATTCGAGGAAGGACTTGCTCGCCTTGTGCAGGACCCTTTACTCTGCGATCTGCCAATTCAGGTGACCTGTTGCATTTAAGAGAGCAGCAACACTTTGTTTGAGCGTACTGCTTATATGGGAAGAAAAATAATAATATCCTCTGTATTTGAAAGGATTTCAAACACTTCACCGTGACACTTTACTTGGGGGCTTCTTTTTTTATGCACAAACTAAAAAACAAAATCAAAACAATATAAAATAATTTAAAATTATTATAACACTAGCTCTCAATGAAAGCATGCGTTTGCTGTGCGGGAGCCTTCAGATTGTGTTAACACAATGCCAAGAGGGAAAGACATAAGAAATGTCTTAGGGAAGCATTTGTTGCCACACATCACTTTGGGACGGAACAGACCAAAACGATTGTGATTTGTTGTTTTGCAGCCTCAGGAACTGGCTTCCCTGCAGCCATTGACGTGATGGTGAACTTTGCTTTATACCTGAGTATTCTTGAGTCAAATGTGAGGCAGTTTGTCCGACAAGTTGGACATTGGTTGAAATTGAGTCATGCAGTGATTTGAAGTGCACCAGCAAGTCTACACCAGTTGAGTGAACTAAGGTGTTTGAATGGCCTGTAAAAGTCTTGCACTCAATCCAATTGAACTCCTCAAGAGAGCTGTGCATGAATAAATGCCCAAAACTTGAATAATCTGAAACAACGCAAAGAAGAATAAATCAAACTTGGCCCACAATGATGGGAGACTGTGTGAGCACTTAATTACAAACCTGTAAAAAAGTTGCGTTTTGTTGTTTGTCGGCGGTTGTATTGACCTTACACTAAGACCCACTGCAATTAGATATTTATATTATGTTTTTCTACAAAACACATAGATTTAAAAGATAAGATACTAACTTTGATGTATAACTGGGGGTCTGAAAATATGCAATTCTGTCAGCTGAGTCTGCTTAGATTTTCAGGGTTCAGTGACATCGCATACCCAGATCGTAGTAACATTATCCACCTGGTGCTTGGTGTACTTTGAAAGTAGGCTGCACAAAACTTTAACATCGAGTTGAGTTTGACCCCGCCCTCTGAAACCAGCCGCTATGGACAGAGCAGTTGAGCTTCAAAAGGAAGCTTTCAAATAAAGGTCTCTTTTAAGCTCAAAACACCACAATAAAGCAGGAGTTATGAGATTTAGCTGTCATATTATATTTTGTAAGAATACCATATGAAATACTATATGTGGACATTTAGTAGTTGTAGAAATGTACTCGGTGGACTTTAAGCACCAGTTAAGTTTGAACACAACTGTCAAATCAACGTGAGAGGTCGGTTGGAGTGTTTGTTCTTTTGATTGACACCAGTCAATCACCTTTCGAAAGCAGGTTTACTCTCCAACATCGCTTAATAGGAACGGTTTTAAAAGTGTCAATCATTTCTTCTCTTCTGCTCTGAAAAGTCCGGTTCTTCTTCTCTGAATCTGGATCTTCGTTTCTTCAGGTGACTCTGGAAGAGGTGAACTCTCAGATTGCGTTGGAGTATGGCCAGGCGATGACCGTGAAGGTGGTGAAAGCAGATGGTGAAACCATGCGTAAGTACAGAGGTTTTCGGGTTAACTACAGTACATCTGCTTGTCTTTATGGGATTCTTTTCAAATGTACTTTATTTTCTACACCATGAAAAAAGCCATAGTTGTGGTGCAAAACGCTACGGTTCTCGATCTGAAGAAGGCCATTTGCAGATTCATGGAGCTTAAACAGCAGCGGGAAGGCGGAGTGAAACATGTCAGCTGGTAAGAGAATTCCCAAACACATCAACATGAAAGCAGCGTCAGCATTACTAGAGTGTTGTTTCCCTTTGTTGCTTCTCAGGAGATACGTTTGGAGAACTTATTTTCTGGTATTCCAGGGCGAGAAGCTGGAAGATGACACAATGAGGCTTAAAGAGTGAGTTTATACAATGAGCACATGATGTAACCGTTTTAACATCTCCGCTGATTTTTCTGCTTCTCTTTTGATGTTTATATGTTTTCAGTTATGGAATCAGGAACAGAGATGAAGTGACATTCATGAAGAGACTCAGAAAAAAGTGACACAGCCAACAAGAAAAACACCATTTCCTGGCAGTCTCGAACTGCTACTTGTTGTAGACATCTTTATTATAATTTTCTCTGGAACTAGTGGTTTTTCTGAAGTGTTTTGCCTCTTAAAGTGGCTACATGTAAATAAAATAAAGACTTTTTTTGTGTGTAAAGGTCCACAAATAATAAAAGTATCATAATTTTGTATTTCATATCCTCGTCTCTGTATTTTATGACGGCCTCTGTGACGCCGGGAGTGTTTTGTTGCATTTTTCCAGAGAAGGAAGTTGTGAGAGATGATTTGAATATTTAATATTATAAAACAAGCGAACACTGTTCAGCCTGTGTGGATGTTGTCTGGAAGATGCGGAGCAGTGGAAGCTGAGCCAGTTCAGGATGCACACATTTTTCTGTAGCATATAGTTTTGTTGCAGGTTTATTCTGAAGTTATCCTCTGAGGTTGAGGTGCTGTGTAATATTCTGTAATTCAGCAGTCTACTCATGATGAAACTTAAAGACATTTATAAATAGATTTTTTATGTTTTGTTTTTTTTGAAGAAACCTGGTTTTCAGTTGTGCTTATTTCTACACAACAAACCTGAAGTGAGTAAAAAGTTTTCCTCTTTCATTCTTCTGCTAGTTCGTTCAGCATAAATTTGTTTTTATTGCTCATGGTGGAGACAACACGGCAGGTAACATGACGGGACTTGTTTTTTTTGTGGTCTGCTGATGTCTTTTAAATCCTGAAAAGTTGTTGCTGCATAATGTTTTGCAGAATTAACAGCAAGAAACATGTATATTTCTAAGGAATTTGTAACAAACACTCCGGTCTGAGCATTTCCCACCGAAAAACAGAAACACAAGTCTGTATCATTTTAGTGTTTAAAAAACAAAGCAGTGTAACTTTTATATTTCTAATATTTAAATCATGAAACATGACAAACATTAGCTGCTCGGTCAAATGTCACGATCCCACCTGGTTTCTGGAGCAGAAAAATGTCAATACAATGTCAATAAATCCGTTAAAATTAGTCCAAATCGTAAACACTTTTTTAAAGGTTTCAAATTCTTTTCATTGCATTCTGTAGTATTATTTATCCACTGAAGCGTTGGTACTTTAGTTGTGTTTGTATACATGTTATAAACGCCTGGGAAGTACATGCAGTAGATCAGGAATATATAAAGAAAGACGATCAACGCCTTTGCTTCACGTATCGTTTTTCTGTTCTTTAGTTGCCATCATGACTTCTTCAAACAGCGAGCTGAAGAAAATATCAGCAGAGTTGAAAAATCTTTCTCTTAAACGGCAGCAGCTTCAGGATCGGAGGAAAATTCTGTACATTTTTCAAGAGTTGAGGAGTCGTGTGGAGTTTGGACAAACAGGTGACATGAAAAAAGAGATTGCTAAAGATTAATGCGATTAATTGAAGTGCGCTTGTCTTCGCAGTCTGACCTCTGTGTGTACTCTGTACTCTCATTACTTCTAGAGGAAGTGGCCGCCACTCAACAAGAAGTTGACATCATCAACGTCAGACTGAAAGAACTCAATGACAAGACAGCTGAACTGCAAATAAACTATGACAGCATTTTAAATGCTAAGAAAAGAAACAGTGTGAAAGGTAAGAAACAATTATTTTTAAGGTTTGATGCTGATTATTCCATCATTTTGTCCCCCTCTTGTAATATTTGTCTTTCTTTTGTAGATATTTCTGTCTCTTCCAGTCAGGAGGTGCAGCCGGCTGTTTCCAGTCAACGCATGGATATTTTCTACGTTGAGGCTCCACCAACCAACCCGGGTGAGCCTATAATTGTCATGATCAATTGTCATAAAATAACAAGATATATGATCATTATTATTTACTCTTCACAAAACCACATTTATGGCATCTAATGTGAGCAGGATGCAAATATTTTATTTATTTGTATATGACATCACGCTGTATTCAAATGAAACATTTTATAGGCTAAAATGTAGTTTGAATTTGTTTCAGTAAAGAATTGAACAATAATAATAGTTTATTTTGAGAATGCACTGCAACTCTGCTCATGCATGTTTTCTCCCTGCAGCACCCTCAGTGATCCTGGATGTGAAGAAGCTTCCCCCTCATCCGAGCAGGACGCAGTGCCCAGAATGCCGGCAGTTCATTGTGACAGAGACTTTTACTTCCGTTAGCAGTTTGACCTGGATGGCGTGCATAATAACAGCTTTGATTGGGTAGGAGCTGACCCTACGTACTTGTTGACTGGTGAAATATTTGCCTAAACATACAATCAGGCGTTGTTGTGTCTGTTTCAGTTTGTACGGGCCCCTTTCCAGCTTTCTTTAAGTCATTTTTGTGTTTTTTCCTCTTTTGCAGATGTGTGGCTGGTTGTTGCTTAATTCCCTTCTGCTGCGATATGTTCAAGTCCACCACTCACAGATGTCCCAAGTGTCGTACATCAATCATAACTCTCAAAAAGCTCTGAGAGAAAAGCAGTTTTTGAAAGTTCAGACTGACAAGACTATGGACATTTTGTTAATGGTAATGAAATGATTGAGCGAAGAGGCTCTTTTGAAGAGTTTATTTGGTCTCCTCCAACCTTTAAGTTGCAGAGTACACTGAATATCAGTGACTAAGACTTGTTGTCCGTCAATTTACACATTTGGATGCTATGATGTTGGTGTTAATCCAGCACATGTCAGGAAAGATGTGATGCACTTACATTTACAGAATATATATACTGTATATATACTTACCATCATTTTTTTAAAAATGTACAACCTTTAAAGTGTTTGTGGTGATGCTTAAAAGCTGGCTGTGATATCCCAAATATCTGTATTTACAAACTGTTACATTTATATGAAAAGTAACATTAATGCAACTATTTGTAAAAAGCCGACAAATGATGTGCTGCTTTTGGCGTCAAGTTAGACTAGAATAGTAAAGACAAAACTTTTCTCATTCCAGCAGTAAACCCCTTTAAAAAATGTCAGTTAAAAAAAAAACATCCATGACTTAAGGCCTCTTTACAATATTTCTCCAACATTCAGTTGAATTTGTCAGTGATATTCCAGAAATAGAAAGTAAACATACGTTCACAAATACAAGAAACCGCCTACGATGGTGCATCATGTTTTTTTTCTTTTCTTTTACCATTATAGGTATTTTCCTCATAAATGTATGAAAAAAAAAGTAAATACTTGTTTAATGGAGCTGGTTGAAATCACACGTAACCAGCAGATGTCACTAGAGCAAAGCAATGCAGGAAAACAGCTCTTCAAACTCCAAAGTCAGTCTGCCTGGTTTTCAAAGCAGTAAATGATGGTAAATATTGAACATCACAAGATCTTTACGAGTCATTAATTTTCGAGAAAATATGGAGTATGTTTCACACGATGCTTACAAACAGAACCGGTTAAAAACTGAAAACATTTTTGGAGCGTTTTAAAATGTAGGACTTGTTTGGTCCAAGAGGGTCTGGCTGCAGACTGCAGACGGTCGGTAAAAGTAACACAAGTGAGTGTTTCCGGCCAAAACTGAAACTCCACGTCTCCACAGTTTGCATCGAGTTTGGTCAGTGCTGTTTAGCCTCAAACTTCTGGGCCTTTCTATTATGATCAAATTTATGGTTCAAATTGAGTTACAGTCCTTCTGCCTCAGAAGTTGCATACATATCTGGAACACGTGGAAGAGTAAACAACATAACAGCCCACATCTGAATACAGTGTTCGCTCAAGACTAATAAGGCAGAGCACGTTGTTTTCTACCTTGTCTGCAGCCACTACACAGAGAACAATGTTAGATTCTCTAAGAACAAAGGACAAAGACAGATCAATAATGTGCGAACAGACTGATACATGATATGAAAAGAAAATCTTCACAGCTTCCCCTCTTAGCTCAGCCTGCAAGCACCTGTACCATTTTTTTAATCTCTCTCCTTATACAATCAGAGCATTTAAAGGCCTGAAACAGAATAATTCACCATCTTCAAACTGACATTGCATGATCAGATCATTACTGATCTGATTTATTTGGACAGAAAAGCAGAACGATGCCACTCAAATGCCAAACAGCTCTGATTGTCTCATAAAAAGAAAAGGAATCTTTCCCTGCATTGTGAGTGAAATTGGAATGAAATAAGAGTTCACCTTTACAGCACTCAGTCCCAGTTTAAGTGCAGTTCATGAGAGTCCAGGAAGTCAGAGGAGAAGACACCCACCGGTACGTCCAAAGGGTTAACTCCCTCTGGTGGCACGGCCAGAGTAAGGTCAAGCCAGTCCATGTTGTCCATGGTAGTGTTGTGAAGGTTTGGTGCACAGGGTGGCGTGTTTTCAATAAAGTCCACTTCCATGGTGACCTCGGGTGAATTTAACTCCTCCATCAGCTTCAGTTTCTGTGGCTCTATGTCAGTAACTACCAAAGCGTCCATAAAAGTGTCCATTTGGATGTCAGAGGTGAGGGCTGCCAAGCTGGTTGGGGAGCTGTGCGGCGTGGTGGGTAGCTGGGCCACCTGAACCAAAGGCGGCGGGCGGGACAGAACTGTGTTGATGGGAAGGGTGGTCACGCTGGCTGTCACTGGGAGAGGCTTGTCCAGGCTGGGAGAATCATGCCTGATGAAAGGTGAGATCTCTGAAAAAACAAATGCAAAGCACAATAGGAGTAGAAACGTCATCAGTGCTTTATTTTCCAAGTCAGCAGAGCTAAAAAAAAACAACAAAAGCAATATTTCTCACCTCCACTCTCGATCAATACATCAAACAGGTCATCCATGTGCTGGCTGGCTGCAGTGGGACCCTGCAGACAAATAAGACAACAATACTTGTTTCATTGTCTTATGATTATTAAGATTATTGGTCATATTTCAATTCTCTTCTAATTTTCACCTGAACGGTTGTCAACATTTTGCGTGTCTGTTTAACTGCATCCTCGTAGGGAGGCGGGTCTTTACTCTTTGACATGGGGTTTGTGAATTTCGGCTGCTGCAAGATCAAAGGGGATTCGGTGGAGCAGGGAGACTATTTAACAGGAAAACACAACAGTCACTTAAACCAAATAAAAACAGGATGCATCTGATATAAACCATCATCAAAATGTTCCTAAGGCTATGCAAATATGCAAGTAAACATTTGCCAAACAGCAATTCCAGAGCTCGCTGCAGAATAAGAGCGAACAGCAAAGATTTTAAGACTGTTTTCTACCTTTTCTCCAGGTCCTGTTTGGGCAGCTTGGGTGCAGGTGGCCGCTACAGCACATCCACTTACTGGGAATGTGTTGAATAAGCTTTGTGTCTTGGTATCTGCACTCCATGTCTGCTGAGAAAATGAAAACAAATTGGACCACCAATGTCCATGAAATGCTTTTTTTCCCAACAGTTCATGCATGGAAAAGCTGTAAAAGACTCGCTGTGGAAGTTCCTTTCGTGGAAATGAACAAACAAGAGTGTAAGTAGCTGCTTCTGGCCCTTTTCACCTACGACAGTGCAGCTCGCAGGGTTATGTGGTGTAACCCAGGAATGCTGTGTTTAATTCTGGCTTCCAGGATGAAGTGGTGAGGGCAATATGGTCACAAAGAAGAAGCATTACTCACAGCGGAACAGATCCAATTGTTAAATGTGATATGTTAGACAAGGCCATTGAAAACATGGCACCACATTTATGAGGTGAGGCCTGCCCTGTATTTACTGCCCATAAAAGAAAATTTATGATTCCAGGGGCCTTTACATTTTACATTAAACAACAAGGAATCTAAAACTACCACAAAATTGCAGCTGATCATGGTGACTAAAAAGGAGACAGAGTGAGGAAGTCCAGGCATGCAGCTGCGTGTTTACTTACCTTTGTCAGTTGCTGGGTCTGAGTGCTGCGTTGCTGCTGTAATGCTGCTGATGCCTCTATTTTCTGTGGCATTTGTCCAGAGGTCTGGATGTGTCCTGGGGCCGCGCTACACACAGCAGTGTGTAATTCAATGCTTTTGGCAGGGAATTCGACAGGGACTGTTGAGGTGGGAAGGGAAGTAGGCAAGATGATCTGAGCGCCGGCCTGGGCGGGCTGCAGGGCTTCTGGCTGTGTGATGGTCTGGTGACCAATGATTAATTTATTTGTACTGGTTATGTGGTTCTGATCTGCAGACTCCTCCTGTTTGACCAACACTGGCAGACCAGGAGAGCTGCGGGACATTGAGCAGGTTGACAGGGTTCTGGTTTCCTCTTTAACTTGAGTTGGGACCAAGGGACTAAGTTGAGGTGGAGAATCGCCCTGCTGACTTCTTTTCTCCACTTCCAGTTGCATCTTCAGCTCTTCCACCAGTCTCTGCTCCTGCTCCAGCTTCCTCATCAGCTCCTCAATCTGTCGTTCCTTCTCATGCAGACGTTTATCTTTTTCCGAGTCCTTCTCGATGGCCTTTTTGTCTGTGGAACATTCCTCATGCTGTGCTCCCTGTGGGGGGCTCATGTATGGAGAAGCATGATTTGGAGTATCCGAAAGCAATTTTGCTGCATTATCTGTCATATTACTGTCTTCTATTCCCAGACTGGACACTTTGGAAGCTATAACAGAAACCGGCGGGGTTAACTTTGTGTTTTCGGACTGTGAAGCTGCTGTGGTGGCTGCTGTTTCCATGACAATAACACTCTGGATGGTGGAGTTCTCCTGAAACAACTTTAGCCTCTCTATTAAGTCTGTCTTAGTCCCAGAAACAGGCAAAGATCTGAGTTTTAGCTCCATTTTCAGCTCAGCAACCTGAAAAGATAAGAGATTATATATCACTCCTCAATGTTCAAAGTTCTTGATACCCATTCACCTCTGCGGCAGTCACGTGGTGGATAGAAATAGAGGATAGAGAACACATGCAGGCTGCAATGTGTCACCTTCATCTCATCCAGATTAGCTGGCAGTTGATCCAGCTTTCGATTTGTCTTTGTTTGGTGGAGTTGCACAGCGGCAGACAGGGTGGTTCCTCTTGGAACAACAGCTGAACAGCTTGTTTGTACCTCACTTGTTGATCTATTGACACAAGATGAGAGAAAAGGGGAGTACAAAAATAAGAGAGAGAGAATCACTCATCCATCTTTCTCAATTATCTGTGCCTGTGTCGGAAGCTCGGGGCAGGAAATGCAAAGAAACCGAGAGACAAAGCAGCTGTGGTCAAACGGTTGTGACGGATGAGTTTGCCTTCTATGAATCAAAACATTGTTTGGATTTGAGCAGTATATAGACAGTAATGTCTAGAAAGAATAAGCATTCTCACACTAAGGTTGACATAACTATGTGGATGAGAAAACAAAAGTCTGTGATGAAGGACAGCTTGTGCCGATGACTTGTCCCGTACTTGTGCGTGGCTGGTCCAACACCCTGGTAGCTGTACTGCTGCTGCTGCTGGCTGAGGATCTGCAGCTGCAGGAACTGCTGCTGCTGCTGCAGGAGTCGGGCATAAGAAGCCTCCATCGGTATTTCACTGAGCTCTTGCTTCTGGTCCGGGGGAATGTACTGATGGTACTTTAGCTTTTTCACCCGTGGTTTGGGCTCTTTGGTCTTTTTGCTGCGGCTTTTGTCAGCGGGTAGCCTCGCCAAGCTTTGCTGTGGAACACAACACAGAAAATTAGCATGTAAAGCTGCAGAGGACCATCTGGAGGATATTCAATCCCTGTGAGTGATCTCAGTCCAGTTTATGAGGCAACTACAGTTTACATTGCCAGTACCAACATTGCGAGACTTAAAATTGATACTGGCTTTTTATAGCTTTAAGCTTAAAGGTAAAACTTTGGTCTGACGCGCAGTGAAAATGACAGGATGAGGAAGCGGGTGGTGGAAATATGACCCTTATTGTTTTACCACCTGCAATTACAGGATGTAGTGTACGCAAAAATGCCTTGGCATGGAAGCAACAGGTCTTACTTTAGCTTTGAAACCAGAAACACAGGCTGAGTCAAACAGGCATGCAGCCTTCACTTTGTCAAATTCATTCCCCTACCATATTCCAAAAGAGTTAATTTTGTGCAGAGAGCATGACAGGATTATGATAAATGCATGTGCTGTTACTTCACTCCCATTGCTGAGCCTGAATGAGGAAGGTCAACTTGATACCTGACCCTTGTGAAAGACGAGCTGTAGCTGGCACAGATTTAAAGTCCCTCGAAGTGTAAAATGGCTTTAAACTGTGTTGCTTTTTGACCTGTGTTTGACTTGGCTGAACACTGACTTTTCATTCACCCCTAAACTAATGTGACTTTCATTATGACAAAACACAGACTCTGACACCGTATCTCGCATAATATTTCCAAAAGAAAATAAGCAAAGACGCAAAACACACAACCGATTAATCAGAGAGAGACAGCGAGCTCAGTATCTGAGGACAATGTCATAACAGCTGTTTGTCAACTAAATGAACCGTTTTTTTTTTCTTCGTTTTTTTAAGTGCTGTTGTTTTCTGTAAATGCAGGAACTTTTAAACCACTTGGGTCGGACTTGAGGCAATCGAAAAGCTCACCTTCACGAGAACTGGCCCAGGTGAATTGCTGGGGGCAACGGTGCTGTTGGGCTGACGTGTTTGCTGATTGCTCTGTTGCTCTGTGGTGGAGACAGGATGGACTGCATCTGATGTTGACTGTGAGCTGAGTGTTGAAGAGTGCTAAGAAAAGCAAAGAGAGGGATCAGAAATCTCATGATCCACTCGGTTAGTACAGTAAAGCTGCACCGTCTGTTAACCATCATCCCATGAAAGAAAAGCATCTCAGCTAAAACAACATAATCACACACAGCTTGATAAACACTCATCACATTAAAAATGTTTGTACACTGTGTTCACATATTAAATGAGGCTTAATTAGATTATAAGATCTTATTCTTCTTTTGTGCAAAAATGAAATCAAAATAAGAATTAATAGCATGAGCATTCGCAACATTCAAGTTTTAATATTTCCCAGTTGTATACTGTCATGAAGGTTAGTTTGACTTCTGGTGGTAAAAGGTCAAGTTTTCACAGTGATTTACTATCGAATCGTGTATTAACATGGGTTCAAGATATGGTTTTACCTGTGTGGAGGTGTTCAAGTTAGAGGCAGTACATGCAGCCTCAGTCCCTCCAGATTCTGCTGGAGAGGTCATCGTTGAGCTGTTAGGCTGCTGAGGTGACAACGGATCGCTGCTGTCCTCATCAAAGTTGTAAACGTCTGGGACAGGAGGCGTCTTGGAGCAGTCTGCCCTACCACCTGTGGGACCAGTATCGGGTTGAAGAAACCATTAGAAATTTCTAGGATCGTTAAAAGAGGAGAAATTGAGCGACAGAAAGAGTGACGTCTGACAATGCCGACAATTAAGGGCGCAATCGTACTAGCCAGGATGTACCGTGCCATGCCAAGGGAACGCCTGACCCTCGCTCCCAATTCCCCACGCTCCCGTTACAATAGAGAACGGCACAGAAAATATGACGGCAACACTGCTGACTCTGTGGCTTTGTGGCATAAGAGATAGTTATTAGGGATTGGTGGCATACTCAGCTTGCATCATTACGGGAAGAAAACTTGAGTTGCCAGTGACTAAACTTTAGTTATGCATTTGTAGGCCTCTTATGGTTTATGGAATCATAATAGTTCTTGGAGATAAACCCATGCACATGATGAAATGTCTAATATGCAGGCGACAAGCTGACGTAAGATGCAGTGTTTACTAAGTGCTCCATCTTGTGGATGTGAACTGGGTGATTAAGGAGAGGGTGGAGGCTGCAGGTCAGATGATAGGGTTTTGCAATCACATCATGTAGCTGTTGTTATAATGTGGTTGGTACCAGTAATGGTGGCACCTTTCAAACCCTGTGGTTGAAACCTGAGGTGAAGTGAGTCATGAGTACGAAGACAGAGTTCTTGGATAGCTCGCAGGACTCCAGAGGCAGACCAAGTGAAACGCTGCTCAGGATGATATAGTCTGACGGTGGAGGTTTTATACATGTAATCTTCTCACACACAACTAATACAGCTGCTAATGGAAGCAGAGGCCAAGGAGATCAGGGGGAACTCATTGAGGTTGCTAAAGTAGTTCAGCAGCCCTCCAGTGGCAGGGCTCTGAGGGTGGATGAGCTTTACCCTGAGGATGTACTGGGAACGGTGTCTGCTGCAGACACACTTCCCAGTCACTCTGGGAAAGTCTCTGGCAAGGTGCTACTAGACCAGTCCAACCAGTAGATGAAGGTTGGATTTAGGAGGAACAACAGGGCTAATCACCCTTATCATGAACTACTGGACCAACTCTTTATTCACACAAGGATACTGGAAGGTGTGCAGGAGATTTAAGTCTTGAAGTGTTTTGTGGACTCGAAGAAGGCTTTAAATTGTGCCCCTAGTGGTCTCCGGTGGGAGGGTATTTGACCCAGCTCCTGTCAAACCTGAGAGGGAACATAACTCGCTACGGTTTGATTCTGTTCATTACATCTTTGGATTTTATTTCTAGGTGCAGCCACATCTCCAGTTGGTTTATGGTTGCCTCTTCGTTTTCTGGGTCTGCTTGTCTTTTACAGCTTAAACTTGTAATATCTAATAACTGTTCCTCCTATGTGCTCTAAGGTTAATCTGTTCATGAAATCAAATGCAGCTGCTTTTGGATCAACACTGTAAGTGTAAACTTGATAAATGTCTTACCCTTCACATGCTCTTCAACACTAGAGTCAAGAGCCAAGATTTTCTTTTCAACCAGCTCCATGGGTCCGGGCCGCTGTGCAAGTTTCTCGTTGAGATCATCAGCCAGTCTGGCCCGCTTCAGCTTCATCTGTGTGGCCTGGAGGGAGGGCTCCACCTGTGTTTCTGATGAAGACAAATCAGATGTTCACCAGTGATCTGGCCAGCATCAGTCTGTCTCTCGGCTGGTTTGTCACTGTGACTCACAGCGGGCTCAGCCAGAGCTTTCCAACAGTCCGTCAACCTCAGAAACGTGTGTGGGAATAAGATTGTTAAACAACCGGTAATAAGTGCAGATAGATGAATAAGCACCTTAATCATTTTGCTTTAAAATACGTTGAGATCTCTTGAGAAAACACAGAAGGATTACCTTGCAGGATGTGCATCCGGACCAGTTCAGAGCGCTGTGGTCTGCTGCAGAGTTTGTGCTTTAAGAAGTTTCCAGTCTAGATTAAAAAAAAAAAAAAAAAAAAAAAAGGCTAAATATTCTGGAGAAGTTGCTTGGAGATAGATTGACACATTTACCGTCACAAAGATGGTTGAGCACAGTTTGGTGTCTTACCCTGGCTCTCTCCAGGTTGCGAATCTGCTCATGAAAGGCAGAAGGGGACTTCAGAGCTGGGAAAAAGCAGATGCATTGTATTTAAAATCAGGAATTTACATTCACACTCGCAATTTTCTACATGAAAATTGTTTCAATAATCAGGGACTCCAGATAGTCAAACAGGAAACATCAGCTCAGCTAAGTCAAACAGAAATTGACCCATGCAGTGAGTTACTCTTTGATCACTCAGAGTAAACTCATCTTGCCTTAGGCGAGGTCTGGCTCACCCACTAGTCACCGTTGATAGATTATAAAGGCTGTTGTTTGGTTTAAGGACCCACCGACCCGTGAGTGCACTAAGGAGTGTGTCAGAGGATCATAGCAAAACATTCCTGCTTAATATATAAACTTAACTGCATAACTTTCCTGTTGTATATAAGAGCAGCAGAGTACTGTAGAGGAGTATATCCCAGAAAATGTCTGTGGAGGCTACGCTTGGCTGTTCCACAGGTGTGTGTGTGTGTGTGTGTGTGTGTGTGTGTGTGTGTGTGTGTGTGTGTGTGTGTGTGTGTGTGTGTCCACTGAAGGCCCAGTCTCTGACTCATGTGACCATGTGGAGCCAGAGGATCAGAAAACATGCTTACAACGGGCTTCTAGGGACAGAGGACGAAAAGATGAAGCGGCGTGTCTTCTTTTCTCACTAGCTCTCTAGATATCAGCGGGAATTTGTCACGGTTTTAACTTATCCTTTATTAGCTGTACTCTTGGACAAAATGTTCACCCACAGAAACAGACTAAAGAGACTGAGTCTGGACTGCTTTTGTCACACCAGAGAATGGTGCTGAAGAATAGTTTGTATTTTCAGGTTCGGCACCAGAGAGCACAATGATGCAACTATCAGGGCGTAAGTTCCCTTAACTTTTATTTATTTGTTCAACAACAACAAAAGAAAAAGTTGCCATTTCTCCTCACAACACTTAAACACTTAGTCCTTTGTAATGAGTGAAGAATGTGGTTTTCCATTACATTAATACAAATTGCAAGGAAAATATGTAGTGCTGAAGTGACTATATGTTATCTAAGATCTCAGCATATGTTTCTTCATTATTGCTGCCATCACAGATGAAAAAAAGAGTGAATGACCTCTTTAAAGGGCATAAAATACCCATGCCATCACAGACCTTATCCTTTACACTGGTTGCCAGTAATGGTCTGAATGTTTTTATTTTTCTTCCGTCCTGAGAACATGGTGACCATTTCTTTAAAAAAACAAAAAAAACAACAACAAAACAAAACAAAACTATGAACAATAGATGTTTCCACTGCAATTTTTTTTTTTGTGCTGGGAAGTTTTAAGTGGCTTGTATGGACTGAGCTCTGTGTTTCCCAAAGTAATCACTTATCCATGTGTTTATATCAGCTATTAATGAATAAACGTTTTTCAATCAGGGCCTCTTGAGGGATCAGAGATCACAGATGTCCAGTTTAGACTTGCAGGCCCTTTAACCCTGCTCTCTACTGACTGAAATTCCTCCAGATTACTTTAGTTCGATGACATTATGCACCTTGGAAGAGTTAAACAAATCCTCTCCGGTCTATTTTGAGGAACAGAGTTTTAAACATTTAAAGTTGAGATGTTTTGTCTCTGAAGACTTGGATGCTGATGGATGGACACAGATGTTGCTTTTATATCAAACCGTCATTAAAATCACCCGATCACATCACCTGTTTATAATAATATCATTCTTTTTTCTTTCATCTCATTACTAGCTCATTAAATTGTTGGTTAACCAACTTAACTTTAGAATATTTTACAGTATTTACATGCTAAAAATTAAAACAGGATCTATATAAATAAATTAAAGGTAATTTGATGTTAAAATAACATGAATCATTCCTGTTCATACTGTCTGAAAGAAAAAGATGTAAGAATCAGAACTATATTTGCATTTATATCTTCCCAACTTTTTCTCATTAAGTGTTTTAATTTCGTAAAGCAGTCCATCTACAATAAAGCAGTTTGATGTGCAAATAACTCAAAATGTAATCGGAGGAATATTTCTTGTGTATTTAACTTTTATATGCTTCGCTGTTTTCGGCAGATGGTTGGTTTGTTTTTGGGCAGGTATTGAATAAACATTTTTTATCAGCTGCAGAGAAAGTGTACAGAAAGATCAAAGCAAATTTTAAACTATACTAACACTATAGTTTAACCTGTATATATTATATTTATCAAACATTTATATTGTATGATAACATTTAACTGCAACAGAACAAGTTATTATCACTTATAAATGTTAAAATAAATGTCGGGGATGAAAAAGCATTTTTAACTCATCCATAACGTGACACAAATACTTGAAACGGCACTTGATCTTCAGCTGACACATATAACACTATTAATCTTAAATCAAATTAGAGTTTCTATAAATACAGAGGCAAGTCTGCAGTCTCAACAATGACTGCTCCTGCCTTTGTTTTGCCATTAAAATATGTTAAAAATGCACAGGAAAGGTTCATGTTGTTAAATGAGATATTAGGAAAACTAAAATCTCCTTTCGTGCTTTTCTGCTCTCATGGGAGGAATAAAAATGTAAATAATAAAGGCTCTCTGAATTCTTGGCATATTCTTTTCTCCCTTTTATTGATGTAATTTCCACATTGCCATCCAATTAGGCCAAATTATTATGAGAAATGGATAAGAATTGCATTTGTGACAGCAATACTCACGTGGCATGATACCTTGCTCCACGAGCTGCTCCCGAGTCCTCCTCTGCTGCAGACAGAGCTGGAGGACTGCGAGAGAGCAGAAACACAGACATCAGCGTTGAACATTTACCGTTCAGAACCAGCTCTGCTGAGTCATGTCTAAACCATCTCTGGTTTTAGACTATGAAACCTGCAGGAGTTCAGCTGAAACAAAAATAATGATTATTTCTCAATCAATACGCTACCCTGAAGGTTTAACAGTAAACGCTGCTCGCCACCACAGACATTCTGTTCACTTCCTTTACGGTTTCAGCAGGGTTGCTGAGGGTACCACAGTTGGCCCTGAGCAGCGAGACTGACGAGAACCTTCCTAATCAGAGGGAATATCTCCGAAACAAGAATTGCAGCTACAGAGCAGGACACGAACTTGTAAAATAGGACAATTTTCCAGAGGAAATCGACTTGCGTTTGAATTTTACATACAACGCTTAGAAGGTTTATGTTATTTTCACCAACATGTAAACTGTAGTATGATCCTAGTTTAAACATTTATAAACAAGGAAGCGTGGGTATGTTATTTCTGTAGAATATCAAAGCAGCATCCAAAAAAACCCCCAAAAAAACAGTTGAGGAGAGGGACAGTGTGTGATGGTAACAAATGAGGTGGCGGTGTGAAGTACAAGAGGCTCTTCATGTAACCCATGAGGCTGGTTTCGCTGGATGCACTGAGTGACTCGGGGGGGGAAACGGCTCCCACTCAGTCACACAAACGCAGACCTGCTCAAGTCTCCAGGGAAAGACGCTGCGTCTGAACCGGCCTCTGTGACTCACTCAAGCAAAAATAAACTGGGCAGCTGTGAGAACGAGGCCTGGGAACCATGAAATTTGGGGGTAGTTAAAGGGGTGGGATCTCCAGTCGCATGTAGAGCCGAGGGGATGTTCACGGGCTTCGAGTGGTGGGCAAGGGAATGTGGAGTGACAAGAGCTGAGGCAAAGGGTGGAAGGCCGAGTCCACTCTCACAGCAGCTCGTCATCTCCAAAACTGAGAACATTGTGTGCCTGCTGTGTTTCCTAATACAAACCCAGACCAATGGGGCGGGGGGGGGGGGGGGGGGGGGGGGGGTCAGCCTGAGACTGATCATATCAGAAGATAGTGAAATAAAAAAGTTCTGTTGGTTCTTCTCAATACTTATATCCACTTTGAAAGAATGCCACAAGCAAGAAAGTTTATTAGTGCATACTACTACAAATCAATAACATCAAGAGCTGCCTTCCAGCTCCACGGGAAAAAGCTAGTTTTTTTTTTATTTGAGCATCCCCATCGGGGTACGGCTCACGCCCGGGGTCCTCCTCACCACTTTATGTCATCTTGAATTCACTCTGAACCCTGGCTAACCTTTCTGTGATGCGAACAGGCTCTGTACTCCGGCTCACCAGCAAAGTGTAAACAGAAGTTATGGAGAAACACAGAGAGGGGGCTCTGCAGGAATCCTTGTCTACTGATGTAATCTCTAATCTCATACCCATGTTGTTCTCAGCAAATCATCCCTGGAGGTCTCCCTTCAGTCCTTTTTATTTTATTTTATTTTTTTAATAAAAAAGAAAAAACTGAAACGGTCCATATCACGCGGTGGAGTTGGCCATAGAAAGCTGAATTCAGTTTAGACACAGGAACGATAGTAGATTGTGCTCATTTTTTTATTCTAAATATCAAAAACTAAACATTTTAAGCAATGATTCAGGCAGTTATAACCAAAGATAGAGTAATAGAGCGGGGATAAAGTGATAATATTTCAAAAATCAAAAAAGCTGTTATGATACTACAAGTCTGTCTGGATTCAATTTAACTTTTAAACAATTTGTTTCTGTATTGTTAAAAAAAAAGAGAACAAAACAGCAAAAACAACAAAAAAACAACAAAAAGATAGCAGTTTATGCAGTTATAGACGTGTTTAAAGCTGATATGTGGCATCTAATTATTTCCAAACACACATTTTTAATAAGTTATGTGAAAATTAATAATTATTAACAAATAAAGGGAGGAGGGAAAATACAGTTGTTTAACAAACTGTAAACGTTTAACTTTATTTGAATAAAAAATGTCTTCTTACATGACAGATTGCTGAGTTTAGATCGTCCTAAAATAGATTCACATTCAACGTGATGAGAAACATATTTGTTACCCAATGAAGTGGGCGTGTCTTCCAACTCTGCATTATAATAATACACGTAGACATATTTTGAATATTTATTTCATGACATAAAACCTAAATGTTTCATGTGCAATTCACATTTATTCCTCTTTCTTATGTCCAATGTTGCACACTGTAACATTTTAAGTGTGATTCATCCTCTTAAAACTGTATAACTGAATGTTGGACGTTACCACATTATCACTACCTATCAATGCCAGGTGTTACAAAGATTACCAAAAAAAGCTTGATTAACAAATTTGTGCCTCGCAGGCGTTGTATGTTTAATAAAACATAGTATAAAACCTAGTATAGAGCTGAAACACCAGTTACAAAGCTGCTCTGTTGGGTTTTATTACTCAAGGCCTCGTTTAAGCAAAGTCATTTGCTGCTGTTGAATGCAAACCAGGATGATTAAAAATATGCAAATAATGATAGCAATCTCGATCTGCAGCATATCTGAATTTGTACTTCAAGGAAGAAAAAAGAACCACAGTGTGCACGTACATTACAGGAAATAAGTCATGCTTGTATCGTATGACAGAAAAATCAAGATAGTATTCAAAGGAGTGACAGTATAAACATGGGAAATGTAATCAGAACAGTTTTTTTTTCTAATTCACACGGTCTAAATTTAAGAATGATGCTTGTCGTGAACAGCTTCCTTCCTTCTTAGATTATGGTGTGTAAGACACATCAGTTGAAGTAACACCCTTAGAACTACGACCAAGAAACAATAGGTAGGTTATAGAAAGATAAAGCACCTGATTTGAATTTACCCCTACAGATGGAGGGGGTCTCCACATCAAGGCAGGCCATAGAGGACAGTGGCGGTTTGCTTGGTGGCCAGGTCTGGAGTCCCATGGAGCGATGAGGCCAGTGGAGATCGAAGGAGTCATGGAGAGGGAGAAAAAGCCCAACTCTGAGCGAACGGCAGCTTGTTCGCTCTCTTTGCGTCTCTCTCTCCTTCTCTTTCTCTCTGCTGGCCTCAGCGGGGCAGGTTTGTGTGTGTGTGTGTGTGTGTGTGTGTGTGTGTGTGTGTGTGTGTGTGTGCATGCAACGTATGAGTGCACAGTCAACGTCAGGAGGAGGGAACACAAAGCTGCTCAAATTAACCCTTGCTGGGTCATATCACTCTACTCGCTGAGGATTGCACCACACAACCACGTGGACCTTTTAAATATTTCCAGAATACAATAATAGGCAGCGTTTCATGTCGTGAGGAAACTCACTCAGAGGGGGACGAAATCCACTACGGGTTACCAATAGAAAGCGGATCCAAGCAAGCTGTTGGAAATTTTTGCTTACGCACATAGGAAACAGTACAAGTGTCAACATTTTTGTTGCACTAAATAACAAAGACAAGTACACTCACACTGGGTCCTTTGGGGAAAACGAAGCTCATCTGCAGGAATTTTTGAACCATTAATAACAACTTTTGTCTTTTCGCATGTATGATGACTGTTTTCGTTGTTGTTTTCCATTGTAACTCCTCCGTTTACTCCCGAAATCAGTTTGACTTTGGATTTTGTGCTGAATAAAAAGTGTGATGAAAAAACAACAAAAAAAAAGAAAGAAAAGAAGCAGTGGCTTGTCAGAAAAAGTGCTTTGCTTTGTCCTTTAGTGATGCTTAGATTCCATCTGTGACTACAAACACACTAAAAGGAAATGAGATAAAAGAGAAATGCACTAATTGTGGTAAGTTTCCTTTATCTCAGGGATCAAGACAGGCTGGTCTCGATCTTAGTGGAGGGAAGCAAGTGATCCCACAGAGGATCTGATGCCCAGGTGAAGGAGCAGTCACACACTTTTCTAGTCCTCCGGCTGCTTCAGTGATGCGCCTCCACAAGACAACATGTGCTTGGGACTTGTGGACCACTGTGTTTGGAATTAATGGGGCTCACTTTTAGGATCAAGAAAGCATGGAGTTGATAACGGAGAGTGGGCCGGAGCAGGAGCAACATGTTATGACAGCTCGCCGCTGGGACTGAATAATCGTGAACATGTCGATGAAAAATATGAGAGTTGTAGGAGGAGCTTTAGGAATGTGGTCATAACATCTTCCAGCATGTCACATAGCTCACATTTTGCAAGTCTACTGGCTAATAATAATAATAATAATAATAAACAACCCAGTTTTAGGAATCCTTTACTCGTGTTTTTGCCCTGAATATCGCACAGTTTAAATCATAGGAAACACAATTTACATGAAATCACAGATGTATATGATCACTTCTATAGATGACTTCAACCTCAGTTTCTTTAAAGCACTATAGCATGTTCCCCTTTGACTTATATTTACTCACCTTTTGGCCTAATAATCATCAGACTCATCACATGTGTTTGCAGTTGACTATATGTATTCATTCATTCATAATCACTTGTCAGGAACAGCGCGAGTTTGCAGCTGTGACGACTCAGTACAGTTTGATTCACGGTGCAGGATTGTGTTGAGAAAAACTACAACAAACTCTTTGTCCTAAAGAATTCCAGCATTTGATGACTAAACCTCAGATTTACCCACTGACCCAACCACTGTCCTCGGTCTGTGTCATGCTCCAGTTTAGGCTTTGAAGAGATTCATGAACGCAGCTATAAACCAGATTATGAGTGGTTGGATCTATTTACCGTAAAAACCCCAAGGGTTTGGTCTTAATAGCATCAACTTGAACAACAAACTAAGTTGTAAAACTCACAAAAGTTCCTTAAAGCGGCAAGCTGTAAAAGTTACACTCTAAATTATTTTAAAATCGAGCAAATGAATACAACACATACATACAGTTACAGCCGAGGAGAGTGCAAAAAAATGGGCTGTTGAAGAGGGGAGTTCCCTGAAGTGCGCTTTGTTGTGTCATATGCCAGAAAAAAATACTCACATGAAATTTCTGTGAGATGCTGCCCCCATTTGGACTGGAGGGGTAAAACTGCGTGGAGTGGCTTTAAACAGAATGAAAAAGATATTGCATGTTACTGCGCTTTACAAAATACAATGTCAAAGTCAGTTATCGATGATTTATGAGAAGAACTATTTAGTTTTGAAAGGAAAAGTAAAAACTTCAATTCTATGTTTGGATAAGTCTTAACTAAAGAACAGGGTCCTTCAAACCTCCGGTTTAAATGCATGATTGTGCACGTGACAAATGTCCTTTGCACAGCGTTTATTGGGGATTTTTTTATTATTACTTTTTGCGGCTGTGCTGCTCTCAAAATCTCCTCCTGGTGCAAAAGTGCACTACAACGCCAATCACTGGACTCCCAGCTTTTAGCACCGCATTTTTGCTCTTCTTTACTTGAAAATCCAATTTTCTTAAAAGTTTCTTTGACTATCTAAACAGTAAAAGTAATGTCCTTGTCAAAGGAAGAAAACAGTAAGGATAAAAAAAATACTCAAAACATAGCAGAGGATAATTTTAAATAATCCTTGAAAAAAAAAACCCTAAAAATGTGTTCTTTGCTGGTAGCTCCTGCTGATGGGCACATTGTAATCAAGTTCAGGTGGGCTGTGATGAGAGTCATCCATATGGCCCCTTTGAGCTCACATAGGTATTTCCTAAAAAACAAAGCGCAAATCTAGAGTGTGTCAAATTCCTTGTGGATTTTGAATAGGGAGGTTATAGGAAGACTCTCATGGGGGGGCTGGATAAGATGTACATTAGAGAGTAAACCAGGTGCAGGTACACAGCCAGATTACTTCTAATCTTGATTCATATGGAGGACAGCTCCGTCCACAACATGCTGCTTCTTTTTAGCCCACTCTGAGCCATCTCCTCGGACTCAATAACACGTATTTTGGGAAGAAAACACATGTTTGGCAACTTGTGTCTGCACTTCTGCACCAGAGGCAGATGTTCGGTTTAATAACAACTATGTATCTATTAATAATACTCTCAAATTTTTGAGTTTTGGAATGTGGATGACCAATTACATGGCAATGAAACAGTGACAGTTCAACTCCAAGAGTTGTTTGCCGTGGTAGTGAATCGTTTTGGTGGTGACGACAACTTTATATGAACACAGAAAAAAGCAAAACACAACACACAAAAATGTGCTTAAAAAGTTGGGATGCAGGTTATGATGTTGCTGATTAGTCTCTAAACATGAGCTGTTAAATAGCAAAGGATATGCAAAGGATACACACATTTAATAATGCCTAGAGAGATTCTTTGCACTGAAGAGGCTGCAGGGGAGAAACCCGCAGAACTCACTAGCATCTAATCCCATGCAGGCCTCTGCAGATGGTGGGAAAGCCAGAGGAAAATCCCTGTAGGCCTCCAGTTTTCTTTGAAGCTGCGCTACAAGCAGCAGCCGCGAGAGGCTAAAAAAAGGCAGGCCTGGGGCCACGTTGGTCACATCGAAATCATCATCTGACATGAGCGACGAAGATTACTGACACCCACTTGCAGGAAAACTGCACATGATATAACACATTACCCTAAATAGCACAACGCAGGTGTAACTAATGGAAAAAAGTAGAGATGGGCTCAATTCCATCATGTGTTTTATTAGGATTAATAACTGCTCAGTATCTGAAACAGTAGATGAAGATCCCAAGGCTTCCCAAAACATTTGCTTTTCCATGCCATGTAAATATAGTGGACATTGTTTGGATTAATCTACTTTTGATTGATCTCCCTGATTCAGATAAACTTAACTATTATAAATGCTAATAACTGATTTAAACTGATTTGCTTCAAGTCTATTAAACTGCAACGCATCAAACCGCTAAAGAGGTACTGCAGGAGGGAATGGAGACTCATACTTGAAAATGTTTAAGTACAAAAGGTTTTAAAAGCCCTGCAATGAGAAGCATTGTTTTTTTCACTGATAAACCCAACGTTTAAGGCGGCACAGACTGTGTTGCTAAAAATAACAGATTGTATAGCAACTGTAAACTGCTAATGAGGGAAAAATATGTGTGTCTGGAGTAAAATGGTATCCCCACAATCTTAAAGTCATGTACGAACAACAACAACAAAAAAAAGCTGCGACAGCCATGGGTGTGCAACCCAATCACACTTCCCCTTTAACATTCCCTGATTTCAACAACCATGACTTTCCCGAAAGCGTAATTAACCCTCCAGTGGCTCTAACGCGCCGTAGTTACACATGACACGAACATTCGCCCTCCCCTCCACGTTAGACCCAGCCAGAAGTGTGCTTGGCAGGGGGTCGGTTAGGAGTCAAGCACAGACAAAAATAACTACTTGTTTGCTCATTGGCATGCTGGAACCCGTGGTGTGTTGTTCTGAGAGCCAGACAGTGGCTTTATTTTTGTCTAATATAACAGCAGATCTGCAAAGCCAGTGACGCTGATAATGAATTGCAGCGCTGGACCGCAGCTCGCAGAAAACAGAAACCAGTCGAGGCTGCCGAAGGCCTTGCATTTGAAAGTAAATACATTACATTAAAACTATCTTCAGACGTATTTCATATGACGTTTTGAAATGTTATAATAAAAAAAACTAACTAAAAGATATATTATTAAGATCTAGGCGATTTCACCAAAGTAGGATGCTGCAAATGATAAAATAATATAGGAAAATAAAGAAAATCCTGGTGCAAAACTCTGCCCAGTAAAGCTTAATTTTGAACATTTTCTTCCTGATCTCTCCATCATGTACCCTCCATCAGCACAACTAAGTGGTATGCATACCAAGTTTTTTGTCCCCAAAAAAGGGTCAGGAATAATATTTGTTCATTGGAATAACACGGTAACCATGGCCTTGGCCTCAGACAGACTGACAGTCAAAGCAACAGGGTTTTAAACACAGTCCAGACCGCTGGGAGAAATTAACCGGTCCATAGATGCCAAAAATATAAACTGTACAACACAGATTTAAGATGGACAATGCATAAGGTAAAACACGCACAGCGTAAAAGCCTAAATGATCATCATACAAAATGTTTATATTACAAGCAGAAATATTGGGGAAAAAAAACAACAAAAAAACAAAACAGTTATGATAAATTACAACTGGAAACATTTGAAAACCAAAGGCTTATACCTAAAACCTGGAAAGATGCTGAAAAAGATCTCTTTGTGTCTGTCAGACGTGCTTGCTTTATTCATCTGCTGTCATCTCCCTGCAACTGATTTACTTCCTGGCTCTGCTATGGGAAACAGTGAAGTTACCCTGATTACAGACATTTCCTTCCTCCACCATTCACAGCAATGCCTGGAATTGCTGCACTATTTACTCAGGCCCGAAGCAGCCGACTGCAGATCCCACACCCACATGGCATATGCATCATGGGTTACAAAGGCCAAGGGTTCCTGGGAGAGTACTTCTTCTTAATCCAAACAGAAAACAGAAAAAAACGTTTTTCACAAGAGACATGATTCTGTTTGATAATCTGACCAGGTTGGGTGGCATTTGACAGCTGAATTCATAGAGCGGCTGTGGGACCTTTGACAAGACCCCTATGTGAATTTAGTTAAAAAAAAAACAAAAAACTGTCTGGAAATAGTTTGCATCTCATTTGGTGCCACCTCGAGTCATACTCACCCCACCGCCACTGAAATAGCGACTATTAAAAAAAAAGACATTAAAAAAACAACAACAACACACACACACACACACACACACACACACACACACACACACACACACACACACACACACACACACACACACACACACACACAATATGCTTTACCTCCACTAAAATCGATAATTAAAATGTTTGTTTGTACATTTGCATTCTTATAGTCAATCAAGTAAATATATCTGGTGCACAACTTGTAAATTTGGATATCTCCATCACTTTCTGAGTTCCCAGTACTCATACTTTTTATGAGTCTTGCCATAAGGGGGCACCAAGAGTTCATGTTTCCTTTTTGCATATGTGATAGCTTGCACCTCCCAAACAAACAAATGAACAAAAAAAAGCCAAAAACAAACAAAAAACAAAAGTAACGTCCATCCGTCCATTATGTATCCTGGTCAGGGTCTAACCCACCTGTCATCAGGTGAGAAGCCTGTTGCATGTTGCGTCTGCACACAGACACAAATGAGACAACCAAGCATGCACACTCACACACACTCCTACGGTTGATTCACCACAGGGATAATTGAATTGCATGTTATATTTCCATCCCACAGAACTCGTAACAATACCTCAAATGTACCTGCTTGGCCCCGGTGCAGATATTCGTCACAAGCTTTTTAGGACAAATACTCCACTTTTATATAGTAATGAGGAAAATAATGTGAGCATGCTTCTATTTCTTCTTTAATCTTTTTGATAAATATTTTTACAAGAATGTTATGGTGATTTTATGATAGAGCTGGCAGGGATGAAGGATGCAACATGACTATCACAGCATTGTTGCAGATTTCATGCCTTAAAAATAAAATAATACCACCTAAAAAGATCTTACCGTTAAAGATTATTGAAGGGTGATGCTGTGGATTACATGATGTGGGAATGTAGGTTTAAAACACAAATCACAGTCATTTAAATTACACTGCCATCTGGTGACATAAAACTGTGATCGATTACTCTCATCCATCTGTAGTACAAGTTACTTATTACGTACTTGAAAGTAAATGAAAGACAATAAATGCTCAAGTAGCTGTCCACATGAAGACACATCACATAACCTAGTTAACACAGACGAATGAGCATTAAGGCTAAATTAAATAATAACCCAAATACAACAGCTCTCTTGATAATAAGGACAAGACTTGGAAAAATTTAATCATTGACACAAGGGAGCACTGAAGTGTTTATGAAGCTTGTTACTTGGCTCATGTGAATCTAGTACACAGTGATATTTTTAAATGTTTTTTTTCACTCTGTATGCCGACCATCCGCTCTACCCAAAATACAGAGCTCTGTAGGATCCTATAAGCGGGTGATAAAATTATCCAGAGATTTTTCTCACCTGGAGGTAAATCTTTGGAGCAAGTCCATGTTTATAATTTTGGATGCTTTCTGCTGTAGAAATGTCCAACCAAAATAAAGCAGTAGTTGTCGAAGTCCATATGAGCCGATTTCTTTTTCTGTTCTTTTTTTTCGACTCTAGTTTTATGCATTTTGTTATACTTGTCACTCAGTCAACATTTCAGTTATGAAATTTCATGCAAAGTTGGCTAAGTGAAATCAAAACTAAAAAGAAAACTGATACTCTATGGTGTCATTTGGATTTACGCAACGATAAAACTTTCAATGGCTTATTTTTTCAGCGGCTCAATCTTTGATCGTATTCCACTGAATTCGGTCAAGCTCATTTAATAATCCTTATCTGGACTTTGTTCCAGGAACAACAGTTGAACGCAAAACTCCCCAGACCTCCTCCTGGTCTTCTCAGGGACACGGAGAATAACTCATTCTACCTTTCACTCAAGTTGGGTTTGAGATATCCTACAAATAGAGATGCATACAGAAATAGCAACAAAAATAAATAAATAAAGACAAGCCATCTTTCCAGAATCTGACAAATAAAGATCACTTGAAATAAGCTCCCTGTTTGCAGGATTCATTAGTCAACAACAATCCTCATCAAACCAGTAAACCTTATTAAGTAAAAGTTAATTTTCCCACTTTGTCTTACAGGTCATGATGTGGCATTTTCTTAATCTGTTTCAACATCATTTTTATCAATCTGAGCCAAACATGAGAGACGCAGACTTGCACAAGCAAATATAGTTTTTAATATACAAATGTGCTTTCATTGAAAAATGAATAACAAAAGAGCAGAAGAAGTTTCAAAATCCTTTTTTTTCCTTTTAATCATCTCCATCACTTCAAAATGTGTACAATGTGTTAATGCAGTTTTCTGCAAGCAGAAATAGAACAGATGGAGGGATGTTGACCTCTTCCATGGCTACAGTTCTCAGTCTGCTGCAGGAATTAGGGCCCATAAAACTCAACCAGCTCTGACTTGACTTTCCCTGAACTGCATATAAATGTCAGGACTGTTATAGTGGGTGGATATTAATCAAAGATTTCAGAGGAGCCACAGAGGTTGAGTGCTATCGTCTGAAGAAGCATTTGTTTTAAACCGATAAGAGTTGATGGTTGATATGAAATCCTCCTGAGTGCGTATCATTAGTGCTGTTCTCTCTATTTGCAACTTAAACCAGTGCTGACACAAAAGAAGACACACACTAAGTAATCAGGTTCATTTAAAAGATTATCTGTCAGTTGCTTCTGCACACTAGAGGTTAATAGCTGATTTAATTCAACTATAAAATGTGTCTAATTACTATAAAAGGCACTTTACAAGGATTGGTTGAACAAATGAAACAATAAAAACAGGTCTACTCAGAAATATATGACTTTAGTGAATATTCATAAATTCATTTTACAATCGTGATGACGTTGGGTTTGTTAAGGAATGTGTATGATGGCGTCTTCAGCATCAAGCAAACTGCAGTGGGTCCTGAAAGGTGCTTCTCTGCCTTTTTAGGTGGGGCAATAATAGTGTCACAAGGACTTTCATGGTGCGTGAGGTGAGTGAAACAGGTCTGTAGTCATTCAGGACAGATGGATGATCTTTTTTGGTACTGGAACCCTCTCAGGCCGAGGTTGAAGAGTTACTGGCCCACTCGGGCTTTTAGGACTCTGGGGGTGACACAGTCTGGACAGGATGAGGACTGACAGGAAGGTTCTCGTTCAGTCTTTCTAGCTGGAGAAACTGAAGAGAAACCTGCTTGTCTGTTTCCCTCCTGCAGAAACAGGAAAGGGGGGCAAGAGGGGGACAAAAACAAGCAGTTATGATTTCCCCAGAGAAGACTATAGATCACTTTTTTTTATTTTTTCTTTATTTTCCAAATAACAATAAAAATGTGTGATCTTTTCTTTTCTTTTCTTTCTGAACCTGAACCCTGCTGAGCATCTCTGGAAAGCACCTAAAAGAACTTGCAGGATTTAATTCAAGACATGCAAAGCCTGTTGTTTCCTCTAAAAGGGTTTTTACCAAATAAAATGTCTTAATTTTCAGTAAAGTAAAGCTGTTTTCATTTTTCAGTACTGTGTGTAGATTGATGACACAAAACAAAATAAGCAAAGTGACCATTTATTTCTTGAAGTGCTTAAGGAATGCTACAACTGCACATTTGATGTGTATTTTTCACTGATAAGGAATTCAGTTAGTATAAAGTAAAGTATACAAAGCATAAATACTTTTGAGAACTGGCAGGAGAAACTTCTGAAAACACTAGCTTTGGGCCAAATTTATGACTACGATTAAAATTAAAGCAGGAAATCTGAAACTACTCATATTAACTAAGTGTGTGTTAAAGTCAGAACATTCAACATTCAGATTAAGAGAACTTAAGCCAGATAACTGGACTTTATAATATGGGAGATATTATTTGTAGATTAGGACACAGTGGCCAGAGCGGTGCTTTTCCCTCAAAGGTCAAGTTTGACCTCAATTTCATTTGAGTAACCCGACCAAGCGCTGCTCTTTGTGTGTGTGTGTGTGCATGTGAGTGCATGTGAGTGCATGTTAGGGAGATCAGCTTTGCTCCAGTAAAATCCGTGGGCTGAAAATAGTCCTAATCGAAGAATAGTGGTTCGTATTACATTGCATGGGAGACCCAAGCAGCTGACACTCTCACTGATGTCCTCTTCACTTTTCTAGACTGAAGTTTCCGAGTCTTCCCAACAGCCCACACCGGATTCCTTCAGGACTCCAGTCAAGGTCACTTTGCCACCACAGTAAACCAACAGAACCCAGATCGCTACTCATATGTTAAATGTGAAGTCGAAAAGAGCGTTGTTGTTGAAAAACATAACAATAAAGGTTACTCTTGTTTCAGCAGACTTCAAACAGTAATGGATTACGTTACAAAAAAGGTATTTTAAGGAGACATTATATGCCTTTTTTCACAAGTTTACATGTCTTGAGGTTTTACTGAAATGTCTGCGACATGCATAAAATACTGCATCTCTTCAGAGCAGCTGTGTTTCCAGTCCAATCTCGCTCTCATGCGTCTGCTCCTTTTGATATCTGTCCACCATCTTTGCACCTTTGGACCCATATTACACTCAATAAACGTACATGAATTACACACCTGAGCTGAGTGCTCGCACTACCACGAACCAACATGACTGAAATAAGTGACTTACATGCCGTCTGGCCACTGATTGTTTAAATTGATGCATCTTTTCAGCACAATCTTGTTTTTCCAGTCATGAACTGAACAAAAATGTTGGTAGAGAATTAGAATTAGCCCGGTTTCTTTCTTAACCCTTTATCTGGTTTTTTTTTTTTGATTTACAAAAATAAAAAGATAGTCCTCTAGGTTTGAACATCTTTTAAAAAAAAATTGTATTTTATTGAATGACCAAAAGCAAGAAGAAAAGTTCTTGCAGCTGAATTTGCAGCTGAAGCTGGGTGAAGATCAGAGTGGGCATCTAATCGAAGTGTTAACAGGATTAAAAACTTGACTTTTATCAAGGATGCCCTTTTAAACTGTTGTACACAATATATTTATTAGAAAGTCAAACATGAGCACTCAAAACTGTGAGGAATAAACATCTTGGTCCCTTTAATATCTCTCTGTCTAATTATTTGAAATATTGTTTTTCTAGTCTAACAAAATATGTTGAATATGATATTGCATCTTACTCTTGTCCAATGAAACCGTATAAGAATATTTAAAGAAAACACAGGCCTGAACGTAGTAATGAGCCTTTCGTGGGCTCGCTCACCTGGGAAGGTATTGGCTAGACATTCAGACATTATGCTACACTCGAGCCACAGTTTTCCGGGATATGTGCCAAGGCTGGCAGCCCAATTCTACATATCTCTGCTGTGGCACATTCTCATTTATTTTTTTCTTTCCCTCCAAGGAGCTAATGTTTCCAGCTCCAAAAAAATGATATGGCCCCGCCCCCAGCCCTCCTCCCTGCCTCCACAGACCTACATATCTAGGTCTCTCACACATAATGCATTGCCTGCAGCTGAAATGTTTTGAAAGAGAAGGTGAACAGTCAATGTCATCTGAAAATAACAACCTACAGCTGTGATTCTTGTAATGGAAGAAGGGTTCTCAACAGTAAAGCCTCTACTGTTCCTCTTTTTGTTCTACCAAACTCACGAAAGTTGATGGTCTCAATCCCTCAATGATTTCCCTAAAAAACAAATTTGCATATTCACAGTCGTAACACGTTTGCTAAATCACCAAAAGTGCGTGTTAAGTCGAAGAGCATCAACCACTTTCTGGAAACTGATATTCATCCCTAAGCATCTGAGTGCCACGAAGTGATTTTCCCAAATAACCCATTTTTTTTTTGCCATATGACAAATTAAACCAAAACATAAAATGACAGCATTATGCGATAAACTGTGTGTGATGTATTTTAGTTTGAAAGGAATGAAAGTGTCACATTACAAATACTTCTGGGTGAACTGGTAATTTGACCGTTGAATTCAGACGGAAAACCTCTAAAAGGTTCAGTCTGACGTGGAGCAGCCAGACAAACGTTGACTCCCGTGGGTCAGGAGTCTCATCGTCCCTGTGAAGCTCACAGTTGAAGAGAAGAATGCTCATTGTGCTTACCTTGGTGTCTGCCACTGATCCACCACCCTCAAATGTTTTTACAGAAGATTGGGTTTGTTTTCCTTCAATCATGACATCAACCTCTCATGATTTTTGTTCTCTACATGTTTCTACTTACATCTATATCTTTTTGAAAATATTTAATATTCATATAGAGTTATTATTGGATGTTCATACTTTTAATATCTGTTTGAAACTTATTCTTGTTAAAGATGAACAAAAAAACAAACACATAATCCACAAAGATTGATGGATTACTAATAGAATTTTCAAAATAGACATTATCATAAAAATAACAAAGGTGTCTAAAAGCCTTTTCTGACATTCCTTTTAAACTCTGAAGGAGTTTGAAGTTTTTCTGGTTTCTATTTCCAGCTATAGAACAGTCAGATCTGATGAAGTATTCCTCAGCTGATGAAGTATTCCTCATAACAAGCAGACGCTCCGGCAGCTCTGTCAGGTGCTCAGTTCTTCAGCTAAACTCAGATGTCTCTGTTATATTTCAAATACGCAGAAATCTGGTGATGTTGTCAAAATCAACATTGTAGCTTATGTCATAGCAAAGGAAGAAGCTGCAGAAGGACGGTACAGGATAGAAACTTAATTAAGATTTTTGTTTGATGATTTAGTGTTTGTCCAGAGCCCTTCATGCGGCACCACTGACACCACCTGCAACATCTCAACGGCTTCAGTAGTAGTCTTCTTCGGCACAAGTCATTTTAAAAGTAACTTGTCTTTTTTTAAGTGAGCATGACATGACAGGACACTAAAAGCGGTTTGATTTCAGACCCTCCCAACTGGACGTTTAACTAATGAAAGATTCATTCAGCTGGTTTTTGCTTTGAGAAGACGTTTCAAAATAACACTCCTCTCTGCATACTCAGCTTTAATAGTTTGCCTCAACCACACAAAGTTATCAGAGATGAATCAGAAAACGGTCTTTGAACCATTGTGAGCTGCCAATCATTCTGGTCATTATTTTTGGTCTATTTATTCTGCATTTTCCCTCTGTCAGAACATTTGAGGAGAGTTTCTGGAAGAAACCATGAAAGCACGGAGATTAAAAGTAACTATTTGGAAAACTTGCCAAGACTTGCACAAATTTCCATGTAGATGGACAAAGCTCTGAATTAAGCTGCTTTACCAAAAGTAATTTAACAGCTTGAACAAAAACTGAAATTATCAACATCTGACAGGGCAATAATAATAATTTTGGTGCTTTTCAGTAGAATAATGACCTTGAAGTGCATAATCAGGTCTGTCTCACCCACGGTCATCTGGGCTTTTTCTTTTTTTTCTTTCTTTTTTGTGGTTGCCATGACAACTTCTACTGCACTCTGCCTCTTGATTGTGTGAAAAATGAATAAAAAGAAAAGGGGAAAAATGTCAGGCGCTGAGAAGTAGAGACTGAGCACAGACCAACACGGTCCCCTTTGAATAGTGTACTTTGCCCACAGATCACTCAAAATGCTCAGCTTACTGTTTTTGAGGTTTAGTATTATCTAACAATCTATCTATAGCACTGGAAAACTGTGTTGCATGATCCTTCACTGAGATTGATGAGACCAGACACTCAGGTCTGGTTTTGAAGACCTGAGTCTTTTTTGGCGCAACTTTAGATATCTTTAAGCTTTAGATTGATTAATGTGTCCTACATCCAATATTCTCAGGTAAATCTTGTAAGTAGGAGGACAGGAGTAAAGAAAACAATTTACAAAAGTCCATTCTGGGTCCAAAAGCCTGAAGGGAAAGCTCACAGAGTTTTGACCTAGTAAGACTTGATGAACAGTCCTCTCATAAATTACTCACCCACACGTCATCACTGCCTTGGTGTTGAAAAAAAGCTCCACATTTTCTCTGCTACAACAATGAGGACTTCATCCAGCATAAAGGAGGTCTGGGGATGTAAAAAAAAAAAAGAAAAAAAAAAAAGAAAAGAACCGAGTTGAGAAGTTCAAATCATAAGGTCATGGACATGTGTTTGAGTGCCTCTCTTTGAAGTGGAGGGTTTCAACCCACACAATCACACAGAACTCATACAGGTGAGGAGGGAGATTGCAAAACAAATGCCCGTCTCCATGATATGCATGGTTTTTGTCAGTCGTACAGCCTTTTTCAGAGAAACGCTGTTGGTCTGCTAGTAAGATATTGCTTATGTGTCATTTCAGACTGGGAGACAGTGGACAGGAAGACCTGTCACCAGCTTTAAGAGAAAATCTCTCCTCAGGTTTTTGCAGTCCACTTAATTTGAAAATCTTTGCTGTTTACAATATTTTTTAATTGCATTACAATACTGCTCTTCATTAAGGATCCTGTTGTGTTGCAGCTCTCATGGAAATACAGTGTTGATGCACAATGACTAGGATGAGCCTGATTACTTTTTAGCCTTTTAGGGATGGATTGATTGATTTAAAGCAAATAAAAATTACTTATTTAATTGATTTGAGACTAAGGTATTGGTTAATACTGTCTACGGCAAAGGTGCTCCATCAATAAGAACTCCTATTTACTACTTCTCAAGTCTTCTCAACCACTTAAAATAGTTTTACACTACAGGCCACATTTACTCGTCCACGTGTGGATTTTTACAGCAACCTCTTTGTTTTCTGTTCAGTCTGGGCAGTGCTTTTTCTATTATACGCAACCACAAATTACTGAACACACTGGAGGCGTCATGGGTTTCATTGTTTTGCCCAAGGACAGTGGAAATTGAAGCGCTTTACCCCCTGAGCTACAGTTTCCCAAAGGGAAATCATAGTATTCGAGTACTGAAATATGAGAAATGAAAAATCACAATTAGTTAAAAAATAAAAAGATTTTGGAAAGTTGGAAGTGTAGGGGAGAGGGAAAGAGGCGGTTAAATTGTCCAGAGCTCCATGAATGCTTTGGGATGTTGTGTTTGTTACCTGGCAACCAGAAGCTGATGACATCACGTGCAGCATCAGCAGGTAAGACAGGTGATGTCTCTCAGCAGGTAACAAAGACAAAAACTCACAGCAAGAGCTGCAGCCTCTCCTTTTATTTCTATCACCTTTTATCATGTATTATTGTTGAAGCAGTGAACAGTGTCTTGTTTTCAGAAAACTGGGAAAACATGTTTATTTTCTCAGGAATTCCGAGCTCCTGTTTGTTGAAAGCATCAGTAGCCGGGCACCAGAATCCACCATTACAAAAGCAAGCTTGTAAACGGTTATTGTAAACGCTTGATAAAATGCCCCCTATATACGTAACAATTTTAGGAATTGGCATCTGTCTTGAACATTATTTATTTGTTCCAAATCATTTGGAAATTGTTTTACAGCCTCTCCAGATTCATAGGGAAGTCTGAAGGTTAGTGTTCTGATATGTAAGGCAGAGTTACATTTTAATTTTCTCCACTGACAGCCACTGTTTCTATCTAAAAGAGCTATGAGTAACAGCTGTTATGGGCCAAAATACCTGTATATGTATTTCAAATTGAAATTGCCATGTTTCCATCCATTTTCCACACCTCCTTCTAGACATAAATAAGACAAACAGTTATACAATCTCAGTTAAATATTCTTTAATCACTGAGTGCATCACTCCACTGGTCTCTGTATTTTTTACCTACTTTGATGCAAGTTCCAGCTGGATCACTCACTTGTGACAAAATAGGATGGTAGTAAAATTCCCCACTGCGTGAACACTTAATTAGGCTGTGTCCCTGTCTGAGTATAAATACAACCCTCCTGTCTGCCCACCTGCTCCCACCTCAAGGATGGGTTGGAATGATTAACTTTTCTGGCAACAATTCACCTCAGAGATTCATGCAGTCATCTCAAGGCCATGCGACTGCTGTCGTGCAGAAATAAATCACTTCTTCCTGCTTCAAATGCATTCCCTTAACAGATGCAGCTCTTTTGTTAAGATACATAGTTATTTCTTATTGCAACTTGTCATTTATTAAGTATTACTAATATAAGAGCTAAAAGGTCCACGTTGGTATCTTATATTAGTAAAAATGGCACTGACAAAACCGATGCAAAATGTTGATGCTTCTGTAATTATAGCTTTTAATTTATGCACAAATAGAGACAATTAAGACTCGTAATATAGATTCAAATGATACAAGGAATCGTGAAGATATCAAATTCAGCTGGACGTTCACTTAAAAAAAAAAAACAACTCGGAAGTTTAATCTTTGGGGACCGTGCAAACTATTTATGGTAAGCTTAAAAGAAGCACAAACACAAAATAAGCAAAAACTCCCATGACAGCCGATTGTAAATAAAAGTAGCCTCTCATAAGATGATTTCACATCAAACAATAAAAGACAAGAGATTTCTCAAGTGGCACATCATAAGCCTCCTTTCAAGAATCATAATTTTACATGAAACAGTTTCTCTAAAAATAATTTGCCGACCAGTTTTTCATCACATCCAGACTTGTCGAGGCTCCTTCATCAACTGTTACTCTTTGTAAATGAGTAGTAATTAATAGCTGAGGTCGCCGTACGGTCTGTTGCATTAAAACGACACTGGAATAAAGTTCTCTGCATATAATTACAGTGCATGTGAGAGGATAATTAAATGGTTACTCAAATTGCTATCTTAGTGATATTCAAGTTTGAATTCAAATTCATAGTCTGCTGACAGATTCACCAGTTAGTGAATTATGTGTCATCATCTGTGTGTCTGACCACTAACCAGAGAGTATGCTGCATTTAAACTACACTTGACATGTTTTTGTTACCACTGTGGGATTAAAAATCGTAATGTCTTGAGGAATGTTCTACTTAATGAGAGTTTTCTAGGTATCAAATGTGGCTGAAAGTTTTATAAATTATTTCTCTACAACCCAGATAAACCTACCAATCACTTCTGTTGCATTGTTGTGCGAGAGGAGTGACAATGACCGAGGTCAGTAGATTGAAATAATGCATCCGTTCCTCATTTTGCTGGAAAAAAGTACACACACATTACAAGACATGGTCCAGGCTTGCAGGACTGCCTGCCATTAATCAAAGAACATTTTTTAATAAAGCCAACCAGAAAGTTCGTCTGATTTTCTTTATGTAAAAGAATTGTTTTTTCTTGGTTTTTTTTTTCTCTTTTTACTGTGAGTGACATGAATAACCGGAATTATATCACGTTTGTGTTGATAGGAGGGTTTGGATCACGCATTGCAACTTTGCAGGTGACTTTTATCCCATTGCGCAATAACTGCGTTTAGAGTTGTAATTAGAGCGACTGCAACCAGCTCTTTCTCTCCCATTGGCTCTCTACCTCGCTCTCCCAATTATCGGGGTCTGGCGTTGAGTTTCCCCACCCTCTTTGTTTATTTATGCAACTGGCTCTGAGGCGTGAAGCTGACACCCTCCTGCATGGGTTCAGTGATGCTCCCCAACTAAAACCTTAAGTAAGTTGAACTGTTTGAAACGTCCACTCAACAGCAACCTTTTGATTCCTGCTTCAGTCCAAAAAGAGAAAATTATAGGGTGGCACTGTGTTTTTACGCATGGATGTTTGGATGAGCCTTCTCACATTGACGCACCACTGACTCCCAACCCTTCGCCAGATGCTGTCCGGTTCAGGAGACCTTGTCAGGGTTTAGAAGAAGGCGCACGAAGTGAATAAGGATGCGGGGCACTGAGCTGCTACTCGGTTACTTTCTGGTGGAAGTTTTGCTGTGCGACGCGGAGAGCGAGCCGGATCAAACCTTGGAGGACCTCATGATAGTGACCAGCTTTAACGAATCAGCCGAGGTGGAGAGCGAAATCACGGAGAGCCCGCACACGGAGGAGAAATGCCGCGGCTACTACGACGTGATGGGCCAGTGGGACCCGCCGTTCGTGTGCAGGACTGCCAGCTACCTGTACTGCTGCGGCACCTGTGGCTTCAGGTTCTGCTGCGAGTTTAAGAGCTCCCGGCTGGACCAGACCACCTGTAAAAACTACGACACCCCGCCGTGGATGATGACCGGCAGACCCCCGTCGAAGGTGGACGTGGCGCTGGAGTCGGGGAAGGATAAAACCAGTCTCATTGTGTACATCATATGCGGGATCGTGGCCATAATGGCACTGGTGGGGATTTTCACCAAGCTTGGATTGGAAAAGACGCACCGTCCACATAGAGAAAATATGTCCAGGTGAGTTTTACTTATAGTGTCTGGCACATTTGTAACTTAAAAAAAAAATAAAAGATTCTGTTTCTAACGTGAAAATCAGTTGCAAATCATCAAGTTCATAAAGCATGTAATTCAAAACAAGTTCACCTTTCTTTCTGTCTTTTACAGAAACAAACATAGAAAATTGTATTCTTTGTTATTTTGGTATGTGCGTCCTCTACCATTGTCTGTTTTGTTGACCTTTTTTGTGTCTATTTATTTCTTATTACTATGAACTAATATTAATATTACTGTTTTTAAGTCCAGCAAACATGTATGGGTTTATCATTTCCATATTAAAGAATTGATTTTTAAAACAAGCATCCTTCAACTCTCGGTGCTGACTCTCACAAGTTTCTTCTGCATGTACATTTATCGTAGACAGATTACTGACAGTGTTTTCAGTGAAGGGCGTCCAGAAGTACCCAGTGTCCGACATGGCCAAGAACAGAAAATACAATCAAACCGTCATTTTTCCCAACGTGCTTTCCCACTCGCAAGAATTTTACTACAGTTGTGTAATTTTAAATCAATATAGTGAATGCATTATAAGTGCGAAGCAATTTAGGCACAGAGTGAAAAGGAAGTCACGCCCAGAGCGGTAGCTCCACTACCCCTGAGTGTGCCTTGCTCAAGGGCACCTCTGCTACGACTTAAAACGAAGGACAGTGCTAATGGTTCAGTACAACGTGCAACAGCTAAATTCCAATATTCAAAGAAAGAGAAGACAAAATGTGAAAAAAAAGATGATATATTTGTTGAGATTTGAGGCCTACGTCTGTGTTAAAACTGAAACCAAATCCACCAACTCACACTTGCTTTTCATCCAAAATGTATTCTAAGCAGTATAGTCTATTATTAGTAAGATATATTTATGAAGAGCATATAAACATACTTTAGATGTGTTTGTGTAATTACTTTTATTGCCAAACTGGGTACCCAAAAGTTCAAGACTGCAACTTAATCTTTCTGCATTTTGTAGAAACATACAACAAACAAACAAACATGGGGCCACTTGAACTGTCCCTGCTTTAGCTGAGAATGTCATGGACCTTTTATTTATTTATTTTATTTCAAAGATGTACGATTGGATTGAGTTTCAGTTGGTTTGCCTTTCCTGCAGAAATATTAACATTTTATTTTCGAAACCCATTTGATCTTCACCAAATCTACTGTCAACCGAGGGAACGTGTTGTGTCCAACGTTTTCATGGACACCTGCGTAATGTGGAGCTGACGGTTGCCAATTCCCATTTCCCAGACTTGCAGTGTCGTGTGCTCAGTAACTGAGGAAATGTTTTCTTCAGGCACATACTTTCATAAGCTGTTTGTACCTGCACTGCCGTCCTTCACAGATTCATGATTAATCAAACACTCTCAGTCCATGACTACTTCTCTAGCTTTTGGTTTCCACATTCTCCTTCAGAACAAGTCTACACTTTGTTCACAGACATATCAGTATTTTTTTTTTTAAAGCTTTTGAAACTTTTAAGTTTACTCATGAGCATAAGGTTTTATTGTTAATCAGTTTATTTTAAATGTTGTTGTTAAAGTGAGGAGACTGAGGTAAATTCAAAGTTGTTTAAATTTAAGGGATATATAGACATGTTCTGTTAGTTTTCTCGCAAGTCCAACATTTTGATTCGCCTGGTTGTTCACATTAAATGAGACAGAAATAGCAGTGTCACTGTCGTGATCAAATCTAAGAATTCTGCATTACTTCTGCAGAGCTGGTCAATCATGCTGTTAATTTAGCTCGACATTTAGTTGTCACAGTCAGATGCGTGTGTGTGTGTGTGTGTGTGTGTTTGTTGGGATGCGTCAGCAGTCATTTAGGAATCTGATGAGCAGTTTTAAAGGGTTTGGGTTTTAAACAGTAGGTCTTATAGCGATGCTATTGGGGTAATGTCAAAACGTTAAAGCTTACCTCAGCCAGAGGTGCAAAGTTGACGTGTGAAATAAAGGCTTTTGGGCAGCAGAAAGACAGGCGCAGTTATAAATGTAAAGCCTGGTCTATCTGAGGCGTCTCAGCCTCTGTAGCTTCACCTTCAGTTTAGTCAGATTTTTCTGAATTTACTGAACTTGTGTAAAGACTAAATCTTGCTACAACAGAGGATCGTGCAAAGCGTAGGAGTTTGATGGTCACGTCGGTCAGTTATTTGTATGTATAACCTTAAATGACGTTGTCTTTGAAATGATTCTTTTCTTTTTTTAGAGCTTTTGCACAGGTGATCCGCCATCCTGCCTCGGATCATACAGACGCAATCGGACTCGGTCAACACTATGAGAACTTACAAGCCACAATATCACTTAACAGTTTCCGTAAGTAGTTCAGCTTCTTCATATGAATTTAAATTTCAGAGCAATTAATGCAGTAAATCTTTTTAGAAAAATTCTCTTGCTTTTGATCCAGTTGACTAATGGAGTTGTTGATTCTTCGTGATCGGTTCAGAAAGAATAGACTGAACATAAATGACTTAAAACTAACATTTTACTTCAGTTTATTCGACTTCCATCCAACAGTACCACATGCATGACACATTAATAAGATTTATGTTGGTGACATGACACGATTTTGTGTATTGTTACAGGAAATGACATCACACTGAAAAACAAGACTCGCAGCCACATTCGACCAGCATTTTTTGACTTTATTATGAATTAATAAAATCTAGCAGTAGTTGTTGCTTTTACAGACTAAGTCTAAATGGATATGTGTTTGGCTTGACTCACAATCGCTGTCATGCAGCATACGAGGAAGGTTAGGAGCAAAATGTTTTGGTCTAAGCCTGAAAACCTCACTGTCAAAGATCTTCAACAATTGTCTTGGTTGTCTGGTGGCAGCAGTGTCGTGTAATGTGAGTTAGTAAGAGAACACCTCCACTGACTTTTTCCACATTTCCTTTTTAACTGGTATCTAACTGTGATAAACAAAACCACTGTTTTTATGCCTTCTTCAAATGTTTTGTTTACCTTCATCCAACTGAAGCAACAAAACCAACCAGAAAGTCTGTTCTCTGTGATGATGTGACATTTTCTGCAGCTTAGCTGTAATCTTGTTCATAATCATGCAAAATCCTATAATTCATAAGGCATATCACTTCTAATTTACATAAAAAAATGTAAAAGCTTACACTTGCAAAACATTTCAAAGGCTTTTTAGTGATGCCCATACCATACTCAACCCACATTGTCACTTTTATGACGTAGATGGATGTGAAATTCACGCAAAGGGAATCTTAACATGGGAAAATATTTGTATTCTTTCCTAAGTAAGGAGATTGTTTAAGATGAATGATTGAAATGAAATGGAGATTTTGCTGTATTTAAGGGGGAAAAAGACTTTGCCTTCTTTTCACTTCATGACTTTTAATGTGGAGACTCAGCTCACAGTATTAGAGAGGTTCTGTTTAATTAAGTCTCCACAGCTCAGTGATGGTTGTTGTTTTCTAGACAGCAGTTCTTGCAAGGTCATGAGAGGTGAATTGATAGTTTTTTCAGCTTCAGATCTGTCCTGCACAGCTTGTATTTTGCAGATGGCTCAAAGCAGTGATAGAGGGGCTTGACGGGGAGCTCTTGTTCTGTTGGCTGTCAGAAATAACAAAAATCTGTTACACCGACCTTATTCCTCAAGACACTGATAACACAGAGTTTGCACAATAGAGTTCTTTGTCTACTGGCACTATAACGTTACAATCCCACTGGACATCCGTGCACATGGGGCCAAAAGTGTGGCCTCTTATTATTCCAGAAAGTCAGCCAGAGAGAATATTGTCTTTTCACAGAGACAACAATTCACTGGTGGATGATATATATATATATATATATTGTAGTGACGGTCACACACCCCTTTAGTCTGTGGTCAGAGCTGGTGGCGCAGAGGATTGTGGGATGCAGTTCCCTCTGCCGGTTCTGGCCTGAGCGGAGTGGGTGTGTGGGTTTTTAATCTGTGTGTTTTGTTGTCCAATTGTCTTGTTTATTTTCTTCCGTTCAGCATCGGTTGTTTTGTCGTGGTGTGTCCATTTTGTTCTGTACCGTAAGTGAGGAGGGGGGTGCGAGGGATGACCCCACTGCATGTTGGATCGTTCAGGGATCCCGAAAATAAAAGCAAGATTCCTGCAAAGTTCCTATCTCTGCCTTGTTCTTAGTAGCGTTGCTACAATATATATATATATATATATATATATATATATATATATATATATATATATATATATATATATATATATATATATATATATATATATATATATATATATATATATATATATATATATACTCGGTATGCAGAGATCTTAAAGCACTTTGATGGTGACAGCTATTTGGCTTCATCAAACTTTTACGATATTTAATGTGCTAATGTGCAGTGCCAGTTCTTCTTGTTTTTAATACTTGTGTCTTTCATGGTGTTTGACAGATAGGCTGTCCAAAATAACTTTGAGACTTTGCCACTAATTCGTCTGTCATTTCCGGATGCCTTAAAGATCTCTCCCTTTTTATGCAATCCTAAACTTACTCCATAGGTGCGTTTATGAGTAACATTTTATAAATAGCATTTTCATCACTAAGTTGAAAGTAGGCTGTCTGTAAATAGAATAATAGAAGTGTCCTACTCTTTGTACCATTTATTTCACGGCATACAGCTCCCAAAATACTCTCCTAAATCTTTTATGAGTTCCTCCCGGTGTCTTTGTCTTGAGTGTTAATGCACGTATTTTCCACATCTGTGAAGTGGTTCCTCCTACCAGGTGACATAAATGGTGCAAGATTTTAAAAAAATCCCTGCAAATGCACAAATGTCACCTAATCCATATACAGAGAAAAATAGCTACAAACACTGGGATCTTGGTTTAACCAGAGTTTGGGATTCTGAAAATAGCAAAGTACGTAAAGTAAGACAAAACATTATCTGCTGAGAAACCTGCTCCCATTTTAGGTTCCAGTGTATGTGCAGCAGAGGTACATTTGAGATGCCGGAGACATCCAGACAAGCCGAGAAGGATATAATACATGTAATAAACTTGAAAATAGAAAAGTCACAAAGCTTTTGGTGGATGATAGTTTTTAAACCTGTGAGACTGCGCAAATGGTGTAAAAATGGGCTCCTGAGCAGGTTAAAAATAGTTTTCCATAAAATGACTTTAGTTGAAAAGGAAACTGATTATAATTAAAATGAATCTGCAAGTGCTGTCGATGTTTAGTCATGCAGTCGTGTATCCAGGACTTCATGCAAAAAATATACGACTGGTAGAGTATAACTCGGGTTAATCGTTTAAAAGATTGATCAGTTCTGTCCATGTTATCAAAGGATGAAGTTTCAGGGTTAACTCAGTATCACACTCAAAGAGAGACTGTGTCCATGGCCCACTTAATGAAATGGAAACAGGTCAATAAACTCAGAAAAATAGCCTGAAAAGTTAACACAGACAGATTTGATGTCTGTTTTTGATTAAAAAGGTCACAGCAGCTGCAGTTGCTGAGACGGTGGTGTCTTTTGACTTGTCTCAGATATCTCGACGTCCCTCACAAGTCCCATCCGGCGACTTGTCACATGTCAAAGACGGTTGAGTTTAAGGACTTTAAGACTCGGTCAATTGTATGTCAGCTGAACCTTGTCTATCCATCCATTATCTATACCCGCTTTATCCGTTTCCGGGTCACGGGGGTCTGTCGGAGCCTATCCCGACGCATATCAGGCGAAAGGCAGGGGCACACCCTGGACAGGTCGCCAGTCTATCCAGGGCCACATACAAACAACCAATCACACTCACATTCACACCTAGGGAGAATTTAGAAAGATCAATTAACCTACACTGCAGGTTTTTGGACTGTGGGAGGAAACCGGAGTACCCGGAGGAAACCCACACAAGCACGGGGAGAACATGCAAACTCCACACAGAAAGACCCACCGGGCCGGGAACCGAACCAGGAACCTTGAACCTTGTCTAGTCTATGTCAAATGTTCTTCTAGAGGATGACAGATTAGAAGACCATGTAGAAGACGTTTGCAATCTTTGTTGGATCCAATTGATTTGACGTCTATATTTAGATACACTAATGCAATGATCACATCTGTGTTTATGAAAAACCTTTTGATTTGTAACCACTGATCGTTATTCACCAACATTGGTGCAAATGGTTTTTTATAAAACCATAAATTAATTGGATTTTATAAACCCCAGATAGGGATATGAAATCATTAAGCAACGTTCTTAAATGCAGCTGTAAACAGTGCGTATGTGCAACGAATGGTGATGCTTAAATATTAAATGGGGCAAATGAGAGGAAAAATGACATTACTGACTTGCACTGCTGCATTTACTTTGCACCTATATCGAAGCTCAGATTTTATTTTACTGTAGTTTTTTTTTAATGACAGTCACAAACTTCTGATTGGTCCAGTTGCCCCTGAGCTAAACGGTTCTCTTGTTCAACAGCTACCACCACCAGTTTGTTTCTGTTGGCTCCTTTCGCTCGAGCTTTCCGAGCTGTTAGTCGTCTCTTTGCTGAAACACAGAAGGCAGAAAATGCAAACACTGGTTTATAATGAGTCGAGATTCAAAACTACCACTATATAAATAAAATGATACAAATACAAAAAAAAGCACATGAGACTGCAAACTTTTTTAAAAATTTGTATTTATTGCTTTTGTTTTGCTGTGACAGGCTATTATCTAACAGTCATAAAGTTGATAAAACCAGGCTCGTCAACAGATCTGTGCAACGGGATAGCACTGCATCATCCTCGCCATCATCCTCATCGTCATTTACACATTTGTCAAATAAAATGACTGATTCGTGAGGTTTTAGGGCTAAACACCAGCTATCCTTTTCTCCTCATTAATATATCCTAGTCTGATCTAACTCATTGGACTGCCTCCTTGCCAAGATGTGATGAAGACAGCGATTTGTTGAAGCTACCCTTGCATCATTTCATGAGACAGCATTGATAATTTGAGACTTTCCAAATTAATTAGCACAGAAATAAAATTTCTTGCTGACCATTGGGGAATAAGGGCCTAATTAACCTACTTTCTGTTATAATAATCTGTTTTTAATCAGACACATTCTAGACCAAGGACTAATCGCCTCTTCTCATTTCAAACTTTGTAAACTTAAGCCATCAACAATAACAGCAATGGGTGTCATTATATTGGGACTTAAACATAGTGAACACCACTACTGAAGCATACCATAGTATGTGAAACCTTTCTATATCTTCAAACACATTTGCTGATCTCCAGTTGCTAAATGAGCCTTAACATCCTTTGTTTTTAAGGCACTAACATCAGATCACCGTCGACTCTGTGGCTCGCTACACTTCGCACTTGTCTGTTCATATGAACGGATATCTTTATGTGAGTTGGTCCTAGTATTTACACATCTCTAATGTTCACTCTTTCCATCTCCTCCTGTAGAGAAATGATTGTTTTGAAAATACAGATATGCAGCATGTTTTTGTTGTACATAGTCAACCAGACCTGACACCAGTGTAAAGCCCAATGTAGTGACGGCGGACGGCTGGATGGGTGGATGGATGGGTGGATGGATGGATGGATGGATGGATGGATGGATGGATGGACGGATGGATAGACGGACGGATGGATGGACGGATGGACGGATGGACGGATGGATGGATGGATGAACGGACGGATGGATGGACGGATGAACGGACGGATGGATGGATGGATGGACGGATGAACGGACGGATGGATGGACGGATGGACGGAATCAACGGACGGATGGATGGATGAGTGGATGGATGGACGGACGGACGGACGGACGGACGGATGGACGGATGGATGGATGGACGGACGGATGGATGGATGGATGGATGGATGGATGGATGGATGGATGGATGGATGGATGGAAATACCAATAACTATCATTCCTCACTGAACTAAATGGTACTTGCCGTCAGGAAACGGTAGCAGTTTAGTACCAACGGACACAGAAGAAACATCCAGTCAGAGAAAGGAAGCATGTGACACTGGCAGCGTAACAGCCACATCAGAGTAAAAATGTGTTCAGTCATTTCCCTTCAGGGATTAATAAAGTGTTTTTCAACTGAATTTGAATTGAATGTTGATCCAATGTGTTGTCAGCAGTTCTGCAGCCATCTTGGTTGTTTTGATTAGTCGCTCTTGGACACTCCTGTATGAGTCATCGCATAAAACCCACCGCTGCCACGCTGCAATTAGTTTAGTGTGTTCATCCTGTTGGAAATTGCTACTATTTCACGAGAGAAAATGTTCATGCATGTCGATGTTTCCCTGCTTTAGCACACCCTGATACAAATGACTGTCATTAACAGACTTGTTCAGACCTTGATAACAAGCTGATGATGACCATTAATTAGAATCAGGCCTGTTAATGCAAGGAGACATCTAAAACATGCAGGACACCGGCGCTCGAGGACCAGGATTGCCCACCCCTGGGCTAGATCCTCATCCCAACCAATAACACAAGTGAATGTTGAGTCGGACATTTACATTATTGTAGTTTTGTAATAGCAATATATATTTGCTGTGATGTCAATCTAAGTATTACATGGTTACAGTTGCTTAATTCATATATTTGTCCATAAATATGTCAAATACCTATGTGACCAGCTATGTGCCAATGATCACCCTTAAGCTAAACAAAAAGAAGACACTCTGGCATGATACAGGCATGACAGCGTGAACATGCCAGCAGGCAGGGGGCCAGTCTATTTTCTGCACACCCTTTAATTTACCAGATGTCTACTATAGGATTAGGTCAGAAGCCCCGAATCCCCAGACAAGCCTCTTCTTTAGGAGAATGTGGCACTGCCTGGTTAAAGAAAAAATAATACACATGCATCCTTCAAGTTTTTCTTTGCTTTTATAGGAATTCATCATCCACAAATCACTTATGAAGAAAGATGAAAGCTGAAAGTCCCATTCCAGTAGTTATTAATCTGCTGAAAAATAATATTTGTTTCTAGAAATGATTCCACTTGAAAGTTTTGCCATGTAAAACTGAAATGGTTTAGGTATTTCAACAGCTTTTTTTTTTTTATTTAGTCAATGGGAATCTATGAATAAACCAATTTGGGCCACCTATATAGGATCTCACACTGACACCCCTCCCTCGCCTGCTTGATGTGGGATAACTCATGAAACCATGTAATAATTACATATTGGTATTATTATTTTTTTTTATAAAAGGCATTAATAATCACATTTTTATGAACAGTTTTAGCTATCGTGATTGTGTAATGTCATATGCACCTGAAGTGGGATTATTATACGGGCCTAAGGTTGTTTGGATGAAGTGTTTGGTATCCTTCTTCTCAAAGTTTAATTATCACATCAAAACATTATTAGGGAGCTGGGAGGTACAGAATTATATAAATGTAGAAGAATTTCAAGAGGCTGAAATTCTAATTATATATTGTTAACAGAGCTAAGCCAGCACAAATCTGTGGTAATACTGTATTTATTTAAAATCCACTACCAGTAATACATTTAATTATAAATAACAAATCATGTCTAATTATCTCTCTTTAGCATTACCAACATTTTCTGTGGTCATAGTTTATTTTCGTTCAAGAAGATGTGAAGATTTCACAGGATTAGATTTTGTGCTGTTACAGCCATAACAGAACCAGCTCCTCTTCTAGCCTTTTTCTATGTCCAAAGAAAAAGGGGACAAAGTTCTCAAGTTTCAGTATTTATTCACCTCACCCAGTGGAAATATGCTTACAAATTTCAGCACAGATTCTTTAGCAGTGTCTTTGCCGGTCCTACAAAAACATACAAAGGGTATAGATGCTTTGTACATAAGAGTTTGATCTCCTCTCTGAGGATCTTGTTATGCCTCTCATCTACTCACTATTAAAAGTCACATCTACACAATGTACTAATTTAACCCTTTACAGGGCAAGTGACCATATTTGGTAACTTTGGTAGTCTACATACTACATACTGTGATTATTACAAAAAAATTACAAAGGTAATAGAGGGCCTTTAATATTCTCCAATAACCCTTTAGAGTTGAAATTTTAAAATTTCAAGTAATTTATTGACTGCGTTATAAAGGGATAAGGTTCATGGTTCCCTTTTTTGCATCTTTTGGGACATACATTAGATTATGGGCAGAATTTCATTGATGGGTTCATTTTTGAGGCATAGCCATGTCTTTATAACTAACCATTGGTTTTAATATTTGTTTTAATATTTGTGGTGACTTCTAATGGGTCAATTACATAGTGGCCAAGGCATTTCTTTTGTTTTGTTTTTTACGATCTCCACTATTAGTCTTATGTTCATTTATATTGAGAAACTATGAAGATGTTATGTTTCTCCTCCTTTAGACAACAACCAGATGAACAATGTGGCTCATTCACCAACTTTGATAAGGCAGCCGTATCCAGCAGTGGGACAGATCATCAGTCCATACGAGCAGCAGACGCCACTTAAAGAACTCAACAAGTACACAACACTCAAGGCTGTGGGTAAGAAGATGTTTTCCATGAGCCATAAAAACAGTCCTTGATATTCATCATTTGATCTTATAAAAGGTACATAATTTGTGGGGGAAAACATGAAAATCAGTATGTTCCTGCATAGCACAATGGATTTCAAGGAAAACCGTGTGTACATGGAAACACTAGACTACACTATGAGGAAGTTTCTAATTAACATTAGATACATTTACTGATGAAGGACATTCAGCTGAAACATCCTCAGAATTCCCAAAACATTTTATGAGACAAGTTCACGCTAAAGACTTATTTTCTTAATTGACGACTAACATATTGTCAAAATAGAGCCCCGTCTTTTAGTTTTCCATAACCAGTATTTAAGACATCTGGCGGATTTCTTCAAACAATTAAAGTTTGTTTATTATTATTTATAAAAGCTAATTCGTTCAGTTGCTAATTTGGAGAGTCTGCAGTCCAGAAGGGTTTGAAACAAGAACAAGAACATGTCACGGCGTAGACCGAAATCATTTTTTTTCTTAACTTTTTGACTTAATTAGTCCATGCTTGGTGTGAAAATTCAGTTCATACAACCTCACGAGGACCCAATCAAACCAGTCTATCCTGTGTAGAGAGTGTCTGGGCGGGCTAAGCACGATGGCAACAGCTGAGGATTACTTTTGGAAAGTTTAAAATTCCTTCTTTTTCTTTGAAAATTGAACAGGCTTAAGGTTTTTCTTCCACTAGGGGAGTTTTTACCTGCCGCTGTTTATGTAATAATTGCTCGGGGGTCATGTTCTGGGTCTCTGGAAAGCGCCTAGAGACAACTTGTGTTGTAATAGACGCTATATAAATAAAATTGAATTGAATTAAACAGAACAGACTCTCCCATTAACTGATTTCCGTCACTCTGAATACGTCACCTTGTTAGCTGCTCTTACTGGTCGCAGCGCTAACCGACTGCGTGCAAAGGCAGTTTGATAAGTAACCGCCGGTGCCGCCGCTTGGATGTGGAGGCCCAGCGACCGTTTTCAGATCATCATCTTTGTAGATGTGGGTCTGCTCTCTCAGGCTGTATTAAATACTCTTGATTTAATTATTCACTAGCTGGTGTGCACACCTCCGTATAAGCAGAAGATTTGGCATTTTGCTGTTCTGCAGCATTCAGGCGCAAACAAGGACAGACATCAGCAGCGATTTTAGAGACACTACTGTTGGTGCCCATTAATTTGATAAAATTAATCATATGCAGAAAACATTTCAGTCAGCTGCCAATCCTCTCAGTGTAGGGATGACAGCACATTCACTCACTGATAATAGTACTAAAGTACTATCATCAATATTTAGATATAAAGATTTATAGGAAATACAAAAAATATCATGCATTTCCATTTTTCAGAAATGTATACATTTTTTTTACTATACCATCTATAACTTTCTTAAAAGTTGTCCTTTAAATTCTATGTAATATAGAAATTGCAGTCTGGAATGCATGCAAGAGCAATCAAAATAAAAATAATTTTGGACACGGGGATAGGATGCAAGCCTGAAATATAAGCGGGGTATTAAACATATTAATGCAGGATCTTTAGTGAAGGTGCAAAAATTCTGCTTTGACACACTGCGTCCCTCATTGGAGACGTGAAATCATGAAACAGTAGCTGTAATGAACCAATTATCACAATGACTCACATGGGACAAATACTGTAAGACATTGCCTTCTTTGCTGTGGTTTGCTGGCAAATATTCATACCATTCATGTCATGAGTGTTGACTCACTCATGACATGAAAATAATACAAATGAACAAGCTATTAAACCCCTGTCATGTCTGTTGTGTTGCTACAGTAGCCCAGAACAAAAAGATAAATGCTGGGTTCACAGTTGGACTATCAGGCATTTTTCAGTCTGTATACTTTAAGAAAGGCAGACAGCTGCAATATTCAGTTTCTGCTTCAGGGATTTAAACATCTATTGATGTTTTTCAGTAATAAAAAAGCTAAAAGAACAAATGATTAACTGACATTAAAGAGGATGACAATCCCAAAGAATAAAAGTAATTAACAACACTTGGCCAGAATTATATATATATATATATATATATATATATATATATATATATATATATATATATATATATATATATATATAAAAGAGTCTTTTCTTGTGCATATTTATGCACAAAGCCAAGCACATGGTTGGTTTTAAATTAGAACAAATGACTTTGTCGCTGAGAAATATCTGTTTTTTTAAGGATTTGAAGGAATATTTGTTACTTTTAAGAAGCGTCTTCCACGTGTATTAGTCTGCCCTCCGTGCTATTGCAAAAAAACTCAAAAAACATCCAAAGTATCTTTGGACTGCCGTCGCCGTCGTTTTACAGCACAATTTCACACGTAAACATCGATAAAGCTACAAATAAAAAAGAAAATGATGAACAAGACGAAGAAAAAAAAAAAACAATGCCATTTTAGACGACTGTAAATTTGCACCTAAGACAAAATGTGTGTTTGATTATTGTGAAGTTACAAAAACTCTGATTGTGTGCTTATGCATTTGTTAGCAGAGAAAGCTAATGACGGCTACCAAAGCAATCGGCGGCAAGCCATCGAGATGACAACCAAGGGCGGCCTTCCCATGGAAGCAATGGATATGGAGCCAGAGCCAAGTAACCCATACAGCCCACCTATACAACTGTCTAAGAAGCAGAATGAACACAAGTACAAAAGCTCCCGGAGCCACAGCTCCCAGTCACTGTTCTACAGCTCCAGCACTGCAGCCAGCCCAGGGGAGCTGAGATCATGGCAGAGCAAAGACACGCTGGGTCACCGACAGAGCTATGGCCCGAAAAAACTGTCCTTCTTGGAAAAGGAGCTACACAACACTCGTTACATGCCTCCACATCCCTACTTCGTCACCAACAGCAAGACAGAGGTGACAGTATGAGGGACCGTCATAGTCCAGCTTAAAAAAAACGAGTCTGCATTTCAAAGACAGTAACTGCTGACTGCAGGTGGAGTCGCAAGAAAGCCGAATGGATTGTGTTACGTGCAACTGTGTACGAAGACACCATCTAAACGTTAGGTGTACTGCAACAGGACTCTGGGTCTGCCCCACTGCTGCAGGAGGGCACTGGAATTAATATTTGCTGTCTGACACTCGTATAATCCAACTGCTAAATTTACACAACTCATATAACATAATGTTGGATGTGCTGTTACACGTGTTTCTCAGCATCTACTGAGATATCCACTTTCAAATGAAAGTATGTTCTGTCATTTCTAATGAAAACTGTCAAAGTGGGAGAAGTCTGGTGTTTATTGGATCAGAGTTGAGTAGCTTGTTGTTGTTTGGGTTTTGATGAAATGCATCATTATGTATTTGAAAAACATCTGACGCTGATCATGTAATGAGGAGTAGCCGTGAATTAATGAATCCCATGTACCATGTCCAAGGTTGGTCTTGTTTCTCCTATTTTCTTTCAACTGCATAATAATCTGTATCAATCTCTCAAAAATGAGCCATACCACACAATACGGTAGATTGATATTCCCAAAAATACCAAGCAATAAAATTATACACATATACAGTCTACAGTTTGTTGTACTAATTAAATTCTATTAAAGAAGTGAAATCGCTCAGTGTTACGAAGACATTAACAAATTAAAACTTACTAACGGAGCCAGAGTCTATTTTCACACAGCACTTCAAATGTTTTTTGGAATATAGGGTTGAAAGTTATTTAAGTTTAATTCCCAAATACTAACTAACTAGTCATTCAGCGATCTTAAAAAAAAAAAAAAGACAGAGCCTGGAAAGGTGTTGCAGTTAATGTCCAGACAGGGGAGCCATTAAAATGTCTGTTTGACATTAGTGAGTGTAGCGTCAGTTTTTAAAGCGTGTTTTATTTGGACAGAAACTGCCCCAAGCCAGTCAAAGCAAGTTATTCCCAACAGATACCTCTGTAATAACATTCAGGAGCTGCAGAGGGAAAAAGCTGTATTGTATTAGTGTACTGTCCACTAAAATCTTAGATCACTTTGCCTTCAAAGAAATAGCTGAAATGTTCAGCATTTATTGTAAATGAGCTTATTTTCTGTTATGTTATTCAGTATTTAAAAGAAAAAGAACATGTTTGTTACAACATGACAGTTGTGTCAGGCCTGAGTGGCAAAGGCGCACACGTATGACCCATCAGTGTTTTAATGAAAATGTTGTGAGTATAAGTCACTTTTTCTTTTCTTCAGATGCCACAGAACCCATACCATAGATGGGTCTAGATACCTCTCACCCTCACAACCTGAGTTACATCACTTTTATCTGCTGCTTTGTCTTGCTTGACAAAAGAGTTTGTAAAAGCCAGTGTTTCAGGTGCAGTTGGTTATTTGTGTCATTGTTTCCTAGTGAAGCATTAAAAAATATGCTCGGACCCAAGCGGATGATGATCCGAAGCAGCTGAGGACGAAGCTGCACTCGTAACTGCGGCACAACACTGCTGCTCCAACGGTTGTATGAAATCTGATTCTCATTTACTCAAATGAGTTTGTGATGTCCCCTCCATTGCCGAATAATTGGTGTTGTTTTGTTGGTTTTCTTTGTTTGTTTGTTTTTTGAGCAACAACGTCATAATTACCATTTCTTAATGGTTACCTATTATACCTACACAAAGAGATTTACTGTTAATGTTGATGCTAAAATGTATTTGACATAATAACCACATGAACATCCAGCAGCACTTTTATATTATAGAAATGTTTAAAATTTCAAAATGACCACAACTAACACACTTCACTGTAATGGCTGTTTCATGACTGGTACTGCATTGGATAATATTGTTCGCTTTGATCAGTGTTGTGAAGAACCTTTCTGTATTATACACATGTCAATTGGTTTTATTTTCATTGTTGAAAATATTCACAACTAGAGTGCTCAAACAATTTATACCCTCAACTTATCGGCTAAGCATTTACATTTTTCCCTACTTTATTTATGCTGTTCAGTATACGTCAAGTGTCTTGCAGAAACCCTGAATCTCTGAAATGGCTCTTTAGCTGTAATAAATTATCTAAATATGCAGTTAAAGCTTGTGTTTCAGTTTTAATTTAAGTGATCCGAAGAAGTTTCAGTTCATTCTCAAAAAGTCCAGGTTGTGAAACGTTGGAAAGGTTCACAGCTGCTTTCATTGTGGTGTGATGTTTCTGCAACACGGTGCATTCCCTCAACAGCGATCTAATTTCATGTTTTACTGTGCAATCTTAGCAAATCCACCTTCTGATTTTTTGATATGGTTAGCCCGACTTATGCATTATGTACATCAGCTCAATAGCAAGGACAATAATCACTACAGAGGTAAACTGTCTGTAGTAATTTTGATTCTTGGTAAAAGAAAAACCTAAAAACCACCATTGTGTGTGTGTGTGTGTATACACACACACAGGGACACAATCTACATTAAAAGCAGTGATGCTTTTTATGTATATTTTCTTTTCTGCAAATGTTTTTCTACGGGGTTAGGCTGAAGGTTAGACCTGATTCAGACCTGTAAAAAAGCACGGAAATACACCAAAGTTTATGGTCAAAATGGAAAACTCTAATCCCATGGCACACAACAAGGCGATTTAGTTACTCAGATGAAAATGTGTGAGTGTTTGTTAGATATCCAGGTTTAATGACAATCTAATAACTGTCACTGTACTGTACAGTTTAGTGTAACTTCTGATAAATGTGGCAGGATTGGAGAGATGCTTTGTCATGAGCATCTTTATTTCCTGAGCCCAGTGAAATTAAGTGGAACAAAATTGCACAATTAGTGTCAATAACAAGATAAGATCATTCAAAAATGCTGTCATCATACATTTATACATTTTCTTAGTTCATCAGCATGTACAATTAACACAAAAACAAAACAGCTGACAACAACCTTGTCACATTCAGTCACTGTCACTGAGGGAACAACTCGGTACGACCTTAACCTCCAAAGTGCTGCCTTACTTCAATAGATTCTGTAAAACTAATTTCTGATTAAAGCTGAAAGGTAGAAAAACAGAAAGAGAATAAAACAGAACAAAAAACACCCAAAGACAACTTACAAAAGTAAAAACCTTTTAAACATTTGAAACTAGTTCTATATTTATAAGATGACTGAATGCATTTGAACTTTTTTTTGAAGATTATCCCTGTTTACGTCAAGGCTCTCGGTTCAAATATAAGTTTTACACCAACCCTCTGAGAGCTCGGGTAATTTCTTGAAAATGCCAGGAGACATTTTTGTAATTAGCAAAGCATGTTTCCTAACACCAGGGTGGATCCCTTTGGAAATAAAATCAGCACAGTAACCCAGTTCAGTCAGACGGAGGGGCACAGCGGTGTGCAGGTCTGCGACAAACCCTCATCATACAGCTGTTACATAACACAGCTGCAGGATTTAGGCATTTTCAATAAACATTCACCTAAATGCATGTGTTCATCCCCAATGTGAAATTATTAGATGCTACAGCTGGAGATGGCAAACTGAACATTGAGAGGGTTTTGATTAAAAAAAAAAAATCAAATGGCAGCTGATAAAATAATGGTATCAGTTCATGTGAGGATACGAAGTGAAAAACACTGAGAGCCCACATGAGGTCAGTAGATTAAATAATGATTTTTTTTTAATAACTACATAGAGTTATCTAGCAGGGAGCAGCAAGTTTTAGTAATATTTTGTTGCTTTTTTTTTAGCGATAGGGTGAATTTTGGGAAAATGAGGAATAGCAGAGCTTTAGTGGAGCTCCAAGAAAATCCTAATTTCTATTCTGGCTGCACTCGTCTCAGATGTTTAGGTAGAAACACTGGAAATAAGGATGCTTGCACAGATTTAATCTGAATGAATGTAAAGTTGTTTTTTTTTTGGCATCATAAGTTAGAATTATCACTAAGTGAAAATAGCCACCTTGTACGTGACTTAAATGAGGCATTAAGCCAAGTTCCAAGCCAACGAGTTCATTTGCAAGGTGGTGCTGCACAGCATAAGCAGGAAAGATGCTTCAAAAGCACTCTTTGGAAAACCTGCAGGTGACATCACATGGGGCTTGTCCAGTTCTTCTTATACAGTTAATGGCTGGTACCCATCCTGACACGGAGGACAAGCTGCTGTTGTGGTCAAATTGATATTACACTATTTCATGTTAACATTTTTCATAGCTGTTGTATTGTGTTCAAATTGTACAAGAAGTATTTATTTGTGATGCATTCCTTAATTTTAACAGCTTTCAGACAAACTTTTTTTTTTTTTCTGGTAAGTCAGATATAGAGAGAAAGAAATAGCAAAGTAGATCTAATTCACCTAATTCAATTCAAAATACTTTATGAATCCCTGAAAGGGAATTAACTAATAATTGAAATAACTATCTTTCCAAAACTGCACCCTCTTCTAAATACCATTAATGAAAAATATACCAAAAACAAGACGTATAATTTCAAAGAAAAGGAGAGGAGACGAAATTGAAGACGTATTTCCACTGTGCTGTAGTCAGAGGCAAATGCTTCATTTTCTTTAAGTAAATAAAGACCACTACGGTCAGGACAGAACTCTTCTCCAAAGCGATGCTGAGGAACATAAGCAAAAACAAAAGCAAGCAAAGCCTTTCAGAAACAAATTTGAGAGTTTTTGCAAGGAGATGCAGCGATGAGGAACAAGGAGCTCCTCTGAGAGATGCCTCCACAGCAAACAAAAGCACTACAGACGTTTCACCTGCTCTCCACCGACAGAAAGGTCAAGTTATTTCGGGATAGTCACTATTAAATGTCTGATTACCTCAGAGTCTCATAGCAGCCGCAACTCTTGCTTTTGTGAGGCTCATAACAACCAAAGTTCAATCAGTTTATAATATCAATCCCTCATCACTGTGGATATTGTCTGAACTGAAATGTCAATTTTTACCTCACTAATTCCTGCTTAGTTTGTGAAGGTTCCTCCCCTGGCATAAGAGATCATTTTATTAATATAAAGATAATTAATGCCCACAAGGAATGCTCCGCACCAAATTCACAGATAGAAGAAAAACAGCGCTGCCAAGAGAAAGTAACAGGTATGTGAGCACAAAAACACACCTTCAGTTCAGTCATTTATCAATCTTTTTCCTCTTGAAATGTGTTAGTTAACTCTAAAGAACATGACCTATCATCTCAGATTTCCACTTTTATTGCTTTAATAATGACAAAGTTGGGTGTTTTTTTTTCAAATGAAAAAGCTCTCAAGCTTCACTCTGCTGCCACTTAAAGATCAAAATAATTTCTTGGTCTTCTTTTGCTGCAGTCAGAAAGTAAAACATTACTCCTGCGCTGTAATTCAGTAATGGATTTCTAGACTGCTGACATGTGCCGATGACAGAAGGTATATTGTGCTCGCCTAAGTCTTGCATAAACAATTTTTCAACTCCTGAGCACACGTACATGACGCTCTGCTGAGCTCGTTGGTTGGACAATCATCTTAAACTCACTGACAGCATGTTTGAAAAGTCATGTTTTATTGCTGTGCTCAAAGACAACTCGCTTTCCAACCAGGCAACGTGAGCACAAACGTGTCATTGATCTTGATGAAAAGAAGAAGGAACTTAAAAAGTTTAAACAGAAGGAATTTTGTTTTTACAGAACAGTCTAGCGTTTACAAATGAGCATAAGTAGTTATTAAAAACACCCTGTGAGATCGAGCAATCCATCATACGATGGGGAACCGTCACAGAAAGTAAAGTTTATGGCAGAATCCGTGTTTGAATTTTATCGGCCTATGTGCAGGCCTTTGTCAGCAGTAACGGTGGGAATTTGTCCCATGAAGACTGTGGATTTGGTTCCCGCCTTCATCATCAAACTGAGCTCCCACAGAGTCTAATCCCAAAAGTTATACACATACACATGGAAAAGTAACGTTGTAAACATGGAAGATGACATTTTCCCACAAACCTCTCCGTAAGGTCATTGACTGATGTTTAGTAGCTAAATATTTAAAGTGAAAAACCACTCAGATGATCCTGGTGAGGAGTGTGTGGAAATGATGGTGGAGAAATGGTTAATTATCTTTAACCAGATTGGATTAAAAAAACTTCAGCAATTTTTAAAATGCTTAAATGGGAATATTCAGGGTCACAAAAATATTAAAGTTAATTGGAAACTACATTAACAAGCAAATCAAAAGCAAACAAAAAAAAAGTTCACAGTGATCTGCATTTGCTTTTTTTATTCAGTTGCTCTTTTTTAGTATTTTGTTTTACTGTTAGTATAAATAATCAAATATAAAGAAATTGTTCCCTAAAAAAAATGTCCTATAATGCATTAATTCAACGCGCTTCGTGTTCCTGACAGTTTTTATTTCATCAGTAGTGGCAGTCCAGTTGGGTTTCAGACATGGTTTATGTTTGATTTGGTCTCGTTGTTCTTGGACACTGATGCACCTCTTTTATTTCATTCTTTCTTTCGAAGCCAGACCATAAGAGGCCTCCCACCTCTGCTTTATCAGCCTGTCAAAGATGGTTTACCCATGAAGTCAGATCACATCGAGACCAGTGGAAAGTTCCCAACTTCTTTTGAATCGATGCCAAAAAGCAGGAATGAACACTTAAAAGCTTGAAACTTTAACCGTTAAATATCAAACCAAAATAGAAAGAAAGAAAACAAATGAAATGTGTAAGAGAAAACAATTGTTCATTAAAAATTTGTCAGGAGCTGTTGAGACATGTTAACATCCAGAACATCCAAAATAAACAAACTGCCTTCTTAGTAATAAATAAATAAAAATCGTCAACTTTGAGGCAAAATCTTTGTTTTAATCTTATAGATGGATATGATGTCATGTAAATCAGTGCATATAATCTTGCTCTGTTGGTGGTCACTGATGATGGTCACATATTCAATTTTTTAATGAAGCTGACGAAATGGCACTTTTTATGACATAAAATAACCTGTGGTGCCTCCTCACGAGCAGATAAAAGGGTAGGGTAGCACAGAAGTGTAGGCCAATAATAAAAAATAACAATGCCTTTGGGATGAGGAGAGTGTTTTAATAGTTCTGCAGTGTTAAAAGTGGAGCAGGCGCTGGGGGCTGAAATGACTAAATACTAGTCATAAGTAATTCAGAAATGGTTGGAGGTTTTAGTAGGGTTACACGAATTTAAAATGCTTTTTCACAGATTAAACAACAGAGTAGAACAGGTCACTTAGAGGAGTCTTATCTGAAGCAACAGTGTTATCTGACACATCAACCGTCATTATCTGAATTGCGATATAGATTAAAGGCAGGTAATGGTGCAGGTCTGCTCTCAGCTTCCAGATTTTAAACTGCATCGAAATGTTTTTACACGTTTGTCACCTTTCAAAGGTTTAGTGCTGCTCAGCTGCTCTACAGGACATGTACATGTGTTGATGTTGGTCAGTGCAGTTTCAGTGTCCACTACTTTCAACATTGTGGATTCCAGTAAGTTTGATCAAAAGGGAAACCTGATTTAACACTTGTTTGCCTTTTCTGCCATCTAGTGTTGCACTTAGATGATGGAGTTTGATGTTTCAGACTCTATGTCCATTGTGGAAAAGCTAAAAATAGAGATGATTTTTTTTTTTTAATCATCAGATCATCTACAATCATATTTTGTGTAAATAAGCTGTATAGAGTTCTTTCTTTTATTGCCTATGTTGTGTTATTATTAATATAATATATAATCATGAAGGATTATTGAGTTAAATCTTTAGAAGGTGTTGCTCATCTGCATTAGGAGGAGACTTGTGAGCACGTCTGATTCTTGACCGTCAACATAAATATAATCCCATACAAGGAACAACACTCTTGACTTTATAAGTCCAGAATCTCGTCATCTCCAGAAATAATGACCGTGCTGCTGTCAGGTGTGTCAGTGATGGACGAGTGGAGTACAGAGAAAGACAAAGGTGAAGGATTCAGAGGCACAGGAATAAGCCAAGCATAAAAAAAACACAGGACTAAAAAATACAACACAGGGAAGGACAGAGCAAAGTACTTCTTAGATCCTTAAATGTTACCAGCATCTCTTCAATAACTGTGGCTGTGCAATTTGTTGGAGTAGCAGCGTCAGATCTGTTAACTCGAAAAATGTGAGCAAACTAGAACATAACTGACTCAGGATCCCAGAGAGATAATTGTGCAAAATTGACACCACCGTTCTTCCTCTAGTCTATTTTATTTCTAATCGAGAAAAAAAGCAGAAATGGACTGGTCCCGTGGATTTCCATTATGAACAATTCACTGCGTTATTTGTTGCTAGGCAACAAGAGGGCAGATAGAGTGCATTAAAATGATGGAGAAAAATGTCAAATTCACTACAACAGCAACAAAAAAAAAAAAAAAAAAGCCATCTCATATAATTGACACTTATGATTGCACATAATACTGTTTAGTATTTATCAGTTTTATTCAAAAGTATTGGCAGAGAAAAACTCTTTCAGGCTTTATTATTGCCTAAATACTAAAGCAAAAAAAAGAAAAACCCTTTATATTTGTAAATTGTTTTTTTTTCCTCATCTTTTTCACCCAAAGAAAACCTCGGATTGGCTCCAGCAAACCCCCACAACCATCCACTTTAAATTCAGTTCACCCATTTCTGTTGTGATCATCCAACCACCACCTTATGGACAAGTTTATTTCTGTAGCGCAATTAAACAACAAGGTGATTCAAAGTGCTATACAGAGACATTAAAACATCACATAGTAAAAATAAAAAGTATGTGTTAAAGTTCAAAGAAAAAAAGCAATCAAATAAAACAGAAAAAACAAAACAAAATTTTGGACAAACACACTCAGTATTTTGGCATTTATGCGGACTCAAACCACATGGGACTCCAATCCTGTCAGAGTTTACAGGACTCAAACCTGAGGACTCTAACCCAATCAGCATCTACAGGACTCAAACTTGAGGAACTCTAACCCAATCAGCATCTACAGGACTCAAACCTGAGGGACTCTAACCCAATCAGCATCTACAGGACTCAAACCTGAGGGACTCTAACCCAATCAGCATCTACAGGACTCAAACCTGAGGGACTCTAACCCAATCAGCATCTACAGGACTCAAACCTGAGGGACTCTAACCCAATCAGCATCTACAGGACTCAAACCTGAGGGACTCTAACCCAATCAGCATCTACAGGACTCAAACCTGAGGGACTCTAACCCAATCAGCATCTACAGGACTCAAACCTGAGGGACTCTAACCCAATCAGCATCTACAGGACTCAAACCTGAGGGACTCTAACCCAATCAGCATCTACAGGACTCAAACCTGAGGGACTCTAACCCAATCAGCATCTACAGGACTCAAACCCGAGGGACTCTAACCCAATCAGCATCTACAGGACTCAAACCCGAGGGACTCTAACCCAATCAGCATCTACAGGACTCAAACCCGAGGGACTCTAACCCAATCAGCATCTACAGGACTCAAACCCGAGGGACTCTAACCCAATCAGCATCTACAGGACTCAAACCCGAGGGACTCTAACCCAATCAGCATCTACAGGACTCAAACCCGAGGGACTCTAACCCAATCAGCATCTACAGGACTCAAATCTGAGGGACTGTAACCCAATCAGCATCTACAGGACTCAAACCTGAGGGACTGTAACCCAATCAGCATCTACAGGACTCAAACCTGAGGACTGTAACCCAATCAGCATCTACAGGACTCAAATCTGAGGGACTGTAACCCAATCAGCATCTACAGGACTCAAATCTGAGGGACTCTAACCCAATCAGCATCTACAGGACTCAAACCCGAGGGACTCTAACCCAATCAGCATCTACAGGACTCAAACCCGAGGGACTCTAACCCAATCAGCATCTACAGGACTCAAACCCGAGGGACTCTAACCCAATCAGCATCTACAGGACTCAAACCCGAGGGACTCTAACCCAATCAGCATCTACAGGACTCAAACCCGAGGGACTCTAACCCAATCAGCATCTACAGGACTCAAACCCGAGGGACTCTAACCCAATCATCATCTACAGGACTCAAACCCGAGGGACTCTAACCCAATCATCATCTACAGGACTCAAACCCGAGGGACTCTAACCCAATCAGCATCTACAGGACTCAAACCCGAGGGACTCTAACCCAATCAGCATCTACAGGACTCAAACCCGAGGGACTCTAACCCAATCAGAATCGGCAGGAGTTGAAATATTATGTTTTGAAACTCAAGCTTAATAGTACCAGTGCAGAAAAGCGTTTAAAAACAGTAATTAAAGACAGACATCAGTTAAAAAGGATTAAACAAATGAGATGGAAATAAATGAGCAGGAAATGAAGTTGCAGTGCAGTGATGGATTACTGAAATGCAGCAGTGAATAAAAAGGTTTTCAACCTCGACTTAAAGCAGCTGAGAGCTTCCGGCGACCTGAGGGTTCTGGTTGGATCATAACGGATCAGGAGATCAGGTGTAATTTGGCCCGAACCATTCAGAGATTTAAAATCTGTTCTGTGACAGACAGGAAGCCAGTGTAAAGATCTAAGAACTGGAGTTTCATGGTCCAGTCTCTTGGTCTTAGTGAGGACTCGGGCAGCAGCGTTCTGGACTAAGTCCTGCTGCGACATCAGTCCTTCATTCCTCCATATGTTCTTTAGGAAACAATAGTCTGACTTCACTACTGTCTTAATGTGGCTGTTAAATTTAGGTCAATGTAGTTGTGCTTTAACCAGGTGAAAACACACAGCGATAACATTTTTAATAAAAAACAAACAAACAAACAAACAAACAAAAAAACCCTAGTTTGCCTCTTCATTACTGTATACAAGTACAAAAATCACCTTCACAGTACACGTTTGCTTCCCTTAATATCCTTGATTGCATCCATTGCAGGCCCAACATAAACATGCTGTTTTAACTAACAATAAATTAACCACAAGAATGAAAAGGAGTTCATAAACTAACAACAACAAATAAAATACAGCATGGCTGATAAAGTAATTCGAACTTTAACACACTCTAATGCTGCTTGTTGTGTTTCAGCATCACATGAAGCATGACATACAGTATATGTATCTTACAGCCTCCTTTAAGCACTATTCCAGTTTGGCTTCAGCTCCATTTAGAGTATATTTTATTTGAGTGACACTTTACAGATCTGATTAAAACGTCACAACCGTGAGGACTATCAAGAGGAAAGAAAAATACAGCCTGCAGCTTATGTGGGAGGTGTGTGAGCAACAAAGGTGGTTTCAGTGTGTCCATGTGAGAAAAGAAAAGCTCAACAAGGCACTTTAAATCTAATCAAACTGAACAAAATATGACTATATTTGCTTAAAAACTAAAGCAAAGAAGAAAAAAATTATGATGAATTTATCTAACAGGTAAGTAAATATATAGATGTGTTGATAAAGTTCAATAATTTTGTTTTGAATTTTTAAAGATTTAAAAAAACAAACAAAAAAAAACAGCATTTTGTATTTATTATCTGCCGTCACATTTATTTCCCAGGTCTCCTTATTTTAAATGTGTCCTATTCTCCCATTAGGCTCACGACTATCCGAGTCCAGACCGGCCCTGATTCAGATCGGATCGGGCTGCAGAACCGATCCGATGTAGCACCGACACGAGAAACTGGTGCAGCTTTATATCCAACCGCTTCAGAAAAGTCAACACACCCTGATTTTATACATGTCCTGATCATTACACGGACATTTTCATCAATTTCATAGATTCATTCTTTAGATGTGGGTTACAATAACAGTCACAGCTGTCTGTTCAGACACTTAATACGCCGCCTGAGGCTCGGGATTACTCCAGCACAGACAACTTGTTGTTGCGTCCCCCCCCCCCCCCCGACTCCACTTAGGAAGGATCCTTGGACATAACTTGGATACTTCTGGGTGTTTTATGACTAAGATAAGACCACATTAAACTTGAAAATGAGCTTCAAGGCCTTCTTTATCATCTCTTTCAGCACAGGAAACACTGGATCATTCCAGATTAGTCCACCCGTAATGAAAGACAGAACATTTAACTTCACCATTTCCTGTATGCACAACCTTCAATTGATGCCCAATTATCCATCAGTAATGTTAACTATGATTCATATAAATACTGAATGAGAACAGTGTGGGGAGAAAAGCTTTAATGGTCTGTGACAATTCCTTTCCCTTCATTGGCTTCTTCTTTACTTGACGTAAGACTGTTGAAAGTAATTATCCTTATTTATTTATTTTTGACTATTAAACTATACCCACTGGCAGCTGGTTACAATTACACGGTATTTTAAGAGCTGTAGGAAGCAGGATTTTTGGAACTAGTCCTGTACACTGCTTCAGTTTACAATATTATTAATATTTGAAATAAACTTTTTGGATGACGTGTACAACAAATTATCTGCAATACAGCTTTAAAACATTTGAAACGTGATCCACCTTCATTTACTAATGAGTGCAGCCAGCACAACTAAAACTGTTTGGTATCACCGGTGTATAACTATGTAAAGGGAAATAAAAAATAAAGATTCACCATTTTTGTGTTGTTTTTTTTTTTTTTCTTCACTATTTTGACAGGAAAAAAGCATCAAAAGACAAGAAAAACAAACTCTCTCTTTCAGGTACAAACTAAACAGCATCTACAACTCTGGAGATAAACTCAGTCAGCCACAAGCAATTACGAGGCGATTATTGAAAGTCACGGGTCGTAACGACGACGCCCCGGATCGCATTTCAACCCAAACAAATTATCCAGCACTGGAAGGACATGGGGTGAAAACGTCTTTCACACGCATGCAAAACAAAGTCCACGTGTGCATCATGTCCCTTTGAACTGCTTTTCCGTCATTTCCCTTAAATTAATGTGGAGTCCTGGAAGGTTTGGCTCACAAGTAACTGGAGAACGTCTGCCGTGTGAAGTTCATCTGAAGGTTCCTGATCAGCAGAAGATGCAGCAGGAGATGCACAACACATCTGTGTCATGTGGAGTGAATCTTTGAGGGTTTCCCGCTTATTAGGTGAATTTTGGTGATTACAGAAGTGCAGAGCCCAGAAGCAAAGTGGTGTGTTTTTAAATTATTTTAGATGACGCCATAACTCCTAGGTATAAAGAAATCTCCAAACACTGGACACACAGTCAATAATCTGGAGGGTAGATTGGTTTGGTTGTTTTATGGGATTTGTTGTCAGGTAGAAATATAAAGAATACCACCAAACTAAAGTTTACATATACAGCAAGAGCAGCTGTCCTAAAGTAAAACGTTTTCAGATTTTCCTTCTCTCACATCGTCACCAAAAGTGAGTCTAATATGATGTCATTATTGGCTTTAAACCAAAAGTGTTTGGCGCGTTTCTCTGGGCAGCATCAAGAATGTCGTCAGGCTGGTTATGAAACCGGGTGCAGAAAGTTACGAAAAAAAAAAAAAAAAAAAAAAACAGGCCAGGAGTGAAACAAAATTAAGTATATCTGCTGTTCACGCATTTTAGATAAATACTTAGACCAGAGTGAGTGTTTGGCTCCGTCAGGGTCCACACACACACACACACACACACACACACGGTCAGTACCAACTACACACACACACAGCAGCACCAGTCTCTCAGATGTCACCTATTGTGAGAGGGAAACACCTCCAGTCGTGACCATGTCACCATGTTCAGAAAACCATCAGATGCCGTCGTAGTCCTGCCGGCTGGATCCAGCCACCCACTCGGCGACAAAGAAGGAAATGGAGCCAAAGAAGCCCACGATGACCAGGATGAGCAGCTGCCAGTGCAGCAGCAGGTAGTTGCTGTAGAAGAAGGCCACAGCGGCCATGATGGACTGCAGAAGCAGAAACAAACACAAAGTACTTTACTTAAAAGGAGAGTTCAAGTCCTATCCAGATTTTGAAAGCTTTTTTTTTTTTTTTCTGTAATCGTCACCTGGATGAACTTGAAGACGGCGAAGGCGGGGGCGCTGTTGTCGTGGAACACGAAGCCGATGATGCTGAGGAGCTGCGTGTTGAAGCAGCTGTCGCCGAGACCGAGGAGAAAGCTGCAGAGCAGCGCCACCCCGACACTGCAGACACAGGACGGAGAAGTCACCACACAGCAGAGGTACAAATTCAAGACACGGCGCTCCAACGCACATTAAACAGAAGTGACTGGAATCCACAGAAATCAGCACTGAGCTCAGGTCTTTTTTGGTTGTTTTTCATGGTTCTTACATGTTAAACATAACAAACATACACAATACGTACATTCATCTACAGGGTTAAATCAATTACACGATAAATTCCCCACTCTGAGTCAATTCAAAGTGTAACTCAACCTCAAATGTTAAATGTTTGCAATGAGTCAGTAAATCTGGAAAGTCTCAGAAGTCTCAGAAGTGCATATAATAACAAATAATTACCATTTAATTTTCTTAACCATACCCTTGTCTCTTTAATTGTGACAAAAAAAAGGGAGAATTAATCTTTTTCTATTAATGATCCCCATGCTTCATTTCGACAAAAACCTTTAAAACAAGCTGAGAAAGGAAAAAGCAGCCGTTACAGTTTCTGTGTTCTTTTCTTTACCTGGGGGTGAGGTAAGCCTCCAGGTCTGTTCCTGCCTCTGGAGCCAGAGGAGCATCGCTGGCAATGTTGAGAAAAATCAGGTAAAAGGCGATGAAGTGGGTGATGAGTCCGAGCAGCACTACAGGGTTCCTCCCAAACCGGTTGCTTTTGTTCAGCAAGCCGAACACGCCCCCTCCTGGTAGGAAAGCAGCTCAGTTCAAAGCTTCAACAAGACAAAATGCATCATAAATGAAAAGATCCAGTGACTCACCGACAATCTCGCCGATGCCAATACAAATGCCAGAGATCCCAATCAGACTCTTCGCGTCTGTACCAAAGCGCGTCATGGCTCCGATACAAGTCCCATACACGCCGCTGTAAAACGTCAGCTCAAGGCCTGGCGGGGCAGACAAAGCAGGATTCCTGAATTCAGACTCTGATATGCTCCAAAGGTCCAGTTAAGGACTAAACTGCGTTAAAAGTTTAAAACAACTGAATGAGTCAGTTTAGAGTTTAGAATAAGTCTAGAAAATCAAATAAAAAAAGCAAAACTGAAACCAGAACAAAACCTACTTCTTGGTGAAACAACTTATAAAATCTGTTCACTTTCATTCTGCAATCGGTACAAAACAAGGACAGAAAACAGGTTTGCTGTCTACCTAAAACCATAAATGTAGACATGTGCTTGCAATACACACATATAAATGTTCCTTTGAAAAAAACTTTGTTTCTTTAGTTTTATTGAAAACAGAGAAAATTCTGCTATGAAAGTTAAGAGTTTTGTCCATTTATTTGGTTCAGGAAATGAAATATTCTCTTATTCATTTGTTTTTTTTTCCATATGTTGATTTATTTAATTTATATCCAGCTATAAGTTATTTTAACCATTTCAAAGTACTTATTATTAATTTCATTGTTAACTTATTTATTTTCTTAAGTTATTCATAAAGAACAAAACAACAGTAACGCCGGGCATTTTAATATTTACAAAAGTCCAACACTTTTTTAAAGTGCCAGTTCCACCCACCTGTGTATCCTATAGAGAGGCTCAGCAGCAGCATTTCCTTTGTAACAAACATTTTACAAGCTCTAACTGAAAAAACAAAGCAGATGTTAAAACAGGCAGCTCAGTTCAAGCAATTAGGTGAAAATTATTTCACAAAAAAAAACAAACAAAAAAAAAACAACTAAACTTACCAAAAGCATCATAAGCTTGATAGCAGAGACCCGAGGATGAGCTGATGAGAGAAAAAGACGGAGCAGAGGATGTAAGAGAACATGTTGAGTTATTCCTCCAGCAGAAAGACGACTTCACTCCTCAAACGTTTTGGCTGCCTGGTCCCGTGATGTCTTTCAAGGCCCGATCAGTTTCTTTGAAAAAGTATGTGCTCTCCAATATATGTTGAGGCATCATATTTATAAACTTTCTAAAGAGACTGATAAAAAATAATAATAAAAATAAAAAATCTCATCTCTGCAGGAAGAAAAATAGAAGAGAGCTCTACCACTGAGCTTAATAGAGATTAAATAAAAAGAAAAAAAAAGGTGTTCTCTGAAATGACGCATCATTAAAGACAAGTGCTGTGGTTTATAAAAGTTGCTTCCTGTTGTATTCCTGTTTGTGTTCCTGAACACGAATCGCTGGTAAAAATATTTAGAAAGCAAAGGGCAGACAGAAACAGTCACCAAAAAAAAAAAAAAAATATATATATATATATATATATATATATATATATATATATATATATATATTTATTTTGTCTTTTTTTTTTAATATGAAGTCAAAACCAATACAAACTCGTTTTCATTGTCTCACCTGCCTGTGGAGCTTTCCACAGATTCCCCCTGCAGCAGCGGCTCCCTGCCCTCCGGAGGAGGGAAGGTGTCGCGGTCAGGTTTCCGGATGAGGAAGAAGAGGAAGCAGCCGACCAAACTGATCACGGTGAGAGAGATGAACACGGTCTGGCGGTCCTTGTCTGAGACACACAAAGTGAGTCAGAACCTTAAAATGAACTTCTGAGTGAGACCTCGTCACAAGAAGAGAACACTGGAAATAGCATGACAGACACACATGCACACACAGCAAGAAATTCTTTCAAATACAGCGGGTTTCATACCCGTGATGTGGACGTGCCCATGCCAGGCGCAGTAGATGTAGAGATTGCCAAAGAATAAGCTGCAGAGACATGAAAATGGGGAAAAACTTGGTGGTTTTCAATCCATTAGGGAACATGACCTGATGTATTGATCCATTTTTGGCTTGATTCCACTTTGGACACAAGTGATCTAGTGCATTAGAGAAGTGCCTTAACATAAAGGTGCAAAAAAAAAAAAAAACAAAAAACACTTTATGCTTGGTATTGTCATGAATCTTTCCACATTCGTAATACAAATACATACACCACCTACACCAAACAGTTGGCTGGGGTGGATTATATGGCATTTAAACAAGGTACAAATGGGGCCACAGTCTGCAGTGACCTGCTGGAAATTGAGGAACAGCCCATCTTTAAAAAAAAAAGTAGAGGAGTGACTGTGCGTTTAGTTCAGGAAGCCTGAACACCGCTTCGGAGGAAGAATTCAACTCAAGGAAATGTGAACTATATTGAGAACCACAAACACTAAACTTTTTTCTTTTTTTTTTTTTTTAAGTGGACACGTTACATCCTCTATGTCACATGCTTAGTTTTCCCTCTGGTTTTAAATGAATGTGAGCTGCTTTGTTTAGAATAACACAAAGTATGTTTTTAAATGAGCCACATGCCTCTCATCTCCGTTCTTCTGAGAGTTGTGCCTCATTCATTTAAAATCACACCTACACCTCCAACCTTTAATGACCTTTAATTAAAAAACTTCAAGCATATAATAACTGTATAACATAGCAACACAACATGCTTTTCTATTTAGTACTAAAAACACTGATTTACAAAAAAGGAAAAAAAAAAGAAAAGGGAACACAATTTGTCCTCATGCTGGATGAATGAGTTTACCTGAATTGCAGCAGTGACCAGAATATGCCGCTGTTTCTTCCAATGGTGCTGTCAGTGGAATTGATGGCTAGCACATTTCCCTGAGCTGTCCAGAGCACTAGAGGGCAGAGGTCAATTGATCAATATAAGGTAGCAAGAAAGGGCGGAAGCAAAAGGCTTTTCCGTGTAGAAGTACTTGTCTGATATTATCCCCATACCTGCTGCTGCAATTCCTACCAACACAGATGCAGTATAGAAACTCCAGGTGTACGGGTAGATGAACATAGCAATGTAACCACTACAGAAAACACAGCAAGCACACATCAACAGCCTGGTTATGCCCGAGAAGCTCAGGTGGAGTTGGCAAGTGTGCACTTACCTGTAAAAAAGGCCGCTAAAGAACATGGAGAGCTGGGGTCCGATAACCGCTACCACTGAGGGGGCGATCAGGTTGGATGCAGAGAAAACTCCATAAATGATGGCCATGCTGCAAGTGACACATTAGTTAGTAGTCGTGGAAACTGGATTTTTCTCAGACTGAGATGGTTTTCCTTCAAACGAAGGCCATCCAGAAAGTTCCCTGAAAACCCCTAACTAACTAAGAAATCTTTGTCCCCTTAAGTTGTTTACCAAAAATGTAATTATCCCTCAGAGATTCCTGGGAGCCACTGATTGGATCACGCCGATCAATGCTGGGAAAAACTTCAGCCAACAAGTCCAAACGGGAAGTGTGAAAGGAAACAGGGACGCCAGTACAGACGGAGGGTTAGGGAACCAACTACAACTGCGTGCAACTGAATTTTAATACGCATGTTAGTAGATTTCTTTAATAGTTCCTCATTCATAGAGTCTTTTTCCTGCTCCACCGACCAATCCACAAACCAGGACTTTACCTTGTATAACCGCTGCCATGGAACTCGGTGCTGTTGAAGCTCTTGATGACAGTTTGCTGAAGAAAAAAAACCAAATCAAAAAGTTACATTTGAAATGAAACCGTCTGGGTTACTTTACCGCCAGTAAACCTACCTCTATGTTGCCACATGTTTGAAAAGCGGTGAACATCAGCATAAAGCCAAAGCCGAGGATAATAATGTTGGAGAGCTTCTTCCCCTCTGGACTCATGTTGAACAATATCTGGAGTCCTTGATGTGGAAACGCCAGAGAAATAAATAAACAAAAACGAGCAGCAGGAAGTACAAAGGAGTGTCGCATAAAACTAGAAATATTAGTTAAACATCTGAGACATGACGTAAAGGGGAAACGGCAAACTCCTAATTTACTCAAATATTCAGAAATGTTTAGTTTACGACACACTCACTCACCCAGGACACGGATGACTCTATTACAACTTGTAATATATATGTTTTATGCGAATATGAGCCCACCATAAAGTAAGAATAGCGGCAGTAAAACGAGCGACGTTAAATGACTCACCAAAACCGCCGCGGACGTTTAGCTAACCCTTCGGCTGCTCGTCGTGCTGCCGTCACTATGTTGACAATGGCATAGTTAGCTCTCTGATAAACGTCCGGTGTCTTTATCCATGTATCTATCCCGAGCGGTCCCTAAGTCGATTAAACTCAAATGTTTCCGCGGTGTATAAAAAAAACAAAGATGCCTGCACGGCATCAGAACACAGGACTGTCCGAAAGCCGAGAGGCAGTCACGTGAATGAGTCAGCTGACAAGCGTCAAACCGTAGATCTACAAGTGCGGAAGCGGAAGTAGCTCGTGGTTTAGTCCCATCCAGATGATTTGGTTTACGGAAACAGTTCTCTCCGCATTCCTGCCCATCATCAATATGTAGCACAGATCCACTCGTTTTAAACCATTTTAGTTCACAAGTTCATGTGGCCAAGGTACTTTTGGGTTTTTAAAACGACTCATATCTGAAGTTTACTTTAAGTAAAACCACACGACTTCCGGTCAGAAGTTAAACGACGCAAACAAGTCAAGAGTTCGTTCAACAAATGTCAACAAAGTGAAGAAACGTGCGTTCCTGCGCACAATTACTCGCACTATTAACACCTTTTATTTTCACATGTTCCACAGGATGGCGCTAACGCTGTTATAAGTCTAATGTAACTTTAATACCTCATATTTTAAAAAGTTAAATAAACCATGGATTTATACAAAGACGTGTCGGGAAAGTCCGCACGCGAATGAAAAGTACAATAAAATGATTTGAAAATTGAAATCGTTGAAAATATAAATGCAGAACTCTTTGAATCTCCAGGAACATTATTGACTCTTTAAAGCCCGATATTTAAATAATACACAATAAAAAAAAAAATCGGTTTAAAGTATATGCCATGTATTTAAATTAAACCATCCCAGTTTTTTCCTTTTTTTCGAAATAATAATTTTCTGTATAATTCTGAAAAAAAAAAAATATTTTTCAAATTATCATTATTATATATACTATGAGGCAGCAGAGTTCTGAGAAATTCATGTACCAAAAATGTATGATCAATTCAAGTTTATGTGAGGAAATTAACTCCACTTTACTGACAAGACGTAAAAAACAAATGACAATAAGCTGTCATGTTCCTGCCACCTGTGATTGGTAGTTTACAGGGAAGAATGATGTTCACTGGAGGGAAGACTAGTTCTGGACTTTCTCATAAAAGGGGGACCTGTCTGTTTTTTTTTTCTTTTTAATTTAATTTGAATATTTTACATGGGTATGACTTTCTCTATTTCTTCAAGCATTTGATTTTCAGTATCATTGTATGTCTACCCAAGATTGAGAAGATGATATTACGTTTAGCATAGTTAAGCATGCACACTGTGTCACTGTCATCTGCTGGTGGGCAGAGATCTGGGGGGGTGGGGGTAGCATTGTTAGATCATATGAATTACAGATTTATTCCCTCAATGTATTTGCTATTTTTTGTTTTTTATTAGAAAATACTTTATTAGAAAATATGCAATCTTCAGGACTTATGCAAGTGTTGGGGGGGATATAGCTTCAGGATGCTGTATATTCTGCAAATATTGCTTTAATATATATTATTTCTTATTCTTACTAAGTTGTGAAGAAAGTAGGTTTGTCACCTTAGGATTACCCCTCCCATCCGCTTCACACAGACAGGCTGAACTATGAGCTGCAATGATCACATGTTGCAGTGCTCACAAAGGTCACAGTAAATTGACAAACTGTGACTGTGGTGAAGTTCCAGCTCCTTCTAGACATCAAGACAAAGAAAAATCAATTTCCTTACCTCTTAGAAAGCAGAATTCCCCCGTGAGTTAAACAGTAATGACTACTGCGTGCGTGTTGAGGGTCTGTAATCCACAGTCACATTAATGTATGTGAGACCGCTGAACAACCATGTTTTAAAGCCAGCTTTATCAGGCAACACCTGTTTCTAGATGATGAATACGTTAGTACAACTATCCATAAGTGGATGGCAGTGTTGGCTGAGCGTGTTATTGAATGCAGTCTAGAGTAAGTGGTGTTTATTGGGAAAGCTAGACTGCTCTCACTTTAAGCCTGTGAAAAAAGAGGTCAGTTAGGTATCTTAACGTGGCTAAGCACAGAAATTCAGTTTTATTTTTATTTTTTATGTGAGCTGTTTTGACCCTGTGAAAGCAAAAGAGAGCACAAGAGAAAAAAAAACTAAAAGGTGGGTGCAGCATGATGCATATCCAGAGGCCGACTGCTACCGTACAAAAGTAATTATACCTTTATAGCACGAGTTCTTCAGTTACAGTGTTTATTACATTCAGCTGGCTTTTATATGTCTACTTGAGGCTAACATGGGATTTTATGGTGAGGTTTGAGTGCCTTCACGTTACAAAATCATAGTACACTAGGAAATACTTGTGTTATTTATTCTAACTCATACAGTGGCTTTTATGAGCAAAAAGGTCCGGTTTTTGTAAAAGGTGAATAAGCTGTGACCACAAAATTAGAAATCCATGCAGTGCAGCCTATTTCAAACGTAAAGAGTGCCCCAACAGTTCTTTCCAGAGACAGATTAAGTTGAAAGTGTTAGGTCTGGTTTGGTATGTGGAAACACCAGTTAGGGAAGAGCACCGATCACTGTGGCAGTCATTATGTGATGCTTTTCAAATGTATTATTTATTTATTTTATTTATTTCTTTGGTAGTAAAATGATTTGAAATTCACAAGACAAGCATGAAACCAAATTATAATGTTGTAAAAGGCAACATCTCTAGTTTTTAAACTAATATGAACTCAACAAATAATAAAATGAAATACTCCCCATTTAGTCAGCCTTTTACAGAAATGCAAGACACAAAACTGTTGGATCATGATGTGATTACAGGTTTGTACTGGCAAGAAAATCTATAATTACAATTCATTTGACTAAAATCAATGCAACATGAAAACAGCAGATAGTAGATAGCCAGATAACATTTTGAAAATCTATTTGCTTCAGCAGAGCGGAGTAGAATCGTGGAAATTCAAGATTTAGCACATTCAGCATAACGAACCCCTTACTAGTGTGCCAATCAATAAAATTCATGTGCAAGGACACAGCATTATCTAGATTTATTTGTCCCTCAGAGCATGACCAGTTCATGGTTATCTAAAGAACTCTGATACCAAGAATAAGGGTAAACAGAAAGTTAGTCATTACAATCAGTGATGCGATTGGGAAACGAACCTCTGGAACCTGTGGACCTCATCCTCGCGGCAGCTGATTGAAGGAAGCAGAAGAGGCATATGCAACATACAGCTGTTGTCATCATGTAGATACGCCCATCACGTTTATTTGATAAAGATATAATAAGGAGCATTGGCGATAGTTGAAAGATACACATTTTATTTTTATCATTGTCAAATGTTAAACTGACCATGGGTCAAATAAGTAATTAATTCAGTCAAGTGTGTGTGTGTGAAAAATGACAAATAAGTGAGTTACATGTAAATTTAATCATTCTGATTAGCCGTTCAATTCACTACAGTTACTTTATGGTCCTTTTTGCACACAGCAAAGTATACTTTTATTTTACACACTTTTACACACTTTAACTGTTTTAACATCAGATTCTGCACAGAAAAACGCAAAGCTTAAAGGGAAAGGCAGGCGAAGCATCTCCAAGAGAGAACGCTGAGGAAAATGGGCAACAAAAGGAAAGCCAAAACCTGCTGGTAGGTCTGATGGAAATGAATGGGTTAAGAGTACACATTCAGTGGAACTGAGTTTAAAAAAAATGCTTGAGGGTTTGGCAACCTTTCCGTTCGGCATACAAACAATTGCACAAGGATCCGTCATTCAGTATTCCACAGCCTGTCCACCTTAAATTATGTCAGCTGGGACTAAAGGTGAGTAATTTAAACTATTTAAGTATTTTCCCTTTTCTTTTTTCAAAATGTCTCTTGAAAAGTTACAAAGAAAGAAAGGCATCACCCTTTAAAAGCATTCTTTAGTTTGGTGTGAAATCATTTATCGTTATATTTATTTATTGCTATTAATACGCTACCCTCAGCTGATATGAAGACCATTGTACTCCTGGTGGTGTGGGTACTGGGAGCATCTCCGGTGTTTCCAGACCCGGACACAACGGGACAGACGGTGGCCGAAGAACCCATTTCCTGCTCTAAGGGCTGCACCTGTCTGCATGATGACTACAGCTTGGAGCTCAACATGTACTGCAGCTCTCGCAACTTCACACAAGTACCAAGCGACATGCCGCCATCCACTCATTCTCTCTGGCTGGATGGAAATCTGTTCACATCCCTCCCTGCAGCATCATTTAGGGATCTAACGAATCTGGACTTTTTAAATCTGCAAAACGGTCAGCTGACGAGCCTCGACCCTCAGGCTTTCAAAGGCCTCAAGTCTGTAGCGCACATCCACCTTGAGCGAAATGGCCTCCGGGCATTACCAGGTACAGTTTTCCAGAATACGCCTAACCTAGCTTCACTTAGTCTGCACAACAACCAGATCGGTCGCATTGATGAAAGACTCTTCGCTGGGCTCTCACACATGTGGCTTCTCAATCTCGGGTGGAATTCACTGACGGTCTTACCAGAGACGGTTTTTCATGACCTGCATGGTCTCCGAGAGCTCATTCTTGCAGGGAACCGACTTGCGTACTTGCAACCACAGCTCTTCCAAAATCTTGGTGAGCTTAAAGAGCTGGATTTGACTGGAAATTACCTTAAAGTCATCAAAGCCAATGTGTTTGTCAAACTCATTAAACTGCAAAAGCTTTACCTGGCCCAGAACCAGATTGTGACAGTGGTACCCAGAGCTTTTGTAGGCATGAAGTCACTCAGATGGCTGGCTCTGACCAACAACAAACTGACTTCTCTGCATGATGATATATTCATGGGCCTGCACAGTCTTCATGTACTGCGTCTTTCAAACAACTCTATCACCGGCATTAGGCCCAGGACCTTTCGAGATCTGCAGTACTTGGAGGAGCTACAACTCAGTCACAACAGGATTCACGCTCTGGGGGAGAGGATCTTTGAAGGGCTTGGGAATCTAGAGGTCCTAGAGCTAGACCACAATCAAGTGCAGGAAGCACAAATGGGTAGTTTCATGGGTCTGTCTCATGTGGCTGTCATCAACCTATCTGGAAGTTGCTTTCACAGTCTCCCTGACCAAATGTTCAAAGGTCTATCGAAGCTTCACAGCTTACATCTGGACAAAGGTTGCCTAACAAGGATCACAGCACAAGCTTTTGCTGGGCTTTCTGGTTTGAGGAGGCTTTTCCTTCAGCATAACAATATCTCTGTGGTGGAATATCAAAGCTTTGTGGACCTCGTAGGGCTGTTGGGGCTGGACTTGAGCTTCAATAAGCTGGAGGTTGTCACATCTCACACTTTCTCCGGCCTCAAGAATCTGGAGTACTTGCTGTTGGGCAACAATGAATGTCGGCAGTTTTTGCAGAATGGAACAAGGCAGCTGCTTCCACGGCTGCGTTATCTGGACCTGAGATCGAATGCATTGACGAGCATCGTCCCTAACTTTTCAGAGAGCATGGAGAAACTTTTGCTGTCTGGAAATCAGTGGAAATGTGACTGTGACACACTGCCACTGAGAAACTACAGCTTGAGGAAACCACTGGTGATACCTCGACAAGTGGAGACCCACGCAGAGGGTGAAGAACCTGACACAACTATCACCATATACAACAACATCACTTGCACCAGCCCACCGCGTCTTGCTGGTCAGGATCTACGGGACGCGGACAGTGACTTCTTCCAAAGCTGCTAAGCAGACAAAGGCATGTTTAAGAAGTTGACACACAGTATGATACTTTGAGCAGCGTAAATTCAGTCAGTTTGATTTTCAGATTAACATTTTGATTAAAGCATTGCCATCTGGTACTTTTACAGTACATGCCATTCATTAGAAAATATATTTTTGTTTGCACAGAATTGTCATAAAATACCAGCCAGACAACATTTCGTTTCTTTTTTCAGCTTTGTTGATCCATGTCATGTAAAGCAAACATTCATGGCAGTTCAGTGTGTGTAAATATTAGAGAGTCTGATGGACTGTAAAGATCTGGAGTTTTGCTCCTTGTGTGAGTTTGTTTGGTATTAAGATCCTCCTGATGGAGATATTCAATAAAAACACATTAAAAACTGATGCATTGTGAATTGTTCTTTATTAGTGTATTTTTAATAAGTCGCTGTTGCATGTCAGTGAAATGCCTTCGCACTGTCAGCTGCTTTCAGAACTGTGTGGCTCCCTGGCGCACACATCTGGCCTCATTTACCCATCAGGTTAATTAAGTTTCTACAGGCATCACATCCACAGCCGGCCATCAAAGTAAAGGTCTGTTGCAGCCAAAATAAACACACACATCGATTTGTGCAATTCTCATTTTTTAATACTTTATTCCCTTAAAGTTACTTTTATGTTAAGTTAAAAAGAATTTTGCAGCACCTGACAGCTACACTTTTAACATACTGCAAATTGTTACCAACGGTATCCAAGAATGCATCTTTTATTTCACTTCATGAATGTTGATCTGAAGACCCCCAAACATGCGTGACTGTTAGTCATTGATAATTGTATTTAGGTGTGTATTTTCTCACATGGAAGCTGCTAAAACCAATAAAGTTGACATGTTGCTTGGAGGACAGCTGGAAGCCGTGGAAAGCTGCACTGCCCTGCGGCGTACACAACGCTGCGGTGCTCATGTGGGTATTTTAATCTGCAGCCTCTGTCCTAGCAAAAAAGCCAAAACATTTTCCCGTCTGTTATCCCTTAAAAGCAGGTGACTGAAAAACCTTTGTTTTGGCGTTCACTGATGAAGACAAGAGTGGATACCTAACTAAAACAGCAGTCTTGTACATTTACTATAACGTTTCTGGAGGAAGTATCTTATAAAGAGTCTATCAGCACATTACCAGTGAAAATAGAGACTAAGGGGTGTCTGCTACTGACGCCCAGCCGTTTTCATACTGATATGGTTAAATACAGATGCTACTAATGAGGAAAAAAATATATATTTATATATTTATTTAGGCTGTAAAGTTTGGAGAACAGATTCTTCTTCCAGTTTGTACAATATTTTCCAAGCCATTGACTAACATGTTGCAAACCTCCACATTTATTTAACTAGTAATTTCCATCCCAGCCTGACATGAAGCGAGGGGTGACTTGAACATGTGTGAGAGGGGACGAGGGCCACAACTCAAGCCTCCGCAGAGCTTTAACTGAACGACCAGAACACGGGGGACGTTTCTGTTTGCACAGCCTGTCATGGGTTCTTTTTTTTTTTCTCCCACCAGTTCCAAACACTGAACTTTTCTTTTTTTTTCTTTTTCATGAAACGTGTTTTCAGAAACATACAGGTTTGATGTAAGTAAGTGAACTCTCTAGCTTCACCCCCCCATCCTTTCTTTTTAATAACCGCAATGCTTTTAGGTGATGTAGGACTTGCTAGATTTGAGCTGCTTGAAGTGGCTCGACTCTGAGAACTGAGCTCCTAATGGGGACTTCAAACTGACAGTCTGAGCTTTTGCTAAAATACTCCACCACTAATGGTCGCAGGTCAGGACCAACCTCCAGGGAGGAAAAGCTGAGTAGAGACCTCGTTCCTGTGGCTTACCTGTTACATTATGACCCAGTTACAGCATCTGCGAACACTTATTTATGCCTGGGAACTGAAACACTGAAAGCAGATATGTCTCTTATTATTATGTATCTTATATTACCTGCATAATCAAAGCAGTGAACACTGTGTGGTTTGGGCTTATTTAGATTATTTAATCATTTATAGGGTTTTAACAGGGGCTCTCCTGGAAATGATGTGGACATATGACCCTGTTCTAGCTGACCTTTGTCAAATAAACAAAAAACAAGTCTTCTGTTTGCTTATTTATTGGCGACAGAGTCCCTGATACCCAGAGCTGTCTGGCAGACAACCAGTCTGGTGATACTGTTAAAAGCATCACAATATCAAGCGCCGTTACAGCTGGAGATGATGGAGCAGCAACAAAGCTCAGACTGCCATCTGGTGGCAAGGAGAGTGAACTGAAAATATAACCCACTCGCAGTGTCACTGAATGTGAGAGAAGGTGAGGCTTGCAGGTTGGAAGTAGGTCGTGGCGTTGTGCGTTTTATACATTCTCATAAGTTGTGTTAATTTTCATAGAACTTATAACTTCAAAACATGTTTTTTTTTTTGCACAACCTTTTGATCCCCAAATGTTGCTAAACCTAAACAAAGCTTCACTTTTTCCACTACTCTTCTTGTCCGGCTGCACCCGTCACTCTGCACCTATTTTAATTAAAGCCTTTTCTCTGGATTAGTCTCACTGACAAGAGCGTTTCTGTGTTACACCATGGTGTAGTCCCATCCTGTGCACGTGGAAATGGCTTTACTTTTACTTCTAAGCTTTGCTGAGTTCAATTCTTGATTTTCTTTGACTAAATCTCACTAAAGTTTTTCCACAATCTCCTAACATGACCGATCATTTCTTTTCTTTACCATGTCTTCCTTTTCCCTTCATGCCGTCCTTCCTGTTTTAAATAAGTTGCTAGGCAGTTCTTAACACGACTTCAGCAATTTCAATCTCCTTAGTTGTTTTGTGTGTTTGATGGAGACAAATAATCCTGAAATAACATCTTAGCCACGACCACAGTATTCATCATATCCCAAAATAAAACTAACTCTTTACCATCTGAAACGTATTAATCACTGCAGTGGATGCAGTCGGTTAGATCGGTACAGGACATACGAACCCGGAGCTGCCCCCTCGAAATCAAAGTCAAACACCACAGGAACCAGGCTCATTTCAGAAAGACTCTGCAGGCTACGCGGTTGGAGCCTCGGAGAAGAAAATTATTTTTTGTGCGTCATGTTTGAGACAGAAAGTATTCACACATTTCAAATGGAAAAAAAAATTACTTTAATTCTCAAGATGGTAAAAATAATGTGTAAATTCTGTAAACCTTTGCATAACTGTAGTGTAACAATTAGACAAGCGTTAACAAACTAGTAACACACTACAGTAGATATATAGTACACAATCCTCAAAGTAGAAAAGAAACATCTAATATCCAAAGACTTGCACCTATTTTTGTGTTAACACAAAATATCAATAAACCAATGAAATAGTTTCTACATTTATCAGTATAGAATTTCCTACGTATCCATACAGCTTATTACAAATTAAGTGACTTCTTTTTGTTTGGAATTAAATCTTTAAATTTCTTAACCCAATGACATTAAGTATAATTATCCATAAAATGCTGTTTCCTAAGATTTTACACATTCTGGGTCAAATCACTGTTCTACCCTGAGAGAAATACATTTCTTTATTTATACTGTCCTAATATACTGACAAATAGAAACTTGAAAACTTGCATTAAAGTTCTAATAAGTTTTATTGAATAGCAGTTCACAACTAGATGCTACATCATAATCAATTAACTGCGCTCCATAATATCCAGTGACCTATTAGTTGAATATCTAATTAGAAGAATACATTCAATATTTCAGGGTTTCAATGTTAAAATAACATTTTCTACAGAAATTTTTAAAGTACATGGAACAACCGGTTCCACGTTAAGATTATTTACTTTTGACTTTGTACTATTTTTACTTAATTCAAACAGCTCCATACATCATATCCATAAACATATACAAGATTGCATAAATCCTCTGGCTCCATTTTAATAAAGTTACAAAACAAACAAACAAAAAAATAAAGACACAACTACAAACAGTAATGCAAAATAGATTAAACTATTCCAATACAGAGCAGAGAAAAATGAAATACCTATCACTTCTCATTTACAAGATTCTTTTCATTTGGTGCTTTTCCCAACAAACACATGACATTTTGGTGCCAAATGACTAATTCATAACAAAACTGTGTATACAGTGGTTAACTATTGCTATATTTTCTGTAACTGTATGGTAAATACAGCCCGAGACCAACAACTGTCATTCAAATAAAACCTTTCATCCTGTAATATTTGTGAAGCAAATTGCATCCAGTTAGCAGTTTCCCTTTCAGCTCAAGTTGCCTGAAGACACAGAACTTTTAGAAATTACATTGTGGTCCATAAAATTATTTTAAGGCACTGGAATTTTGATTCAGATTAACTATGTTTGTTTTTTTGTTTTCCTTTTCGGTAAATCCGTATTATGCAATTCTTAAAAAGGCACAGTTTCATTTGAAAGTAATTGGTCCATTTAGAGATAAAGAAAAATATCCGAAGAGATGTAAGCTGTGCTTACTAAGTGAATATTCGTTTCATCTTGCTTTTAGTAAACTTGAAAACTGGGCCAAGTAGATTTCTAGAGAGACCACGGGTTAACAACTAATTACCACATTTATGGAGTTGTAATTATGTCTGTATCTGCCACTGATGCTTCACAATCATTTTCTGTCTCAGGTACAAAAAAAATAAAATAAAAAATAAAGAAACCCTACTCTGGGCCATGACTGAGAAATAAAAGAAATTGTCCCAAAAAAAAAAAAAAAAAAAAAAAAAGCACCTTACAGTCACTGTAGGCCTACCATAACATATAATGCATACCTATCAATTTCCAAACAATTTAGATTAAGCAAAACTTACTTAAAACAGTACTGTTATAAAGTTTATATGGCCACTTCAGAGCACAAATGTCGTTTATCTAAACATTCCTTCACTGTAGACAACAATAAAACTGACATTGAATCTTAGTTTGAGGTCAGGAAATGCAAGCCAATATTGCACATGCTGACCTTAAACAGTGATGTATATTCAGCACAAAACAAAGTACAAATACACATTTGTAAGGATCTGACACATGCATTTTTGATCATCTCTGTATCAAGTCACTACAACTAAATTTAGATAGAAAAAGATACCATTAATCAGTTTTATGTATTCGTTATTTAATCTATTTAAGGTACTAGGTGACATACTCTATTTTTGAATCAATTTAGAGTTTATGCTGAAGTAAAATAAATGATGAAAATGTAGTAGAAAAGGAAAAACAAATAAGAATACACATCTTTGGTAAAACAGCAAAATAACGGGATTAGTCTATTTATGTTGTAAGCAAAAAAGCGAGTCCTGTTAAAGACTCGGGATTTATATTGTACTGAATGAAAAAAATATAAAGCAAAAAAGAAAGAAAGAAAAAAAGACCCAAAAAGGGAATTCCTGCTACTTACAAGGTTGGACGTCTTATTTTCACGTAGACAACCTTGCCAACTGAACCAGTCATTTCCAGCTTTCGGTGAAACCGGGCCGGGTTCAAAACTAAGAAGCTGAGCTGCCAGCACTTGAACGTTATTAGAAATGCTTTCCATGGGGAAAATCGCTCTTTTACAACACACGTATGGACAGCCACTAACACAACTTTGGTTCGTCTGAATATTTTCACACTAGACATCGTTAGTTGTGTTGGATTTACAGGTGAAACAAAATAGACCAAAGGACTCTTTGAATTAGCTGCACAGTACACCACCATCAAGTGTACAGGGGAGAACTTAGCTTTCAATCAATTAAAAACAGAAAAGAAAAGAAAAGAAAAGAGAGTAATCTACAGTAGTACAGGCCCATGACATCATTTTAAGTGATATAAAAAAGCAGAGAACCTTCGACTTGGATTAAATTACAAATTAATAATTCATTTAAAAAAAAAAAAAAAAGAAGAAGAGAAAAGTTAGATGCATCAAATTAACTTTTTCGCAGTTTTTGAAATCTGAGCTGTGGATGCACAATAACATTCAAACACCTAAATGTTTAACAAGAAACTACATTAATACCTTTTCCAGTAGCAGCGAAGCTTGCAGAAGTTATTAAGCCTAACTACACTAAAATAAGTCGATACAAATAGTCTGGCAGTGTGACACAGTGCGAAATTTTTTTTCCTACTGGTTTTTTTTTTTGTGTTTTTTGTGTTTTTTTTTGGTAGCTGGTTACTATATCGCATAACATGCAATATCAAAAGTGTATAGCCTGCCTTTTATGCTGTAGTATACATATGAAATGCTTAAATACCATAAGTTTTCTTGATATTTTTCCTCTGAGTTGCTTAATTGTCATTTGTGAGAATGTAAACAATGCGTTATATCCCATATTCATATGTAGCAAAAGGTGTACCTGGAGATACATGGTTTTCTACTGATTTCAATCAAGAATAAAAAGAGTTCAATTCTTAAACACAGTAGAAGGTCATTTCAATTAGAAGAAATCTAAGCTTAAATCCTATCCAAAATCCACCCACAAGTATAAGACGAGAGTCTTCATTCACTGCAGATTTATAAAAAGAAAACAAGCAACTGGACTGCTCAAAAAGCATTTGTGTAATTCGCCAATGAGATGTTGCATGTCCTAAATCTCCATTCTCCCAAATGTAAATTACAAATGTATTTTCAGAGTGAAGCTGCACCAAAAGAGCACCACAACCAAGAAAACAGTGGGTGTTTGGAGGGACATGGAGTCAGGACACATGAAGCGGCCGTTTTTAGTCAATATTTTTTCTTTTTTTCCGCAGAAATACTTAATAGAGTTGGGCTAAAAACGACAGAATATACACATATAGACATACATGACGCTCTTGCAGAGTGAAATGTCCAGAAACCTGTGTACAAGCTTCTGCTACTGGTGTTTGCTTAGATAATTGTACACATAGCTTTTTCAACTAAGGCAAGGCACTTCAGGGAAGTTAGAGGCCGATATGTTCTAAACAAAGTCAAGAGGCAAGATTTCCTACAAAAGTCACCGTTTCAGGCGTTTAGCAAATACAATACATGCTTCTCTAATTGATAGACTATACAAACGTCTACATAACAAAACTAAGTGATTGACAAACAGCCCTAACACATAGCATGTGCCTTACTGATATTACAGCTGCTGGTTATACCTACAATGCAGTTTAAATTTGCACTTATTTGATTGAATTTTATAAATCTAACTACGAAAAGTAGAAACAATTGTGGACTTTTTTTTTTTAAATGAAACCTTTAAATAGAGCCATGCCATGATTTAACAATAAGAAATATGAAATATTCAAATTATGTTTCACAGTACTCACAAAAGCTTCAGACATTAGCTTATGTAGAAAATAAAGTATAAAACTAAAGAGACACAAAAGAAATACCTACAAAGCAGCTTAAAGCAATTTTTTAAACACCCATTAAGTCCCCTGGTAACAAAGTGCTTTTAATAAATCAAACTTCCTTAGAAACTTGGTTAAAATAATGAGGTTTGACTGGTTGCATTTGAAAAATTGTGGATTGAAATTTTAGTTTAAGGGGGTTCAACAAAATGAAATTTACTGTAAAAAGAAACCACTGCACACATCAAAATATGCAAATGTTTTGATGTTTTCTCCCTAAGTCGAGTCCTTGCTGCTTGTCTAAATTGAGTAATATATTAATACATTATTAGATGTCAATTCTCTTCTACTGGTGCAGAATACTTTGGACAAAAAGTCCTTTTTCTCCATGAAATACTCTTAAGAAACTCATTCAGACTTCTCCAACACTGGTGCTTTCGGATGTGGTTAGGATGAAAATTTCACAGGTGATCTGTTAAATTTGGAAATCAGGAATAATAATAATAAAACAAACATATGATTCATCAATGTGAACATCAATCACACTCAACTGCCTGAAACTGTTTCAATATGATGATTTAGAGTTTGGTTTGCCGTCGCCAACCTTTCTTTGTATTTGTATTAATAAAAGCGTGTTTGTGAAGGGAGTTTGTCACGTGCACTGTTGTTTTTTTTGTTGTTTTTTTTTTACAAATCAGCTGTATTAACTTTAACAAAGAAAAACACATTCAGTACACCCTTTCATTACCTATATGCTGATTTCTTCAGTACTTATGATGCCACACTAATACAAATTTACACTTTCTTTGCGCATTCTTACAAATATTAAAACTGTATTTATTTAATCTTCAAATGTGCACTTTCTGTAAGAGTAATTTGACAGGTTAATGACTCATATGTTTGCTTTTTTTTTTTTTTCTAAATAAGGAAAAATATTACTCTATTGTGTGTTCAGCCAAAAATGTAAAAATAACGTCTAGATCTGGACCAGAGACCTACTACTGTACATCCTGTAGTGTTTGCATCATGGTTGAATATATCAGAATTACAAGGCAATTCATATTTAAAGCTGAATGCATGGCTTTTTAGATGGAGAGCAATCAAACTGACCAATACAACGTGCACATTAAATGAGTATAAACAATAATAATTGAATCCCCGGTATGCAACCTGATTTATAATACTATTTGTTTTGTCAGTCAAACATCATTTTATCCTAAAGTTATTCTATCACTGTAAGAAACAGACATTGCTGCTTAGAAAATGTATTATCTATTAGTAGTTTTTCAAAAGGGCTAATTCTTTAAATAGTACCTCAAGTTACTGTACATCACCACTTCAGTATTTTTGTTCTACAGTAGGGACATTCTGTTTTACTAGGTGCACAGTTCTCACATAGTACATAATGTTGGCAAGGTTGCAGAACAATGCAACGATCATGCTTTTGGCAAGCTATACATTTCTTTGATTGAAGCTGATATATTACCTGTTGGGGGAAGAGAAGAACTTATATCAGCTGCAACCTAAAATACAATTCATGCAGAATTTTCAAATAAGCAAATTATTGTAAATAATAGTCTGGGGAAACGTTTTAAACCATGCAGATGCTACGAATGAAATGTCATGTGAGATCTAGGCTTTCTTACCCCGTCTATAAGGTCTAGGTCATTACGTAGCTGACTCTGGATACAGTGAAGCTTTGACAAGGGGAGCTGGTCCAGCTCTCCGTAGCTGCGGAGGAGAGGCGTTCCGGGGGTGCGACAAAACACGTCAAAGTCCCCCTGGAGCTCTTTCAGCTTGCGCTCAGTGTCCTCCCATTTCTGCTCCGCCAGCTGCCGCTCTGCCTCAGCGGTCTTTGCTTGCTCCTTTGCTTCTTGTGCATCTTTCTGGCAAGTATCAAAGGCCTGGAACAAAAGTCAGCATTGTCTTTGTAAAACTACGGACAATGAAATGGGACACAGAGGCTTGTATTACAATACAAGTTCTTGTAAAATACTGACTTGTTTGACCTGATGCCAGGCCTCTTCCCATTGCTTGACCTTCCTCTTGGCTTCATCCAGCTCTCTAAAAAGGCGGGCCAGATCAGCACTGCTGGTCGTGGAGGTCAGGCTGCTGAAAACTGGAGATGGACTTGGTGAAAAGCTGCCACTTACAAAGTCCCAAATGCTGCTAGCTCCTCCATTTAAACCTGGACAGTTTGTTCAGATAACATTTGAGATGGTTTGAGAAATGTCAAACTTCTTGCATTTGTTACATTAAGTCTGTGACAGATGACTACAAAATTGGTTTTAATTTTTAAGCTGACACTAAGGTATCTACTACAAAGCAAATGCAAATGCAAAAAAAAAAGAAAGAAAAAAGAAGTAAACTTCAGAGCAAATGTCTGGTGCTACAAGCTTACCCAGAGAGCTCTGAGTAGAAGAAGTGGGCGTTCCCAGTAGGCCGTGCTCTTGCTTAGCCAACATACTTGAAGGCTGATTTAGCTGAGATGCCGTCCCAGACAGCAGGGACTGCGACAGAGACTGGGAAATGGAGCTTAGCGGGGAGGTGGACAGCGATGAGGAGGAATTAAAAGAGGACGATCGTGCCAGCGAGCCAGGAATGTTAACAGGGGCGGATCCACCCAGCACCCTCTGACCTGAAGGACAAAGCAAAGCAGTCGTGGATTTAGAAAGACACAATTTATGAAAAAGCTGTTTGGGATCAACTTAGTGAGCTCATACTTGGTGCTCCTAGATTGGCGTCTTGCTCCTCCAGTTCTTTATCAAGAGAAGCAACATTGATGTCACTAAAGTTGAGGTCCAGTGCAGATCCTGATGGGAAGCGTAATAAATCTGACTGACATTCGACAGCAAAATACAACGCTCAAATAATCTTTTCAGCCTGTTCATCAGGTAGTTTTACGTGCAATTACCTATGACAGACTCCACTGTGTTGCTCCCGGGATAGAAAGGAGTGGCTTTTGCATTCATTGTTGATAAGGTGGTGGGTGAAGAACTATCTGAGCCAATGCTGGAGGCCAAGCTTGATGTTATGCTGGAAGTAAAGCTTGATGCCAAAGGGTTCACTGCAGAGAATACAGTATTTTGTGTCTAAAAAGAAAGCAAAGAAAAATTGTCAATAATCACAACATCAAATTAAATAAAAAAAAAAAAAACAAAACAAAAACAACAAACTATTTACAACAGTGAAAAAACTCATTTATTTACTAACCTGTTTGTCTTGGTCCATCAATTTTTGATCAATCTGTCCCTTGCTTTTAATCTGCAAATGATAAAATACACAAAAACAGCACTAGGTTAAATAAAAAATGCTTTGATAACAAGAACATTTGTGTTTGACTTACACTGAGAGATCTATGCATTAACAAGTGGCATGACTTTGCCTGCCTCTCGTAGTGCAAGAAAATGATACGACTATTTAGTGAATAAAGAGTCCGTCTCAGTTTGTTCTGAGTCAGCAACATTTTTCTCTAAGAACACCAGAAAACCTGAGGTAAGTCATCATGAAGCCATAAATACCTCTGTCATTTAGGTAGAACGACTGTTCTCACAAGTTGTTTTTAAAAATTTCTCATTAAGAAAATAATCTCAGTGTTCCAACAATCGCAGCTTTGATAACAGCTGCAGTGTCTCAAGTGTTGAATCTACAATCATTTGCAAATATTATGAGACACAAAACATGACTCGAATGATTTGAAATTCACGGTGAGGTGGTTTCAATTATTTAAATTAAAATGACATGAAAAAACAAAACAAAAACAAAACAATAAACAACTCAAAATAAACGTCAGATGTACATGAAGTGAAAAATCCTAAGTTGCCGGAGTTTGATTCTTCGTAAATCTAAAGAGTGCAGTCTGAGTACCTGATCCTCACGTTCAAAGCCCGGAGCTTTGGCATAGTTAGACGTCAGGGATGAGACACTGGATGTGCTGGACTCTGAACATAAACTACTATTAGTTAGGGATAGGGGCCTGCTGATGGAGCCCACTGGGGATAACAAACTCTCACTTGCTGAGCTTGGTGTTACAGTTGAGTTATTAGAACATGAAACCTGAGAAAGAGAAGTGCACACGATCTCAATGAAATGACGATCAAAATAACGAAAAGGGTAAACCAAAATACTTATTCTGAGCGGATTATGAAGATTATGAAAGAGATGACTAATAAGCAAATGAAGAGAAAATAAATACAATGGGAAAAAGTTTAATTATAATAGATGCATAAAAAGAAAATAGAAAAATGAGAGCCTGCCAAAGAGAATGTCAGCAAAAAGTAGATATTTTTAGTGGCTGAATGATAAGCAGCTACTAAAGTGGAAGTAAAAATATGAAATCTCTTGAAATCCAGCAGTGGAGTTGAGCTAGTTCTGATAAATCCACCATAAAAGACTGAAGAAGACAAACACAAAACAACGACAGAGAAAAGGAACATACACTTCCTATTTGTCCGTTGCTACTGGTTGTGATGGTGGTGGAGGTTCCTCCACTGTTCCACTCAGTGACTGGACACTCTAAATACTGCTGAGAGCCCAGCTGGGACTGCGAACCCGACTGGATCGCCGATAGCAGTGAGTTCATGGTCTCCTCCGTAGAGGGAATTCCTGACAGGGTTCAAATACATGCGTTACAACCAAAGTTCCTATAACATTTGCATTTCCTTGAACCTGTATTCAGTATCATGGGACTAAAGAGTATTCATTTTCAAAGTAATAAAAACTAAGAGGTGTTTTCATCTTTTTTTTTTTTTTTAAATAATTGATAAATTTGTAACACTCCATCAGCATTCTGAAGCAGACTTACTTTCTACATGTGCAAATGCACAAAACGGTCCCCTGGGGCAATATCTGGTTTGTCGCATATCATTGCATTTGGTAGATTTGTAGATCTGGAAGATTAAAAACAATTTATAAAAAATGCAAGATTAACACATGTTAATCATGGAAAAAAAAAAGTAAAGCTTTACGATATATAGATTTATTGTCAACATGTACAATATTAATATTGCAAAAATGACAACAACAGTGCATATTTAGATGATCAGATCCAACGTCACTTCCCAAAATCACAACATAGATGCTTATTTACATGAAGTGTTGCTGAAGTTGTTGCAGAGTGCAGTTTTCTGTTCATTTATGATAGCAACGTCTTGCTGGAATAAAAATTAAATATAAATAAATAAAATAAATACATATTGTAAACTAAAGCAGTGGTTTGCAATGTATGTGTCAAGTCATATTGTTATTGCAGTTTTACACTATGATATTTTCTTAATACTGTGCAGCTCAAATTTTCATTGAATAAGTAAGTTTGTAACTACAATTCACCTGACACAATTATGCATGTCTGCAGGAAGTAAGTGTTTTGTTTTGTTTTTTTAAATAAATGAGATTATAATTACTAGAGTGGTGTGAAACTGATAATAAAGTGTTATATTTTGGAATTATTTATGACATCATTTTTATGAATCTCTCATCAAATTTAGCTGCAGTTATTTTCTACTGCAAGTTTAAAAGATTAGATCATTTATAAATAAATAAATCAATCTTCAGATGTCATAAAAACCTGATGTATGACTAAATAGCAGAAGGTGGAGAACCTGCTGTGTGACGGGTAACATGAAATCCTTGAAGAAAATTTAGAAAACCCTGAAAACTTGTGTTTAAGCATGTGATCACTGTTGTTTTGTGCAAAACAACAATCACAAATGAATGTCCAAGTCAACTTGCTTTAAAAAAAGGAAACGAAGTTGCATTATTGTCAGTCAAAATGCACACTTTTGACAACGCATCGTTTCATATTTTTGTGCACTGAAGCTGTTACAAGTGTCCTGTATGATGCTAAAGCGTCATAGCAAAGAAAAAAAAAAAAACGAGCTTCCCTACTTACGTTTTCTGAACAGGTTCGATCAGTCAAATACTTTTTAGGAGCTCTTTTACCATTGACAGACACTTTACATCCAAACATCTTTCACAAAAGTGACTAATAAGAAGCCAAAGTACTTTGTTTCAGGCAATGTAGAGGACAGTAGGTTAACCGAAGGTTAACAATTGACCGTGTTCGGATGTGACGTTCCCAGAATAGCTGGATAACCGTACCAAATGAAACTCTCACTCTCATCCTCAGATCAGAGGAAGTCCGTACTTTTTTGAGAGGACCACCAAATCATGTTGAGGGTTTGATGGCTCCATTTTGCCTTGTATAATGAATATCCGTGACAGATGTAACAGGCACCAGACAGCTCAGTTGGTTGAGCAGCCGCTGCCTTACATAGATGCTATCGCCATCATGCAGCCAGACCAGGTTCAAATCCTGATCTGCGTCTCTTTGCTGAATGTCTTTTCCCTTCTCTTTACTCCAACTTTCCTGTCTAACCACTTTCTAATAAAAGCCAGTAAAGCCACAAGATCTTAATAAAAAACAACAACAAACAAATTAGACTCGCTGTGAAAGCTTTCTGCTCGTGAGGATTTTTGTCAGACGGTGGATTAATTCAAAAATAAAATAAAATGCAAAGGCCTTCATTTTTGGTATTTTTTAGTAGAAACCATTTCACTCTCCAGATTTGAATAAAATTGAATTTACAGACTTCTGTGAATATTTTCCATTAAAATAAATTATTTTGCTTACTGTGGTTTCAATATTTCATCAGAAAACAACCAAAAAGTCCCCTTACCTCTGGATGAAACTGCTGCTCAGTACGTGAGTGACAATACTGGCAACTGTCTCCACTGTCACACTTGGAGGGTTCACCCCACTCATCGCCGTGTTTCACATTGGGGCATGGAGTTGACCTGCAGTCACAGTGTCGCAACCTTTAACATACTTGACACCAACAAACACGTCACTGCCACTGAACTGGAGCTCACCTGTACTTGAACTTTCGTGGATTTCGCCTTCGATCCCTACTGTTGTGGTAGTGAGGGCATGCATAGCCCTGTCTGCATAGCCTTGGGGGCTTTGTACACTGATCTGTTTTATAATTGGCCAGAACAAAGTTGGTATCTGCAAAAAAAGACACCAAGCGTTAATGACATCTTCATTCTATCGTTTCATTTAAAGCTGTGACTTTTTACAAGTGATGTGTTCAAATGTAGATGTGAGACAGTCAGAACTTCTGCTGTAAAAGCCTTTCTTTGTTTTTCACTGCAGTATAAGTATGTGGATTCTGTTTCTGCACTTTAATCAAAAGTACCTGACACTAAATAACCAACGAATAACTTCACAGTTTCAGAAAGGAGGTACCCACCTTGCCACCGGGGATCTTCTGTCAGAGTTTTCTCAATCATAGCTTGGCTGGCTAGTACACCAGGCTGTAAATCAGGAATGCCCTCCCCAGATCCCAGCTGACCATTCTGGAGGGCCTCTTGTGCTTGAATCTCTCTGGGAACAAAAACTGAATTCATTATTTCTCAAAAGACAAAAACACCCTTGACCTTAAGAGTAATGTTAACCGAAGCTATGACTACTTAATGAAACGATGCGCATCATGAAATCACACCACACTGAACGGAATTTATCGATTTAACCATTTCAATAAAATAGTTATAATAGCTTGTTTTCGATAACCTTGGTATTGGTTAAGGGTATTGTAGGGGTTTGACGAATGTCTAAATGAGACATTTTATTTTTGCACTGTAAAGCTTGAAGTCGATAGTATTGCAATAGCATAAGAAAGCCAACTATTTGCTTTGTTTGTCACCTGATATCATAGACTGGAGGTCGGAGATCATGTGGGCCATGAGCAAAAGCACAGTGGAGGCCATTCTTCACACAATGCCCTCGAGCATCCGTCTCATGTATACAAGTGCCCGTCTTGTAGTATCGTAGATGGTACTTGCGTTCTGTGTCACCAGTGGTCCGGTGTAGATAAGGGCAACTAAGAAAATAAGTACAAGAAATACAGCCATCTCATCAACTGATCTAAATGACAAATACTGAGAGGAATGACTTGGCCTGCCATTCAAAATAGTGTGAAAAAAAAGGGCATCTTAAATGTTAGGCACTACAAATATTAACATTCTTGAAGTGCAAAACATTATTTTAAATCACACTTTTAAAACATTGTCTCAGTGATTATTAACAGCATGAAATGGGAAATAATGAGCTGATATTTAAAAGATGGTTTAAACGTTTTCTTATAAAGAGAAAAAAATGTAAATGATCGTCACAGAATAACACAAAGAATCAGGATTCAATTTTTTTCTGTAAAATCAAAGCTGACAGAACAGCGCTGCTACAACAAATGTACGGCCAATACGCCTCTTGAATAAACCAAATTTTCCCGACTTGAGCAGCAACAGTTGCTATAGCAACACATAAGGTCATACAAAAATAGCTTCCAGTTGCAGAGGAAGAATTGTAAGGACTGCAGTGTACATCTTCGATCACTTCAATGATTATATTACTAGTCTTTAACCCTATCTTGCACTCACATGCTTTTAATTGTTTATCTCTAATCTTCTCCCTCTCAAAAAAAAGCCGCATTTGTGTATCATTGCTACCAACTCAGAGAATTCTGTTTGTTTCTGTTATAGTACAGGACAAGATATAAAAGCCACTTCATGTGTAATGCTGTTTGGTAACTTTAGAAGAGACACAAATCTGATATCTTGTTATAAACAGGACACTATAGGAAATTGATACATTTAAAATTGTGTCTGTTTAGGAAGAAAAATGCCTGTGTGACCATATATCACCATTAGCTGAAAAAAAAAAACAACAACAAAAAAAAAGCTGTACTTACTGTAATGCAAGAGAAAAAGAGCTAACCTGCTCAATGGCAAAGCTTGTGGCAAAAAAAGTGTGACGCAATAGTGTTACAGAAAAGATAACATCATTAAAAAAGGTTTTCTCATCACAGAACAAAACATACATGCAACTGCAAAAACAGCAACACAAAAAGCAGACCGTGTAACAGTTTAACTTCTGCCAACAAAAACCAAAAACAGTCAAACTAAATGAGAAATTCTGTCCAGCAAACATCTACCAATAAATACACATATCTTCCTCTGTGAAATATGATAAAAAAACAGCAGTATATTTTCTTCTAATACATGACTTTTTTCCCCCCAAATACTTGTAAATTTGTCCTCAGCACCAATAGAACATTAACACACATCACTTAGAGACTATTTTACTTCATGAAAAAGTGCCACAAATATTTCAAGTTAATCTAAGTCAGTATAAAACTCACCATACAAAACAACAAATAGATAATAACAATTCAGCCCATTGTCATTAATGAGCATCTGAACAGAAACAGGGCCACTTAACGATTGATTAAACGTCTTTCATTCAATATTTGACGCATAAAGCGTCCAGAGGTTCTCATGGAGAACATGTGAACACATCTGTCAGCAGCTGCACACACGTACCGTCGTGAGGGTGCAGCACTGCACTGTGACTGTAACGGGGACTTACTCATCTCCATCGGGGCAAATGCCTGTAGTCTCGTCATATTTCGTGCAGTACACATCGGGGCTGTAGTTAAAGGTTCCGTCTCTTCTTCTGATGGGTCGCCTTCGTCGCTGGTTAAGAAAATGCCAATGAAAGCAAGTAAAGGGTCTGTGCTGCGTACACTTGTGCTGGAGGAACAACGGGCACTGCTCTGTCCTGAACTCCTTCAAGTATCTGAAACAGCGGGGGAAAAACAAAAGCCTAGTGTCGTGAACCGAGTTTTAAACGTCTATTTCAAATGTTTGATCAAAGCGAAATGCTGCGGGGGAACCAAAACGGCGCGTCGCGGCGTCGTGCTGCAGACTACTATATATTTTGGTTCAGCCTGCGTTAGTTCGCTATTCCGCGTGCGATACTACGCAGACAACCAGTCGTAGGTTTCGTTTAAAAGCCACGAGCGTACGTTAATAAATGTGCGTAGTAAAACGGGAACTCAAAATAAGGCCGAGCTATTTACAAGCAGACTGGTTAGCGAGTTGCTGGCTAATCATTTAGCAGACAGAGATTGAGCGAAATGTTAAATCCACGATTCAGGCCGACTCTTTAACTGCACAAAGGACATGTAAACGACTCCGACAGCGAACGGTTTGGCATTTAAGTGATTTAAGATGTCCGTATTTCCTGCCTTGGCACTGACGTTAGCAGCCGTTGTTTGCTATGTTACGCTCGCTAGTCACAAAGCCAGGAAAAGCACCATCTTTTTAAGGCGCGCACGAGAGTTTAGGAGTGCTGGGGGTGCACGGGCGCAAAGGTGCCCGTGAAAAGCAGCGCTTTCTGGCGACGAGAAAATGTATTGATCGTCTGCAGCGGCGTTACTCACGTATAGTGGGTAGGTTTCTCAGTTTGAGGAGACGCATTGGCCGCCGTTTTCGAAACCGACGGCATTTTCAGTCAAAACAATGAACTGCGCATGCGCCCGGATCTGTTCGCTGGCGTGCAGGCACGTCCGCCTGCGCGAGAATGCGCTCTGCAAACACTAGACGCGCGTGCTTTTCACACTTTTAAGCGTTTAGGTCTACTGTTGCGGCGAAATGGACGCGGTAAAGAGTTATTTCTGCTGTTTATTTTCGAATGTATTAATATTTCAGGCGGAATCGCCAATTATTTTGCCAAGAATTGTATTACTAGGTATACCAGGCATATATATATATATATATATATATATATATATATATATATATATATATATATATATATATATATATGCCACTAATGAAGTAGCAGCTGTGTATATATAATTTATAACTATTTAATGTGTCTCTGTCCCAGATCTGTCAGCTCTTTTCAAGACAGGTACAGGGCTATTTATTTTTATTTCAGACTCGTGCAGATCAGGGTCCCCTACTGCTTCACATAAAAACAGTGTCAGGAATTCTATGCAATTAGTTGTTTATGAATGACTGTTACATTTTCACCTGCATCTTGACACTCAGTTACAAAAAAAGAAAAGGAAATCTGGCACTTTATTTCAAACTGAACCTATACACATGCACACAGCCAGTTTCATTTGGTTTGCTTCCTTGTCCTTTGAGTTTTAAAGTCAAGTCTTGGGAGAGACCCTCATGCATGACATGATGTCAGTCTCAGCTCAAATACCTCTTACTTTGATAATTACTTAGTGTAAGGTACATGAGATTAAAGTACAGAAACAGAAGCCACATACTTGTACTGTAGTGAAATGTAAAGAAAGGCTTGTACAGCAGAAGTTCTGACTGTCTCACATCTATATTTGAACACATCACTTGTAAAAAGTCACAGCTTTAATGAAGGTGAAGTGTGTGTTGTTGAGGAGGTGCAAAAATAAAACAAAGGTTTGTTTGTTTTGTCATGGGTGTCATGGGCAGTTTTCCTGCTTTAATGTAAATGAAAACCACAGCTCACTACTCTGTTTTAAGGCTTTAAATCCTTTCTATTCAATGCTGAGAATCTGACTATCCACGCACCAAACTGTGGACCATTTTTAGAGCATCTTGCATCTCTCCAGGGTGAAATGATATATTAGTCCTTCAAAAATAAACTGGACCCCAAATTGCGACATCTTGTCTATGGACGCTTCTGTTGCACACAAGAAACTCAAAAATCCAATAACATGCTGTAAGAGAGGAAGGTTGTACAATATTATTGATAGAACAGAGGGAATTAAAATATGTTAGAATAAACTTGTTGTAATAATATTACCCTAATAAACTCTCTATAATATAACACCAAATAGTTTGAAACATCTGTCTCATGGAAACCTCAAATCCCGTTTATGTGCCTTTGTATCTGAAAAGCTAATCTGTTCTCCTCAGCTCCTCTTTTTCTCTGCAAGGGATTTTAATGTACAAATGCAATTACGCGCCTAATCCATTATTCAGCTACCGAAGTCCACCGAGTGCACAGTTTTATAGTTAAACATAAGCCCTGCCTTACCCACTTGTAATTACTTTGACATGCCCCGCCCACACCCAGTCTAGTACTTTTCTCACGTAAGATGAACATTTCTGGCTGCTCTCCTTTAGATATGCCTACATTTTACTGGTTTTATTTACTGTTTGTTTCAAGTGTGGCAGAGTGTAGAGTGTCCTTATTTGTATCAGAGTTCTCAAACATTAACCAGATAATATCTTAAACCAGTTATGTTTTCAAAGTGTCAGACGGTTGTGGCATCGACTTGGTCATGACTGGTGACTATTTTGAAGGGGTGTGTGAAGTATTGTCAGTCCTCATCCATATGCGTACAGAGAGCCTGGTATTTGAGAATACTTTCAGCATTCATTTTTATTTGGTTTGATGAGGAGTTTAATATCCCAGAGGGTGAAAAGCCTCAGGATAGTGTATTGATGGTGAGTTGCTCTCAAAGCCATAACTGAAACAGCATCATTCAGAGAAAGCACTGAATATGGGAAGGGGAAAAGTCACACCCTTTTTCCTTCTGTGACGTCAGCCTCCACAAAACCTTTAACCTTGCTCAGTGGTCTCAGCTGTTCATACAGCTCACTGTCAGGCTCTTCTCACAGTATGTCAGATGAGTGTGTTTGTATGTGCGCGGATGTGTGTGTATGCCCGATGCAAAAATAATGTTTTGTTTCTCCTCAGAGGCTGAACATATGTACACAGAGGATCCTGTTCATATTATTAAACTTGACAGCACAAACTGCATTATCTCTGATAGCATTCTGTTTTTATCCTCCACCGTGGCACCGATGGATCCACAAGCTGTTTACAAATCGTTATACATCCTTTAAAACAGAATTACATTCAAGTGCAAATTGCACTCACAGAATCTATACATAAAGCTCATTTTGTATGTATAAACAGTTCAAAAACAAAAGTGTGAAAAGCAGAATACCTCCATGCACAAATTGAGGACTGAGATCATTGTAAAGAAAACCCGATCAAAAGACTCTTTAGCATCGTGTGCTGCAGCAAGCTTTCCATTTTTGTAGATCTCTAATAAAACAATCACTGATACAGTCCTTAGCACTGCGTTCCCAGGACACTTACAGCTGGAAAAACAGTTTGTGGTTTAGACTCCTATTTTCCCAGTCACACCATTATCACTGGCTGGCTTGTGCACAAACTCGCAGCAAGATGGCAATGCACACATCGTTTCTCATGTAATCCTCAGTATCAGAGTGACAGAAATCCCCTTTTTCCTTCTGTCTTTTTATAACAGACCCACCGTTTGAGCATTCCTGAACCTGCACTTCTACTGCATTTAACAAAGTGAACGTTCTCTGACCTCCTTGATATTTCTCTTATATGCATTTTAAAAAAAAAACAGAAAATGATGCAGTACTTTAGAAAAATTAATTCACAGTGGTTACGAAGGGGCAACAACTGGAACCTTTTCCGAGCCTCTAGGAGGATCCATCTTAAAATGTGCATTCAGCAACTGTGCAGCCTTTATTACATTCATCTGTGGTCAGCGCATTAATGACCATATTTGTTAAAGAGATGGAATCAAAGTGGTCTTGATTGACGGATCAACTCATGTAACTAGTTTTCTTGATTTAATCAGTTTACTAACTGACAAATAGATTAAGCTTATAAATAGAAAATTACAAAGGAGCCGACCACACATCGAGTATGCAAGTGAAGTGTAAAAGACATGGAATACTGGGTAGCACAGGTTATTTACTGATATCACATGTTAATTGCTGGAGTTAAATGTGATATATGTTAAAGATTAAAAGCATGAAACAGCTTCCTTTTGTCAACAGATATGTCTTTTCAGTCTTAATCCTTTCTTGGAAAACACCACCTTCCTCTGAGCTCTGCGATCACGCTGGCAGGAAGCGGCAGGTATGATTCTATGGATTGCATATATGTTTGAACTATTCACTTGCAGTTATTCTTATATTTGCTTCAAAACATTTGAATGATTTTTTAGAAGTTGGAACGTGTATAATCTAACTCATTAAGCTCATCGAGGCTGCTTCTAGACATCACAGAGACGACACGCATAAAGCTGTGTGTAGTTGTGTGACCAAAACTTTGTGTATGCACAAAGGAAGCCTTGTTTACACAAGATTTATTAGGTTGTGTACATATATGGTTGTCTCTTATAAATCTCATTATAAATCTCAATCATTTTGACATGGTGCACATTTAACGGATTTTCACTCCCATTTTTAAACCATTAATGGATGTAGACACGCCCCTAATTACATTTTAGCATAGAAAAACATAGTTTGAGTCACAACTTGATAGACATGACATTGAACAGAACAACAATGAAGAAGTGCAATTTTTACCAAATGTGAAACTGACACAGTTAAGAGAAAAATAAAGTGAATTATAGAAATCATGACTGCAATAAAAACTGTTAAATTACAGGAAAAAAATTCAGAGTTCAGAGCAAATGACCATTCAGATGTTAAAAAAAAAAAGATTCTATTACAAATGAGAGGCCAGAAAGTGCATCAGTTTACAAAAGGACAATGTCAGAGTTATCGCACACCCAGCTCCCCACACTTAAAAAAAAAAACAAGAAAAACAATCCCATGAAAACGATCATCTGGTGCCAGGAAATCACAAAGATCTTGTGATCATCCTCGTTTTCTTTTGAAACCTGCCTTGGTGAGGTTGTCTGACACCACCGAAGCAGCCATCCTTATGCAAGTCAGCAGTCACTTGTAGCAACGACAATAAAAATGTATTCTAAAAATTAATGACAAGAAGAAAAAGTAAAAGTCTGCTTTATTTTGTATTAAAATCTGTAATGTTTTTCTTCCATTTCCACTTCAGCACACAAGGTTAAAGTGCTCCAAGAACATGTGTCGAATGCATGAATCCTTACTGCTTATTCTGTCTTTATAAAATCAGCTTGTGTGCAGGAAAACACACACGTGAGGATTTTGTGTTTATGTATCATTTATGCATCTTGTCCAATGTCTTTTCTTCATATTTCTAAGGTGGATATGTCTCTATTTGCAGAAATAAAATCAAATAAATTAAAAAGATTTGTTTGCATGGTGTAATGGATGTTTAACCTTTACAGTGTGGCATTCTTAGATTAAAAACAATAAAACAGTGAAAGAAAGAAAAGTAAAACCAAACAAACTGAATTAAAGCACGAAAACCTGTTTCTGTAGTGTCTCTGAAAGAGAAAATGCAGCACTACAGCTCAAATGGTTTGTCTGATTAGATTCTGTGTGACGTAGCAGCTCTCATCCAGTCTTTATATTCCTGCAGGGGATCCCTCTTTTTCACATTTTCACCTGTGGTCCGCCACAGAAAAGCTGTCCTCTTCTTTGAAGCTCGTTCATAAATGACGTACCTTTTTCCATCTGCTTGCCAATAGCATTTTATTAACTGATACACACCAAATTCACTTGAACAAAATAAGTGATGGTGCAGGTGATATTTTTGTTGTTGTGTTTGTTATTTATGCAAAATATGCAGACATCTAATCATTTTCACCCTTATCTGGGTCATGGGGTGCTTGGTGTGATTCAGAAAGTGAGGATATTAATGCAGGCAAAGGTGGAACTACTGCAAAACGCAAAGCTGAATAACAGTTGAAGGAACTGGGTACATATGTTTGAGGAACTGTCTTTTTTCAGTCACACCTCTGACACTTTGCTCCTGACAGGGAGGTGTAAATCAAGGCCGTGGTGGCAGAAACGGTTTACCACTGACCAGCTGGCATTCTGCTTAATGAAGAGACGCAGCTTGTCCCTGAAGGTTTCTCCAAGGAAGCTGTAGATAATGGGGTTGAGGCAGCTGTTGGAGAAAGCTGCCAGGTTAACGATGTGGCCTGTGAGGGGATAGTCATGCCACAGGGTGGTAGCAGTCCTCTGTGAAGGGTCAGCTGCGCCCTGCAGTAGCTGGATGCTGATGAAGACGTTCTCTGGCAGCCAGCAGATGAAGAACACCAGGACCACCACCACAATCATGCGCAGGGCTTTCTGCCGCCGAGGCCACAGTCCACGGTGCTTTTGGGCCTTCATAAGGATTCGGCCAATCAGAGAGTAACACAGACCAATAATGGAGAAAGGCACCAAAAAGCCAATGGTTACCTCCAGCCACTGAATCTCAAAGACGTTGGCAAAGCAGAAGTGCACTTCACCCCTATGTTGGGTCTGTACAATAGTGAAAGGGAGAAGAGTGGCCAAGATAGAGGCCATCCAGATGAGGCCACAGCTGAGCTTGGCGTGCTGCATAGTCCTCAGTGGGCTGCTGCTCATGGAGCTTGCCAGGGCGACGTATCTGTCAAAGCTCATCCACGTGAGGAAGAAGATGCTGCTGTACATGTTGACCTGCAGGAAAAGGGACATGAAGGTGCAGAGGACAGCGTAGTCGTAATACCTTTCATTCAGATTGAAGACCTCAATGAGGGAATCCGCCACCAGGATGAGATCTGCTACAGCAAGATTAACAAAGTAGAGGTCGGGGATGGTCATCTTCTCTCTGTGGTTCAGGTTTACCACCAGAATTAGGATGTTACCAATAAATCCAATTGGAAAAAGGAGGATGGTGTACAAGCAGGACAGAAAAAGACCTATAATGTAAGACTGGTATTTGTCAGAGTTTTCACTCAAATCTGTAGCGTTGTACTCATATGAGGTGTTCACCTGTTCTGTACTGTTATCATATCTCCAGAGCAGAGTTGTCGTCTGCCCTTCCATGCTGAATGCGGTTGGCTGGTCTTAAACCCAGAGGCCACATTAAAGTCAAGAGTAGGTGTTACATCATTAAACCCTGGTAGTTCCCATTTTTGCCTCTTTGAAAAGACATTCATCCATTTTGTACTGACATGCTGTCAGAACCCATGTTAGCTGAGAGAAACATTTATGGGATGTTTGGGCCCATGATGACATCAAGTTTCATCTGCCAGTAAATTATTGAAGCAAAGCAGATGCGATTCCATGTCTAAAAACCGTCTTTGGCCTTTCCCTCTAATGAGTCACATCATTCTGAGCGTCCGGCCTGCAGTCCTGAGATTAGACGGCTGGTTTATCCTCGTCTTCTGAGTTGTCTGATTGGAGTGTGGCTTTGTCTCTTCAAGTGCATGTGGATGTTTATTCAGCAAGCCTCGGGCAGGTATGCTATTGCTGTGACACCTGAGCTGTGGAGTCAAGAGGAGAAAAAAAAGAGAAAAACGTGAATAAAAATTGGGGGGAAGACTTGGAAAAAACTCAGCTTTCAGTTATAAAAGGCTTTAAAAATATAATGTTGTTGAATTCAATCAAACCTTTAATTTAAAACCTGATTGGTGAAAGTTTTTTGGAAGGAACATGATGAACAGTATAAGACTATATAAGCACATTAACATTCAAGATCCAGACTTAAACAGATGCATTGAAATCCTTCTTTAAAATCCTGACAATTCAAAGTCCCTCCAATCAGTTTGCACAGACTTTATGTCTATTAATTTGTTAGAAGAACAACAATACTGGCAGTAATACTTGATAGGCCTTTGTTTGTAATAATTCCATTCAACAGACATCACACTCGGTTTGAATAAAAGTAAAGCAAAAATCGTCCAAAAGTCTTCATCTTCAGCCTCCAAATCTGAAACTTTCCCCGAAATACTATCCTCTGTTTGGTAAACATGAGCTTTAGGGAATATTCAGGGTCGTTTGGGTTTTATTTCCACCAGAGGAAACCCTCTGAAATATTAACGTACTCTTATTAAAAGCACTCCTCACAGCAGTAATTCAAGACCTAAACACTGAATAAATCCATGCACAGCGCAGAAGTAGTACACAGAACAAAATATATATTATAGTTTTAAAAACTTGCTTGAAACATCTAAACTTATCAATAAAAGTTTTGAATGGCATACGTTCAGCAATGATAAGAGAATCAGTAATTATTTGACCAAATATCATCACTATTTAAACATTAATTCAGGGATTGTTTTCTTCTTTCAAAATTGTTGATTACACTTGATTCTAACACTCCAACAACACTTTTTAACCACATATTTTTGTTCTAAACTTTTTTTTTGTTTTAATTTGAACCATCCTAACATCAGAAAGAGATATATAATTCAAATGCAAAGTGAGAAACTGCAATCAGAAACGCCAGACATCCAACAGAAAAACTAAGAGCTAGCTGATGATGTAACATAAAACTCATGCAATCGAATTAGAAAGAAAAGATGAAGATCTCCTGTCTGAGTTCAGTCTGCAGTTTTCTAAAAGTAGCAACAACGATGTTGGGACCAACAGACACACTTACTTTGAATTTTGGGAGTTATTTCTCCTCCACGCTTGTCCAGTGCAGAGTCAGAGAGTCAGAAATTTACAGACCCCATGTCCAGGCTTCTCTTCTGCACCACCTGCTGTTTAGCCCAACCCTGTCTGGGGATGCCAGGAAGGCGGGGATGCAGAGAGGCAAGAGATGATCCGACACCCCTTGCGCTGTCACAATGCTTCATCAGATTCTCAAAATTCTGGTTAGTGATTTAAACAGGTTAGTGATTTAAGCAGGTTTTTGACTTCACCTCCATAAAGATCCAGGAAAACAACCCAGTGAGGGCTCATTTTATTGCAAAAAAAAAAAAAAAAAAAAAAAGGCTGCATGGTAAATAAGAGCAAGGTGGAGTTTGCCTTGGTAAGGTTGAGTTGTCATGGAAACCACTTATACTTTTTTACAGTATTTGCTCACCTGGGTTGTTAAGGGTCATGTAAACACAAATCACTAATGACCTTGTTTGTCCTGTAATATGACAATATAATTGATCCATAAATGCTTGCCACTCATAGCAAAAATATTAAGATAATTAAATATGTTGTCTCAATGCTACTATTACATTCTCATCAACCAAAAGTTACCCATGAGCCTTGACTCTAAATACATGTAACACAGAGCAGGCTCTTTGCTTCTGGGCACGGAGTGACAGCATCATGATTTTAACATCATTACCTGTCTAGGCTGTGACTGTAGAGACCTATTTGATTTGATGTTGGCAGGTCTTTTTGGCATCTGGGATGGATTAACTGCATATGTGCACGGTGACTGTCAACCTTCAATTACAATCTGCCACAGCAAAGCTACACAAATGTGTAGGAAATGTACACCATCTTTCAATTCCCAGATTTTCAGGATATAATAAACAAAATAACCTGGTCACACTAGATCTCAAAATAGAAGTAATATAACCTCAAATATGCAACATGTGATATTATGATATATATATATATATATATATATATATATATATATATATATATATATATATATATATATATATATATATATATATATATATATATATATATATATATATATATATATATATAGGGGGTGCATCGACTTGGTGCCATTTAGATACTCTGTGGTCAGGAGATAATGTTGTTCAGCCACCAGAGTCTGAGTTGTCTCATTCATCACTTGCAAACAACAAGAATAAGCAAAATAGAAGCAAACAGAAGCAAATGCATCATTCCTTGAATCAAATCAGAGTTAGCCTAGGCTGCCTCCTTCAGTCGATCCACATTGCAGAGTTGCTGGATGAAAACTTTGTGGCATGACCTTTAACAGGATATGCTGCTGGAAACCTTTGCAGCAGAAGTGATGATTAATGAGGACGTGATGATAGCTATTTACTGACTTGACCGCCCAAAAATAAATAAATAAATAAATCCACACCTCTAGTTATACATACATTTATTGCTTTTTTATGATTTCACCTGATGCGGTACATATAAAAATAATCATCCCCTAGTTTGTTATTTTATGAACCAGGCTGTAAATCGGAAAATATCTAGGCAAGGCAACCTTATTTTTATAGCACATTTCTGCAACAAGGCAATTTAATGTGCTTTACATAATAAAAACACAAAAAGTAAATGATGAGTTACAATGCAGTGGCAGAATACAGAAACGTTAGACTTAAGCTAGAGTTACAGTTTAGTACTGAAATTAATATAGTTTAAATCTAAATTCAGAATGGTTTAATAATTCAGTGAAAGGCAGCTGTAAACAAATTCGTTTTTAACCTTGATTTAAAGGAAATGAGGGTTTCAGCCTTCCAGCAGTTTTCTGGAAGTTTGTTCCAGATCTGTGGAGCATAAAAACTGAATGCTGCTTCTCCATGTTTTGTTCTGATTCTCGGGGCACAGAGCAGACCTGAACCAGAAGACCTGAGCTGTCTGGATGGTTGATATGACAACAAGTCTCTGATGTATTTTAGGTCCTAAACCATTCAGTGATTTATAAATTAACAAAAGTATTTTAAAGTCTGTTCTCTGAAATGCAGGAGCCAGTGTAAGAACCTCAGAACCGGACTGATGTGGTCCACTTTCTTAGTTCTAGTGAAAACTTGGGCAGCAGCATTCTGGATCAGCTGTAGCTGTCTGATTGAGTTAATAGGCAAACCTGTGAAGACACTGTTGCAATAATCGATGAGTTTTTAAGATCCTGCTGCGACATTAGTCCTTTGATCCTGGAGATGTTCTTCGGGTGGTAGAAGGCTGACTTTGTAATTGTTTTAATGTATCTTTGAAGGTTCACCTCTGAGTCCATGACTACGCTTAGATTTCGGGCCTTATCAGTGGTTTGTAGATTTAATACCTGAAGCTCTATGTTAATTCTTAAATTCTCTTCTTTTGGTCCAAAAACAACTACTTTAGTTTTTTTTCTTTTTGTTCAACTGAAGAAAAGTATGGCACATCCATTTATTCATTTGTTTTATGCTCAGTGCTTGTATGGGGTCATTCTCACCTGGTGACGTTATAATGTAAAGTTGTGTGTCATCTGCGTAGTTATGGTAACTTATTTTGTTGTTTATTATCATCTGAGTTAGCAGAAGCATGTAGATTTTAAATTGGAGGGGTCCTAGGATAGAACCTTGGGGAACTCCACGGGAGACTTTTGTCGATACAGTTACCTATTGACACAAAATAGTCCCTGTCCTTTTAGTAAGACTTAAGACTCAAGTATTGTGCCAGAAAGTCCAACCCAATTCTCCAGTCGTTCTAGTAATATACCATGGTCAGCAGTGTCAAATGCAATGTCCAATAATATCAGCACTATGCTTCTCCCACAGTCTATATTTATGTGGATGTCATTAAACACTTTGACAAAGAAAGTCTCAGTGCTGTGGTGAGCACAAAAATCAGACTGGAAGACATCAAAGTGGTTGGTCAGAGTTAAAACGTTATTCAACAGCTTTTTCAATCACCTTACTGATCAATGGAAGATTTGAGATGGGCCTGTAATTTTGTTTTAAGAACTTGTCCAAATTGTTCTTTTTTTTTTTTTTTCCAACAGTGGCCTGTCTTCAAGATCAGGGGGAAACCACCTGACAAAACGGATGAGTTTACTATTTTAATCAGATCAGATGCCATGATGGAAAAACTTTCTTGAAGAAAGCTGTGGGTAAAATATCGAGACAACAGGAGGATGAGTTTAGCTGATGTACAATATCCTCTAGTTTATTGTAGTTGATTGGGTAAAACTGTGTAACTTTGTCCGAATTGGTTATAGATTAGAGAAAACACTGTTCCTGGATTTGATATTGATGCACTCACTGCTTTTCTAATCTTTTGGATTTTCTCAGTAAAAAAGTTGGCAAATTCATTGCAGGCCTTAGTGAAGTGGAGATGCTTCTGACACAGGAGAGTTTGTTAACCTGTCCACCGTAGTAAACAAGGCACAACTGCTGTTAAAGTTTTTGTTGACGATTTCAGAAATGAAGGATTCCATTGGATTCCTCAGTTGTGAATTATATCTGTGAAGTCTCTGTTTATAGATATCATAGTAAACCTGGAGTCCAGTCTTTCACCACCTCTGATTGGCTTTTCAAAAGTTCCTTTTTTCAATTTTTACCGGTGAGGCATTTCTCCATGGCGATTTCTTCTTACCAGAGACAACCTTGAGCAATGGAATCAATAATATCTAAAATTTTAGAGTGGAAGTTATCTAGTAGTTCATTTACTGAGTTACAGGACAGAGTGGAGGTGGAAGGTTGAGTTTCAGTTGAGGTTTCAGTTAAGTTGTCCTTAAAGACACAAAGATCTTGGAAATGTTAAGTCGCTTACTGATAGTCAAGACCAAAGTATTCCCCCCTGTTTATGTGTTGCTTGGTTCACATGTTAAGTCAAACAATCTTTTTAGCACATCAGATAGTTCTTTAGCTCTTTATTAGTCTTGGGGGTTGTCAACATAGATGTTAAAGTCTCTCACAATGTTTAAACACTCGTTTAAAAAAACGTTTGCATTGTTTTGGAGACCTGTAGACATTCATAAACATGACTTACGACGGACTCCGTAGCTGAACAGTCAGATATTTCAAAGAGTCAAATTTTCCAATGTAGAGCTTTTTACACTTCAGTGAATCATGACTCTTCTTATCTTTTTCAGAGCTCCACTTGTTGTCCTGTTGGAGTCTGGGAGACTCCACTTGTTGTAGCGACATATTAGTCTCTTTCTCGGTCTGCTGTCTTCCGTGGTCCTTCCGTAGTCCTTCCATGGTCCTCCCGTTGTCCTTCCGTAGTCCTTGCGTGGTCCTTCCTTATCTTAGCAGTTGCCCTTCAGAATGCTGTCCTATCAGTTGTTGCTGATTTCCTTGGCCCCTGATCTTGGCGGAGGCTGTTGGTGTCTGATTCACAGAACTAGTAGAGGTCTAGTGAAAAAAACGTTTCTCTTTGTGCGGTCCAAGCTGTTTCATCCAGGTGCTGTGTGTTCTTCCTGTCAGCTGTCTTCCCAGGTGTGAAGGAAGCGCTTTATCCTTTGGCTTTGCACCAAAAGAGTACCAGGAAGGACTAGTGTCAACCTGCTCATTGTTGTGGGTCATCTGTAGAGTAGGTTCATTTCCATATAAAACATTTACCTCAGCATTCACTTCAAGCCGGGGAATTTTCATTTCCATTACTGCTATTTTCTAGAGAAGTTTGGCGTACTCATCTGTGAAAAAAGGAGGCTTGCACTGATTGTGTTCTTAGAAAAAAATGCAGCTGCTCCCGAAGTCGTCTCGTCCTCCTCTCAGAAGAGATTAAAAAAAAAAAAAAAAAAACACTGCTGAAAAATCTTTGAAAAATCCTTGAGTGCCACTGGTTTAAGTTCAACTTTTCTGTAGACTGTGGCTGAGAGGTAAGAAGATATGGGTAAAAGAAGCAAAGCAAGCAAAGAACAAGCAGAGGAAACATCCGCACTGCAAGGAAGCAGGAAGTCCGGCTTCTACTGCAAAGCTGGACCTTTTTACATGGTGGTCAACAGAACTTGACTTGCTTTTGGAGCCAGATCCCAGTGTTCTGTCAATGGACTGGGACTTTTCTTCTTTCTGCATTAGCTTCAACCACACACAGTAAAAAAAACAGTGGATGAAGTCACGAGTCATGTGATCCGTTGCTTTGTGAAGATGGTCTGGAAGGGTTCAAAAATGAATACGACTGCTGGAAAAATATTGTACGGATTAACAAGACCAAAGGGGAGATCCATGCCATCTCTGCTTTCAGTTACAAAACCTGCACCTTGCAATCATTGAATCAACCACAAGCTCCTCTGTGTACCAAAATATTCAAGAGTCAAATGTGTGTTTATCTGTTCGCATCAAAGCTAATCTAAAAGAATTGAGTTAACAGCTTGATAAAAACCTAAGTGAAGGGATGCGGTGGGGCAACATAACAACATCAAAATGCTATATTAAGTCTCCAAAAAGACAGAAAAAAAGTCATTATTTATTTAATGATACTGTCAGGTCTGAACAGGCAAACCAAAGTCCTTTAAACTTGGTAAAAGTACAAAAAGTGTATAACATGGACTATTTTTCTGAGGAATCTCAGTCGGTGCTATCTTGTCACAAATCGACGTCTAACGTTGCACAAACTATTATCAATAGAAGCAGCAGGAGGAGTTCATGTCCTCAGCTTCTGTAGAACCAGATTAGTTCTTACATATTTACGACAGAACAGGAGCAAAGGCCATGATCCCTCTTCCTTTTGTGTTTGTTTACAGTAGTTTGTGCAATAAATGTAGTCAACATATGCACTACGGACTATAGACAAGATGGAACCGATGAAAAGCGCTTTCATCAACGTGTTTTTAGTCCCCAGAAAAACCTTACCATCTAATTATACATCTAATATTTAATTAGTCTTTAGTAAAGGTTCAGAGACATAAGAAGATTGATAGTGTGAATAGTTATAATATCCAAGGTACACATGGAGAAAGTCACTTTGGAAAACAGAAATATATCGTGCCATTTTGTGAATAGATAGCACATGGTTTTGTGCATAAAAGAAGATGATTTATATAGTCACGATATGGAGCAGTGCAGAAAAACAGGGTCAATATGGCAGCTAGAAACCCAGCCGGCACAAAGAGGTTTGGCTTTTGATAAAAGAGAGAAGAGCAGAGAAGAGTCTGAATAAGAAAAGGAGGGATTTAGATGTGTATGAAGGTGAAAAATGAAGAAAGAAGAAAAAGCCTGAAAGCTCTCATATCGAGTTTTTCCCCTCCCAGTTACCTAAAATTTTATTTATTTATTTATTTATTTATTTATTTATTTATTTATTTATTTATTTATTTATTTATTTATCTATTTATTTATTTATTAATTATATGTGTCTATGACACAAAGTCATGCTATAGTGGTCATTCTAGTAAAACAAAGAAATGTCTCAGAAAAGAAAATAAGAAAAAAAGGAAGTTAGAGCGTTACTCTATTCACAACAGGTAAGAATAACTGTCTTTGTCCAAAAGCTGGTGGAAATACAGTAGACCTCGGGTCCGTGTCACTGGCAAATGCATGATATTTTTACTTATTTATTTACATTTAGACAACTAAGAAGATGAGAATAAACCACCCTTCTAATTATTTCCATATATAATGATAAGGAAAATGTTCATTCAGGACCAACCAATCCAAGGAAGCTGTTGCATTTAGTAAAAATGACTTAATTTATATAATATTAGAACTACTAAAATAAGCATCTTGATAAAGAAAACTATTGCAATTTTTTTCTTTATTTTTTAATTGCAATTAATTCAGTTGCATGTCTTTGTTTGTGGTTGCACAGAAGAAGAAAGTGAGCTTTTCATCTCCTGCCCTTGAATTGGAATCCGCGTGATTATGAATCTGCAGTGCGTGTTAGTCCTCATCCCCGCCTCCACTCAGCCATATAACACTTTTAATGAGAGATGATGCACCCCCCGTTAATGTCCACAAGGTGTCCCACTGACATTAAAAAGTGGATAATATGTTGCAAGCTGTAGAAAAGGTTCTCTTTTTGTTTTATGATGATCATCATGACCATTAAACTGTAGCATTGCTGTGAAAACATGTTGTCACGGCTACTGTCTGTTTTCTCAGCAACTCACCTTAAAGTGACGCGTGAATAAAAAGATAAAACTAGCGGCGCTATTCATGGGAAGTTGTGGGGTTTAATTGCTTGTCTTTTGTGGAAGAAAGAGTGGGAGGTCTAGAGGAGGAAGGGTACGACGGCGTCATCTGCCTCCACTTACCAGTCTGATGTGCTGCTGGTTGTATCCAGCACCTCCAACAGCCACAACCACAAACTCTGATTGGAACATCCTGCTTAGTCGAGCTGCAGTTCACCGTTTCTAGGCCAATATTTGACATTAAGCTGATGCCAGAATTTTTTTTTTTGTGTTGGGATTTTCTGCTTTTCTTTGTGAAGATGAGAATCAAAGAAGAGGACTGACATGAGAGGAAGTCTAGGTTGTTTTTCTAGCATCTGCCCTGATCCACTTGTTTCCACAGAGCTGTAATGATGTGGTGGGTCAAAGAGGAAGGCTCCTCCCTGAAGCATGTGCTCTGTCCTGAACAATTCATTATATTGCTTTATTCACCAGAAGTATGTCCTACATGCAGGGTAATTATCCGTTCAGTCCATATGCACATTTTTCATCTGTTTCTGCTGCTCTCTTTTGGAATCCACTTACAAGCAGCCCTCTTATACCATCTTCACGCACTAAAAAACTTCCTTTGTTCTCTTCCATTTACTTTGTCTGAAATACTATCTGTAACCTGTCCAGTCTTGTTCTTGTCTTAACGCTGTGCGGCCCAATTTCAGCCATATCAAGAAAAACAACATTGGTTGGAGGTTGAGTCTGAAACGTGCCAAACAAAACATATAAAGCTGCGAGCCAAATGTTCAGTCTACTTAGGTGGTCTGATGCTGCTCGTTGCTGAAATTGACCTTCATACTTTAGGTCTGGCTGAACCTCTTAAGAGGAAAAACAACATTAGGGCTAATGCAACACATTAAATACTGTGCTAAATCAGCATTCCTGCTTTTCAAGAGTGCAGCTCGTGCAGTTTAAAAAAAACTTTCCCTGCAATACAACATGACACTCAGTTGATTTAATCCACATTTATACTTTTTGTTTCACCAGATGATGGTGTGTATATTGTAACATATAAAAAGAGTACATCTGTTTTCATTTGGGAACTGAGAGCCTACTTTTTACTTTACATACTACGAAACATCTTTTTTGTGTGCTTGAAAACACACATTTGGGGTTTCGAAGTGAATACCGGCTGAAAAACTTTCACATAAGGCGGACTTGTCGCTTTCATCCGTATCCGTGCACTGGTGATACGTCCGCTAGCTGATTCATTCCTATGGGAACCTCCGTGTTCTCTGATGTAATTGTGAAACTCCTTCTTGAAGTTGTGTGGTGGATTTCAAAGAGAAGACATGAGCTGTCCTAGGTAGCATCGGAAAATAACCAGCAGGCTGTTTCCTTTGACAAACCTCCTACCGTCAGTCATTTGTCTTCTTAGTGAGGATGCTCTCTAAAGAACTAAAGAACTGTTTAACGCCAACGGTATGTTGCGTATTTCATACCGATTTTACAGAGGGCATTTGTTTATACGAAGCTTCTGAAAATCAACCATTCGATGAGCTGTTCAGACTTGCAAGAAGTGTGACATCAAAGGCCTAGATCTGAGTCAAACTATCCAGATTTCCTGTCTTTACCATCCCATTTCCCATCTAGCCTTTGCTGGTAGCGCACATAGGCTGTTTGGGAAGATCTGAACTGTTAGGCAGCGCTGAGCTCAAAGCAGTAGAAGTGATGGCAGCCAGCCATTGACTGTCAGTCAAAAGACCACACCCCAAGAGATGCATACATTCGTTGCTTTATATCATTTTCCCTAATGTGGTACATAAATTTAAAAAAAAACTCACAAAAGTACAAAGATTTCATAGATATGAAATCTTGCTATGGAAATCAAGACCACAGGAGAGAGAGTGGAGTTATAATACTGACCCCACCCACTTTAACCAGCTTGTGTAAAGATGTGGTTGTAAAGATTATATATATATATATATATATATATATATATATATATATATATATATATATATATACATATATACATATATACACATATATGGATCATATATGGAACTCCAGATTTTGGAGGGGGAAAGCAACCATGACCTTATTTGATTCATTTCTTTATTATACCCTTTCTAGGTGTAGAAGACCGAAAGACTCCTTGTCGTCCTTTTCATCTCGAATATTTGCCTTGTTTCGGTTCTGAATATGTTTTTAACAGTGTTTTATGCAGCACAACGTTGTTCCTTTTTTTCAGTGTCTGGCTGCAATACACCTCTTATTCTAAAGCTTTATTTTTTTTACCCTGTGTGATCCTAATAATCTCAGCTCCAGCAGCTTCTTGATGCTACATCTTCTGCTCTTACTTAGGCAGCCGTTGCAGAGTTCTGTGTGTGCAGTATTGCTATCAGATGCAGCCAACGCAATATTGTTTTTTCATCCAGAGTGGCAGCAGCCTTGGTCTGTACAGAGGACAACAATTTCCTGAATGTAAGGAATGCTGCTATTTTCCCCAGTTTGTGTGCTGTGGTAAGACGTCCTTCCTAGTCGTGGCATCCGACCTCACACCCACTGCAGCTGCATCTCAAGAGGGAAGAAAAGAATTAGCACAAGCTGACCACTGCCCTGACCTGACTGGAAAGCTCGAATTATTCAAACCCTGATTATTTGTCCACTTGAATTGCAGACAAATAAGCAGGATTTTCCAAACACAGAAAAAAAAAAAAAAGTACATTTCTTCTTTCAAGTTTTTTTTTTCCCTCTTTGTGTTACTGATGTTATTTGTTTAACCAAGTAACAGTTCAGTCACGCATCTCATGCTGAAGTCTGCAGAGCAAATGTTTCACCATATTTTCTCATCATCAAACAAACTGGGTTTCCTTGACAGATGAGGGAACGCTTATATTTGCTTTTTTATTATTATTTAATCAGCTTTAGTTTCATCTGACAATAGATTACTTACATAATCTTAATATAGCTCTCAAAATAATACTGTATTTCCATTAGAGCATGTTCCTGCAAATCAGCCATTTACAGTATATACAGATTCATTTTCAGACATAGACACTTGTATACATCAAGAAGGCACTGGATCCGAGTGTGGACTGGGCTTACGTTCAACAGCACGACTTTTAACATGTTTTTACGTTTCAGCCGCCAATGAACTGAGAGATGATCGACTAGTGAAAATTAGGCGCCCTCCCAAATAATAAACCTGTCTCAGACAGCGGCCAACGCCGTTGGGTGAGTTATGGGTTTGATTGAGCTCTCTTTTCCAGCTGCGGATATCACTCAGAAAGTCCACGCGGTGACCGTTATTTATTACCTCTGGCGAGAATTATAAATGGTCCTGCATCTGAGCAAGATAGTGCTAAAAACAGCGTCATGGAGGATGTTCCAACAACGACTGGAGAAATACAATAATATTAAAAAAAAAAAAAAAAAAAAAGTTAAATCTTTAAAGTCATTCCTCGCGCTTGAACCTAACGTTGATGGAATATGACCATATCAGCCCAAAGTTAAACTTGCGGCTGCTTGCAGACGTTTTTAGCAGCAGCACGGTGCAGGTTTTTGGCCATCTCCGTAAATTAGGAACATCACTGACATTCACTTTACAAACGTAGTTGGATTCATATAGGATTCACACTCAAACGCAGAATTTCTAATCTGTCTCTTTATCATGACACAAGCCGACTTTGGTTTTAGGGACCTCAATTCAAATATCTTCATGTCAAAAATTATTTAAGTTTTTTTTAGTTTGGTTTGTAGAAAAACAAAGAAAAGAATTGCCACCAGTCTTTGAGTCTTTTTAGTATCGTGTATCAGTTCTGTGGCTAAAATTAAATGACATCTTAATAAATGACCTCTGTGTGACCATTCATCTGTCCAACAGTTCATCTTCCATTTCTAATTTAACCGTAAGCACCGGGACTTTGAACTGAGTGCAAACGATGATTAACTGCGTCGCAATATGTACAAGATTTTTTATTTTTATTTTTTTAAACTGTAACTCAAAATGTAACCAGAGTTCCAGCAGAAAACCCTTCCTACTGATTGACTGCAGATGCCACCGTGGAGTTATGGTGCAAAATGTAAAAACAATAAAAATAAAATAATAAAGTCAGAGACCAGTTTATATTTGTTTTAGAAACATGAATTTCCTGTTACACAAAATGCTGAAAATCATGGAATGTGCACATGAGACCATGTCTTAAGCTTAATGATTTAAAAGAAAAAAAACAAAAACAAACCCTGTTAGCACATCTAGATTTTACAGTGAAACACATTCAGGGAAACTTTCCAAAGATATTTGCATCATTAATATTAAACTGTTAATTGCAGTCTTAAGTGACGAGTATTTTCGGTCCGTTAGTGGTGTTAATACCTTTGATTTTCTATAAAAGCGAAGGTACTGTATATCCTAATAGACCTGCACTCTTGTTCAGAAACAAACAACAAATGCAGTGATGCAACAGACATTGTGCAGTGTTATATTTTTATTTGCCATTTCACACGCGGGGTCCATCACTACGTGAATCCGCTGTTCGTTTTCACCTTGTAGCAGACTGGAAAAACGAAGCAGCGATTCTGTCTCAGACACACTGCTAGCAGGTGTTTGATGTGCGAGATTTTCGCATTTCCAGGAGACTTTTTGACACTGCTTTCACTGTGACCCAGAAAGTCTGAATATTTCCACAAAACAAAACCACCCAACCACTCAAGTGAAATGTGGGGAATGCACACGCCACCACCTCAAGGCCCCATACGGGAATCAAAGCTCCCATGTGACGCTCCGCATACATGATTCCTGCACAAGATAAACGCAGCTCAAACTCACACACACACACACACACACTGGGTCGGCAGCTCAAGTTATTGTGTTAATTTGTATGGCTTATGATTAACCTCTATAAATGATTTCAACAGAGGTCTCAAGAGGTACACCGGTAATGTCTGAACCCTGAATCTTTGTAAAGAGCATTTCTTTTGGTTTGAACGTGGTGAGGGTGCCCATAAATTTACTGTAGCAAATCTGATGAGGATCTCAACACATGTGGGAACAATCGCTCTATGCCTGAAAGAGGATCAGAACCACATTGTGAACATATCCTCATAACTACATTCCCTTATAGCTACAGGGTAGTTCTGGTTCTGATGGAAAAACATTTCATGAAAGAGATCTTCAATATTCTACACCATTTTAAAGAAAGCATATTTTATCTGATGATGCAGAAATCGAAGCACATTTAAGTTGAAAGAAAACAGCTCAGCTGAACATGATGCGACGAGCTGTTCATTCAAGTGATTGAGGTTTTGAGTCTGGAGCCAGTAAAAAAAAAAAAAGTTATTCACTGGTAGAACCACATGCTGGTTCGGAGGTTTGACGCACAAGCTGTGGTGGGTTGTTGATAATCCATCAATGCTGGGGTGCAGAGAGATCCGTTCAGAAACACACGTGATAATTAAAAGTTTACAGCTTATTGGTTGTGTTTGTGGAGAGCATCATGCTGTGACTCTATAAAGATTTGAAATAAAATCAAATCACAGCATATTGAGACGTTACAGTGATATCTAGGCAGTTGTGCATTCGTCAAACTTGCATACCGATTCAAAACATGAACCCACACCCAGTATGACATTATAGTGTTTGGAGACTGTTTTCTAACAAGCTACACAGTTACCGTCTGAGTGAGACTGTGATGTCAGTTACTGGATGATTTTACCAACCTTACCATCATTAAGAAGCACATGCGTCTCCATGTAGAGCTTAAGTCATTGACAGAAAAAAAAATAAAAATAAAAGCAGCACTTAGTGGTTTTGCTTAGTTCATCCTATCACTGCAAAACTGGATAAATCAGATAAAGTTCTGGAAAGTGACAGGAAATTCCACAGTTAGCTATGTTGCTCTTAACACAGTCCAGAGCATTGAGGAAGCCTAGTCAGATACTGGCTCTGTGCAGGAGGAAGAGGGGTGGGGGTTGGGGGGTTGGGGGTGTAAGTGCTGGCTATGCCAAGAGGTGGAAAGGCGGAGTTTAGGGGGTGTCTGTGATCTCCCAGATGGGAGGGGGGAGGTCTCACGTCACCACATGCTGCACTACTGAGTGTTCATGAGGACAGGACTGGTCTCTGCAATGCAGCCGCCGGAGCAGCCGCTGAAGCTTGCTGGAGAAGTTTTTGTTCATCTGCCTGTACATGAGCGGCATTGCAAAGCTGCTGGAGAAAGCCAGCAGTTTGGACACGCATCTCACAAAATAGTAGGTGGGAACGTAATGCGCATTACTGATATACCCGGGCGCACCGGCTACAGTGTGTACCAACAGGGTCATGTAGTAGGGGGTCCAGAGTACAAACTGCACACAGACTGAGGCTAGCAGCAGCCTGTGTATAGACGGGTCCAAGCGAGCCGAGTCCTGATCCAGAGGCGTCGACTCCTTCCTGATGCGCAAGATCAGCATGAAAGCATAGAGAACAGCTACAGCCGGAACCACATAGCCAATGAACATCATGATGGCGTCTGCAGCCTCCTTGTTCTGCATTCTGGAGCACTCAACCATCTTAGTGGAGATGTGGTTGCACACGTAAAACAGCAGCGAAGAGAAGCTGGTCAGCACGGCACCGCCCCAGATGAACGCGCACACATGCTTGGTGTTATACACGCTGGACATGTATGTACGGGGAAGTGCTCGCTCTATGTAGTAGTCCAGACTGAGCAGCGTGGTGGAGTACATAATGACCAGAGATGAGATGTTGAAGAGGATGAGTAGTGTGATGTAGACCTCATTGTTGTACTCCCATGCATGCCAGCGGGTGAAGGTAGAACTTAGGAGCTCCACAGGCGCCACCAGGTTAAGCACCAGACCCGCGATGGCCATGTTGACAAAATAGACGTCTGGCATGGTCATGGACACCTTGTTGGAGAGGTTCACTAGGACCAGCAGCACATTGTAGCACAGCCCCAAAGGGAAACACACCAGGAGGTAGATAATAGAGAAGATAGACAGGATGAGGCCAAAGTCCTGGCAGAGCCGTAAGTCCACGCTGGTATCAGTCCCATTGTAAACCATGCAGATCCACATCGCTGGGCTCTACACTGGTCAGACACTCTCGGCTGATAGACTGCAGGCAGACAGTTGGGAGACAGGAGTTTAATACAGTTTAAGCAAGTAATACAATCATGAGAATAAAAAGAGTTTCAACAGTACTGTAATTACAAACAAAAATGCAATGTCTGTAATGTCTAATGCCAAATGTCTCTGCGTGTTCTGTGTTTTGTCTAAAATATACCTGTTTCTTTAACTTAATAAGCAGATTTCACCCCTCTCTGTTATTGTTTTCTGTTCTGGCAAGAGGAACAGGCAAGGCCTGGACACAAAAACATGTCAGCCACGACTCAGCTATTATTCCCCGGGTAACATTGTTAATTTCACTTCACTGCATCTGACTGGCTGAATACAAACGCCTCACAATATGCCTAATGCGCTCGCTCAGCCTCCATCCCCACCATTCCTCCTCTCTGGACACGAAATGAAGTCCTTGTTCTGGTGGAAGAACACAAAACGTCATTTGTTTGACACCTTGGCAAGCTCCTTCACTCTCGCTTTGCGTCCGCGTCTCTTACTCTTGCAGTCACATGGCAAGGGCCCTGCTGCCTGTGCAGAGCTGTGCTCTTCAGATCGTCAAGCAGCAAGATAAAGTGGAAAAAAAACTCTGCTGCTGCCTGGAGTTGAGCACACTCGTCTCATGTCCAAAGTACCCCCAGGTTGACTCAGCCTTGGCATGCGGTGATGGGTAGATTTATGAAAAATTAGATATATGCAAGGCCCGTTTCGTTGAAGGGTCAGTGGCGAACAAGCTGTAGGTTGGAGCTTGTAAGGTTAAACCATCAGTATTGATGAAGCGTAATGGCACGGCAAACACTCATAAATATCCCAGGTAATTTTAAATAAATAATTTAATAAGGTTCAGTCATGTCATATTACAGGAGAGCATTGATACGTCGCCCAACTCCAGAGTATTTTATTTCTTTAGTCATAATTAACTAAAATTAATTTAATGTCTGAATTCTCTTCTCAAAAAAAAAAAAAAAAAAAAAATCAATCTTACAACAAAAATATGTGCAGCAGTCTGTGCAGAATGTTCTGGAAATTTTTCCTGGAACAAGGAGTAGGAGCGGAGTTTTGTTTTCAGTAAGATGAGTAGCAACACCAGTTACAGGAAAACATTTTTCTGTTCTCTTACGTAACGATACTACAGAGGGGCTTTTTTTATTTTATTTTTGGGGCTTAAGCTACACGCAGTAGCAGCTCTGACCCTCATCTGCAGTGACGTCCCGTCTGCGATGACACTGTAGAGGAGGCTGGAGCTCAGAGCTAGAGTAGAAGTGGATCAGGAGCAGGAAAGTGTAGAGTTACACTTAAAAAAAAAAACAAAAAAAACACGTCGTCACAATTACAGGAGCACTGGGAAGCCCTCTTGTAAACACAGCAGCTTAGTGACTCATTGACTAAAACAGACAGAGCTAAAAAGCCCAAATTTCACAAACGGTCCGGTCCTATCGATCTGATCCACTTTTTTGAATGTATAGTACATTTAATCTGCTGTCTCGTCACTCCAGAAGACGGCGGTGATGGGGAAGTTGGGGTTTATTGCAGCCACAGCTCGCAGCGCTGTGGCTGGCTCTTCTCATTCATTAGCACCTGCTGTATACAGACGACTCCACCAGCCTTTCATTAACACATTGGCTCATGCAGCAGCTTTCAATAGCTGAAGGGTATATTTTTAAAGTGGTGTCACAGCTTCAAGTCTTACAGGATCTTATGTCAATATCCTAACTTATAAAACAAACAAATGTAAATGCAAAAACTTTACTGAATAGTTGTATTGCCTAAACCTCGCCGAGTAACTGTCTTTTAACACCCGAACCAAATCAAATGGTCTTTAATGTATAAAAGTAACCAAGAAGACAGTGAAAATGGATATGAAGTATTAAATAACGCTCCAAATGTGAGATCAAACTAGTTTTAAACACTACCTTAAGTGAGGGTGAGTGAGAATGGCCAAGTGCTACTAGAAGTCTTTTTAACTGTATTCATCTAGATATGAACTGTTTTGTTTGTTTTTTTTTGGGGAGGGGTGCTTTAAAACTGCATTTATTATGCAAGAAAGGTGACCATTCCTAGATTTGTGCCTCTCATATAGTGACAAAACTACTCCTTAGAGCGCCAGCTGAGAAGTCTTTGTCTAGTTCTCCTTGCACATGACTTTGACTGCATTTGTGGACAAGCCTTTTCTGAACTCTCTGACGTACTCCTCATTATAACTAGTTAAGTTAAAGATTCCCACAGGGGGAGGTCCTGCTTCAGCATGCTTCAGCCCTGCCAAACATGATCTCTTAACAGTGACGCCTATGAGCTTGACGTCTTAGCATTTTGAAGCCAGATTTCGCTGGCTGATGAGAGTAGTGTGACATATTCGACCCCGCACCCCTCATATACTGTTACTGGAATTTACAGGCTCTTCTCAGAAAGTGGAGAAAGAGAGCAATGTCACATGTTTTGCTTCCCGTATTTGCAAAGGAACAAAAAGCAAATTACTACAGAAAGGAAACAAGATTGCACAACACATGTAGTGGCTATAAACTAGCGTCAGAGGTGAGTGGCAGGAAAACCTCTAGCTATTTTTGCAAACCAGATGTTGACATCAGTTATCTACTTGTCTTGCTAAACAGTTAATCCACAAATCTTGAGTGAGCAACAACAGAAAAACAGAGCAAATCCACAACATCGCTCCTTTTGGAAGACTTCTACAGTGAACAAGGCTGGATTATATTTGAGAAACCTCCCTATTTTCAAGCTCTGATAGGGTCCGGTCAAACACAGGTCACAGTCAGCCTCAGCAGTGTCCTCCATATCTTTCTGGCAGCATGTTTGACCGCGATAGGCAACAACAAAGTCAGAGTTCAACGGTCAGCACAAAGCAGGCTTACTGACTGTAAGCCCGGACGCACGTCTATATCCCCTTTGGTCACATGGGGGAAGTTGAGGACAAGTGCAAAGCCTGATTCTTAAGGAGCATCCCGTTTGGAAAGCAATATTGGAAATATAAAACCAAAATGATATTTACAACTACAATAGCGTATGCATTATTCTAATTCTGGATAATAACTAATAAAAAACATTTCAAACCAAAGTGATCAAACCAAACTATAGGCTATTGAGCAATACCTGTCATGTTTGTAATATAAACAAAGAAAGTTCCTGTAATATAGAAAACATCACAAGACAGTGTGTGTGTGTGAGGAAAAATGACTAAAAGTCTCCCTGAACCTGAGATAAGAAACACTTCAGTGGATACAGTGGTCAGTTTTATAAAGCCGTTTCCACACTGCTTGTGGTCAAATAAACAGCCTAATCATGACATCTTACTTGTTTTAAGTCCCACTGGAAGATGTGGCAACAAAAAAGGGGCATTATTGACAGAAGTTTCAGGTTTTAAGAGCAGTGGAGGACGCCTTTACCTGAAATATCTCCGGTAAACTGCTTTATTTTTTTCCTTGACGAAAATGAAGGGTTTTCCACATCTCCTTAAAAACTGTAGAGTCTCTACAATTGAATATAAGCTGAGAAAATGCCAATTTATTGTTATTTTCTTCACCACACTTGACTAGGGAGATACAGGAATAGACGATTGTCACGGCTTTACCTTAATTATACCACTTTATGCTACTAATGTTGGCACAACCAACGCGAATTTCTCTCCATCTAACTAGGAGAGAAGAAAATCCACGTTTACTGATTTTCAGAAGGAAAAAAATAATAACCTGAACGCTGAAATATTAATGAAGGTAAAGCAGAGAGAACTGGAGAAAACTCACCACAAACGTATAGGTTTGGATCGGTGACAAACCTGCTACGGAGGCATGGAGTTTGGATGTAGCATTTCCACTGGCATTTCTCAGCTGCTTCCAAAAAAACTGGAAAATTAAACCGAATTGTAAAAGTCTCCCCGCTTCTGGGCAAGCTCGCAAAACGTGAAAAGGAGAAAAGGACGACGAAGGTGACTGTTTTAGGAGAATTTCCGTTCAGTTGCTCTTCATCTGTCAACTTTTCGTACGCTGACTGGTGTGAAAGGGGCCGACCGTTACTGCCTTTACTACTGCTGGAGCGCTGCGGAGCCCGGCGGTGTATACACACGTGACCCTCCCCCCACCGTCTGCTCGTGCCCGCTCCGCTTTGCTCTATGGTCGCGAGCCGTGGTCGCGAGGCCCGCGCACAGCCGTTCTTTGCTCTGATTGGTTAGAGCGCGGAAAGGTGGGGCGTGGGAGGTGGAGCTCGAGGGAACGCAGATAAACACACAAACGTCTCCTTGTTTGAATGGAAGTGACACACAATACAAAAGTAAGTATGTAAGTAAATTCATAAAATAATCTGTGTCAAGTGCAATAGCTGCTAAGTGTAAGGGGTATATTCTAATTTGGCAGGTAGTTTGTGCAATTTTGAATTGAATTGAATTTCTCACCAGTTGTTTGAAATTCTCACCATGCTTGTGCTTTTCTCCAGGTACTTCGGCTTCGTCCCATTGTCCAAAACACGTGTGTTTGGTTAATTGGTGATTCTAACTTGCCCATGGGGCTCGAGTGTGAGCGTGTGTGGTTGTTTACATGTGACCTTGAAATGGACCAGTGACCCGTCCAATGTCTATCCCCCAAAGAGGGCTGGGGAAGACTCCAGCAGATCCCTGTGACATCTGGATAATTTTGAAAGGGAAGTTGTGTTGTTACAACAGAAATTACAATGGAATATACGCTGACCCTTTTTAAGTTATTAGAGGTGTATCTAATAGTGTGACTGCACATAAGAAAATAAAAGTAAATCAAATTAAAATGAACATGAGGTAAGAAACTGTTGAATTGACTGTTAGATCAAAAACTCTTCCGTATTACGTTTCAGCCCAGGTAGGTACATCCTGGGACCCGTCCAGGTCAACCCACAGCTGGTTGCAGCACTTTCTTAGTACAATTAACAGCTCAAATAACAGTTGAAGTACTAGCCAATGAAATCATACTTGGGACCAGAGTTATTATAACTAACAGTGAAAACATAATACAATTAACTTAAAGAAAAATAAAGACTAAACATTTTAATTAAACTAAAATAAAAAAATAAAAACTAAAATGAACAATGCAAAAGTAAATAGATTTAAAGATAATTAATATTTTTTTTCTACTTCTAGTTACTCAACTTTATTATTTATTGTTATTTGCTACAGCTCTAGGACTGTCTGTTGCCTTTGGAATGTGAACATTCTTTTTAAAACTTAATTTTCCAATATTCAGAAATCATTTGAAATGAACAAAACTAATACAAGTTGTCAACCATCTTTGAAGATTTTCCATCATGGCCTGGTGGACTCGTTCATTTTCTGTTTGTCTCATTCCATGATTATGATCCAAATGACCGACCTTCATGAGTACATTTAACACAGTGTCACATGTACGCTATGTATATGTGCAGTGTAGCAATGAGTGCTGCCCCAATGTCTAAGTAAACTTAAAATTGAGAGGGAAAAGGTAGTATTAGCATTAACAAAACCAGTGGAAATACACGTCAGAAAGTTTTGCTGTTGTATCATGAAAACAATTATTGGAAATGCATGCTGGTGAATGTGATCTAAAAAATTAAATGTTACTGTATCACAAATTTACCATAAACTGAGTTGTCTACGCACAAAGCTGTTGTGGATAATCTATTCTTAATTATCTGGGAGCATTACATAAAAGAACCAGTAATTTGAAAATATAAATAGTAGCATTAGTATGATGTTAATGAAGTTTCTATCAGATCATACTCTTTCAAGAGACTCAATTTGTCGCAGGCAGAACATGGGAAATTAAAAAGATATTATAGTTCCCATAAAGAAGAATGCAGGAGAGGTGTTACAATTCAATTTGAATAGGAAAAAGAAATGAAAGATAAGAAGATACACTGTGTAATTGTAGATTAAAAAAAATAAGACAGTGACACTTATGTAGCCTTCCAAAAGTGATAAACATTTCTTCACAAAGAATCACAAGGACATTTGTGGAGGGGGTTTAATTGTGATTATGGATCACAGGATGGGTAAAACAAGCTTTAACAGAACTAAAATGTGGATGGCAAAGTTTATAAATATTTCATTAGAGGAAATGGGAATGCTTGACATATGGGGATATCTATATCCCTAGAAAAAAAAAGACTTTATACATTACTAAGCTACCCATAAAGTCCATTCAAAGCCAGGCAGGCAAGGGGCGTTTATTTGTGTAGCACAGTTACGTACAAGACAATTCAAAGTGCTTTACATAAAAAGATTTTTAAAAATGCATTAAAAAGTAAAATAGTTTAAAAAGCAGAAATTAAAGACAGAAAGACATAAAACAGTTAAACAAAGGAGCTCCAGGAAATGAAGGTTGTAGTTCATTATGATGGATTACTGAAAAGCAGCAGTAAATAAAAAAGGTTTTTAACCTTGAGTTAAAGCAGCTGAGGGCGTCATCAGAACCTGATGCATTCTGGGAGTTTGTTCCACAGGTGAGGAGCATCAAAGCTGAACGCTGCCTCACCGTGTTTGGTTCCAACTTTGGCTTCAGAAAGTAGGCGTGACCCTGATGATCTGAGGGTTCTGGTTGGTTCGTACTGGATCAGGAGATCTGGCCTGAGACCATCCAGAGATTTATAAACATACAACAGGATTTTAAAATCTGTTCTGTAACAGACAGGAAGCCAGTGTGAAGATCTAAGGACTGGAGTTATATGGTCCAGTCTCTAGGTCTTAGTGAGGACTCGGACAGCAGCGTTCTGGACTAACCGCAACTGTTTTGTATTGGATTTAACAAAAACATACAAACATTTGACATTGACAGAAGAAAGGAGAAACACATTTTCAGATCTGTGTTGTTCCTAAGGAGAAATTATAATAGCAAGCTGAAAGATGCAATAAAATCCTCAGAAATGAACAAATCCATTAGGTAGTGATGGCTACAAGCCAACGCCCCACATTCCAAATCAAAAAGTGCTGCCTAGCCAGGAATCCAAAAGAAATCACGCAAAAAGCCAAACCTAGGCAGAACCAGGAATAAACTATAAACAGGGAGCAAACGGTCCAGTAGGGACACAGTAAGAAACAGACAGAATGAAAACAGTATGAACCAGCAGGGAGGAAGGGAAAGACATGACAGGATATATTCATAGGATTTGACGAGACACAGGTGCAAACAATCAGGGCAGATGGGAACAAGGGAAGTCAAAACAGAACTAAAACACAGGGACACAGGCTTTCAAAATAAAACAGGAACAGATGAAAACCCAAACTGTGACAAAAGGCAACATTTAGGCAACAATTTTTAAAATCAACATGAATGTAAAAACCCATACTGTAATGATAGTGTTTGTTCTCAGCAATAAGTGAGATAAAGAAAAATGTGAGAATTCACAGAGAAGTAAGGACCAAGTGGCCAATATGTTACGACAAGGAGAACTAGTTCCTGTTATTTTCATATTGTTTGAGAGAAACGGCGTCAGATACTTGGAGGAGTTGTTCCTATGAGTGATTAATAGACTTGAGTGCTAAGATTATATGAAATACTAAATTGGTCTATCTGGCTGTGTCCTAAATCCTAAAGAGGAAACAGCTAATGAATTAGGACCCATTCCAGTATGATGAACAGAAATCCAAAAAACATAGTGTCTGAAATAAAGCAGAGTGTTTAGCATTTGTTTCCATTTTTTCTGAATGAATGTGAACATTGGGCAAGCGTTGGGTTAATGGTATCTGCAGGTTTGTATGAATGATCACTTTCTCTCTCCTTCTGTGTTGCAGACCAGCCAATAATATTGATTTGTTTCTGAGAGCAGTATAAGTTAGAAAGATAAAGTACTTTTTTGTTGGTCTGCTGAATGAAGTCAGATAAAGTTAACTGAGAAGTATAGGGATTATTATATCAATAGTTTGACAGCAGTACATGAAAATGTTGTTGTACAGCGTGAAGCTCACAATCTAACTTGTCTTGTGTTAAAATAAACAAATTTCTCTGTGGACTTCTCTGAATCAAGATAATGTGCTAAGTTAGTAATGAACTGGTTTCCATTACCCGGACCAAATATGTAAATGCCTAATATTCATAGTACGGGGTCGATATTTGATTTTTTTGTGATTTTTTATTGACTCATACATAAAAAGCTAATGTAATATTTGTTCTTTTTGTGGCTTTAATCAGAGCTCTACTGAGCCTAAATTGACTGCACCAATAGGCCATTGATGAGAGCGATGCTGGCAGGATGGCAACATCAGGTCTTAATCAGTCCTTTGCTGCGTTCAGATCTGAACTTTAATTTCCTGCTTAGTGCCAGAGGGAACGAACAGATACAGTAATAAAACCCTGAAGCGAATCAATGAATGTCCCCAGTGTTAAGAGAAAGCCTGATGATATTTCAATAAACACTAAGAAAATATATGTGTCCCCAGCTCACCATGCAAGTGATGGATTAATATACAGTAGATCAGTCATAAAATTGAAAAACAGCACTGAAGATTTTTCTGGAATGTACTAAGTCACAGCGAAATGGCTTTCCATAGTTCAATGAGTGCACCATGTGCTTTATGACAGTTACGAACAAAATTAAGATGAAATGTTTGAACAATATAACTCAAAAGCTGCATATATCATTGTTTGACTGTTACTAGTCTTGGTCAGTAGGCTTTTCTTCCTGTCTTCAGAGATATGTATAGACAGAGAAGTGAGATATTTGAAAATATTCATTCAATCTGATAGCTGACCTCATACAGGAAACTTTTAAAATCAACTATGAACATATGTAATCATCAGCCAATGGGGAACTATTTGCATTCAATGTGAACTTAAAATTATTATTATGGTTGTTTAATGTTAAAATAAACAAATCAATGAATAAAAAACACAGCAACAACAAGAAAGTGCTTTGTAATATGAGAAATCACAATGTTAGTGAGTTTAATGAAAAGTATAGTTTTCCTCCTGATTGTGCTAAAAGTGAAGCGTAAGTAAGTATTTCCAGGTTGTGGCTCCCTTTTGTGCAAGAATTTTTCCAAAGGCTATAAAGATCACCTTATGGCTGTTCAGTTCTCAATTTAAAACATCTGTAACAACTGCATTGCACCACTTTAACCATTTGTTGTTGCAGCTACTTTACAGGACTCCGTTTCAAGGATATGCTTTTTTCAGGAAGTTGTATTTGTCTCTGCCATGTCTTTTGGAAAACGTCCTTGGATTAATTTGCATGCTTGGTTTATTTGCATGGTAATTCTGTTGGTACATTCACTTTTATGGCTCCATGATTTTGTTTAACAAAACTGAAAATAGAGAGCACATTGTTGGTGTTCTCAATAAAGCTAAAGCCAATGTAGATGTAAATCAAATGTTCACGTTTTGGCTATTTTGAGCTTTGTATGATTTGGTGATGACCGGTGGATTTAAGACTTTTTCCATTGTTAAAAGATCGATGGGCACCGAGATGTGTTTGATGTGTTTCTCTTATTGCATAAGAAAGTGTTGACATGCGGTCAGTGAGGTAGTGCAGAACTGACAACGATTTATCCTGTTTCCATCAACGTTTGTCTACACAAAACATAACTTTTCTGTGCACTCGGGCATATCATCCTTGCATAAACACTTTTTAGCCAGTGAAAACAAGTATTTATGAAACGTTGGCGAGGATGACGTTATTTAAAACCTCTTTCCTTTGCCAAATCCTAAGGTTTTGAGTTGACCAAAGCAGATGTGCAGTTACCTCAATGGTTTAATGTCAGAATAGGAGCAAACATCTGTGTTTTAATAGCAATGGGCGACACCAGTGTCAGTTTAGCCTTCTTACAGGATTTTCTTTACATAGTAGTACATACATATATGGTAGTTCTCTGCTACTTAAGACTGAAGGCACCTGAGTGCCTCTCAGAAGTCACTGCTTTGCAAAACCAGCCTCCAGTTTAACCAGTTTTGCTTTAAAAATCATTGGGTATTCGTGTGGCACTGATAGACTAAAGTGAGCCTGAGTTTTTGTCTCATCTTAACCTCCATTTTCTAAAGTTCTTACTTTTTTTTTTCTGACATCACACGTGATAGGTTTTGACATTAGGGATGGGTTTAATTTTAGTCAGATTTCCATAGAGAGGATACTGAAAAACGTTTGGGGTAACACGTGGTTTATGAGTCTACATCATTTACTTCTGGCCTCACATTACCGCCGCCTACATTTTCAGAAAGGAAACTTGAATTTACTTAACCAGTCTTTAGAAAACAACATAAATTTATTTGTGACACTGACCGGCACATCACAAGTTTACCATCAGGTAATCTTTAAAAAGATAAACTTCTCTTTCTCGTTGAGTTAGTCTACTTGGTGAAGTGCATCGACCTTCAAGGTCTGCAGTTATATTATAATTGTTGAAAAGATTTTGCAGATCCACTGGCAATGTTCAAAGGGCTCCTGGCAGTTCTTTGGGAGTAAATAAATATTACAGCAATCATTTATTTTAAATGACTAAAAAAACAGACATCTTACATTAACATGTTATTTTCTAAATTAAAGAATAAGTCCTTATCAAATTCCAAATGCATGCTGAAATAATTTGCATTAGAATAACCCCTTTGTCTTCTATGTGACAAATTGTGAATGATGATGTACTGAAAATATCTGATAAATGAATGCAGTCAGCTGAACAACATCTCTGTCTCCAGGGTGATGCTTTCATAAGAGGTACAGACTGTTCTCTTTCCCTGCTGCACCTCATACAGCCTGAAAGACAAAGATAAAAGAGGAAGATCAAGGTGAGTTGGCCTGGAAACAGAAAAATATTAATCTTGTGTTGGACTGAATTCATACTTAATCTACAGATTTGCCATTTTTCAACTGACTGAAACCTTGCTGCTGTTATGACTCATTTTGCATTCTTGCTTCTCGTTTTTTGCTAAATAAAACAGTCTGAGACGTCATAAATTTGTCTGTGCTGTATAGTTTTTGAACTGTTATCGCGACCAGCCTGAGGAGTTGACTGACTGGGAGCTGGCCGTTAAAACTTACTTTAACGATCACTTTTGGGCTTTTAACAGTATGTGGTATACCTTATATAAAAAAAAAAAAAAAAAGAAAGAAAAAAAGGTTTCTTCTAACTCAGTAAATTTGGTGCTTGAGTCAACCTTGTAATTTGTTTCAAATCTGTCACGTGATATAAACTGCCTGGAGATTCAAACATTAGATTTTTAATAGGCGGTTTGAATAAGAGAGCAAGTAGAAACTCATTTACAGTTCTGGAATAAGTAACCCGGGTGTGAAGGTTAGGCATTTATGAGCTTTATAATACTAAATCAGTAACATGAAATTGAAATAAATAAATAATTAATAGGAGATGAGGTTAAAAAAGAAAAAAGAAAGACCTTGTTTCAAGTAGATGTTGCCAACAGATTACTTGGTGCAAAAGCAGTATCAAGGCTGAAAGGATAAAAAATAAAGGCAGATGGGCTTCATTTATCAAGAAATGTGAGAATTGTGTGAAAAAATGGTGGAGATGTCTAAAAAGAATGCTTCTCAAAAAATGTTTGGGGTGGGATAATTTAGATATTTCTCCTGAAGTGCAGATTATTAAACCATTCAAAGAGCCATGAGGAATTACATGACATGAGGACTGCAAGCCTAAGCTGGACACCCGTGATCACTGATGCCTCAGGTGCAGCAAGAACTGAAACTCCTGTAACACATCAACAACTGAAATTACCGCATGACCAATAGAAGACTGCGGGAGACATTTGCAAAGCGTTACAACAGAGAGCCGGATTTCACCTTCACTCTGCACGAAACAAGCCGTAAGTTAACCTTATCCAGATGCACCTTTAATGTCTCCGGCCTCCTCTGGTAAGGACCAAGGGGCAACATTCCTACTTCTGGGTCGAGTTCACGGATCGCAGTTCCTTCACTGACCACATTCTGCACAAAGACATGGTTGAAGAAGAAGTGGGTCTGTGGAGCTGCTGGACTGGCCTGCCTGTCACCAGAATATGTGGAGAATTTTGAATCTGACAACAATGATCCTTTACCGTAGTGGTTAGCACTGTTGCCTCACAGCAAGAAGGTTCCTGGTTCGATTCCCGGCCCGGTGGGTCTTTCTGTGTGGAGTTTGCAGGTTCTCCTTGTGCTTGCGTGGGTTCCCTCCGGGTACTCCGGCTTCCTCCCACAGTCCAAAAACATGCAGGGTAGGTTAATTGATCACACTACATTGCCCGCAGGTGTGCATGTTTGTCTGTCTTGTATGTGGCCCTGCGACAGACTGGCGACCTGTCCAGGGTGGACCCCTGCCTTTCGCCTACTATGCGTCGGGATAGGCTCCGACGGACCCCCGTGACCCGGAAACGGATTAAGCGGGTATAGATAATGGATGGATGGATGGATTTGCAAATTAAATAAAGAAACAAATGACATAAAGATGAGAAGAAAAATGTCAAACATCTCACACATATCTCCTTTTTATTCTGCGTGGAGGTCTAAACAGGGACACTTGCTGATTAATGCTGGCTTACATGGCAGTGCCTGTGATGTGGATTTTTCCTACAGTTGGGAATAAACGGAGTGTTTCTCAGTGGGACAGAGTGGGTGTTGGGTTTGAGGACTCAATCATGGTTTATCCCCAATCAAGCTCAGAAATCTGCCCCTATTCTTGGAAACTCCAGCACCACTGTAGCTCTCTGCTCTGCATTTACTTTCCCCTGAGGACTTTAAAGTGCATAACAGCATATGGCTCATTTACAAGTGATAGTCCACACTTAGCCTCAGTCTGCCCCGGACACTCTGCAGCTTACGCTCTCACTTTGGCTTCATACGGACACATACTGAGAGTCTAATGGTAATGAATAAACCACACAGTCTGCATGCAGCTGACCCTCAAAATATTGAGTTTTCTAACAGAAAGCTGGTCTCGTATTAGTACAGATAAAATCTTTTACAATGATTATGACAAATCGCTGCAGCAGACATGTGTCTGTGCTGATTTATATCATTTATCTAACTAAAAATGATCTATTTTTCTGAGTTGCATGCACACAGAGGCAAATTGTACAGCACTACTCTGCACACTGTGTTCAGACCTTTAAGCTCAGTGGCCTGGGAGTGCGCATTAAGGTCATTATGTCTGTGGTGGAGATTATGGCGTGTTTCAGACTGGGCACCGACATTCAGCTTGGGCGTCTTATCATTTCCTGAGGGCCGGGAGGAAGTGGATAGGCTGAGGTGGAGGAGCTCTTAATCAGTTTCTAGTAAACATCTACTGTTCAAACAGTTAACTGAAAGCCCTATTCTATAATATGAAATGACAAAACTAATTCAAATGAGAACATAGATGTTTAATTATGGAAACAGTGCTCAAAATAACATGCTGCCAAACACCCACAGTACTGCAAACAAACAAGGGGAATGCTTTGCATAGTATTAACATGGACAGGAAGAGAGCAGAGCTCGGATGCACTGAGCTTTCGTGACCTCAAAACGTGTTCATAATAGAAACATCAGTACAGACCCGCAGCTCAGTTTTGTTTTGCCATCATGACTGTTTTCTGCTCCATGCTGAGATTTGTCATCCTGTCAGGTGGCTTTTTGGACAAAAAAAAAAAAAAAAGGCTTCCTATATGTGGCAGGATGTGTTTGTCACCAGGATTGACTGGTTGAAGCAGTGTGTGTGTGTGTGTGTGTGTGCGTGTGCGTGTGCGTGTGCGTGTGTATGATTCAATTCTCAGTAACTAGACATGTGAATATATGTAAAATAATCCCAAGTTTGAGCAGTGGATCTTTATGTCAATATTCTGTATATGATGATTCTGTTGAAATCCTTAATCAATGAAACTTGACAATAGTATATTCCTTAAGTTGTTTTGCTGTAAATATAAATTATGTATGAAAGTTTCCTCTTTTATGTTCACATTTTTGGTAGTCTTCTCCATCTGTCTCCATCTTACCATTTATCTTCAGTGATCCGTTAAACTGTTGGTCCTGTGAGCCAAATAATGTCACATCCAGTGGCAAGTCTTTCTTTGTCCTGGCTCACTGTCATGTTTGTGTTGAAAGAAGAAGCACATCTTGGAAGACAAAGCAAATAGCACATCTGCTAAACTGAAACAAACTCTCCAATTCCAGGCAATGTTGAATGAGCTTTCATAAAAATAAAGGATCATCTTTGGAAATTTCCACTGGTCTGTGACTATAATTCACATAGAACTTGAGAAGCAGTTTGATATATGATGACACGCGCCTGTGCACGAAAACAAGATGGATATAAAAAGACGTAGACTGTTTAGCGGCCTATATCTACTGCTTTCTAGTATTTTTCCACTGAGTCAGTCAGTGCGTTTCTGTTTGCATGCAATGTCGTTCCAAATAAACAACCAACTGCAGCAGAAAAGAGGAAGCGGTGCTGCAGGGGCTCCACTGGGCTTTCCCCTCTTTTCCTTTTTTTCCCCTACATAGTTCTATAATAACTACTGTGCAAAAGACATCCAACTATTTTTTTTTTTTTTTGCTTTTGTATGGATCAACATCCTTAAATTGAGTCTAACAGAGGGCCAGAGATTCAAAGATCATGCAGGTATTGCTTTTGACCAGGACGTACATGGTCAGCTTATTCAACATCTTCTGACCTTTTGATCCAGATGTGTTGGTTTACCCTGAAACAAGGTTAAAATCTGTAAACATTTCCACCCCCACTGATTTTAAAATCTATTTACTCTGTGATAACACTGAGCTACTAAATGTATCTCTTGTTTGCTTTTTTAACACTTTCTCTCAAAATTTCGTCTGAAAACTGAAGGCGTTGTATAAATCATGACCCTGACCTGCACACATCAGCAGTAGATATTATGACACTGCATATATGGCGGCAGAGAGGCTCAGTAACATTCCTGCAGTAAGTGAAGTGAACTTGTATTTTGATAGTAGCCATGTTTAAAAAGGGACGCAGGGTAAGGCGGCGCTTAAGTGCAGGCAGGAGAAAGCATGCTGACATCTGCTACCACACACTGCTCTGCTGCTAGCTCATCCCTCGGGACCGAACGAGCGCTGACCCGAGGTCAACCTTGTAATGTATCCTTTTCAATAATATCCACCTCAGCCATATGCTTTGGCAGTAGTTTTACGGCACGTTCCGGGGATTTTCTTTGTCTCTCGAGGGAAATTCATCTGTTGCCTTTTTGTCACAAGAGTCCAGATTAGTTCGCCTTGTATAAAGTTTTCAGTGTAAATAAAATCCTTGAGATTGGGGCCTGACCTCCGTTAGGAATGTGAGTGAATAAATAGCCTAAATAGCACCCTGCCACTCGGCAGGAAACTAAATATTGCACCAGTTAGGTACTCATTTATCCGCTGCCATTGTTCGGAAGGATTGTCCTGTAATATAAGCCAAAATTTATCCTGCTAAAAGTAAAAAAAGTGACAATCATTTTATTGTTATTTTATTGTGTGCACATGGACACATCATACAGACTAGTTTAGTGCTGTTTGTTTGCATATGAGCTGCAGGGTCGAGCCAGTCCACGAAAATCCTCTTGCGCCTAATCTACTGAAGAATTTATCGTCCTTAAACACTTTTTCTTTGTTTCATGTAATTCTTATTGTTATTTATTGAAGTACATAATTATTTTGGGACACAGGAGACTGTTAAGCCTCAGAGGACTTGTGAGGATCCTCCTCCTGATACTTCCCCTTTCTGTTTTTCTTTTGTAATGGTTTTTCTGTGGAGTGGAACAGAAAGGACAGAAAGGGATCCAGTGAGGGCCACCGGGACTCCTGCTTCATGGGCCCCTGATGTATTCGGTTTGGTTGTAAGCCAAGATTAATCCGCTATTTGGTTCAACCAGATGCAGCAGCAGCAGCAGCAGCAGCCCTGGATGGGCACTGTACAGCCCTGATGAGCAGATCTAAGAGGGATTAGCGGGCTGTTGCGGTTGATCGGCGAGAACAGTGGGCGGCTGTCCACACACAGCTGTGTGTTTTGTGTTTCATAATGCGCCGGCCTCTGGTCCGCCTCTGGCTTTGGCTCCAACCCCGAGCCACCTTTCCCTCCCTCTGACCTAACAGCTAAGGGAGCTCTCGGATTGTAGACAGCGGGAACTCCTAAATTTCTGGAACGGCATGAAAGCTTTTAGAGAAACATGATTCTCCCTGAAGGATTGCGAGAGAGAAGTGCTCAGACAGACACTATCCTCTAAAAGTGTTGCTTGTTTTCCAACCTCCAATGGCTTGAAATGTATACAGCAATTCCAAACGTTCTTAAATAATCGACATGAAAAAGAAAGTGACAAAACTTTCAAGTCGATGTTGTGTTTATACAATATCCCTTGAATAATCTTCTCGCGTAACAATGGACGTGTTTATGCTCAAAAACTACTCCTGGATCGAATAGCTCTTCTGGTACAGAGAATTGTTTCTCTGGTGGTCAGGCCAAGTTTTGTTTTTGCACTTTCAAAGACTGAGGTCAGATTTCACATCCTCATAGCAGTCACTGTTCGCTGGTGACAGTCTCTATTTATAGAAAACAATCCCCATGGATAAAGAGTTGGTGGAAAAGATCAGATGATAAATATCCCGGGTGGGGGGGGGGACAAAAAAACAACAAAAAAACCCAAAATCACAAAGATAAGGCCGCTGGCAGGAAATCCATTCAGAGCTGTCGGATCTCCTTTCTTTGGCATTCCAGATTTTTGATTTTGACGTTGCTGTTTTCTCGAAACACTTTTTTTTTTTCCCCCTCAAAAGGATTTTCCCAATAAATTGTCGAGTGGCGTGGTCTGGAGAAACTGCTGCCCTGCTGGACTTTTCTAGATTGCCTCGGTTAGCACACAACATTGTTAACAATTCTCTGGCTTCAGTCTCTCTCCGCTCTCACTCGCTGCGTCTCTGTGTGTTTGATGTTGTGGTTTGGATGTCCTCTAAAGTGTTCGTTTCAAAGTGGTTTCTCTGGGCCTCAATTTGACTTGCTGGCAGTCTGCCTACACCCTGCGGTTCACCATCCACTACAGCCTCCCTGTGTGTGCGTTTGTGTGTTTGTTTCCATGTGTAGAAAGGCGTTATTTCTTCATGTCTGCGAGTGCTGTGAATCCCAAACAAACCTCTTTTCCTATATGTTTTAGTCTGGATAAGTCATAATTAGTCAACCACCAACCAGAATCAAACCTCTATTCTGCAGAGGTTTTCAGCTCTGCTCATTATCCCTGTGCTTTTGCAGTATATTGCAGCGCCCTCATAAGCCTATTAATGGAAGGATAAGGGCTGAACATATAAGATTTTCATTACCTTTTAATGAAAACCATCGTCTTTAATCACAGGCAGAATCACAATCTTTGCAAACTTTTTATTCAAGTGCATTCCATCTTGTTAAGTGTTCTTCATTCACTTTGTTGGATGAAGTAACTTTTGCTGCTTTCCTTAAAGCCTTCCAGGAACAGATAAGCCTTTAAAAAGAAAGTCTCGTACAAATTTAATATATCTGCAACAGGAAGGCCTTGAACTATGAGAAAATGATGACTGTGGTTGTCAGATTATACTCCGGTCTGCTGCTTTGTTCAGCAACGCTGGAGATAATAGCATTAAAGTTAATATTGCATAATGCCAAGGCAATTTTATCATCCAATTTGCTTTTCTTTGTCATCTATTTCTGAAGAAATCCTGCTTGTAGGTATTAAAAAACATGTCAGCTTTACCAGTGTGGCCTCTCACTTGTATATTTACAAAACTGGGAAAAGAGGGGAGGAATGTCGGACCATCAGCATAAAGTTTTTTTTTTTAAAGTAATTTTGATCATTATCACATCTAGTTTTTCTTTATTTTGTTTATTAGTCATCTAGTTAGATTTATGATTATCTCTCATAAACTGATTTAAGTGGCGCTTCCACTGATGACGTTAGTTTCTAGATTCAAACTGAAGACGCATGACTTTGAAGCGGCACGTTATTTTACCATGAAGGTGTTACCAGAAGCCTTTACATAAAAGACACACTGTAATAAGAACTCAAAAAGAGTAATTAAATGCTAATATGTTCTTATTTTGGTGATATTATACTGCGGTAAATCCTCTGGAACTTCTGAGCACCGGCTGTCCTTTGGCTTTGGTTTGTTTCACACACAAAACTGTTTTGTTTTGAGGAATATTGCAGCTCCTCAACTGACCACTGGGGACTCGCTCCAAAAGTGAGTCAGTCTCCTCTGACCCACATGTGGCCACATGTCCAACTTTCCATAAGGAATAACAATCTTCCAACCTAGTAAAAAAAAAAAAAAAAAAGTCTTTGAACTAAGTAGCAATGTCCCATTTCCTTGTTATCTACACTTTCTATTAGATTCAGTGACTATTTCATTCCCTTTTTTGTACCATTCACAACTAGTTTGTTATCGGGGGGATTTAGGAGGTGACCCAGCTCCGTGGTCAGAGTGCGTCTTTGACCAACCTGAAGGTTTTATCTCCAACCTTGCCATGTGGTTGGAGCCCTAAACTGTTTAAATTATATAATGAGAATTGGCATATGGTATTTTTGTAAATAATGCACTTTATTGAGTTATTAAAACAATTTAAGCACCACAGACGTTGTAGTGGGGAGAAAGTGGAATGTAAGATCTCATTAAAATTGTACATTTTAATGAGATTTCAGCTGATTTAATTTCAAAGCAGTCAGCAGGAGTCAGTTTCAAGTCCATCTGTGTTTTAAAATACCTTAAAAAAAACAGTCTTTACATGTGAGCAAAATTTAAATTCTGTACTGGAATAAAGGTCAACTTTTAGGTCATAGCATCGGATTTGACCGAATAAGGTGAAATATGTACTCTAAGCATTTTAAAGGCAGATATTGTACTTGACTGGCAGGTTAAATGGATGTCTTTATCCAGCCGTCGAACCTGCTGTGATTGTTTATTGTAGGTTTTCTCAACTCAAAGTTGTCCTATACTGAAGCTCGTAACCCGGATGATGGTTGCAGTAATTGTGTGTTAACTTCTTGTGCTATGCTGGAGGGGCCCAGTGGGATGTTCCTGACAGGGCCCAGAATCCCAGGCGGGGCTCCCATTAATGCAAGCTATCCACCATTTACTATTTGAGCTTAAGTTTCTCCGTTTTCTAGAAAGTTTCTGTGCTGATTTGTGAAGTCCGGATCCTGACCAAACAGCAGAGCCCGACGCCACTGGAGTGAGAATGGGACCTTCATGCCTCGACTCTTGTCAAGCTCAGCAGTGACCTTTGACTTACTTGAACCTCCCTCGGCGCCCAGCTCTGCATGCAGGTCCCTCCTGCGGTCCAACCCTGACAGCCGACGATGCAAGGCCAGAGCCTGCATCAGCAAAACTCTCCATCTGCACCCACATGGCATCCTGTTGATAGATAAACTTACCAAATAGAAACTCGTATTCTATGGAAGTGGTTTGGGTAATAGCTTATTTTGGTAAATTACTCAAGCCCAACTCTTACACAAATTGATTGTCTCGTTGATAATGCTACAACTTCTTTTCGTACGCCACCAGAAAAAATCCGCTTGGCACCTTGTTTCATTCACAGTTGCACACTTTAAGGCAGACTTTGAAAGAGCGGGAAAGGAAGTGGCGTTCCACTAGTTAAGAAGAATATCACTTAGTCTGGAAAGTTGGTCTAATAACTTATAAGAAAGCTCTTTGCAAAGAAATACAGCTTATTATTCCTTGTTAATAGAGGAGAACAGGAACAACCCCAGGTTTCTTTTCAGCAGTGTAGCCAGACAGACTAAGAGTCACCGTGCTGTTGAGTCATGTATTCCTCTAACTCTTAGCAGTGGCGACTTCCTGAGCCTCTTGACAAATAAAATCCTATTATAGAGGAGATTCATGGCATCCAATATTAAATAGATCAGCTTTAAAATTAACTGTGGAACCTGATTTGGGTCAGGACTTGGTAACCCTCCAAGAAAACTGGAGGAGTTTCAGCTAAACCGTCCAATTTTCTTGATGGTACCCATTTTCAAAAAGGGCTGTCCCTTATTTATTATTTTCAAATGTGATTTAACTAATTTCTCGTAATTGGCGGGTGCCTCAGGCTTCTAAGGTTGCTGTGTTTTAATTTCTACTTAATAATAATAATACTAAAAACAAATCCTGGTCAGGTTTCAGGAGAAAAAGTCCCAAATGCAGGAGACGGAGGGGTGGGAGTAATCAGTAATTGTGCTGAAGCAGGATGACTAGAAACAAAAAATCAAGCTGCTACTTCATCTTTGCTTGTTTGATGCTATAAAAGAAATAAGTTTAGTGGCAGTCCCCCGACCGACCACTGGGGGCTGGCTCCAAAAGTGAATCTCTCTCTACTGAGTTTTACTGAATTCAAATTTTGAATTAGACAACAGTCTCTGCTAGAAACCAAAACCAAGCAGGCAGGCAAACACAAGGAGTAACAAACCAAGTGCTGATCTACGGGCAAGGAAACAGGAAGACCAACAACAACGGTGCAGGATCCAATTTCTTCTTTCTTTCTCGCAAACTTGCACAGATTTTCTCCATTTTTTTAACTTTAAGTACCACCCATGATGCACGAGACAGGTTCCTCACTCAGCTCTCTTACTTCTCCACGCACGCCATCACACATTATTATTGCTGTAATTAACTATGTGTTAATGTGTTAACAAGTTGAGGCAGGTGGCTGCCTGCGCCCAAGTCTGATTCTGCTGGAGATACATTCACAGACCACTTTATTAGGTACAGCTGCTATGCCTAATAAAGTAGTGAGCGTGAACACTTGTTCAAAGGGAGTTTTTCCTCTCCAGTGTCCCCTACAGCTGCATGCATGCTCAGGATGGGGTGTGATCAACGTAAAGATACAATCCCATTCATTAGTTTTAGTTTCCTTAGATTGTTAAAGCTTCAGGAATTATCCATCCATCCATTATCTATACCCGCTTTATCCGTTTCCGGGTCACGGGGGTCTGTCGGAGCCTATCCCAACGCATATCAGGCGAAAGGCAGGGGTACACCCTGGTCGCCAGTCTATCCAGGGCCACAGACAAACAACCAATCACACTCACATTCACACTTAGGGAGAATTTAGAAAGATCAATTAACCTACACTGCATGTTTTTGGACTGTGGGAGGAAGCCGGAGTACCCGGAGGAAACCCACGCAAGCACGGGGAGAACATGCAAACTCCACACAGAAAGACCCACCGGCCCGGGAATTGAACCGGGAACCTTCTTGCTGTGAGGCAACAGTGCTAACCACTAAGCCACCGTGCTGCCCCTTCAGGAATTATGTTTTTATGAATTATCTCAATAGAACTGGATTATAATCAGAATGAGTTGGATTGGATTTAACTGGACTGGTACTGACCTTGTTATTCTTTCTTTAAAGTGAAATACTGAAATACTGAAAACAGTCCAATCTGCCCAGGAGTGAACTTCCCAGCAGGTTCAACCTGGAGCCAGACCATGCAACACTCAGAGTTAACTGAACATTTTTGAGGGGCCCGCAATGCCCTTTACTAAACTCTGCAAATTAATTGAATCAAACTGAACTAATTCTTCTTGACTTTGGAAAGTGCAAGCTGAGCCGCCTCCTCCGCCTCCTTGGATCAGCCTTCTCTGTTGATCACAGATCAGGAGTCCAATTAAAAACAAAACAAAAAGAAAAACTCCCTAATAGATTACTATAAAACGTGGACGATCTTCTGATTGTGGGAAATCATGGAATCTAATAAGTGAGAAATTTCTCCAGGAGTTAATTAGATACTTCACACTGCATTTTCACATCTAGATTGTGAATTAATAACACTGAACGATGTGCTAATGTTATTTTATTTGTGTGAAAACCAATTTACGACCCCCATAAAAAAAAAAGATAATCTCTTTTTTTTTTAAAAAGTACTTTTATCTTTCTTCACTAACTAGAATCGTTACTGACAGACTCATGCGTTGTTTTTCTTTTCATTGTGCACGGATGACGCCTGAAGGCAGAGCCTCTCAGATGATTTTTAGAGTAAATGAAGATAGACAGGACTGGTGCGGGGAACTGATTAAAAGGGAGAAATGAAGTGAGCAGTGTCAGGACAGAACAAAGAGTCCACGGACTTGTGTGTTTATGACCCTTGATCAGTGCATGGAGTTTGTCTCTGTTCATGGCTGTTTGAGCCTCCGGCTATGAATCAGATCAGCCCTTCGGACTGTGGAGAATTGAATTGGTGTGGATGTTTGTACAAGGGAATGGAGGACAGCAGGGGAGGAAATGCTAATGATCTTTACGGGTAATAAACAAGACATATATTCTCCGGCTGATAGATGCACGTGACCTTTAGCGTGATTTAGTTACACCGAATGAGTGTCTGGGGAAGGTTGACGTCAAAGAGTCCTTTCTAGTGAAACAAAGTTGACAAAACCCAGAGACTGAACGGGCCTGTATCAGAATAAACTGTCTCCGTCTGATTTATTACTTTCTTTCCGGGGCCACAACTTTCTTTTTTTTTTCTTTTTTGTATTATGGCCAGTCATAAAATTCTTTTATCTTCCACTTTCTTTCAATCCCGGAGTGACTTAATACCACTTGTGTTTCACATTCAGAATCTATCCAGGTGGTTGGATCGTCCTCGGAAACATTATCGATCTTTCTCCTATCTCCGAGTCACTGACCCGTGTGTAATGTGGGTGTGCGGCGAAACATTTAAATGGTGATGAAATGCAGGGTCTTTTTTAAGGGAAGGGAAGGTTGGCGGGAGTTTTGGCGGTGGATGTGAAAACCTCCTGCTGCAGGTCTTAACGGAGCAGAACACCCCCACCGTTATAGTTTTTGTTTTCCTGTCATTTGTATTTTTTATTATTTAAGGTAACACCACGCCTGCTGTGGTGGCTTTTAGGGCATCCTCGTCTGAAAACAAAGTGCTACCAGGGCTTCATTTGCAAATATTTGCAACTCACTTACTGAAAATGAGACGCCATAAACGAGCTCACGGTAAGCATGAAGCTTGCTCACTTCCTGGATCTTGCACAACCAAAAACACACATTGAGTTTTGTGCCGGTTGAGCAAACAAGTCACCATTTGACTTACTACCACGATAGGCAGATTTGATCCCCTTCATGACCTTCCTGTTTTCACCCTGTGTCACAGCCTACGAGAGCTTTATATTTACCATTAAATCCTTTTTCTCCGCCTCCTGGTAAGAAATCAGGTATCACTGTTCATAAAACTTCTGACATCTGCTAATATAAGAAGTATAATGTGGTCTTGTTTGTTGTTTTACAACACACAGTCAGAGATCCATGTGAAATCAAACAGTCTCCATGACCTCTTGTTGTGGTTACGGCTCATATGGCTTTACCACATCATCAGAAAAAAGCCACAGAAATTTATCTTTCTACACCCTTGCGGCGTACCGAATAGCAGCCATGGTGAAATCTAACTCCCCCCCATAATTTGCTGAAATTAATGATAGAGAATGAGCACGGTTTTCACAGTCACAGAAGTTAGATGAAGGCAGAATTCAAACTACACAAAACTTCTCCGAGTTGTGAGAGCTGCAGCTTCGTCTGAATTTATATCTTTGACCACATAAACCTTCAGAAGACATTTTTACATCGCCAGCTTCAAACGCTGACAATCCACATTCCTGCATTACTCGTCTCTTAAAATTCAAAGTGACTTGTTTTTGCCCAGGGCTTAAATAACGTGAAACTACATGCACATATAGTCTATAGCTCTCCCTCAGATGTAAATTACATGCATGCATTCTCGTGATAGGAAAAAACGGCTTTGAGAGACGAGAAACTGACATACGGAGCTACAAATGTGCAAATGTAAAATCGGCTTTTACCATTTGTGGATTCTTTTTTTTTCTCCTCACAAAGCGAAGGGGTGTGGCGGATGTGTTAATCAAAAGGATGTGAGTGTGAAAATTAACATTGACTTGGTGGGTTCAACTTATTTACAAAGAAAACAATATTCTCTGACTCATATGAGGACATAAATTCAAGAAAACACGTATCGGCCTCCCTGGCGTGGTTAGTTTAACACCTCATCTTGGTGGTGTGGATTATTAAGTTACCATGAATAAAGTCACACTGAGGGAGATCTGGACGAAGTTAGACACCATAATTGTCGTTACTCAGACGTGTCCCGTTTCTCTAAAATATGGAAAAGATGATTTAATATTGTGAAACTAAACTTCCAGAATACAAGCTCTGCAAAGATGCAGAAAGTCAGAGGCTGGAGAATAATGTTTGCTCTAATCACGTGCACCATTCACAGAGTCTTTGTATTTGCACCGTACAGACCACAGAAATATGCTTCTGTGCATTCATACGACGGAAATACATTTTTGAAAAGTTACATAAAAGTTAGAAACTATAGGCCCATTTAAGTCCTCACATGATTGTCAGTGTCAGCTGCTGCTTCTTTTAAACTCTTTTACGGCTGTAACAGAGTTTATAAAATTTTAAACGACTAGCTTCAAACATTCATAACACATTTCCTAAATTTTCTTTACACACTTTAAACATTCCATAAGCTGATTATGGGATACGGCGGGCGGTGAACGCCTCATCACGTTTACACGAAACCCCTCTGGAAATGAACACATTTTCAGGGTTTAGCGAATTCTATGAAATGAGGAATTGATGTAGGTTACTAGGAACTTTGTCCCAAAGTTAAAGAAGATAACCCTCCCATTTAACCTTGGTTAAGGTGAGGAAAAACATCTGGTTCAGCTGAATGCAAATGAACATGTTGTGTCTCGTGTCAGTGTGAACCTTTTGGTATCAAACCTTACCAAGATAACGTGACTTAAACTGCTGATGAAGGCTTGTGCTGCATGAAGCGGGAAATAACGATAACGCTGTGTATATAAATATATATATATATATGTGTGTATATAAATGCTGCCAGTAAAAATGCTGATCTGTCACTGTAGATTTGACAAAGCTCCAGAAAATCCCGTCAATAAAAGTTAGAAATCTATATGGGAACAATCAGGATGCGTCTAAAGAAGCTCACCCTTCCAGGTCTGACCTCTATGAAGGTGTGATAAATATCTGAAATGCAGGTAAAAGTCAAAGGTGTACATTTCCACCTCGGTCGAAGCTTTTCCAAAACAAAACAAACATTTCCCATTTGATTTTTTCCACAACTCTGTCTTTGTTCCCACAGTGTATCTGAATAACTTGAGCTGATCTGTTAGGTCTACAGACATGGTTGCAAAATACCTTCACTGTGGGGATATTTTTGAGGGGGGTGCCGTCTCCCTCCCTCGCGCTCTGCCACCATACAGCAGGTCTATCAGCAGCCCCTCTCTGGGCCCCCGCTCCCTCCAAAGCCCTCCTGCTCTCCATTGTTCTTATGTTTGGTGCTGTGTTTGAGGTCTCCTCTTATCATGCGTGCAGCAACAATCCTACTTTAGCCTACCGTATCAACCTCTCTTAAATCACTTCTATTTCACAAATACTTTAACACCAAATCAGAAAAAAGGCTTATATTTTATGGTTATACCCAATGCAAAAAAGCAATTACGTTTGCATTTACTTGGACTTTTATTTCTTTCACCTTGTCCAGAGGCAGCATTGCCATATAGGACAGGCCATCACACAAAAGAAAATTATTCTGTGTTCACATGCAAATTAATATTCTAGATATTTTCGTGGGAAGAAATAGGTGTCATGTACTGAAGAAGGACCATGCAGACAGTTGTTAGAAACAAGTCCAAAATACAACACTGAACCCTTTATATTGTGGAAAAACTGGAAAAATAACAACTGACACACATCACTGATTGAATCCTCAACACAAAAATGTATTTTTCAAGTGTTGTGAGGAGGATCGGCAGCGTTACAAGCTCATCTTGTAACGCTGCCATTCCGGGATGAGGAAGCCCTAAAACCTCAAGTCTGGTTTGGGGTTGCAGATCAAATACAGGGCTATTTATGTCTCCTACCATTATGTCAACATCTTTTTTTCCCCACCTAGGTTATTCTCTAGTCATTGTTTGCTAAAATGTCTTTTTTATTGTGCTTTTTTCAAAAGTATTATGGATGTTTGTGTGGAGACAGAGCGTAGGTGGCCTCCCCGTCTGGAAGACTTGTTTTATGGAAGGCCAAAATTCACCACACTGGATTTTCTCAAGACACGAAGACTTAAACAGATGACGGAGTGTTGGACATAGCTACGTCTCTCTTACACATGTTGCAGGAATCAGCAGAACATTATTTGTGTTTCTTACGTTAAGGTAGGAATGAGTTGAGTTTGCATAGGGAGGATATGTGCCTGTGGTTAGGACTTTCATCCACCCATACAGGGCAGCTTTTCTTCCATCTGCCACATTTCCTTCACACCCAAAAATACATGACTGTAGAGCAAACAAAGGGCATGGCTCTGCTCTGTCCAGAAATACAGACAGACTGGCTGCTAGAAAACCGTCACTGCAACATGTGTCACGACTGGCGAATGTATTGGATCCAGATGCAGGAGACAGACGCATCAGGTGTTCCAAAAAACGTGACCAAAAGCACTGCTGAGCAGGATGCAAAGTAAAAACATAACAACCCAAATTTTGCAAAAACAGAATGATGAGACACATGATTGTGGAAAACAATACGGACCAGCAGGGAGCGAGGGAAAGACCAGACAGGATATACGCATAGGAATTAACGAGACACAGGTGAAAACAATCAGGGAAGATGGGAACAAGAGGAGTCAAGACAAAACTAAAACACAAGGACACAGGCTTTCAAAATAAAACAGTAACACAAACCCAAAAACAACCATGACAACATGTTGTGAGTAACTGTGCATCAGATGTACAGGGAAAACAGACTTAAAGCTTTACCAGTTTGTAGAAGAAAGCCTGAATAAATGCATGCGCTTACCTGCTGTTCTTTAATCAGATAAGAATGAGCCTAGGGGGGGAAAACATGGACTTCCTTTAACATTCCTCTGCTGGATACAAGACAGCTTTTGTCTGTCCTTCATATGGTGGGGTGTGCTGTGGTGCATGTCCGATGGCTGTGGAAGGTTGCATTATGTTTATTCGACGTAGCGAGCTTTATTTACGTATATATCTAACAGGACCACACAGACACACAGTGGTATTAGAGCCTGGGTAGTATGAGTGCACCGCCGAGGAACTGCACCAGATCTTATGAATAAGTTAGAAAACATTTTGAAATGCTAATATTCTCCAAAATAAAATGAGGGTTATAAGAGTTCACACAGAGTTAATGTTCTTTCCTGGAAAACTAGGGCTCCAGGGTCCAAGTGGATATATCATTATACCTTGAGCCTTTGGAAGATCTTGAATTCCTAAAACGTGTTACATTAAAGTACGCTGCATAACTCTTAGATATACATGATTTATCACTGTTGCTGGTGGAAAGTTATTAGGGGCACCATCAAACTGCCAAATGGAAATGTATAATTTCTTTTAGCATCTTATAAGCACAAACAAAGATATATATGTATAAGTGCTTGGTACAGTACCTCTTTTGTTAGTTAAAATATTATGGCTGCAATATATATAAAGAATAACTCAAACTGTTAGTACTATTTAAAAAGCTTTTAAAAAATATTGGGAAAAAAACTACATTATCTTCATGAAAGGGTTTTATTGTGCAAAGTTTGTAACAACCTTAAGGGACTGTAAGAGAATACAAAACTGTCTTATTTAAGGGTCAAAATCCAGAATTCGGATCCGCTTCGACTGCAGAAGTTGGAGAAATTGCAGTTCATCAATTGACCACTGGGGACCTGCTTCAAAAGCAAGTCAGTCTGGATCAATCCTAACGTTAAAATGATCGAGTGTATGGCAAACATAAAAATTTTTACAGCATGTAACCAAAGAAAATTAAAAAAATATACATACATACATATATATACATATATATATATATATATATATATATATATATATACATATATATATATATATATATCTATATACATATATATATATATATATACATATATATATATACATATATACATATATATATATATATATATATATATATATACATATATATATATATATACATATATACATATATATATATATATATATATATCTATATATCTATCTCTATATATATACATATATATATATACATATACATATATATATATATATATACATATATATATATATATATATACATATATATATATATATATATATACATATATATATATATATATATATATATATATATATATATATATAGCGAGTTTTGAGATCCACAAAAACTCTTTAGTGTATGGAGTTTTATATTTTTTAGTGGGTAAAATTAGATAAAGCCACAAATCTATACAAAATCTGTACATAAATGGAAGCATTTATTGGTTAATTGAGTGTCAGCTGCATTAATGGTGGCCACATGGTGGCTGTCATCACCAAACGTCAGCCAGTTGGTGGTGTGAACAGTTTTATTTTGATATTGTCAGTAAGAGTAACTGATGCCTTAACTAGTCCAACAAATATTTGAAATATTTTCTGTATCTCTGTTGTCCCTCCCATTCAGTCATGTTTCTCTGAATGGTGTGCAGGAGCAGTTTTACCTGCATCCCTGGAAATCAAAGTCAAATCCGGAGGAATTCTTTGTATCGAAAAGAACAAAATAATTGGGATGGCTGGACAGGTTAATGTGCTCTTGACAGAATACTAATGTGAATCAGGAAGAATTAAAAAATATATGCTGTAGATAAAAAAAAGACCAGAGAGGATAGTTTCACAGCATAGAAAGGCAATTTTCCCTAAATGCATAAACAATATTATATCTATTAAAACAAAAACAAAAAAACATAACACAATTGCACAACACAAAAGAGGCCAAATGAAACATCGGGAGGTCCTGAGATTCCACAGAAGAGCAGTTCTTACTTAAGGAGCAATGCATTCTGGGGCAAACTGCAGGATTTTGCTGTTGTGTAACAAGCGAGGGGTGCTTCCAGGACTGACAGGGAGGCTGTGCGTGTGTGCCTGTCTGGCCGTGAGTGTGTGAGTGTGTGAGTGTGTAAGTGTGTGGGTGGGTGAGTGCACTTGACTTGATAAAGTACAGTCTGTGTGCTCATGCGCTGATTATCTGTGTAGTGTTTTCCACTGAAGGTTCGGGTATGCACACGCACAGATTGGGTAACCCCACTCTTCCCTGAGCGTTTTGTTGTGCGTTAACACTGGAACAGCAGCGGCGGGGATTTTTATGTTCAGTATAATCCATCCTTTCCATAAATATCTCAGCTAAAACAACAACTCTGCATGCAGCTCACTGCTCTGGTTTTTAGTTTTCATTATGTTGGAAAATGATGCAGATGCATTACAAATTAGTGAGAAAGTCCATTAGACTGAGATCTCAGCTCATAGCCACAATGACAGAAAGCTGAACTGCAAAAAGAGGAGTTTGCCATGTTTTATTTGTTTATTTTTTATTTTTAAATCACAAGTATAGGGTGAGACAGTGCTGGTATTGCCAGATAGGAAGCATCTGGATTGAGTTTGCCCCGCGGGGGCCTGGTCCTCAGCAGATGGTTCTTGCCAAACAAGCAACACTGATTAAAACCAGAGAGGCGGCCCTCTCACTTACGTGCACTCATTTCACGCATGCTTGTCAAATAGCCAAATATAATAACATGTAGTTAAAGGGGACGAGTGCCTCTCTGCTGTTCTGGGATCAGGACAAATAAGCTTGAGGTAAAAGTTGGACAGGGCTAATTAGCAGAAACTTCTTGCGTTTCCTTTTAACTCAAGTGAGAACTGATGAGTTCTGAGTCTGAAAGTGCAATGTAGGTTTTAATTCGTTTAATTTTGAATGGCATTCCTGCTCAGAACCGAGGCGGCCAATTAGTTTGAATGTTAAAAAAAGGAATGTGGGACAGATGCTGTTGTGTAAACATTTCAGTTGAAGCAGTAAGGCGTCTTCATCACGTTTGCCAGTAAGGATAAACAAGTACAAGTCGACAGAAGAGCGAGACGTCACCTCGCTGTGAGCTGGCACACGGACTCACAACATTCCCTTCTTTTCAACCAGACTCACCGAGCTTTGAGAAGGATCCTTTGCAAAGGAGGGTGGAGGCACCGAGCTATTATTCTACTGGAATACAGGATAGCAGGTTTTTTTTTCTTTTTAAACCTCACCACATGATGTCCACATGATACAAAAACACACAGCAGAGCTGAGCCGCAATGGCCGCAGAGTTTAGTAGCTGTGTGGGAGCTGATGAAAGCAGACTGGGAGTGTTGGCTGCGTCCATGGTGGTCCCAGGGACTCGGTGACGACATCCATTAGGTTTGGAGCAGACTCGAGAGGCTGATTGTGGGGCTTTTGGCTGAAGCTTTGGTAGGTGTAGAGCCTTCTGGTGAGTTGAGGGCCTTGCAAGTTTGCCTTGCTGTCAGCTTCAGTTTGTTTTTCTACGTGTGCACTGACATTTTTGTTTGTAAAGCACACTGGTGGTCGTCAGCAGCCGCAGTTGAGGTATGACACAAAAACACGGAGAAAAGACAACTGCATTTAAAGGGACGTAACTTCTCGGGAGACAGTTGCATAGATGAAGAAATGTTATGGAGGCCAGGGACAGCTGGGACAGCTGACTGCTGAACCAGTTGTGAAACACCGAACATTTTAACAGCTGCTCATGTCTTAAAACAAAAAAGAAAAAACAAACAAAAAAGAAGTTAAAAGTGCCAACAACTCCACAACGCGGACCCCTACATCCTACCTCCTGGTGTGACTTGTGCTGTGGCCCGGGGGCCTGGGAGACACACTGTTCTCCGGACTCACATACTGTACCCACTTGCCCCAAGACCACAGAGCCTGTCCTCAGATTCATGTCTCACCCTTACTCTCTTGTGGGTGGATTCCTTTAGTCCATTCCCACAGCCTCCATGAGAAGGGTCCAGTCAGGAGAAAGGCTAGCTGCACCTCCCACCCCGTGGCACTTTCAGTGATCTGCCACAGGAATGCTCTCCATTTCCACAAACATATTTACCACATGGAAGATAATCGGGCCACATTGTCCCATCTGAAAACTTCTAAAGAGTTCTGTACTTACGACCTTTCGATTCATTTATGAAGTGGAAGGATTCATCGCACGAGCGAAGTGGAAATCCTCCAAGGAAACTGAATAGAAACAAGGAAATCGTTTTTAGCTCTGAAATATTTGTCGATATAACAAAGCAAACGTGTGACGAGAGAGGAAACACATTGCTCCGAAGTCTGCCACAGCGGCTTGAATTTCCTGTTCAAGCGACTCTTGCACGACAAAGTTTGGGAAGTGTGAAAAGTCTGCTGACCTTGAATTGAACCGGGAGATTTCTGCCGCAGTGAGCGGCCACATTCTCGCTCTTTCACCACCGGTGACCATGGATACAGTCGGTTTTTGTTAGTTAGTGGCCATGAAAGACTTCAAAGACGGCGCCGAGAACGTTTGGGCTTTGCGATTGACCATTTGACCCTGAGATGCCCCGTTTGTAGACAGCTGTAACAGGAAATGAACTGAAACATATTCTGACAACGTTCGGATTAGCCACTGCAGCTAGAAGAGAGAAGGATACGCCGACCACTCAAAAATAAATACCAGGATGGTGGTCCGACACATTCAATAAATACTGACTTTGGGTGGCTTTGCAGGCTTTTGGGAGATGTATTTCTTCTCTTCATCTTGCTACTATTATTTTTCACTTGTGAAAAGGGCAGCAGTGACGAGGATTGAATGACAAGTAGACAAAACAGCTCTGGTCAAATGTCATCCTTAATGTCATCCCAGTCACCGAGGCAGTGGTGTGTATGCTTCCATTAGCAGGGAATACAAATCTTTTCCTTTTGATGCTGCCTCAACCTTCTTTCTCCTCCTCAGGTTGTCATGTGCAGAGGAAAGAGTTGCATATTTCTGTGGGTAATAAAAGCGAGTTTCTTTTTATAAAAAAATAAATAAATAAATAAATAATAATCCAGCAAATATTCTAGAGGATAGAAATGGGCTCTACGTTTGTTTGTGCAGCACAAATAATGTAAGACGGTGCCACGGAGTGTGACTCATTTGATGAAAATACAGGCATTACCGAAGGAAACCTGCCTTGATCAAAGCCAGATTATTGACATGACCCTCAAATATTGTTTTTCTCCAAGTCTTTCATTTTATTTTCACAGAGCCAAAGATAAACTGCCATAGCCTCTTTTTTTTAAAAAAACAACAAAAAACATCTCCTTCCTGTACGGTTCTGCCATTTAGCGAGCAGAACATTTTGTAATAATTAGTTTTGAGAGCTCATTTAAACAAGACCAACAGTTAGGAGAACAAGATCTACCTGTCAGAACATTGAACAAAATGCCAACAGGAAATGTTTTCGAAAGCTTCCTCTCTTCTCGTGGGTTTGTTTTTTCCACGTCCACTGCAGACTCACCACAAATTACATGAAAAAACAACAATTAAATCAAGTTTGTCTTTAATTTATTTAGCGCTAATGACACCAGGGATGGCTTCATCTATGTAGAGGCTGTTACAGTAATAACAGGATTGATGAATTAATAAGTGACAGCTGAAGGTGCCACGGTCGGGTATAAAAGAAGGATCCGCCGGAGGTTTAAGTCTGCCCACCAAGGACTGGATGTGGCTCAACACTTTTTTCCAAAATCATTTTTAAAATATAAAATTTCACGGTGCGAAATTGCAAGGGGGATCCAAGAATCCAAGGCTGTTTGATGCTCTTGACCTTGAAGACCAGAGGCAGCACGGCACAAGAAACCGTCAAGAATCCACTTGCCACACACTAACACCTGGGCAGGATGCTGCTGTGTCAGCTTCTGACACTCAGACACCAAAAAGAAGTTGAATAGAAGAAAAAAAAACACAGCCAAAGCATCACTTTTGGATGAGCAGCTTGTTCGGCGCTGGTAGGATTAATGTCTACTTTAACCATAATTATACATAACAGTGGAGTACAGTTGTAAAACCTAATAAGGTTGGTTTGAGACTCCTCATACTTGAAACCCCGGACTGTTTCTTTCCTCCTACTTTGGGAAGCCAGCGTCACTGACACATACAGTAGACCTGTTTACTTATCGTTGTTTACTGTTGGTGCAGCCAGTGCGTCACTTACTGCTGCAGAATGATAACTGTTAGGTTTCAGTCATGAAACACTTCCTTATGCGTCTGAATCAGCATGTTGCATTGTGCCACGGCCAGCGCAACCACATGGACTTGTTAGTACTCTCAAAGACATACAGCTGCATCCAGAAATGTAAACGGAAACTGTTAGAAGCAAGGAGAACGCGTTCTATCAAGTTCTCCTGGACAGCAGTTTCTACTAAGAGAGGCAGAAAAACAGTAGATACGGGGGGGGGGGGGGGGGGGGGGGGGGTCAGTGCGTATAGTAGGCATGACTTCCATGTGTTTGGTGAGACATAAGTTACCATGAAGCTGTAATTATGGGATGTGATGTTTTTTCAGCAAGACGATGTCAGACATCATCCTGCAGGATTTACAGCAGTCGAACTCCTAGATACAGGTCGGGAGAGCTGCTTTAACACTTTAAAAGTGTTACTAACATCAAACTGCAGATCAGTTTATGTTTTATGAGTACAGTAAAACTGATGGAAGTCATTTCTCTTGTCTTTGTATATGTGACTAAAGGTTCAGCACAGAAGTCTTTTGTACTTTCGGAGGAATAGTTGGAGATGGATGTGCATGTCTGAAACCCCCAGAGCGAACCGCAGTTTGTGTTTTTTGTGCTGAAGTAACCGGATAAACCAGGCATTCATGTGGACATTCCCCACCACAATAATGACTCCTTCACAGAGCCCACTGTGGCGAAACACTTCTGTTTTCATTCATGAACATCATCCTTCGCCATGAAACTCTGGGACCGTCTCTGCCTTTTCATGTCCTGCCTTCGTGAAACCAACTTCACTGCAACGACTCAGCCGCCCATCCTTTTAAAAGAGCAAATTCCCAAACAAGAGTCTTCTCCACAGGCTAACAAAAGGGAAATGATGAGGGGTTTCAAAGGGATTAAACAACCTACCCTGGGCTGTTTTTGATAAGAACAATGACTGGAAGGAAATCAGATGCTGCTCATGTGGTAGCTTTATGAGTCATGGAAGGTCAAACTGTTCTTCATGCACTGAGGCATTAGACAGTTTTCTACGTATAGTCTAATTTATACAACAGCAAATCACATAAAATTTGGATGATACAGAAAATGCAAGTAAAAGAAAAGCAAAGCGCTTCGTACATTAACTTTAACTGAGTCAAAGTACAAGAAAAGAGGCTGCAAATGACCACCTTTCTTCTTCTGTTTTCTAAATTTGCATTTCTTAGAACATCACAGCCTTTTCTGTCTTGATATTGTACAACTGTCAGAACTAATTGCAGAGCTCTCACGGCTTCCAGCGTAATTATTTTCTGCACACTGAAGACATTTGAACAAAAGCGTGCAGCAGAAAGATGGAGCGAAGGCTGCGAGCTGAACTCTGAGAGGACAGTAGCAGGGACGCAGCCGGAGACTCGGGTGTCTGCTTGAGTAGACCTTCACAAAGCCGGCACTCCTTTGAGGGGACAAATGAGAGAGCGGCTAGGAGGCATAATGTGACGTAACTGTCGACAACGAACAAGACAACAGTGGATGCAAAGCGAAAAGAACAATTGCCCTTAATGGTGGATAAAAATATCTCTCGCTGTGTGTATGGACTGTGCTCTTGTAAGCGATGTACAGAGTAGGTTGCTGATGCTTCAGCTCCGTCAAATAAAATGCATCTCTATTTATGTCTATTAAACACTCAGACATAATTCACTTCCCTTGATGCTCTGTTCTCTTCTGTCACACAAATGTCTGAGGGGTACAGCCAGTCTAGTCTAGATGGATACTGAGCTGCGTAACTAAATTATGCAACAACTTGGGACATTTTTAACACTTTTATGTTGCTGTGCTCTGGAGCCCCTGGAACCGGTTGTGGAAAGAAGGATGTTGCAGAAGGTACTTTATATGAAAGACGCCACTGCACACCCACTAAAACTGGTCAAAGACGGGAACGTCTCCAGCTGGATGCTTCTTCCTTCTGCTGAAATTAGGATCCATAAAGGAAATCCTTCCTGTATTATCAGCATTCTTAAAATTCTGTATTTTCCCTGTAGACAGGTTCTAAAAAGCATTTTACAATTTGCACATGCACTCACGCTGTGCTACATATAATATTCATTCCCTCAATATAGGATATAAAGTGCAATGGGAGTTTGCCGAAGGATGTTCGAACACACGCCAGGGCTGCCGATCAAATCTGTCTACCTGCATCATGAATGCAGGCTACTGAAATGAAGTCAAGACTGCAGTTTGACGCTGGTTTTTGAGCCTAAACGCCACACGTATGCCCACTGTAAAGGCATTTTTACGGCTTTTATCTTTGTAGAGATTATATTTTTATAATGTTCTTATTGTTAACTAAAAACAAATCAAAACAGCAGAAAATCCTTTATTTTCTAAACCTATAGACTTAACTGAGGTTGTGTCTGTGGGTCAACGTTCCCTTGGCATTTGTCTTAATGGTACTAGTCTATGAAATGTGGCTAATCCGTTTGTTTGTGAAGTCTTTTTTTGGTTAGGAAGGTTCATGAACGGGTTAGGGGATAAGTCCGACTGCAGCAGGCGAGGACAGCAATGCTCGATTATCTTCATCCAGTCGTTCTACCCTGAGCTTCACTAAGTTAAACATGAGGATGGGAAAGGCCAGAGGGAAACAATGTCAAGATTAAGATTTCTCATTTTTCCCTTAAACTCATGATATTTTTTAAGAAATTCCTTGAAGGGTGCTTCAATGTTCAATCACACCTGGTGTCTGTGGACATGTGCATATATGGTGGAGCACTTAGTGGTTTTACAGTGATGTGCATCTAATGAGAACGTGCTGAAGCCCATGTCCATGTTGATGGCTGCTTCAAACTGGACTCAGTCCGTCGCTTTATTGGGATCAGTCATCACAGCTCTGTGTTGATGAAGAGATGATTCTGCGAGGGATTTGGTTGAAAGGCTCGGGAAATCACTGGCTATGGCCCAGACACCATCCCATTTGCATTCCTCGAGGGCAGGCTGTCCAATATTATCTGAGCTCACTCCAACAAAGGCTTCTGAGGCCACAAAGGACTCGCTGTGCCGATGTCTTCCCACATCACATACACTGCAGAGGAGAGGCCGACTTCACAAGTGCCTAATTATGCCGACCCCAAAGCAAGGGATGCACCTGCAGACACAGGTGTTTATGTGATTATCTGGAGAGGACCCTTCCCTCAAAGCAAACGTCTAACAGTCCTGCCAGTAGCAGACATTTATTATGTCTCACGCAGGCTTATGTTCCCTGAAATCCTAAAGGAGAACTGCAGAGATGCATCAGGTGCACTTTTATTTTCTCTTCCTTAACAGGAACTGCAGAGTCATGTATACAAGCATGTTAGTTCGGTTCGGTCCCATTAATGGTGCCCTCCTCATCCTTTTGACACACGCATCAAGTGTTTGGCACGTCTGTGGAAATGTGAAATCCAACACGTGCATCTGCGTGGGCGATCCAGGTTGAGCTCCTGCAGCAGGATGAAAATGGATCTGCTGCGGAACATGTCTGTTTGGAGGATTAGGCTTGTTTGAGGGAAGATAAGACATTGCAGGATCAGTGCACCGTTAAATGAATCTGCCAGAGCCAGCAGAGGAGCAGCAGCAATGCAGAGACTCTGCCAACATTCCTGGGGATCCAAACCACCTGAAGACTCACACTCCTACCCTCAAATATAAAGAAAATCTGATAAGAAGAGCTCGGTGTCATTTCTAAAACCAATAAAATCATCTGCTGGAGTTATTTGGCTTTGTTCTGGAGCAAAATTGAATCAAGAAAAGGAAATGTGCTTCAATAGTGGTTTATGAACGTTCTTGGAGTGAAATGGGTACTTGAGCAAATACTTACAAATCTGCAGTACTTCAGGTTTTGGATTCTTTTCAGCTTTTTAACTTCAGCAGTACCGTTTTCTCTTAAAGGGACAGTGTTAGTAAAATAACCTTCAATTATTACATGTAAGGAGGTGAATCAAAGCAGTTCTGAGTGAAAACTGAGTATTTGTTTCCAGTAAAATGACAATTAGTTTAAGTGCAGTGGGGAAATGGCGCTAAATCAAATTAAATTGCTGTTTTAATCCTCTGACACGAATCAAAAATGTCATTCTAATTAAGTGAGAGCGTGGACAGACAGACCAAAGTAATTTGAATTCAGTTCAGTTGACTTTTCAGCCATCCCAAGACACTTTACACAGGAATTATTCAAAACTTACTAAACTAAATACAGTCCAATAAATAAATTTAAAAAAAAATCTGAGTGCAAATTAAACTCCAATTCAGTCCAGTTTATTGTTTTTCAAGCATAATCCGTTTCTTTCCATCCAATTTATAGCTACATTTGTTACGATTGAGTCCAAAATTCAAAATTATTGTTGTGCAGGTTTCATAAAATGTGTGTATATGTAAATATTGCCTAAGGGACCCAACAGATTGCATTAAATTTCTAATTTAGTGAGGTCTCCCATTCTGAGCAAGCACGAGGCGACAGTGGAAGATATGATGTTGGAGAGGCAATAATAATGACTTATACACACAAGAAGAGTATGCATATGTCATCAAGTATCTATCAAAAACCATAAGGTTTGCTGAAAAGGAAAGTGTTACTCCTACTGTTGTAGGTACAGATGACTCACGGTTTCCACAGAACTGGATATTTATGACAAAACTAGCAAGTGTCAGAAGTAGAGGCCATAAACTCTTCTCCTTTTGAGTCAGTTGACGGCGGTTTCAGCAACAGTCGGTAGACGAATAAACGAGGAGGTAGCAGGCAACTGAAAAGAAGATCCTCCACAAGAGGTTCTTTTTTATACATTCTCTGTACACAATGTTAAAAGTACTTTGGCTTGTCTGTAGGGACTCTATTACCACTTTTTTGGTCATGTCAGGGGCTCAAAATTGCAATTTTAAGTGTTATAATTTTGTCCCAGACACATTCTCACTCAAACATGCTTCAATTCATATTGTTTTGGACGTTAATTCACTCCATTACATCTCATAACTGACTTGTAGTTGTCCCAGTTTATTGGAAAATATTATGTGATCACTTGAAGCCTCTTATCTCTTTGATGGAGACAGATGAAGCTCATCTAAGTATCTGAAAACAGTATTCATTTCTTATACTTCATCCACTTCAACATGACTGTAACTATTAGTGTGGATTTGTGAAATTACGACGACACCTAGTGGTGGGAATTCAAAACGGCACATCATTAAACATACCTATGGGTTGCATTTTAGTTCCCATTGGGAATGAAAGGAAACTGGTGGAAACTATAAAAGGTTTAAGCTGCACAGATGCACTGAAGCATCAGAAAGCCATCACATGCACCAAAGATAAAGTGAGCACAGACACTAGACTAGAGGGCATGAAGTCCACGCTGGGTCCTTCCCACACCTGAGCCAGCGTGCGAGTCAAGAGCTTCCTGCCCTCGCCAGGCTTCCAATTTAAAAAGTATCGACTCTCATTCAGCAGAGCAGCGACGCTCGTGTCCTCAAGCCATGAGAAATCCTCGTCTGATCAAATATCGTTGCAGTCCTTTCACGGACGTGAACGGTAAAGTTATTCAGCCGCGCCACGGTGCCGCGTCTCTGCAGTGTCACGGTGGACATAATGAAAACTACTGCTTTGGTGGTTCACGTGGCTTTTGGATGTGGACGCGTTTGATCTCCAGCGAGCCGCTGCAGGTAGGAGGTAAACCATTAAAAGGTCAAAGATAGCCAGAGACGGCTCTGGGAGTAGGAGGGTGGCGAGAGACGTGGTGACAGAAGTGAACGCACAGAAAGGTTAATGTCAGCCTGTGGACGTTGGGGTGGACGACACCACCTGCTGAGTTACAGCGTGTGCGAGCGTCTGAGCAGGAGTTCACGCCACAACTCAGACACATTTAAACACTTCATGCTCACGGAGGGAAGTTGCAAAGCTGAAATTGAAATACAATCTTTATTAAGGTCTTAGACATGTTCCAAAGGTATAATCCAATAAACAGCAAACACGGGAATTTACAATTCAAGGACAAATTATTCACTTTTACAATAACAAACTGAAAGTTTTTGCCTCTTGAAAATACTTTTCACTGGCTTTTGCCTTCACGTGTGAACGACTGGACCTCAAACCAAGTGATTTCTTGAAACTCTAGTTCTCCACCATGAATATGTTTTAAATAAAGTATGTCACAAGTGACTACTGTGGAGCTGAGCAATGACCGGATTCTGTTCGGTTCTGTTCAATCTTTGACATTTAGTCTGAATACTACCTATTTCTGCTACTTTTCCCATGCTGGACAGTTAAAAAAAAAAAAAAAAAAGGTATATTATAATGTCATTAGAAATAACCTGAATAAAAATCAATTTCAACCAACAGTGACGTGATTTTCTGTGAAAAGGGCAACACCGAGTTTACTGTGATTGACTAGAGTTTTTTCCTTAATAATGAAGCTAAAAATCCGAAAAAAAGACAGTTTTTCATCAAAAACTGTTCCTGTTAAATTTACAGATGTGTCCTTGGGTTACAGATTTTACGTCACAGCATAATATTAGTTTTATTTGACTATATAACGGTTTGATACTCAAAATGAGCTTGCATTGTTTTGTTCTCTTTTCTTTGTAAACATCATACCAGAGCATCTGGTTTGAAATTAATACAGATTCTTAACTATTTCAGTCGCACACTAAAAGTCTTCACGGTTTCTGAACACATGTAGGGGTTGTTGTGGGGGTAGCGAGTGATTTGTCAAAGTACAGTGGGAATTTGAAAGGAAACATTTTGGGAATCAGCTTACCGGCCTTTCTGGCTTCAGCAGCAACATATTTTATTTCTCTTGAAACGATAAACTTCACATTTACACCATCAGGCTGAAGTTAACTTCAGTTTGATATTCGTTACCCATCGTGACGTACAGACACTGTGATATAGACTCTGTCCTTTTATCAAACTCTGACAGCAGATGAGCTAATTCCCAAAATATTGGTATAACTCTTCAAAATTTCAGAAAAGGCTAATCTTAAGTCTACCTGATACGTCTTAAAAACAAAACAGAACATAAAGGTAGTTGCTGTTCTGATGGACTGAAGGATTTCCTGCACCTGAAGCAAAGCAGGCTTGTCAAACACCTGAACGACCACTGTAAACGCAGCGCGCCCCCCAGGCACCGACGCGTTTTTGATTTCTTTTTTTGTTTTTTTTTTGTGCATCATCTTCACAACTTCACAGGGTAACAACAATGCACAACACAAGCCGCTAATGTAAACTTACATCACTATCAAAATGCTGTCGGTGTGAGGATTTTGGTGATAAAGTTGTTACTACGTGCTACACAGGTTTTTTTTTTTTGGTTTTTTTTTCTTTTTTGAGTATTTTTTCACAGCATATCTGTTACTACTCTGTGGTCATGTCATCTAACATGGCAACTTTCAATATAAAACTGTAATTTTGTACACCCAACAGCAAATTCTAAAAGCTTGAACACGTAGTCTTTTCTGCAAATACTTTTAAAAACATCAGTAAAAACATCAATCACCTTTGACTCGTTTGTTAAATGCTTTTGCCGAGGATTGGGAAGCGTACCCAGGTTTCCAACCTAGACCTGTTTCCATCACTACGACCCGTTTCCTGGACAACAACCTTTAGTTTGAAAAGTCAGACTAGAAATACTTCAAGTATATATTGTATTGTCTGTTTTTTTTTTTCTTTTTTGTTTTGTTTCTCTAAGGTTTTTCAGCTTCCTTTAGCATCCTTCAGGATGATTCAGTTCATCAACTGTAATCCGTTTTTTTTTTTGTTAGCTATGTTACTATTGTCATTATAAGGTTTTTTTAACCAACTAAAACAGGTAAAATTTGATATAGTTAAGATAATGATTTTTGCCTTAAAAGGGGGTCTCCTTGAAGAGAGAGTAAGCAATTCTACGCTTTTATAAGTTTTTTACCACATTCAGTCTCCTCACCATCAGCCGGCATACGCAGCCCAGGCTCCGTAAACTGGAACCAAACGGAGCAGGACCTTCAAACCATAGCAACTATTACTCCAGCCAATCACCGACAGGGGTAGGTTTTATGTTTGTCCACACGAAACTGGTGCAGGGACCCCGACGAGTTTACAGCAGGGTGTATTTTCTCCAGGAATACTTTAGGAAAAGTGAGGGAGGAGGTAGCTCTCCCCACGTTTTGATCATATTTCTTTCAAATATCAACAGATGAAAGACCATCAAGAATGTGCTTACCCTGCCTTTAACAATGTAGAAAGGTTTTCATTTTCCTAACAAAATAAATATAGTTGGTTCCTGGGTGTATTTTGACCCTCATATTTTCTTTAGTTTCGCTTGTTTAACGTCACTTGCACAGCTTTGGGAGGCAGGCAACAGATAAGGCTGAATTATTCCAGTCGGTTCAATGAGAGCTGCTGCAGGCAAGGAAGTATAATTATACATCTGCAGAGGTTCATTATTCTTTTCTTTCTCCTCTGCCCTCAAGAGAAAACTCAAACGTCCAAGCGTAGAGAAGGCCGCTGACAAGACTGCACTGATTTGAAGTCGGGATGACCCAGATTGTATGATGTTGGATATTTAGTACCAGAGCCATCTGAACACTTTGTGATCTCTTTAGCAGCAATTACTTTCATTTCCCCTAATAAATATTTCTAAAACTCCACCATCTGGCCATAACACCACCCAGTTTCACAGACTGCATTATCTTTGGTGTCATCAAGGGTTTATTTTGTTCCTCACAATTACGGATCACCCGGATGCCCTGATGTACCTCCGATACTATGAAAAGGTGAACAATTTGTGCAGATTTACCGTTACTGGCAAAACAGAGAAAACAATGGTGACAAATAGTATTAATTTTAACCGTATAAATAAAAAACAGTGACTTCTGTTACGAATACCTGTTTAAAATCACTTCAGCTTCTTTACTTTGACTTCATTTTTTTTTTCTATCGGTCACTGCTTAGTTTTGTTCTAATGTTTAAAGTGTTTGAACAAGGTGTGAAATACATAGATGTTCACCTAACAACGAAAGCGAATTGGGTGCGAGGATTTTAGAAACCCCCTCGGTCCTACTGTGAGAACCGCGGTGCCTTGTGGGCCCCCTCACTAAGAGAAATCCTACATCTGCCACTGGTTCATACTGTCTTCATTTATGACGCTCCTTCCTGCAAAACTGAGCACGTATCTCTTTAAAACACCTCTCTGTTCAGTTACTGGTGCTGTGCTCACACAACAAGAGCCCGAGTTAAAATAATTGGTCTTCTTGGCACTAAAGTAGCACTGTTTTTGGCCTCTTCGATGACCCACCGGTAGCTTGGTGAGGAGCAATCAGAAAAGCAGACTGAACCGGAGCGCTGGCGTTCACCTCGGGGGAGCATTAGGCCTCTCTGCAGCTGGCCTCTCTGACCGGCCTTAAAACTCCAAGTCTCAAGACTCTCCAAAGCTGTGCCGCCTCTTCTTCGTCTTTTCTTTTTTGCTCCAATAATGCATATTCTTAGCCATTGTATAAAGTGAGAAACAAATGCGGGTTCATGCATTCCCATCCTAAACAAGCTTTCATGCAGCTCATCTCCACAGTGAAGAATGTGAAACGTCTCGACATCATTTAAACTCCCCCTGCAACTAACGACAATATCTGAGGTATAAATTTAGACTTTAGGATGATAACTATAGGATATACAATATGTTAGCTACTTCCACAAAATAGTTTTTATGTTAAATCTATCATATCAAAGGTTATACAACAAAGATAACACTTCATTTAAAAAAAATATAGACTACTAACATTTAGCATCAACTATTCATTAAATACTAAAAATAGACTTTAACTGAGACAGCATAGAGTTACACAGTGACAGGATATTCATCTCCTAGTTAGGAAACAGAGAATCACTTCACCGCCTTCCTTTTTTGTATTTTCATTTTGGTATTATTACTGAAACGACGATACATTAGGAGGGGGAGAAATAAAATCAAATATTGTAAACATTTTACCAGTACAAAAGCACATGTCGCAGGACGTGATCAGAAAACACCAATACGGCCAACACTGACAGGTTTTACTCCTCCTCCATCGATTTCTCAATCTCCTTCAGCCTTCGGACAAACTCCTGAGCCTCCCTGTCTCCGGTGCGAGCATCCAGCATCCTCATGATTGGCTTTTCTGGAGGGCAGAGCAAACAGATGAGTCGGGTTTCTACACCTGGCACAAATATCTCCAGATTTAACGACCTTCTGTGTAATAAAGGAAGTAATGGGAAAACCAGACTCAGACCCTGTGGTCTTTTTAAAAGCCAACAGCCAATATTGTGGTTGTGTTAAAAAAAAGCAACAAAAAAAAACTGATATCGCCTGAAGCTGTATGTACCGCTGGGTTTACTGCGAGACAGGTGCAGGATGACCGGCTGGACGCTCTTGCCGGCCGCTGTGGCGTTTGGTCTCCCGGGCCAGCAGAAGTCGCTGAGAGGCGCGACGGCTTCGCCGGCGAAGTCGTTGGTGGAGAGCCAGTCGTAGTCCATCACAGTGAAGGTCAAGCAGGCGTATCTGTGTCTGTACTGCTCAGGACTGACGTGACTGCAACACAGCAGAGGCGAACCAGTCGGCTGCGGAGTACACGCGCGAAAACGGCGAGAGGAGACCGTACTCACAAGTAAAAGAGTTCGTCAAACACCGGGTGCAGTGTCTTCAGCTTCACTTGTGTGCGTTGACTCTTGGCGAGTGGAAAGAGGTGGTGGGGGCAAAGCTCCACTATGACAAAGGGGTCGCTCAGACCTGAGGAAGACCGGGAACGGAGAGCAGGAGTTCAAAAGGAAAACCTTTAACAAAACCTTTAACCGCCTTTAACAAAAACGTTTACACAGTTATACCGTTAGCATCCAGAGCAATAATATCTGCCGCGTGCAGGATCTCCACCGTCAGCCTCTGCTCCGGAGCGTCGTAGTAGCACTTGACACTGATCCGACCGAAGCGGGTGTGTTTGAGGGTTTTCTGCAGTGTGACATGAAAGGATTTTACCCGCTCGCTTCGGGATATTCAGCATCCAGGTTCTCATTTCATTACTTGATTGCACTGTGACTTTAAGAGTTAAAAAAAAAGAAAAAAAAGGCAGATTTCCAATCAGACGTAAAACCACAGAAGACAGAGCGCTGTGTTGTCCGATCGATATCTCTCTGTCCACTTAGATGAAATTGTCTGTCTTGTAAGATGAAACGTACCTGGTGGGAAATCTTCTCCAGATAGTACTGCTCAATCAGCTCAAAGGAGGAACATTTATTCAGCCTGAGCTCTTCATCCAACGCCTTAACAACCCAGGTGGTCAGGGAGGGAGAGAGATAATTGCCACATGAGGTAAAAAAACAAAAAAAAAAACAAAACAAAAATAATAAGAAAAAAGAAAAGCTTGGCTGACGGATTACAAGACTGCATACCTTGTAGTCTCCGCTCTTCATGTCCTCCAAGGACAGACCCTCTCCCTTCACATGGAAGAACTGCAGCAGCGTCTGAAGCATTTTCAATTGCCAAATTAATCAAAACGCATCACGCGTACTCCTCTAATTTAGGTAGACCGAAGTCTCGGCTGTTGTTCACAATAACAGCACGAAGCCTCTGGCAGCCTCGCATGATATCCGTCTGCCAAAATCCAAACTCAGTCCCACTTCTCATGGAAGTGCACCGAGTCGCTTTGACAATAAGCGGGAGTTTCATCACGCACAAAGACTGAACGGCTACCTAAGGACTTCATCAATACCTGATATCCGCTGACAACTGCATGCAGCCAGAATACAGGGAGATAATTAAAGAGAGATGGTAACAACGGTGATAATTTCATTTCTCGAAGCTGTGGAAGAGTATGGTGTGATGCGGTAAACACTGACCTCCACCGTGTACTGGAAACGGTTGTAAAACTCCACCTGAACGCCCCTGTTTTCTGTGACGGAGTCCAGGATCATCCGCAGGAGCAGCTCCCACATGCTTTGCAGGACTCTACCGGGAAACAAACACACGGAGACGCCCACGTGTTCCTGTGAATGCTTCCCGTTACGCCTCCCACCCCCTTCGTCCTTTTCGGACACATGCTGAGACTCCTGTTTAAGATGTATTTAAAAGCAAAATGTTATACAACCTTAATACAACACAGACAATAAGTCAACAAGGTAAGAAGAGAGTGATCAAGCAGCAGACGGAACGAGAATAAATCTCAGACGTTGTTGTCAAACCCGCCACGTCCATCGGGGTTCCCTCCGAAGTTGCAAATTCCTCATTTTTAAAGAGCGCTTCCTAATTTTGAACTTGAAGACAGCAACGCGTTTCAAAGGTCAGGGAAGGTGCTTCTGATAAATGTGTCACACATCGACGCGAGCAAAGAGAAAAGGACTTCTACTTTTGAAAGTGAAATGTTTCGCTGCTCTTGTTGGTTTCGCCTCTGCAGTCTCGCGGGGCTCCGTCGCCGAGACGTCTGAATGGGCGACAGGTCCTGGCTGCAGGCACAGTGTCATCAGAAAGTACGCACCGTGTCTTTGAACTGCCTTGCAGAAAGAGACGCCATATCGGTGGCGCCATGTGAAGCTCTCAAATCTGTCACTATTGTTCGGTGTCACTGCTGCTTTGTCAGATGTCACGTGCACTAAGCTCCCCCCACAGCATCGCGGGTGCCAGCTTTCGAGCCGTCCACCGGCTAAAACCCAGATGGTTTATATATAAATAGATACAGGGTACGAGAGCCATTGTTTGAACTGGAGCGACCACCGTTTTCTGCTTCTCATGTCATACAAAATCTCAATTCCTCTGGAAATGAGGTTGTGCTTTGATTTTTTTTCAGAGCATTATTCGCTTTATGAGCGGCTCATGCTGTAGATTACAGAAAAAAAAATGTTTAACTACAGAATATGAGGTTGTTAAATGATGCAAATGTGAGATTAGATTAAATATAGACACATAAAAATGTTCAATGAAGTGAATTCGAGGTAAACGTATGTTTCACTGGAAGAAGACGGTATTTACCTGGTCAGATTTTCCTTAACAAGAGTTCCGGTCAGGATGGCCATAGTGTCTTGGAGATACTTCATGAGAGGGGAAACAGCCTGAAAAGACAGGCGCACATCCCATATCAACCGCGACTCATGCAAAGTTGCCGCAAAAGTCAGAGTGGCCGTCGGTGACTGATTGCACGTACGTCGTCATTGTTGATGGAGTCTGGAGACAGGCTGATGTGCTGGATGTACCTCCGCAGCTCCGGTAGCATCTGCACACAAATGTTCACCCACATCAGCTTACTGATGGCACCCAGCAGGAACAGAAGAACAGACTGTGTTGTTTGACGTTCTGAAGAGCTGCAGACGAGCAGGAAAAGGCTGCTGCGACTCCGCGCTGTAATCGAACGCGCCCAACAATCCAGTCGCAACGTTATTTTCTGCGTAGATATGACAAGCACCTTGTCGGTGAGCAGGGAGATGAGGCGTTTGGCTTCTCTCTGCAGGTCTTGGTCCATGTTGAACAGCTGACCGTTGAGGGCTTTGTAAACCTGCTCCTTCCCCTCCACTCCGCACGACTCCTCCATGGCCCGCTCCACACCGAGCCAGTCCAGGTCGCGGGGAAGATGACCCAGGAAAACTCGCACATGCTCTGTGTTGTTCAGGGCGATGCACAGCTAGCGGAAAGCAAGGAGGGGCAAAAGAGGAGAAACAGAGGGAGGGAGGAGGAGATAAAAAGAAGGAAAAGAAGCAGGGCTACCAAGAAGTGGAGGGAGGGAGGTGTACGTGTAAATGACTGATGATTTCAAGGAAAATACTGATTTTCTTCCAACATCACGTGCCCTCCTTGGCAAGTTTCTGTTAAGCCGCAACCATTACCTGCACGGTGAAGCTCTTGTGGTCTCGGCCCAGCTGGTTCCTCTCAATCTTGCGTGTCATCATCTCCGAGTAGCACACCGCTTCACTGCAGAAATTCTGTGGTGGACGACATCAGTCTTCTGCTGTTGTGACTCGTAAAATCTCTCTTTCACTTTTTGTGCACGCGTTTACTCTCAGATTCATGCTTTTTATGACTGGAGGATACGAACATCTTTGTGTGGTAACACTCTTGAGTGGCACTCACGTCTGTCAGTCGAGTGACAAAGATGAAGGCCCCCGCAGAGTCTGGCCAGGCCAGCTGGAGCCACATCTCCTGTACCTGGCTGAAGCACGCCGTCACTTCGACTGCTGATGAGCTGTGTTTGGCTTGCTGCACAGGCTTCAGCTGTTCACACGCACGCAAACACACAAAAAACACACTTTTTCAATGCTCAGTAACACATTTGGGCATCTGAAGCAGCAACCAACTCAGAAACTCAAAAAAAAAAAAAAAAAAAAAAACCAAAAAACCCCCACGACCCTGACAATACGATTGGGACTGTCTAGGTTTAAAAATAACCTCCCGTCTTTATGTGCAGCCAGTTTTAACACTGAATCATACTCCAAACACTGACTCCAAAGAAGCAGGCGTGTGCTCAGTAAAATCTAACAGTAAAATCTTATCAGCGGTTCCACAGTTCACCTAAATTAAGAAACAAATGAGGTGATAATGTTCTAACAATACTTCAAATTTCTATTCCCTGACTAGAAAATCCAGGCAAGTATTTTTTTCATAGTTGGAAGCTGGAAATCTCAACACCTTCTGTGTCCTTGAATGCAACGTCTTCAGTAACAATTTAAAGAAGCAATTTAATTCTTTTAAAGGTTAAAAAACTACTATAATTTCTGCAAAAATTATTTGAATATGTAATAAAATAGCACATTCATACAAACTACAAAGCCCCCTAATCTGCATATAACAACATTATATCGTGTTGGATTAAAATGAGACTTAGAGGGACGTGTTATTATCAATGTCAGATCTCAGTGTTCTGCTGCAGGGAGACGATTTATCTGCTCTTTAAAAATGTGGTCGCCAGGAGATCGGTTAAAAACAACAAAACCAGTCGGGGTCTGAACTCTGAATGTGGAAATACATTCACAACGTAAGATTATGTGAGTAAGTTGATCGTGTTTGGATCGGGTATGGTTATTTCCACAGAGTGGAAAAACATTCAAAATTAAAAACACAATATGTGTTCATTTATCTTTGGAATTCATGGCATTGTTTCAGGAATGTCATTTAATTAACTGTCAAGGACTGCGAGGAGTTTATTCTAAATACAATTAAATTAAATTAAAAGCCCCTACCCCTCAAAATAATAAAAAAAAAAGGTTTACAAAATGCTTCTATATTGGTTATGAAATGCTAAAAAGATGAGTTGAACATTCAAAGTCATTCCTGCGTTCAGCTTTACTGAGTGCGGTCACAGATCAACGTACGTTTCTTTTATCAGTTCATTTGTAGAATTTGAAGGGCAGATGTTTCTCACCGTATCCGTTTCCACTGCTTTACAGATCCTGTCACAAGATCTGTCATGAACAATCTGCAGCCACTTGTGAATCGAGGACTTGAACCAGTTATTAAAGCCTGTCAGTGCCAGCATTTTGGCATCTCTGTTGGAGAAAAGCGCGAATAGTTTTAGTCAAAACAGAAGAAAAAGCACATCCCCGGCAGCCAGGCGTTGCTAGAAGCGTGTGCGAATGCTCATCAGAGTGAAACGAACTTGAGTGGAAGAAACTCCCGAAAGCCTTTGAGGATTTTCAGGGACATGAAGAGCTCAAAGATGGTCTCTCCCATCGTCTGGGTCATCCTGGAGCTCTCCTGCTCCAGAGTCCCGCACACCCTCTCCATCGCTACATTTACATCATCAGCCACCTGTGAGGACCCACAATTTGAAAGACAGATTTAGCGACGACGGCGGTTCATGACTCACAAAGAAGACACTGTTGCATCGTTTTCAAAGACGTACCTGTTTTTCCAACTGCCTGTATGATATGCTGAAGAAATCTACTTTCACTGCACTGTGAGAACAAACAGACGATGAAATGACGCCAAAACAAACAACGCAAACACAACGTGGCGCGGCTCCTTCTTCCATGTACCAGGCAACTGACACGCGCCTGATATTCACCTGTAAAACAGCTTGTTGTAGATGTTCTGGGCTCTCTGCACATCTGCACACACGGCATCGATTACCTGAACCAGCTTCTTGAGCTGTTCCTCCAGGGTCTGCAATGTCAAAACAATAAAACAAAAACAGCATCAGCACCGTCGCCAAGTGTTTGACATGCTTTCTGTCATTAACAGTCATAAACTTACCCCTTCCTCTGGTTTATAGCGCGCAATTAAGCCTTCATACCACTCGGCTGTTCCTTTCTGTTGATATAATTAAAATGAAAACAAATGGGTTTAAGTAAAGGTCCCTCGTGGGGTAATTAACTCTAATAGCAAAAACTAGAAAGGCAAATGCCAAATATTGCAAATTTAATTAATGTGATCTCAAACTGAAGTGAAATCAGTGCTCTAACACACTGCCATGGTTCATAAAATTCAGCTTGTTAATTCGGTGACAAATAGCCCAAACAAAAAACAAAAAAAACAACCAACACCCGCATCACATTGTTCCAGTTCTGCTTCTGCATCGTTGGAGGAACAACGCAGTACAACGCTGCACGAAGTGAACGTAAATGATTCCACTTGTTTTGATGTGTTGACGCGTTTGTGCCGCTTCCGTCGCGGTGAACAAACTACAAGGAGACAAGTCATGCATCTACGCGTTTAAAAAAAAAAAAAAAAAACAAAAACAAAAAAACCTCGGTGTTTTCTCAGGGTACTTAAGAACAAATGTTCTCTAAAGTGCACTTTCACGTTACCTTGACAGCAGTGGTGATGTCCAAATGCAGCTCATTTCGAAGAGGACAGACAGTCTTAAATGCTCTCATGTTTTGCATGTAGCCAATCCCCCTGACATGCACAGACAGGAAAAAAACAATTAGAACGCAAAATTACTATCCGTCACACAGGAAGACATTATTTTTAGAATCTAGCTTCGGTCACAGTTGACTGCATGTGTTCTAGTCTGATTGCATGTACAGTCCTGGACCACTCGTGCAGGAGCAGAGAGACACAACTCGAACCGCTGAGAACCGGTGAGTCACAGGTAGCGTTTTAGGATTTGTATCTTCATGGGGGCCGAGCCTGACAGCGTCCGCACCTGTAGTTATGAGAGCGCTGTGTACGTATGTCAATCACATTAGGGTTCTCAGCGGTCCAAAATGAGCGTTGAAGGCTCACACTTGTCTAGGGTTATGGGAGCGTAAGAGGGATGTGGAGTCTCTGTAAAAACAGCCCATATTAGTCTGTCTGTTCCAAAGCAACATTTCCAAACAAAACTAATCCACATCCACAACAGCGTGTCCTTCTGAACGTCTATGTCCACTTTACACCACCGTAAATGTCTGTGTCACACGGCCACCTCTGCTCATTTGACATGCGCACACAAGCACAAACAGGCTAAGAAGCCCCACTGCCCATAAACGGTGCTGCAGATGCTGCATCATTTGCAGATGTGTACGGTTTCGTCCATCCACATTAGATCGCCACAGTTGCATATACAAACTGAAACGGGGTCAGCAGCAGAACAAAACTTGTTTATCGCTAAAAATAAGTAAAAACTGCCAGAGTAGTTTCATGGTTTCAAATTAAAACTTACTACTGTGGCAGTAGTTTAACTGGTAAAGTTTCTATAAAAAAAAGACAACTGAGAAATATAAACTTTGATAATTAGCTGATTTTCTTCACTTGCATTCATGTGAAACAGACTCACTTAAATTACTGCCATAATTTTCTGTAATGCTTTGACTAGTGATTGGTCATTTTAGCCTGGCCAGCCATTCTCATTATTTTCCTCCTCCTTCTGCATTCCGGTTTGATTTCCAGGGAACGTTACCAACAGACACAGAAGAATCTGCCTTTGGACACCATTGGATAAATAACTATAGACACAAAACATGTGGCACAGACAGAGCGATTAGTTCCTGCAGTAGAGTTGGAACGGCTGTAGATGATTCTCAGTGAAAACCTGCTGACCAAAGTTATTTTCTGTGATGTTCTGAATGGCGTCTCTTTAAGGCCCATTTATGATCGACGCAGAGGACAGATACGCAGGTGGACGGACCCTTTCGTCCATCTCCTGCATTGTATTGGCACGCAGCTCTGTCCATTTTAAGGGCCCTCGCGGATCCATCGCTTGGCACAGCAAATGGAGCAATACCGCCGTAAACCTCGGGGGGCAGTGTTGAGCAGCACAGCTAATATGAGACCAGCAAAAGGAACAAATCTTTTGTGGGGTTGCAAATAACTCTGAAGCGGTGCATTCCCACCACCAACCGGCTTCTGAATCTGACACCAAAAAGCGGATGTGAACTCTGAACTCAGCACTGCCCACTAGTGGATGAACTGACTCAACAATCAAGGCAACCTAAAAGACGCATGGAAGTATGAGGGCGGCGGCGTATGACAACGCTTGAAGTGTCTATTTACGTACGTAACGGAGCATAAATGGGCCTTTAGACATTCCTGTATGAGTCATCGTATCCAACTGGTTCGGTATATTCTGTACCGGTGGGAATGGCTACAAATGGGAGGGGTACCGGACCCATTTCACCTGAAATAATTTCTCCAAAGTGAATAAACGTAACTAGCCAGGCTGTTATTTTCTGGGATTTTTATCACAGTTTAATATCCAAGGACTTCTCTTTCTGCTTTCATAGATACCTACAATTTCTTGTTCAAATTTCCCCTAATCATCACATTGTAATATCTGAGTAATAATACATGTAAAACAATAAAAGATAACTAGAATGTTGGAGATTTGATATGTAATCTCCATGAAATGAATGCTTATGTCTCCGGTGATCTCATGCTGAAAGGAAACTGTACTCGTCTTTGCATGAATCTACATTTCTACGTTAAGTCTCTCTCTAAAAATAGATATTTGTATACACGTATCAATATTGACTTTCAGATGAGCAATGAGAAATGATCAAGATATTACTGCTGTAATATACTGTGATATGACTGTTGCAAAGAAGCCAACAGTGCGACTGAGTGACTGTGGTCCCAGTGTTTGTTGGGGTGAGAGGCTGAGCAGGTTGTTGGTATGGGAGCCCGGGCGAGTTCATGATGTGATGGCGGTGTGGCATTACCTCAGCATGAGCTCGTAGCGTGTGATGGCGGCGGCGCTGGTGCAGGGGAAAACCTGACGCATGTTCTTCATCAGGCATAGGCAGTGCTCTATGTACAGCCTGAAGCTGTCTGACAGCTGCCTCTCCTGGACACAGGAAGGGCCCCTCGGTTATAGCTTCCAGTACATTGACTGTGAGACATTTTTGGCTGGACCAAAAACCTCGATGAATGTCAGTGAAGTGCTGAGCTAATGAGGTGACTGTTCTAGACGATGAAAGGTTTCTTCCTACTGCGAAGTTGGTAACGTAAAACCTACCAGGTCTCCCCGCACAGCAGGAGGATCCCACTCTGCATCGATGGTCCTCAGGAGGCGCAGCAGCAGGGAGTAGCACACCCTCTGGTTCCGATGATGGCTGCTGTAGCACTGCCAGCGGCTGCAGACAACAACGAGAATATGCACCTTCTAGCCGACGCCGCGGCTTTCGTCTTTGCTTTAATCAGTTTGATTATCTGGTTAATACTTACATGATGGCCTGCTGGATAGGTGAGAGGTCGTTTTGAACAGCATGGTGAGTTAGCACAGTCCATGCAGGAGGAGAAACCTGCCCGTTCCAGTTGTACGGCTCTCTCTGCAGACACCAATGTGACAGTTAAGGGAACGTTTCTTTATAAAGTGTCACATAAACCAGGATTATCATCATATTTTAAAGGGGATGTTTTTGAAAAAGAAAAAAAAAAAAAAGGAATCCGTGTCTGTGTTTAGGTGTCGGAAGTGAAGACTGATTTCAAAACTCCTGAAAAACACAACCCTGTTATTCTGTTTTGAGTTATCTCAGTCTGAAATACGACAGTCAATGAGCAGTTCACCTTTGCAGGGCTCTGTGACATCACAGACCCACATCAGAACTATTCTGACTCCCTGACGTTACCACCTGATGTTACATTTTTTTGTACCTGAGAAGTGGGCGGCACAGAACTAGGATCCGGATTCCTGAATTCAATGGGAAAGTGTGGGAAATGAGTGGGAAAGAGGGGAGGAGTCTAATGAAATAGCTAATTTTCACTCCTGAAAAACCCGTTGCTATGAATAAAGGTGTGGATTTATGGATGAAAAGGTTGCTCTCTGAGGATTTAGACCAACTTATTTACTAACTTAATTCAGTTCACTTTACTTGCAGCACCAGTGCACAACAACCTACCTCATCACGAGACACTCAAAGTTTACAAACTTAAATTCAGTCGAGTGAATCCAAAATGCTGTATGTTCCAAATCAGTCCAATTCACCGTAATTCAAGCGTAATCCAACCGATTCAAATTCATTATCTACTTCTATCAGTTGAGTCCAACATTATTTGAGGTAGAGCCAGTTCATCAAAAATGAAAAAACAAACAGATGGCACTGAATACTCACTTTGGTGTAATCCCTAATCCTGAGCAAACACCAAGTGAAAGTGCAGAATAAAAATAAACTTAGTAAACAGGGTTAAGAAAAAAGAAACTCTTAAGACTTAAGAGGGCGTCCATCTGCCTCGATGGTTACTTACAAAAAGAATATTTAAATACATCATCACTGAATGCTGAACCTGGTCCCAATCAGATATCAGATTTTCAAGACTAAATTGTGAGGTATATATATATATATATATATATATATATATAAACAGAAAATGTTTTTAATTTTTATTCATTCTTTTCCATTTTTTGGCCAAATTGCAGCTAAACATCTGTTTCTTTGACAACTAAAATAAACATGTTTACAGACACACTGTGCACTCAATGAAATCCTGTTTCTACTAAATGTTCCTGGATCCCTCACAGTTTAAAAGCTTTTACGTTTCACGTCAACAACATAATCCTTTTGATAACATGTCTTTGAGGAAACACTGAAAATAGGCCAGAATGACCTAAAGAATGTGCAAACGATACAAGATCTGCGTTTGCTTTGGTAGCAAAAGGAAGTCAGTCGTGAAATGGTAAAAAAAAACAAAAAACAATACAGATGTTAAGACAAAGTAACTGCAGTAAGTTGTTGTATATAGATATGTCACATGTTAAGTCACACATAGTCTTACTCTACAAATTGTTGAAATAAATAACGTGGAGGAAACTCACCTTAACATGGGCATGCTCATACTCCACCATCTGACTCAGCAGTTTCTTGTGAATGGAGACATTTGTGTCCCTCTTTGATAAAGCCGTGTCTCTCTGAAGGTTAAATCAACATGAAAACTTGTAACTGCTGATACACAAAAAAAAAAGACAAATAGGTTTGGGATAATGCTGCTCTTGAATACCTGGCACGTGAAGAGCTTCAGGATCAGGTGGCATTCTCCCTGAACTTTAGACGCGCTCGATCGAGGCTCCAGTTTAAACCAGGTGTCGTAACCTGCAACTGGGATTTCCTGCGAGAAAGAAAAAAAAAAAAAGAAAAGAAAAATGTTTCAGGGACAGATGTCTTTTCACTTCATAATTGTTCCCTCTCTTCTTTCCACCGTCTTGAACACTCACATTCAAAGGAATGTTGATGCATCCGAGGAAGTCATCGGCGTTCTCTTCGGAGCCTGATGATGCAGATCCATTGGCACGCACCGATTTTGCTATTTGCTTAAAATACCTGCGAGAGAGACAGATAGAGATGGAGAGAAAAAAGTTTTCACCCTCTCTGCATTCATCAGTGATTTGGAGTTTGAGCAACAACAGAATGAGTTTAATTTCCGTCTGGAAGCTGGTTATTCATTAGGTCTTTGTGGCAAAGAAAATTGTGCATTTTTCACCCAAACAAAGTAAATCTTTGCTTCCTGACGTTTCTGCGTTTTATGCAGAAATGCATCAGCCTCTGTGTGCACAGCATCGTGGTGTCATGTGTTCCTGTGTGCGTTTTTTTTTTTTTTTTTTTTAAAAAAGGACAAACATTAAATGATCCGGCAGAATCAGCCAACAGCTTTTCCACTAAAAAGTCCACACAAGGACTCTCCGTTCCTTAATTACCACTTTGGTTTTATTCAAATGAAAATGACCCTTTCACTGACAGGTCTAATGACTCATCTCTCTTCTGCCACTAAGCCAACTTTATGAATCAACTACTTAACAAAATATCGCAAATAATAGTGCACATAATTAGAACTTGTTGCAGTTCGGTAAATCAGAACAACTTAGAGATTTATTTTTTCGTAGACATGGATCTGAGAGATTTACTTCAGCTCAGCAGATTAACAGTAACAAGGCAGCGTTATCTTTTTTTCACCTGCCCATTCCTCGAAGTCCACTGACTTCATTGAGCTTTTTGCAGGCCTCTGCAACAGACACATCATCGTCATGATCCCTGGAGGACGAAAAAAGAGAACAGCATTCAGGAGTTATTAGCTTTCTAAGAGGATCAGGTTTAACATGGAGAAAGAACAAGAGAGCTGAGAAGTGAAGTAAATGGATTATAAGTGTGCAAATGTACACTTTTACGCAATAAGAACACTGATTCATAAAAGCAGTCGTCTTTTTAACTCATATTGAGAAAGCTATATATATATATATATATATATATATATATATATATATATATATATATATATATATATATATATATATATATATATGAATTTTTTTTTCATCCATCCATCCATTATCTATACCCGCTGTATCCGTTTCTGGGTCACGGGGGTCTGTCGGAGCCTATCCCGACGCATATCAGGCGAAAGGCAGGGGTCCACCCTGGACAGGTCGCCAGTCTATCCAGGGCCACATAGAAGACAAACAACCAATCACACTCACATTCACACCTAGGGAGAATTTAGGATGATCAATTAACCTACCCTGCATGTTTTTGGACTGTGGGAGGAAGCCGGAGTACCCGGAGGAAACCCACGCAAGCACGGGGAGAACATGCAAACTCCAGACAGAAAGACCCACCGGCCGGGAATCGAACCGGGAACCTTCTTGCTGTGAGGCAACAGTGCTAACCACTAAGCCACCGTGCTGCCTTTTTTTTTTTTTTTTTTTTTTTTTCAATTAAAAATAAATTTAAATAAACTTCAGACAGTATTAATAAATGATACTTGGTTGGTCTTATAAGCCTAATTTAATTTTATGTCAAACATCAGTGTTTGCATCTCAGGCCCACAACCATTAAAAGTAATGACGTCAAAGCGTTTCTCAATCTGTAATGTTGCCATTTTTCCTCACAGCTTTTGAAGAGTTCAACATTTTAAACCAGCAAAGTGTTTCAGTTATTATCTTGTGCCAGTCTTTTTTTTTAACTCTACTTTGTTACATTTGTTTATTTTAAAATCCTACACACATCCTCTGTAGCAGACTGGTCAGTCTGGTACGTTTACCCTCAGCTTCTTCAGTAACATTTCAAGTTACATTTATGAATGTAACTCCTTTATACAGTTTCCCAGAAGTTTCTAAAAAAAAAAAAGAAAAAAAAAAAAAAAAAAGAGAAAATAATAAAAACAAAGTCCCTTGTCCATGTGGTTATTCTAGGGTCAATTGAACATTTCTGAATGTTGATCTTTTGGTTGGTCGAAACAGGCATTCTTAAAGACTCACAGATATTTTCAGTGTTTTTTATTGAGTGTAAAATGACTAAACTGTTACTCTTACTATATTACATAAATAGTACATTGTTTCATTGTCTACTGCAGCATAAGACAATACATTAATAATAATTTCACATTGAAACAAACCATTTTGGTTTATGGTGTAATATGGTGTTTACAAGATGTTCCTGTGATCTAATCTTACCATATGTCCAGATGTAACAGGTCATTGTGGACATCATCGACTTCACTATAAAGCAGAGGAAAAATGAGAATATCAGTAAAGGGCCAGTTTCAGCAAACCAAACCAGTTTCAGCAAAACACAGAACTTCTGAGCTCATGTGAACATGCAAACGCCTCCGCCGTGATAAGATGGTGATCCCACTTTGAGAGGAGCCAGTTGAGGATAACTCCTGGATGACTCCGTGTGGAGATGTTATGGGCATCTCCAAACAGAACAATAACACTTTCTTTGCTTGATTGCGTATATTTGAGTGTTTTGAGTGTTTTGAGTGTGTGCTTCAGCCTGAAAATCTGTCAAACAACAAGCTTTAAGTTTAAAGGGTATTGTGACATCACCGACCCAAATCAGCATGTAGTTATCCAGCCCCCCAAAAGTGCTGTCACAAAGACTTACAAGGCACCACCCACAAAAGTGGGAGTGATGTGAAGATGAGATCCCGACTCCACCCCCTGAAACCAACTGCTGTGTACAGCAGTGGAAATATATGGTTTAAAAGGGGATTCTTGCCGTATTCCTGTGGTATTTTTTTGTTTTTTTTTTATACTGAAGCATGACTGTTTTGAAAAATAACATCGACACACAACGGCTCAGTCATTCAGTGACGTTTTCAGTAAACGAGTGGAATGACAACGCGATGTTCTCGTCCCATAAATAACAACTTAAAGGGTGAATTCTGCATATGAGACGCATCACCGTGCGCGCTGCTTTGAGAAAGGTCAAGATTCGTCTTGTACTCACAACACAAAGTGCTCGTCCCACACTGGGTTGAGAGTCTCCGGCTTGACCTCAGTCACCTGGATAACCCTGGCGGGTAACACCTCCTTGGTGCTGGAGCGTTTCTCCAGCTTATCCCTTCTCTTTCTGAAGCTGAACTTCCTCTCCTTCTTCTCCTCTGCCTCTCGGGGGCTCTGGCCCACCAGGATTCCCAGCATGCAGTAGGGGTCGCTGTATCCTGCCACAGAGGAGGTCAAAGCAGAGATGCGACGTGACAGTTTGGACATTTGGGTGCAAAAATAATCCACATACAATGATGACGTTTGTTTGTTTGTGAATCTTAAACATTATGTACTATATCATCATTACTGGTCAAATCAACTCAAATTTGGCTTTTCTCTGTGGGTAAAATATATTTTACGGAGCATATTATTTCCTGCTGCTCATGTCATAAAGGTCTCACCGTTTGCATCCTTGGCCATCAGACTCTTTGCTTTCATGACAGAAACTCTCAAGGAAAAATTGGCTCGCTGTAAAAAAAAAAAATAAAAAAATAAAAGAATGCTTGCTCAGTATGAAACTGATATTGCAAGAAAAACAATGTTTGTAGTAAACACCAGCGACAGCCGTGCTCCTGTAACTCCCTTTAGGACAACATCAGCATGCACTGCAGAGGAAGAATGCAATGAATCAATTTCTGGTGTAAGTCACAATGTGGAAAAACTCAGCGCCACTGCCACCGTTTCAAAAGCGCTCGCAGTTCTTTACAGTTTTTATTAAAAGGTTCCTGGGTGTCAAGTGAAGGCAGTAAAATAAATTAAAAAAAAAGAAATAAAAGGCTTTGGCACTAACTGGTCTCACATCTCACAACATCAAAACGTGAAAAAATAAATAACATCTCCACAGGATGTCAGTGCCCTCAAATGGACTAAATGATATGTTCAAACTAAATTTAAAGGGAGTAAAAAACACCTACCTGAGTCAGAACAAACAAAAAAACATGGAGAAATACTGATACGCTTCTACATTTCTTACTTTTATTTATTTCTGAGACTTATCTTCATCATGTTTCATTGTGTAAGATGAATAAGGGTAATTATTTAACACTGAAACCCTCAGGTAGGAGAGGTTTTTCTGAAGTATGTTTTGCAATATTACTTTAAATTGTCTTTAGACGCCAAAGCTAACAATTAGGTAAATGTTCTTAGGTCAAAACAGGGCTAATTTTTCATCTGTGGAAGTAACAGGGCTCTAAAAACACCATCCAGTCTACGTCATTGGAACCAATTAATGCTTAAGACCAGTTATCAATGAGTAACAGCTAATCTGACACTCTTTATTTAGAGATTTTCAATGTTCATTAAATGTTTAACAAACGCTAACCTGAGATTAGTTGTCAGTAATGAACTTGTATAGAAAAACAGGAATATTACATGCATTTATTAAAGCATGTTATTTAGATTACAAATATAGAATATATGGTGGTATATGAACACCTTGGAATTTGTGAAGTTGATATCACCCAAACATGTTCTTGTATCTTTATTGATCACATCCCTTAAATGTGTGACTGTGCTGGAGGAAAAGAAATAAGTGAACCTTTGGTGGTACTGGGCAGCCGAATCTCCTTCGGCAGAAACTGCTTCAGCTCAGATTCGTTTGTAGGATGTTCTCTTTGGAAAATTTCACAGCATCTTTGTAAGGTTGATGTCTTGGCTCGGAATAGACCAGTCCAGAAGGCAGGTTTAGTTTGTTTTTAGTTGTTTTTTTTTGTTTAAACTAAAAAAAATAAATCGGTGAACACCTGCCTTAATCCGTTTGTGCTGGGTTTGAGCTGGTGGACGTCCACCCTGGCATTTATCCTCTACACTATTTTAGTAAATTTTGGGATTATTTTTCCACTTAATGGCAAGTGGTCCAGGGACTGAAGCAGTGAAGCAAGCCCAGACCATGATGCCCCCTCCACTAGACTCGCTGTGCCCTTTTTGCCGCATGCACAGAGCTGTTTACTCTTTCTAAACAGCTTTACTGTTTGCATTAGAACATACAACATTCTTCCAGTAGTTTTGTGCATTGTGTCATTGACAAACCTAAGGCGTGGTGTTTGGAGATCTGGTGTTCTCCATGGTGTTCGTATGTTTTCCAGAAGACATCTGCAGTGATGTCTTCAAGACATTATTTCCAGACTGGTGCTGCTCATTTGTCGTTTCTTTTTTTTTGTTGTTTTTAACAGACATTTTCTGTTCACCAACATTAATGTTTGAAACACTTTTCCACACTGGTTTGGATACTGTGCTCCCTGGAGGACGTTTATATGTAATTCTGGTACTTGCTGGCATTTGTAATGACGAGTATCCATGACAACAGAGGCAGTAGATTGAGCTTTACAAAAACCGGCTAGCGACCAGAAAAAAAAAACCCCCAAAAAACTTGAAAGCAGATGAGGTGAAGAGGTGAGGTCAAGGATGAAGAGGAGGGAAACAATGAGAACTCAAATGGACGTTGTTTTAAAAGATTGTTTTGCCTTGACCATCAAGCAGAATGTGAGACCTGATGGAGGTGGGATGGGTGGTCTTGTAGAACTGCAGGAGCCAGTTCTGGACTCCAGTGTCTCTCTACATGGATTTTAGATTATACAGGTGGACTAAAGACTTTAGACAGGCTGCAAGAAGTGGGGCAGGAGTGCTTGGTAACAACAGACAATGTGACTGTGAAGGGGCATCTCTGCCAGATGTTGAACGGCTGGATCCATCCATGCTGTCTACTGAGAGTTCACCCAGGTTACCTGCATGTGACATCGCCACTGCAGCGTGTTACCAGCTAAAGCACATTGTGTCTATTATTCTCATATGATGAAGATCAGATCACATTTTATGTCAATTTCATGCAGAAAACCCGTTAATTCCAAGGAGTTCACATACTTCGTCCTGCACCTTTAACTCAGTGCAGCTTTTTTAGCAGCACTGAGAAGAAAACTTGATCCCCGTCAATATTTTATCACTCAACAGATCCTTTAAAATGGATCTCAGTGATGAGATATATATATGTATAATTCCCAACCAGCTATTTCTAGTTCTCATCATGGGTGATTTCTTTGATGCGGACGGTCATTAAAACTACCATTAACGAAAACCCGTTTCCAGGGTGGCTGTAAACACGGGAACGCTAAACACTAATCGTGGATTGTATTGAAATACAAAATATCTCACCTTTGACTCTTGAACTTTTTGCAGAATAATGTCGTGTTCCTCTTCACCCATATCAAACACCTTGAAAAGATAAACACTCGTTACAAGTCCCTTTACATAAAGATTTCCTTTATTACACTTTGTTATTGTTAAATTCACCAAAATACATATATATATATATATATATATATATATATATATATATATATATATATATATATATGAAAAATACTTCTCATAGCAGCCAAAAAAAAAAAAAAAAAGAGTAAAATATGACAGAAATGTCTATAAAATCTTTGATTCTCTCCGGGTCCTTGAGAGAGCCTCAGCTGTTGCGAACAGCCTTAAAAAATGACGCCCACTCCAGACAAGTGAGAGGCTACAGATGAATATCGGTACAGAATGTGACAGGGCTTTGATTTTTAATCAGTTTTGAGCCAAGAGCATCTGCTCAGATTCTTACAGCCTCCTCACAACAAACAAACACGCTCTCCGAGAGGCTGCAACAGTGTCACTGACAGAGATTTAATAGGCTTCCAGAAATACAGTCTGTGCTTCTGCTACACTCATTATTACTATTACCATTATTTCTATTATTATTACTACAAGACAGATAGATGGACAGAAAACAAAAGACAGACAGATACCTTCAGTAGGTAAGCAAACAGCTCGTCGTCGCTTTTCACGTGTTCGGGCGCTGGCACGCCGACCCTGTTGACCACCGTGTACACAGCTTCCTCATAAAGGAGATCCAGCTACATGGAAACACGTTACACTTAATAACTCCCTTTCAGAAATAAATGCATGCGTTCTTTGGCTTTCATGCTTTCTGCTCTGCCGCGCATAAACAAAAGAAACTAAAGAAAAGGCTCGACTGTTATTTTTACTTTTAACAAGATGAACATTGGAAAAAAAAGGGGAAATCGGTGTGCGCACCTCTGTCCGGTTGATTCTCTCAGGGATAAAGGCCTGGTCCACATGCTCCTGTGGTGGCGGCACTGTGCAAGCCCCTCTTTGCCACTGCGAGGAGACAAAACCGCTTCAGGCAAAACAAAAACCTGCCTCTGATAAAAGAGAAGCTGAGGTCATAGTTCGATATTACTAAGTCATATTTAAGTAATTTAAAACGTTTAACGCTCTGTAGCCTCTTACTGGCATGAACAACAGCTTTCAGTGAACCCTGCTCTCTCCAGACCAGAAAACACCCCACAAACTGTCATTTACATTCACATTCTCACTTCTGTTCTCACATCCAGTGGCTCCCAGTGATGTATAAAAAGTTTCAGGGCTGCGGCGAAAGCGCGTCATTGACTCACGAGTCTGAAAATACATTTAAACGAATCCAGACTGTCTGGATTTCCTGTCTGGTGCTTTTAAAATAACCAGCGAGACATATACATTTCAAACGACTCCTAAGTTGTCGAGGTGCGTTTGCTCCGAAAAATCAGCACTGAAGCGTACTGAAGCAAAAAGGTATTTCCTGAGAACCCCAAAGATTTCATAGCAGGATCTGCTTTTAATTCTTGCTGATGTTCATAGATTTCCTCCACCATGTCGACTGCACCATGGTAGAGGAGGTCTAAAAAGCTTGGGGTTGCTTCACTTAAATACTGCTTAGTTTCTAAGAGAAATATGCATCTTTGTACAAAACAACGATCGGAAGTCTATTTAAAGATCATCTTGAGAAGAAAAAACTGGACGGTTATGGGAGGGTCAGGGTCTGCAGTGGAAGCCCGGTTTTGAGGGTGACTCGGGTGAGATAGCCCTCGGATATGCCGGAACTGAAGGATTCGTGAAAGAAGCCAGCAACAGACAGTGTACAACTATAAAAATGTGAGTTTTTTCTGCTCAGAAAACGAGATTCTGACACCAAGGCTGCGCTAAAGTTTACGTGCGCATTATTGCGTCATTTTTATTTATTTTTTGCCCACAATAATTGATAAAGTTGTTTATTCTCTTGGTGTTGTTTCTGTACCAACATTAAAATGTTATTATTATTTTACCAAACTAGACCTCATGCTGCTTTATATGAACACGTTTTCTCTCTAGTGATCAGAACTTTATATCAGGATTCACCTGCCTAAAACTGATTATTTTTATGTGTGAAACGTTATTCTACTAGGTTACTTCTTAAAAACAATTGTCACTGAGAAAAAAAACAACTGTCTCTTCCTAACGTTAGTAGAGTAAAAAGCCAGAGAAGCATAAAATAATCAGCAAGGTAGAATCTCTCCCCTGCTGGAGCGCTCAAAGCCGTATTATAACGGCCATTTAGTACCATTTAGGTACTTTTTTAGGTACATTTTCTTTAAAAATTCAACTAAAACTGTTTCTTCAGTGATATGTGGCGTGTTGCATGGGATACAGTATTCTTTGTGGTAATTCTTCAATGCTGACAGGCAGCAAATTGGTGTGAAGTCATGAAGTGTCAGTTCTGGTAGCAGAGACTGAACATATCCACCGACAGAAGCGTGTCACAGCTGAGCTCCTGCTCCTCTCAGTACCCCGTTTAACCCAGTCCTTCTGTCTATGGGCGTCATAGTGGCCATTCTGGTGGGCCGAAAGATGGCGCCGAGGCCTGCTCGCTACACAAACCCTGCGTGCTTCACGCGTTTTGACAGACGGAAAGGTGGAAGTTGGGTGGAGGTTACCTCAACCTGGGCCGCTCGCGTCATGTTCTCCTGTTTCTGCAGGATGGCGCTCATACGCTCAAAGAACTCCACGCTCTCCTCTGAGATCCTGCCAAGAAAAGCAGCAGACTGATAAACAATCTTCACGTACCGAACTTGAGACAAGAAACAATACGAGCGGAGGAATGCACTAAATGTGCCGCTCGATTAGTTTAACATCTGAATATTTATGGACATTAGTTAAAAACACAGCGGGGCTCTGTGACACTGATGAGATGGAACATCTTGTTAACAGATACCTTGATGCGCATCTGTCAGTATATGAGCTGTTTATTTTGAACTGCTGGTCTTCGTCCCCTGCAGGTCTGTCATCAAACCATCTCGTGTCAAACATTAAAAAAAGACTTGGGCATGTCTGTTCACTGCATGAACCGTGTTGTTCCAGTTTGATTAGTAGGGCTGTGTGCAAAATGCAAATGATGCTTTCTGATTCCTCCAGGTTCGAGTGACTCCCGCCAGCCCCAGTTGTCATGGTGATATGGGTACAGTCAGGGAGAGAGTAGCTGTCTGAATACCTTGGGAATCCCCCCAGAAACCAACCTCGCCCCAACCTCTCTCTCCTCCCAAATCTCTCAGGAGGCGTCTACCTCCCAGGCCTGTATGGAAATCGCCGCGGCAGGAAGCCACCCTAATGGGAGCTGTAGCGGCTGTCTGCCTTTAACTCCTCACCCTCAAGCCCCCGTCCCCACCCTCACCGCTCCCGTCCTCTTCCTCATCTGCAAGCCAACATCCCTGCATTATACAGAAGAGCGCTCCACGGAGGCCGGGCCCGCGCCTTTATTAACGTCATCACATCACAGCAGGAATGCAGCAGCCCGGCCCAGCAACCGCCGAGACTCACCGCGGTGGTGGAGTGCGTCGCTAAGCCATGAGGGATAGAAGCCAAGTAGGGAGATTTGGTCAAGTTTTCTCTGGTTGTAAGCCAGGTTATTTAGTGTAGGATCTTAAATCAGTGAGTTACACTGATTGCAATCTTAGGTGAATTTCCCAAAATGAATCCTTTTTTGTATCAATTATTTTAAAGCAGCACTTAGGGACCGACCACCTTTCGTAAACGTCGTCTAGCTGTCATGACCGTGAAAGAGACCAAACGAGAGACAATGTGGTAAAAGCATCTTAGCCTCCATCTCTATAGCAAGAGCTAATATACCAAACGTTTCTTTATGTTGCTTTAAAGTTATTCTTTGAAGCAAAACTAGTTCTGACCACGTGGGGGCGGGGAGGCATATCACACGTAAGTTCACGTGTCGCTTCTTGGCGTAAGACACGACAAAGTTCCTCTTTAGAGGACCAAAGTGGTATTACAAGACATACCGGACCATCTGCACTCATTAACACAGTATTGTCAGTGGCGCCTCACAGTTTTCATTTACAAACAAGCTTTATTTTGCAGTTAAAGTTGTGTTTCAACCCACCATGGCGGCCTGGCATCTAAAATCTGTCCTGTTGTGTGCCAATCGGCTTGAGGACGCGTCCAGACAGTCTGGGATCGTTCTGTTTTTTGGTTGTTTTTTTTTTTGTTTGTGAGCACAAATCAAAGCCAAATGAGTCAATTCTAAATTGATATTTACTTATTATAAGAGAAACAATACTCGTGTTCCTTCTGACTTTTCTCCCTCGCGCAAACACACGCCTGGCACTAGAATAACAAAGTGGTTTGATGTTGCTAGGAGACAGATCTTCCTTTCTAACTTATTTTATTCTAATTTTTTTGTCAGAATTCATCCACATGCTTCAATCTTGTTTTCCTGCATGGAGCAAATCAAAGGGAAGGCATAAATAAAAACACAAATGTCCCGCTCTTCTTTTTTCGGAGACAGTGTGTTTAAACATGACTAATTGGATTTTATGAAGGTGACAGCAGCTCCTCTGCTCCAACTTCAACATAATGTGGCAGGGCATAGATAATAATTAATACTGCACACATCACTGTCATCCGCGGCACGATAAAAGAACGTGACGTCTGTTTGCATTCTAACAAAACAGGATGATTTTTTTTTTTTTTTTTTTTTTTAAATCTGATCCATTATGGTTGTCACTGTTATAATATGAGCTTACAGCTCATATCATAAACAAAGATCTCGCTGACAAGGATCTCCTTCAACAGCACAAAAGACTCGTTGACTCTAATTACATGTCTGATTAAGAAACAAAGCATCGCAGGTGGAACAGCTTGATTGTGGAGTTGCAGATCAATCATAAAAGTCTCGTGAAAGAAGCAGCGGTCCAACAGCTGCTACAACTGACAACGTGAAAAGAAGTCTAGAGTGAAAATTATTTACAAGCTGAGTATTCTCTGGTGCTCCAAAATGCTATTTCAGATTTTCAGACACATCTTATGTTGGGTTCAGCTTTTTTTTTTTTTTTTTTTTTTTTCCCTCCACCCAAAATCAATGTTTACACAATATTCCAACATTTCAAAGCAAAAAAGATGTTTTTGAACTGTTTTAAGACTTATTAAAAATAAAAGACTCAAATATCTAATGACAGGGCAACCCAGCAGTCTATCCGAAGAGCTCTCAGTCGATGTACGTCATTGTAGGTTGCAGCCACGTCTGTGCTCTTCTTTGTACTGACGGTTAAGATGTTCTTTGCTTTCTGGTGCTCAGAGACACGTCGTTCACAAAGCACCACTCTATCCGTCTCTGGTTGTCATCCCTGCAGGCCGACTCGTCCTGATGAGTGTAACCGCCATGGCGCTGACTGCAAACTTAACGATGGAGTTGTTGGGGTGAACGGCAGGGCAGTCACGTACAGCGAGTACAGTACTGGTCTCAGCACATAGTCTTGGGGAACACCGGTGCTGAGTGTAATAGTGGAGCAGAAATGGGGGGCACGTGTAACAGTCCGTGGGGGTGTTTTATCCAGAAGATGGATGATGGAAGGCCGAGGTCGTGCAGTTTGCGCAGCAGTACGTCTAAGGTAAAATTAGTAAAAGCTGGGCTGTAATATGAGAACAGCATCCTGACATATCTCCTGTTAATCCCCCACCAGCAAAAGCTCATCCATTTTATTTCCTTGCAATCTCACACTCCCCACGGTGATTGAAGGAAAAAAAACACCCAAAAAAACCACTCAAGCCTCTCCTTTCTTTGTTTTCTGTTATTCTCTCCTTCACCTTTTCCCTTTAACTCACCTGGATTTGGGTTCTTATTCCAGGCGTTAGCTCGTCTCTGGAAAACTCCAGCAGTTACTCTTCACGTAAACAACTTTCACATAGTACCACTACTCAGCTCAATTTGGGGTCTTACTTCAGTCTTAACAAATATAAATCTGTTGCTCTAAGCTTCTCTCCTATTAACATGATTACTCATCAAAAGGGATGTTTCTTAAGCCGGGTAGAAAATGAGAGTGAATTTGCACGTAAATCACCCGCGTACTAACAAACCGACTCCAGATTCATTTGATGGCGTCAATCCTCACCCTGCAAGTTGTTATTATTAGGCCTAATATTCATTCATTTATTTGTTTGTTAACCCCCCCCCCCCCAAATGACTAAATCAACCACTTTTCAACAGGTTTTCAACAAGTTGCTGCAGAGTTGCAAATAGCTTCCTCAGGTCAACAGGAATTTGTAGAACTTCAAGGTCTCATTTCACGACCATGTTGTGCAGGACACAGCAAGCGAATATCGTTTTGCACACTTTCTTGTGTTTATTTATTGAATGTGCCGCCGCTTACATCCCTCGCCGAAGAGAATCGCTCTGAAATGGCTCGAGTCAGCCACCTGTCAGCATCAGAAACGCAATCCAAAGCTCTGGGATATAAGGTTCACATCATTCTGAATGGCTTGTGATATTCTACTTATTAGGCAATGAAAACCTTGATACTGTGGCACCAAGGACTGACAGCCACGAAAGACACTGCAGCAGACTCGAGTTTTAAACCAGAGTGAAGTCAAGAGTGAAATATCGAGTCCACTGGTGCTGAGATAGATCAGAGAATAAGAAAATAGGAAAACAATAGCAAGCAGGAACACAAACTCAAGGATAAGTCCCTGCGGGTTCTTGCTGTCTGCCAGTCAAGCTCAACTCTGCGAGCGTCTTGCGCATTTCCAGAGATTTAACAGCCAGCTCACATCGACTCAAACCATAATTTGCTCCTCTGAATTAAACGGGTGGGCTCCAGTGTGCCAGCGTCTGTTTGGAGAGCCTCGGGTCTGACAGCTGATTGTGCCGCCCGGTCAACAGCTGCAGACGCCGCAGCCCAAATCTACCCGACCTCATTTGCAAATTCTCAATTAAAGGGAGAGTGCAGGCGGGTCAGTAGCAGACTGAATGGATAACAAAGATCAACAGCCTGTGCCTAATGATGAGCGCTCAGGCTGAGGCTCAGCGGGAAGGCAGCAGCACCAAGGAGCTGGTGTGGCAAAAGAGAGAAGGGTGAGATACTGTCAGATCCAATCAGTCTTTAATGAAGAGCGCCAGAGCAGACTTGATTTGCACAAATAAAATATCATTTCATTATCGTGACACTGCATCGAGTAACACATTAAACAAAAGATATAGATACATTTAAAAAAGAAAAAAGAAATCATCCATATTCAGCACTGACCTTTCAAATCCAAAACGTACTAGTGTGCGACACAGCATTTAAAGATATTCTTCTACGTTAAAAATAGACATCGTTGTCATTACAAGTATAAGTTCACATCATGACAGCAGCATGTGTTTAGGTTGCTATAGAAACCTCAGGTTCATACTATTACTTCAGGATTCAGATGAAGCTTCAAGGCAGAGTGAAAAAGATTTTTTTTTTTTTTTTTTTAAATCAGATGACTCTCCACCTGAACGACTTTGTTAGTTGCGATAAGAGAAAAAAAAAAAAAAGAAAACAGGGAAGAAAAAATAATCACATAACAGACTTAAGCACAGTTGTTCATCTCCACAGCCATATGCATTCACCTGGTCATAAAAAAAATCTTGAATTGGGTCTGCAGCCGCCCCACCTATTACCAGCAGTGTCTGCAAGTACAGAATGTACCAAACCAATCACAAGAGGGCTGCGGCAGACTTTACACGGCGACTGTACAAGAGCGTCCAAACAACCACCGTCAGAGGTTTCATGTCTCTGACTGGCTGTGAGGTTTTCCTCGCTGGTACGGCCCCCCACAAATCAAAGTCCAGAGGATGAATCCAGATGAACCCTTTGTATCGAAGAGAAAAGTGAATTAGGGTGGCTGGCCAGGTTAACGTCTCCCAACGAATATGGAGAATCTGTAGAATTTAATTTTGGGTTTTGTTTGGAGTCTGAGCCGTTTGGACCGTCGCCCGAGTCGGCTTTGGCCTGAATATATGAAAACAGCCCATGTCGAGCGCAAAGGATGCAAAACACACCAGAAGCTATAGGATACTGAAATGATTGGATATTGTTCTAAGAGAATTCAGCTTTTTAATTGCTTCTTTTTTTTTTTCTCCTTTCTTTCTTATATGTTTGAGCATTCAAACAACGACTGGAGAACAGGAAAATCTGTGGATATCTACAAAAGGGAATCCAAATCATCCTCAGCTGGTAGCCAGAGGTTTTTAGACTATTTATACCTCAATCAAGACACTAACTAGACAAAATGAAAATATGTTATAGAAAATTAAATTAACAATGACTATTTACACTGTTGCACACCTGTTCCTCTTCCCTTTTTTCCCGTCTTCGGACCTTCCACCTTCGCTCTCTTTCATTGGTGGGCTTTCCCACCTAAAGAAGTTTTCGTCACATCAGGGTGCATTTCCTCCCCCCTTGTCAATAGTATTTAAAAACCAGCTGTTTACTTAACAAACGACGCTGCGGGCTTTCGTAGTGATCAGATTTCTGTGAATTTTTATGTATCACACAGTTCAATTATAATTCCTGAGGTCACGATTTCATTTAAAATCAATTCCAAATTCAGAACCATTCCTGAGTCAGGAGGGCAACCCCTGCATATTTGAGTTTGTGTGTAACTCTGTTCGCATACAAAAACACGCGCCACACATGTATAGGTGGTTGAACAGCACTGCGCACGTGGATGTTGGAACAATGGGGTGTAAAACTGGAAAAAAAAGACGGACGCAGCATTTCAAAGTCCCTCAAGAGCCTCCCCGTGCATGACGCCGTTCACCTGATGAGTTGTTAGTGGAGAAGCTGCTTCTGCATGCGAGCCAAAACACTGTAATTACCTCACATTTAAAATGTTCTGTTGACAACAAATTTAGAACTGGAAATGGCCAGCGGAAAACAAACGACCAACAGACACGAATAACCGCTTCAGAGCTCGCGCTGCCGTTTTCAAGGAGATGTCACTATCTGCTGATCTACCACAGCCGCACTCTAATTTCCTAAAGAAAGACTGATTATCAAAGCTAATTCTTGCTCAGACTGCTCTTTACAAGTTTCTGTGTGACATTAATGTCGATCGCCTAAAAACAGAAGTGCTGAGGGAGTCAAACCGTGGAGCTCATTTCATATGTTCAATTATTAATGGCATTTTAATTAAAACAGGACCAAGTATGAGAAAACTTACTCTGGTAATACATCCACGAAAAAACCGTCAGCACAGTGTCAGTGTGTGTGTGTGTGTGTGTGTGTGTGAGACGCTGACTCACCGCCGGGGTAGGACCTCAGGACAGTGTGTGAGCGGGCTGCTGGCAGAGGGAGGAGGCTCCCTCCGACTTCTCAGCGACTGGCTCCTCTGCACCTGCCGCATCACGCTACTCTTCAGGTCCAGCAGCGTTGTCATGATGTTTCACTGGCGAGGACAGAGAGCAAACATCATCAAGACTCCGACCTTCTCACGTCTTTGGTTTCGGTGGTGAGGCCGCGTGAGTTACGACTGAAGAATCCAACGATGCACTCCTTTTAATTCTGCTTTTCTTTTAATTCTCACTCCTTGTCACACTTCTGCCATTTTACAAAATATACAACTTTTTGTTGTTGTTTTTTTATGAATTGCTTTAACTTGCAACTGAAAGGATATTTGTACTTTTATGCTCATGTTCAAACGTTAGTACCCCTCTGTAATGTTTGAATGTTTTTTTTATGTAGAAACATGAAAATCATCTGATCTTAATGATCAGGCAAATATCAATTAAACAAGAATGTTAAACCTATTTTTGTCTTTGTTGGATTTTTGTTTTGGTTCCATGCGTTTTGTAGAGAGAAGCAGCCTTTCTTCTGGCCATCCTTGTTTGTGCTGCCACGGACTTTAACATTTAACAAGCTCAGAGAGAGCTGTAGGACCTGCAACGTAGCTTTCTTTTATTTATTTTTTTATTTCTATGAGCTCTGTACGGTCTAGCCTGGGGGTAAATGTGCTGCGACATCCACTCCAGGGAAGATTGGCAACTACCTTGATTACTTTTTTACTTCTTTGAGAAACAATCTTTCTCAAAAAGACGGCTGGGAAGCGACTTTACTACCCTTTCCAGATTGTCATGCAGCAACAATATCATACATGTTTTTAGACCAGTGCTTATGTCTTTCCATTTTGGCGTTGTGTTACATTCACCTGACTGCTTCTGATCAGCAAACTGCCTACATGTCTACTTTTATAGAAGTCTGCACACCTGCTGATGATTTATTACTCAAGAGCTGATGATTAGCAGCACCTGGCTACTTCCTCTGGAAGCAATAAGGAGGTACTTAGTATTGTCCACATTTTAAAGAAATATGGTTTCATTTATGTTAATTAAATAAATAAAGAATGGTACAGTGGCAAAAAGTTACAACCTCATGTGAACAATAAAGTATTAGACAAAGACTACTACTACATTAGATATCTTTATTAAAACTAAAAAGAAAAAAACTACAATAGTAAAGAATTAAAGCAGCATATTCAAGTCCTAAAGTCCTTTTCTTTTCCTTGAAAGACTAGAGAAGATAAATGTATGATAAAAGCCTTTTAGACTAATTATCCAAAGGTCTAAAATGTAGATTTGCATAACATTTATCATAAGCATTGAGCAAGAAAAAAAAGACATATTAATAAGAAAATCCAGACAAAGTTAAATCATTCATTTCTTTTACAGACTTATTTGAGTTTTCTTTTGTTATATATCTGAATACTATCCAAGTACTTGCAGATAAAGTTAGTTTTGGATTAGTGTGACTGTAAAGGAAGAAAAGGAAAATCTGCCTACCTGGTAACTTCCAGAGACTGGCACTGTGTTGCTAAGCAATTCTCTGAGACTGAGGAGGTCGTTCTCAGAGCCAGTCGGCGTAAAGTGAACTCTCGATTTGACCTCCAAGAATGACCCGATCACATAAGCTCGTGACAGCGCCGTCTACCGCCGCTGCAGTCCGCGGCGGACCAGCCAAAAGCTGACCAACTGTTCTGCACGGGCACACCTTTTCTAAGCTAAACTAAAATCGGAAGGTAAAGTGAACTTCCCTTTTTCTTTGAAAAAATCCAGCAACACCGTATGATTTGATCTGAGGTTGCAGAAGTCTTAAACTGCGGCTGAGTCTGCAGTCTCCGGAGATCACAGGATCCACACGCCGAAACTGGCTTGAATATTACTTTAAAAAGTACAATGCCCTTTTATGACCTTCTTTGTAAAATGTCAGACAAGGACTTTCATTACGTATGTGCAATATCCACCTTTTATTAAAAGCTAATACTTTAATCAGAGCAGAGAGTCGATAAATGCAATTAATTTAATATGAACGTTGGCCACCCAACCTGCACCATCCAGAAAAAAAAACTCTTCTTAAATGCAACATCCCGTCCATTCACGGTGCAGCAAAAAAAAAAAAACCTCACAATTCTGTTCAGTCTCACTTTGCATCTCGAGTAAAAAGCTTCCCAATTATCTGATTGCAGGCCTTTAATCAGATAAATGTCAGTCGCTTGTGAAAACACTTGAAATGTTCACACGTCTGCCGAGCAGACGAGCGAGAGGGGAGAGCTCCTTCCTCACGCCGCGTCTGTCCCCGCATGGCCATTTTACGTGCGTTTAACCGCTACACGACATTAGTACAAACGTATAACCGGATCCACCTGGATGACTGAGGGGCTTTTGTGAAACAGTCGTGAGCGGCACAGACAGAAGAAGAGACGCGGCGCTGATAAAAAGAAATGACAGAGACAACAGAGACAGGGTTTGATTGATGAAGGGCTTGTTTCAGCACACAGTCAGACACACTCAGACTCTTTTCAACAAATGACAGCCAATGTCTGAAAATCTATGTGAAAAAGTGGTGATGGACCATACGGACCGAGGCTTTTTCCCCCCAGCAGATGAGAAAATAGTCACTGCTATTAACAAGCCGCGGTGGAGGACAATCAGCTGTTACGTGCTTGTGGGAAGAGAGTCTGCGCTCATCAGGCATGTTTTACAGGCAACGTTGATTCATTTGTTATTTTTTTATTTTTTTATTTCAAGTCTCCTGTTTTTGGATGTTGAATTGCAACACTTACGCCAAATGGATCCAGCAAATGAAACGTATTGGCCTGCATGAGTGATATTGTGTGCTGCAGACCAGAGTCCACTCAGCTTTCCAGCTCGGTCCACGCCGGACTAGCCGGAAAACATACGTACGGGAATCTTCCTGGAGTATCCCTGGTCTTAAGACTCCAGTCTCAATGCTCACTCTCCTGCAGATATCACCAACTCCATGGATACTTTCTCTTTCCAGCTTTAGGCCGTGATCCTCTGTGGTGACAGATATTAGGTGTGAAGTCACTGGCTTTTAATCCAAGACACTAGTTATATCAGCAGCTACCTAAATACCCGATTTGTTCCCAGATGCCGCCCAAAAAACACGACTAAGTGAATCAATAAATATATCGCAGCTGCTTTCTGAGACCAACCGTGCAATTTCACAAGGAAACGTAATGTAATTCCAATGTTTTCATAGTGAATTCTCTCTTTTTATTAGTTAATTAAAGCTTATCGGAAGTAAACCCAGTGTTTAACAGAGTTACCACCGAATGTTCGAATGGTTTTACAAAAAGGGACCAAAGATAAGGAAAAGCTATTAACAGCTAGATTTATTCCAAAGTCCAACCCAAACAGGAGCGTCCACGTTAACCATCAACGTAGTGATGAAGTCAGCATCACTGCCGCTCCAAGCACCGGCTGCTCGACCAGCGGCTGCTCGACCAGCGGCTGCTCGATCAGCGGCTGCTCGACCAGCGGCTGCTCGATCAGCGGCTGCTCGACCAGCGGCCCATAAGTGGATTTCAATGATCCGAAACTGCAAATCAGAAGCGAGTTTGATCATAAAAATCCTCCGGGGACCAGACGAGTCAGGGTGACCACTCTGTTACACGAGTCAACGTTTGATGAGCTCACGTAAAACCGAAGTGACCTCGCCGGTGCCAGAGACCAGTAGGACGTTGGGCTGCACTGGAACACTCGGATATCCCTTCCTTAAGTGGACATTCACTTTCAAATCGAGGTGTCCAAATTCTTCTCTGCAACAGTGTTGCTGCTCACCGCTGGATGTGAACGTCACCGTCAGAAATGCGTCACTTGATTTTAGCTGTTAAGGAGAAGACAGCAGAGACCTCAGCTGTCACATTTTGAATTAAGAGACAAGTTGGCAAATTAACTCCTTTTTTTTTCTTCTCTCATTGCCAAAGTTACTTTCCATCTGGTGCACTTTTGTTGCACACACAGAGGTTTCATATTATGCTTTTCCTGACTTTCATAAGTCGCCAATCACAATCAAACTGGACGTGCAGACTGGTCCTCTGACGTGCTTTTCACATGTGTTGGTGTTCAGCTGAGGCGAAGCCTCGCTGCACATTAGATGACACTACATCCTGTCCAGTTGGTTTGGTTTGCTTTCACGGGTGTTTTCTTACTTCAGCCCAAACTCCGTACCACAAGCCGTGTCCCGACGGTCTGGGTCTCTGGTCAGCATCAGCAAAGGCGGAGTGCCATGTTTTGTTTTTTTGAGTCGGGATCCGAGTAAAACGACTTTATTGTGTTGTACGACAAGTATGAACAGACATACAACAATGGATCATTTGGGACCTTTAAAGACCAGTTAGTTAGCTGAGATTTTATCTCTTTTGTGTTGTTTGCCGCTGCCACCATCATGATCGCACCGCTGTGGACTCTGCCATCCACTCAAGTCGTCACACTATTTACAACCGTCATCGTTTAAGTTATTGTCGGCGGTACGGATGACCGCTAAATCAGATTTTTAGGATAAATCAAACTGGGAATTTGTAGTTTTATTTTTTTTTCTCCATAACATATCGTTGAAGACTTGCAGTGGAAAATACAAATATGGGCGTGGCTTACCTCGTTTGTACGTCTAAGCTGATTTATGCAGATGAAAAAAAAAAAAAAGGGAGTAAATGCAAAGTCAGTGCAGCGGAGCAGCCTTCTGCCCCGACTCCTCATGTGACCAGGTTCCTATGGTGATTACTAATAATTATTACTCAGTGATGAATGTGTTACTCAGGGTAACACGGAGCAAGTATTTCCAGTGGACCTGGGAGCAGCAGCGTCTCCTGTAACCTGGGCGGAAGTCCTTGACCGGAAGCAGAAGGACCTCCCTGTGCCGGGCACCATGGTGCACTAACCTCCTCGAAATAGCACATGAAAACCAGCTTTATGAGTTTTTGGATTGGCCATCAAAAACACCAGCAGGTTGTCCTCGGCCGTGTCGTTTCAGAGTTTCGTTCAGCACTCGCTCAAAGATCAGCTGATTGAAAACTTGAAGATGTGGAGGCCGCAGAGTTTTTCATTTAACTCAACAGTGTTCTTTAAATCTTCACAAAAGGGTCACGCATCTCCCTGAAGCATGGTTGCTCGTGATGATGATGATGATGACAGCGGCGTCGCAGCCCGTTGAGACGCTCTACCTGCTCAGATATTCCATCTTTACCGCTAACCTACACCCGAGCCCGCGAGCGGGGTCTGTGACAGCCTAACAGGCGCTGCAGAGCCGCGCTCTCCCAGGTGAACTCACTTCAATTACAGGGGTGGATTTCTCCCAGCTGGATTTCACACCGTCTCGACCGTCAACTCATAGTGACAAAACGAGGTGATGTGCCGCCGTGGTTGCGGCGCCGGCTGCCAAGAAAACACTGTCAGAGCTAAGTAAATGCCTTTCGTGCTACACCGGTGCTGAAGTCATGCCAGTAAGGCAGTTGCTTACCAGCGTCTCTCCTTGTGAAAGCCAATGAGCCCTGCAGCCAAAGTCGGCTTGCTGATAGGGATGGATTGTCTCTATGGTAACAGTGGAGGGGAAGGAGCTGGTAAATACAGGTAAATGGAATTCTGCAAAGGCTGAAAAAAGAAAAAACCCTTGATGTTTACTGTGTTCACCTGTACTCACAGCTTATACTGACAGTTTAAACCATGAAACGGGGACCCTGTGACAACGTTTAACGTGACATTATCCTCCCGAGGTCTCTTCACGAGAGGACACATCTAGTTTGCGTGATTAATTTAAACGGGATTTGCTCTTCCCACCTCCTTGTTCTTAAAACGCAATATGAAAAACACCAGCTAAAGAGGGGTATGCATTCAAATCATATCATAACCTTAAACGGATCCTCCTCTAGTGCGGCTGGTGTTTCCTGTTGAGCTTAGAGACAGAGCGAAGAGCCTTATTATTGACCATTAATGTTATTAGGTGACAGGCCCTCAGGGACACAAAGGCTAAGGTGACAAAACCAACGAGATTGTGTCACATCTTCTATACGCAATCCACTGGGAGGGGTGTGAAAAAGCGTAGACATGATTGTAATCAATACTGTGTGCCCCTGTGTGGATAGCATTACCTATACTCCAGCAAAAAAAAAAACAACAAAAAAACAACACCATTAACACGCAGTCTGACTTTAAGATTGCGTGAGACGATCCCAGGGATTGATGAGGTATCTGCAGCGCAGCCAAGCAAATGGAAAACTCTTACAAAATCGTTGCTTATTATGCCGCAGATCATACATCAAACAGTCGCACTCCTGTGAAACGAAGCACCCACTGACTCCGAGCTTTTTCAGTTCCATAGTTGACAAAATTAAAAAAAAAAAATCTAACTTCTGCATCCGAAGTCACGCAACCGCTCACAAAAGCTACGATTAAGGTTGTGCTTATGAATACAACTGATGTGTACATCACCATATCCTCATGCCTCATTGCATGTGCGGAAACTATTTTTTTTTTTTTGTGTGTGTGTTTTTTTTTCCAACAGATTTACTACTAAGAAGCTATAATTAACCACTGACTAATGCAGCCATAATGATTAGACTAATGTGGAGCTGTGACTAAAGGAAACAGGTGGGGAGGTTAAGAAATCATAAAAGAAAAAATACAGACAGATACAGAGACCATGCACTACACAACCCTGTGTTTACTATCTATTAGTCTGCAGTTTGATTCACTTGATGAATATTGGAAGAAAATGCTTTTCATTACCCTTTTAAATCAGCTGGACGTGTAATCACCGTTCGCAGAGACAGCACAGGTAAAATTAGAGGTGTTGGGCTGCCGTGGCTGTCACTAGGTGAAAAGACCGTTTGAGCTCAGATGCCAGTGTGTGTTGTAGTGTACGTGTGTGTGTGTGTGTGTATGCGCGCGCGAGTGTGTGAGTGTGAGAGAGAGAGAGAGAGAGAAAGAAAAGGAGAGACAGACCTCCAGAGGCTTTTCCGGAGCACGGGATTGATCTATACCCAGTGTGATGCTCGGTAACTATTGGATGTCAGCTGGTGAAGTGGCTGAAATTGCATCAAGATGAAGACGTCTGAGGCCAAGCAGCATTTGTCTTCTTCAGAAATATTTGAGAAAAAAAAAAAGAAGAAGCTGAAGTGCAAACGTAATCTCCCTGCTTTATGTGAAGCCTTCCACTCAAAGGTGCTTTTGTTTCTTGTTTCCCTTTCAGCGTGTGTCAGCGCAGTGCACTCGGTCTCACACTGGACTTGACCCACTGAGCATCATCATCCATACGATTAATTGATGAGGGGAACTTCTGACCATTTTGGAGACGAGAAGTGCAGCATGTGTGTTATTTCTCATCGCAATTTGTGCTGCAAATGTGATTCTTAGGTCATAAATCCTCGTGAGCTGCGTCGTCTATTACCATTCATTTGCACTGCCATAAAGAGAGTTTGGAAATCAGCAGAACTTTTATCAACCTCAAGAATTTCAATTTTCTGCAGATATGCAGGAAATCCGCATCAACAGGTGTCAATTTAACATCCTCCTTTACCATGCCGGTATCAGCCAGTGCCGCTCTTCCCATATTTCTGCTTGAATTAGTGTAAATGCATTTTCCCGAGCTGTCAAATAATGAAATCCACCTTACCTGTGGGTCCTGACAGTTTTCCAGAGTGAAAATGTTTTTGCTGCTGCGTATGTCAGAGTTGCTGTGAATCAAAGCTCTGATCTCTGCAGCGGGTCGTCACTTCTCGCTGTGAGCGTGGCGCAGTCAACTTACGACAAAACAACGTTTGGCTCTTTTTTCTTGAGATAGACGACAGACAAAAGCTCATATTAGCCCCTCGAAATGCTTTCCTGGGCTCACGCCCCCCCCCCCATGCTCACCCAAATATGGTCATAGGAAGTGCAGCGATACTTCACGTGCCGTTCTAAGCGTCGGAATTATCTGACTATATGTCACATAATTCACAATCTTGTTAGAAATTGGGAAAACACTTAAGCAAAACTTTGAAACCTCGAATTGAAAAGGGCAGAGCTGTCTGGATAACTTAAGGTTAAAGCTATATTTCAAGGTTTAGTGCTACTTCTTGCTGGTTATATGCTTGTTTAAAAACTAAAACTGTTTTTTCTTTGAGCTGTTGGATTAGAGCAGCACAAAGGAGCTTTCACGGTTTTTAGTTTAGCAGCTCCTCTATACGTGTGGAAGTTACGTTTTTTGTTGGTTTTTTTTTTTTTTACAAACCTAAATTTTCTTTTTTTTTCTTGATTGGTCACTGTGTTATTTTCTTTTCTGTCATCACTGTCTTTAGTCTTTTAACTCTGATCCATGCAGGAGATACTGCAAAGCTGCAAGAGGACTTTTTGCTGATTAACTTTTTTTTAAAAGTCACAAGAATTTTTGAAAATGTCCACGCTAGGCTGAATAGCAGAGAGTTTGTCTTCTTTCATAGCTGGCCATTAAAAAAGTAATGTGGCTACACCAGTTTTTCCCCCATCTTTTCTCCCTCTTTCTCCTTGTTGGCAGGTATAAATCTCAATTTTTAGACATTTTGTTAATCTCAAACCTATGACTATTAGAATTCTATATATTTAAACAAATCTTACTTTCTCTTACTCTTTGAATTTAATCTTTTTTTTCTCAATTATGGATTAATTACACCGTGTTTCCATTTGAGTTCATCCGATCCAATCTGTGATCTACTCAGTTTATTTACAAACCGGGCGCTGAAACAATTAAAGAGGTGTGAACGGAGTGCACCTGAACGCATCATTTGACTGTTGCTGAGGGATGTCGCTGTGAAAAATCTTCTCAGCTGCAGGGGTGAGCAAGTTGGGCTGTCAATCAAAAGAGGATTTTTTTCCTCCATCTTCTCCCCCCCCCCCCTTGGCCTATTAGATGATGTATATTTTTAATCATGCTATTCCAACTAAACAAAACATGACTTAAATACTTCAATCATAACACAATCTGTATTTAACCATGTACTTATTGAAACACAAAAACAAAGTCTGTAAATAGTATGTGAATGGAGGGCCACGTGCACAAATGTGGTAAACGGCAGCAGAAACGTTTATTTTACGCTTGATGGGGAGAGGTGCCGCTCTGGAAGCGTAGAGACGATTTCACACGTGGCCGTGGCTGACAGAAGGTGCAGGCAGGCACGATCTCGTAGTATTTCACACAAGGCGTTATTCATCCCCTTGAAGAAACAACTCTAAATTCATATTTTTAGCTTTTTTAGAGAATACCTAAAATGATATACATCTGGGAAATCTAGAAGGACCAAGTACCTAAGTGCCCATTATGTGGTAGTCATAGATTTAAATCACTTTTCATGAATAAAGTCCAAAATCCGTCCTTTGAAAATCATGCAGCCTGATATTGCAAATGTCTGCTGCAAACACCACATTTCTAAAAAGGGTTAAAAGCTGTTTCGGTAACAGTTTGCATTTGCTTGAATATCAAATCATTTGCTATTTCAATAACTATAATTCAAATCATTCCTGCATCGATTACAGTAAGTAAGAAAGAGCGACACATTTTCTTTGTTTTTTCATATTCAGGGAAGCTGCTAATCAGTGCTTGATCACTAAGACGAACATTTTTTTTTTTTATGGCACAGATATATTTTAAGAGAGATAATTTAATTTTCTCACATGATTGATTATGAATCTCTGTTCAAGTGTGAGAATAGGGACAAATTAGACAAAAAAAAAGAGGCTGATAGGACACAAAAATCATGCATTAAAATTTACTCACAAGCCTCGTCAGATGCGGTAATGAGGAGTACACAAAGGTAGAGTGATTTTGAAACACTTTGATATCATTTTAGATCTCAAGTCAGATCAAGCAGAGGGCTTTTCCTCTGCTGACTGATAAGACGTGTGTGACCATTTGCCTTGTTTCCATGGACACATCACCGGAGAACTTCCCCAGCTGGTTCCCACTGCTTGAAGTGTTGGTGGCAAACCGCGAGTGGAGGATGTGGTCACAACCACGCGAAAAGGACTTTTTGAGTCAAACACTCAGATGTGTTTGCATTATTAGTTTACATGTGTGGTATCGTGGATTCATATTTTCAGAGGCATTTTTATAGACTTCAGTGTAAGCAAGAACAGCGTTCACGTTCAGGGCATCGGCTTCACTTCAAATCACAGTCCAGACGTTAAAAGCTGCGTCTATCGCACAGTCTTGGTCTTACTGGTGCAACTTTCGATCGTGAAGTCTAGAGGTAGGCTGTGACACCAAAACAGATCAGTGCCAGCAGCAGACGTCTGAGACCCCCCCCCTCCCCCCAGTACACACACACGCAAGTCGCACGCACACACATACACGCTGCAGGGATTTGGTTTTTCCATTTAACGGTGTGTTTCAAATGGGCGCAATCCTCGTAACCCTCCGCATCTCATCCTGTGAGACTTCTCTTCAAAACAACGAAAAATAAAATCTCAACGTTGAAAAAGATGGACAAAAACATCTTTAGTGTTTGAGAAATTATTGTAATTGCTGCTACTGTTGTTGAGAAAATAGTCAGATGATGAAGGCAGCGGATGATTATTGAAATGATTATTCAGAGGCAAAGCCTGCATGTAATTACAATGATTAAGCAGTGTTACAGCACAACTACATCATATTAACAGGGACAAAAACAGCTGGAAACTAGACTTTCATGACTGTGGAGTGACCAGCTACGTCATCCAGCGCTGCCAGAGGCGTGGAAATGTGCAAAAAAAGTGTTTCCCCTACACTTTTGCGCTTAAAAAAAACAAAACACCTCATGAAAGCTTAAATGGTTTTATGATATATGGGAGTATTTTTTTTTTTTAAATTAGTGCCATTATTATTACAGGTTTTCTTTTTTTATATTTGGGTTTTGTGCAAATTCTGGGGTAAACACGAATACACACACACACACACACACACACACACACACACACACACACACACACACACACACACACACACACACACACACACACACACACGGTCTTCTTTTCTTTTTTGTGCTGGTTGCGCCACCTTGAGGTCGACAAAAGAACTGGAAGAGCAAATCCTTCATTATCGTTTGGAATTTATTATGTTTTTAAATGATTTTCGTAACTGTTATTTACTTTAAATAATTATATTAATCAAATTATCAGCTGATTAATAAGATTATATTAGTACAATTATAGTAATATTTTATTAAATATGTAAATAAATAAAAACTTTTCTCCTTGAAAGTGTGAACTGATTGATGAGATTAATTTTGATATGGTTCGTCCTGAAAGTAAAAATTGTGGTCCATTCAAAGGTTCTACTATAGGTTAGAATTATGAAATATCATTTTTAGAAGGTAAACCCAGTACAAGATTGCAAAATGGTTATGCAAAAATAAGATAACTATAACATAAAATAACACCTTTCCACATGCAGTGCTTTAATACCATAGTCAATGTAAGCATTTTTATATATAAGAATAAGAAAATAAACAAATGATGATGATGATAATGTCAATAATAACAATGTAATAATAATGTAATATAAGACTGTTACGTTCATCTCCATCCAGCCGGTGGCGGTGTTGCTGTCGCTGTGTGTGCTGCTCAGCAGTGGAAGAAGAAGAAGAAGTAACGCCAGCTCCTGTAGCCTAATGTGCCACTAATGTCCTAAAAATGTGAGCTTAATCCAGTTCTCCACGCTGTCCACGCCGAGCGTATTTACCTGCAAACCATGGCGGCATCTCGGCGCCTGTCGGACGCGAACCCCTCGACGGGAAAGGACTGTCACCGCGTGTGCTGTGACTGGAGCTAGCGCTGCCGTCGCCTCCGCGAGCTAACGCAGCTGTTTTTAAACCAAAACAGCCAAACTGGGGTCGATTCGTCCAAAACGGGCAGCTGGGACGCAGCAAACCTCACGAGGTGCATCCTCTCCACCAGTCTGTGCAGGCGAGACCGACGTACGACAGACGCTCCCGCTGTTTTGAGAGTGAAAGTGGACCGACCGCTGCGTGTTTCCGGGGACGGCTCGAGTCGAGTCAGATGCCGCCAGCCGGGTCCGAGCTCCGGCCGTGAGCCCCGTTCCTGTGCGCCCGTTTGGAGATGGAGCAGCGGGCGGCCAGCGCAGCACACCTGTCCGAGTGATAGCGTCCAATCATGTCTTGCAAAGCCGCAATCAAGGACAAGAAGTCGAGCTTCAGCAAGAAGCTGTTCAGACGAGGCTCCGTCCGCTCTGTGGGCAGTTTCATGAGCAGAGTCCTCAGGACTCTGACGGCTCTGTCCCACTTTGGTTCCGAAGTGCACGCCGAGGAGGACAAAGACGATGGAGGGTTTTCCACTTTCAAACCCGGGAATAAAGATGTCCCCATGGAGGACGGGGACGCTGGGGGGTTCCTTTTCGGGGAGAAGGTTCCTGGAGTGTCAGGTCTGAAAAACCACGGGAATACCTGCTTCATGAATGCAATTCTGCAGTGCCTCAGTAACACCGAGCTCTTTGCCGAGTACCTCGTTTTGGAGCACTACAAAGGCGAGGAGTTGGACGAGAACAAACCAAAGACAAATGGTGTGCTCTTGCAGAAGAAAGGTCCCCTGAGCAAAGGAGAGGTGACAGAACAGCTGTCCGGACTGGTGCGGGCTTTGTGGACGTTTGCATACACCCCCCAGCACAGCAGGGACTTCAAGGTAAGAGTGATCATCGTCAACATCAGATGATAACGAGGTACACCACTTCAATGACAGTGATGACCTTCTCTTCTTTCATATGGATCGGATCTGTTGTTGATAAATATAGATGATTGGTCATGTTACCAATGCAGAGGTGGTGTCAGGCGTTGTGACTCTTCAACCATGTTGTCTTGTAGAACGTCGTCTCCAAAAATGCCACACAGTTTAAAGGGAACGCCCAGCACGACGCTCAAGAGTTCCTACTGTGGCTGTTGGACAGAGTTCACGAAGACCTCAACACGTCCAACCCCAACTGCAGGCCTGCTATAAAGGTAAATCAAAGAAATGGACGGGGGTTTAGTTCACCGCACGTAGCCCATCACTACAGCTGACCCTATGTTTATGTAGGCTTGTTTCTTTGCGTTTTTCCTGGTTCTGATCATTAACAGAGCTCATGTTAGATGGGCCAGTCAGCAGGCCCTTGCATCGTCTTTTGCCTTTTTATTGTGTATTTTAGTGACTTTGCTTGATGCTTTTATTTGTTGTATTTTTATTCAGCACTTTGGTTGTGTTATGGCATGTTAAAGTGCTTTTATAAATACAGTTTTTATTGATTAATTGATCCACATGAAGGCGGTATGGCTTTCACAGTAGCATGGGAACTTGATAGGTCAGTTTGGTTCATCTGCATGAAGAGTTTCAGCCTGAGCTCGGGGGTACACCTCTGAAACTGTGTTGGTTACACATTTAAATCACCTCCTTATTGCCTATAACGGTCTTGTTGGTCAGACCTCATGGTAGAGTTCAGTGCATCATCTTCGACCAAAACATTTTAATGAAGAGACGGGTGTAACTTTGAGATGCTACGTTGGACTGTTTTAAGTTATCTTCATGGTGTGTAACTATGAAGATAAGGTGTTCCACAGGCTTCTGTACTGGGATTGTTTTTGTTAACTCTTTACATGCACATTATGAATATCTCTTCTGTTATTAGCCAGACACCCAGCTCTATAAAGTCTGGGGAAACTTATCAGTTCAAGAAAGTACAGGCTTGTTTCTTTGGACTTTCTTTTTCATCTGAGTAATACCACTAAAATTAAGATCATACTTTTCTGAAGCCTTGTTGAAACTGGTTCACACGTTTATCTTATGATCGCTGGACTACTGCAGAGACATTTTACCTTGGTGTCAAAATTATTGGCTTAAGAGGGCTCACTTGTTCCCAAATGCTGTGGGCACATTACTGACGGGCCTGGCAGAGAGATTACGTTTCTCTGGCTTCAGCCTCTCGTCATTGACTCCATGTAACCTTTGGAATATAATTTAAAGTCCTTATCACATGCAAAGCCCTTTCTGGTTTAGCTCGATTGAAAAGTACAAATCTCGTTGTTGCTTGCGACCTTACAACCCCGTTCTCAGACTGCAGGCTTGCAGAGCTTATAATAACTGATTTTTTTTATGCACCGTTTACTTAAATTTGTACTTTTGTTATTTGTACTTTCTATTTTTGCCTAGATTTTATTGTCATTTGCAGATTTCTTTAATCCTGTGAATATTTAATGATTTAGATTTAGTTTTCCTTCTATGTTTGTTACTTGTGTTTTACTTTGGCTCTGTAAAAATACAAAGGGATGTTTTTAATGACATGCAGATCAGACTAACTGCTTTTGTGTCCACCTCAGCCACCTATTGAAGAAGATGACCAAAGCACAGAAGGACCGTCTCCTCCTCTGTCTGCTGGGTCTTTTGTACAAGAACTGTTTCAGGCGCAGTACAGGTCGGTTTAATCAGGATAAATCTGTCCACGTCATCCCTCAATCATGTTAAGAGATTTATTATTTTCCCAACAGGTCGTCTCTTACGTGCCCACATTGCCAAAAGCAGAGCAACACCTTTGATCCCTTCCTCTGCATTTCCTTACCAATCCCACTGCCACACACGCGGTGAGTTTCTCGCTTGAGCTCCTCTGTGGAAGAGTGAATGACCGGTTTGCAGCGCTCAGCTGTCAGGTTTTCACATGCTCCTGACTAATTATTCCCTATTAACACAGTTTGTTTTCTTTTCTTGGAAACGTCATGCAAACGAACACGTTGCGTTTAAGGTTTTCCAAGCGTCTCTAAAAGGTCAAACTGAGTACGTGTTTGTTTTCTGACACGCCAACAACAGCATGAAGCAAATGTGTGTGCTCGAAGCCAGAACGTAACCTGCTTTTCCAGGGGTGCGGGTTGGTTAAAGGTGTTGGAGCAGCTCATTTTTCCACACCAAAGCATAATCAGATGCGAGTGAGCAGGGAAGGGAAATAAAAGGATCTTTTTGTTCTGCAGTAAAGCACACTAGGTTGGTTATAAAAACAAAACGACCAAAGAAAAAAATAAACATCATCAACTGACTGAAAGCAGAAGCCTGAGCTATAAAGTAGTGTTTTCATTTTTAAAATTGCGTAATCTTCCCTCTTCAGGCCCCTGTATGTGACGGTGGTGTACCAGGGAAAGTACTCGCACTGTATGAGGATTGGTGTTGCAGTTCCCATCAAAAGTACCGTCTATCGCCTCAGAGATGCTGTGTCACGTGAGACCAAGATCCCAATGGACCAGGTGCTATTCCTGTCTCTTATCAGGGTCTGACACAGAGCGACTATGTTACAGTCAGAGGCTGTCAGCTCACCTTTGTGAAACCTGCACTACCTGCACATAGTAATACATTCATGTGGCACATTTGTTTTGCTGTTTTAAGCGGATCCTTGAACTGACTTCTTTTTTTTTTATATACCGTTTTAGTTTGTTTTGACAGAAATGTACTACGACGGCTTTCATCGCTCGTTTTGTGACGACGACGACGATCTGGACGTCATTCAAGAGAGCGATTCCATCTTTGCCTTTGAGACACCAGAGACCTTCAAACTGGAAAATTTACGCACCAAAAGAGGTAACTCAATCATACAGAGTGTATACACTATTGAATATCATGTTCTGCCTCTTCTGCATTTGCAATATCAGACTGGAAACCGTGGAGATATGCTTTTCCGTCTGTCACAGGAAGTCTTTTGGCAAATCTGAATCATAACAATTTAAAGTATGGGACAGAAATCAGCAGGACTCCATCCTTCATGCAGGGGGCCATGACTCCTGTAACTGGATCGCCTAATAAAAACTTGGGGCCGGAAAAAATGATTCTTTTGGTGTGTAACAGAGCCTGCACTGGCCACCAAGGAAAAAGGTACTGCGACTCGGAATGTTTCTAGGTTCTGTAATCTTTAACTTTAGCCATGTTTCCAGTGTTTTGTCAGAAATCACTTTCTGGCTTCTTGTAATAACTAAAACCAGCTCATGGAAGATGTTTGTTTTTGAGGTTTGGCCTGCCTTTCGTACTGTACATGGATCGCACTGTGACCTGGGATGCTCTTCAAAAAGAGATCCTGGAGAAAATGCGTCATCTTTTGAGGCCTGGGGTCTACGTTCAGGTACGGGGAGCAGGATTTTTATTTATTTATTTTCTTCTGCCTCGTATGCAGAATGTAAAGCGATGGGTCATTAAACTGGGGTCAAAAGTAGATGGTTGGATTGTTTTATTTCAGGAGTGAGCCGTTGCAGATTTTGATCAATAAAATAATATTGTTAATAGCTATCTGTTGTTGGGATAAGTTGACAGTTGCTGTTTGTTTTTATTCTTTGTGCATGTGTCAGGTTGGACCTTTCAGTCTTCGAGTAGTTGGCGTCGTCGGTATCACTTACCTCCTTCCCCAAGACGAGCGACCACTGTGTCACCCCACTGTTGAAAGGTCAGACCTGATATTTGGCCTTTTATTTATTTATTTTTTTTAAATTTAATAAGCATTCATGAGCGTTTGCAGACGGGAACTAATTTGAATGATACTTTATTAATCCCAAACATCAACTACATTTTTGCAGTCTGGTTGTTTCAGCAAAAGAAAATGAAATGTATAAAATGAGATTAAATAGAGTCGCATGCGAAGTTGTTTCAGTGGAGCGGAAGAAGCCTCCAACTGAACGCTGACGCTGGTTTTTCCGTTTAATCACCGTCCGTGTAGAGGATGTGTAATGTTTTCCATTCTGTCGAATCACCTGCGTAACATTCGTCTCTAAAAAACAAAAAAAAAAAAAACAGCTCTAGGGTCTTTTAGAGCACTTCCTTCCAGATGAACATTCAAGTGAAATCATATTTAATCATATTCCTTCCACAAAGAGATCTTGAAGCAGAGTGCGCCCGCAGATGGTTTTTATGTAACCTTTTAATGTGAGTTAGGCTTGTTTTTGCTCCAAGTTTGTTAAAAAGATTTCCATTTTAGGAACAAAATGACAAACAGGATAAAATAATACTAGATAGACAGGGAAACAGATCCCGATGTTTTTAAACTTCAGATAAGTGTAACATGCAGTAAAAGTGCTGTTTCATCCAAAAGCATCATTCATGTCTTCTTTGGAAAGCGCAGCGGCGAACGATGAGAATTCCAGCGGGAAATGACAACGTAGCATCGGCACGAAGCTCAGTCCGACGCTGCCGACCTCAAACAGGAAGGCGCAAGGCAGGATTGCATTTGTTTCTGTAGTGGCTTTTCATGCAAACGACTAGTTGAGAGACAAGTCTTTCTTTTTTTAAAATTTTAAATAGAAATAAATTTGTTTGTGCAAGGAAATAAATACTTGCAGCAAACACCTCTGTTTTTGGATCTACAAGTATTTATGTCCCTTCACAAACTACTCCACTTTTGGAAAAACAAGTATTTTTGATGCCATTATCAGAAGAGTTCAAGCGAGAAATTAAAAAAGACCTTTTTTATTATCAAAGATGTGCACACATCCCATACAGTGTACAAAACCAGGGCCGATTTATCCAAATGGTTATAGATAGTTAGATAATAGGATAGAAGGTTAATAATACGTCACCTTGTCAAAATGCTTAATTCAGTACAAGGCAGTGTTCAGAATAAAATAATTACTTCAGTGAGTTTATTGAAGTAGAAAAGGGGAAAAACTAGTGTTGGTTTGCATGTTTTAATGACAAGCAGCAAGCAGGCACCCCCCTCACTTCTCTCTGCTCGGCTTGTGTTGCAGCTCTGGCTTTTATTTTCATGCCTCCTGCCATGAAAACAAGCCGTTTTGAATGAATCTGATGTTTGTACCATTGATAAACAGGCATTTTGATGCTGCTTTGAGATATTCATGTGATATGTCAAAGTGAGATGGTTGAAGGCGAGGCAAGGTTATTATTCAAAGTGCTTTATATAAAAAAGCAAAAAAAAAAAAGCATTAAAACGAAAGAGTTTAGAAGCAGAAATTAAAGACAGACGAGTTAAAAAGGAATTATACAAACGAGATGCAAGAAACAAAGGTCGTAGTGCATTTTGGGAGATTACTGAAATGCAGCAGTCAACAAAAACCTTCAAGCTTGACTTAAAGCAAGAGTTTCAACAACCCTGGTGCATTCTGGGAGTTCGTTCGGTCACGCCTTCCATTGGTTTCTGAAGATGAGCGTCAACGTGGAAGTTAGATTGTCGGGGCTTGGTTCTGATAGGCGAGACCCTGACATCCTGGCGGCTCTGGTTGGTTCATAATGGACCGAGACATCAGAGATGTCTCTCACGTCCTCCCAACAGGAGGATTTTATTCTCTTTTAGAAAGAAAAGCAAGACCTGTTTGTCTAAATATACACAAAATGAATAGACGGATGATCTTTGAAGACAGAGGTTAAAAATACACATCAGTCTCCTCCTCGTAATCTTGATTTTGATTACATGCTTTATCAGTTTTCCTTCTCTCACACAGATCGCTTGAGGACATGTCTTAACAGGATTTTGATTTGTTTGTTAAAATACCAGTTTAGCTTGTTCCTAATCCACATGATTTGGTGTATAACAAGTCACGGCCGCGACTGTCCATAACAAAGTTTAAATCAAAGTGAAAAAAACACTGATTTTGCTTTTTCTTGCAATGTTACAATCCTGTAGCTTCAATAAAGTATTAAAACAGTAATATACGTTGTTTTCCCTATCTGAACTCAAACGATAACATTTTCTCCTCATCCAACTCGGTTAAACAGATGTCATTTTTTTTCCTCCCCACACTGACCTCATTTTTAAATTGCATGTAACTAAACAGCTGCACTGCACAAATCTGGTCAGAACAAGTTCAGGCACAAGCCCGCATGAGGAACCTGTCAAAATAACTTCTGTTTTTTCTCTCTCTGATATTGTTTTTTTTTTTTTTTTTTTATTGCAGAGCCTACAAATCCTGTGGCCAAGGTGGACCTCCACATGTGAAGATTGTGGTTGAGTGGGACAAAGAGACCAAGGACTAGTGAGTTATAACGCCAGGGAAGGAACAGAATTAACAACAATACTAAACATTGAGGAAGAGAAACCCTGATCCTTGGGGTGGAGGTATATTTCAGTCATCCGAGAGACAAGCCACTGCTTTGACAAAGCAAACGTTTTCGTGAATTAAAAGTAAAAGTTACCTGGAAGTATTCAGCTGAATAGAAAGGAGCAGATAAATGAGCCTTCATTAAACCTGATTTGATGTCAGAGAACATTACCCGAAGAGGCGCAAGACAACTAACTGGCCACCGTCACTCATGAATAATAACACTTAATTTTACTAAGAATGTGATAATATCTTAGTCAAACAAAACCGGATGACACAGTCAGACGTCTTTTCAACAGGGTTTCAAAATTACTGTCAGTTTAAGCAAGACCTCAAAAGTGTAAAGTCCTTAGAGCCTTGAGTTTAGGTAGTTAAATGCTAATTCTCACACGGCTTGATTTTGAAAAGTAAACCTAAACTACAAGCAGATGTGCTCAATTTGAAAGGGTTGTTCTTTTAAAGTGAGCCCTTCTGCAGGTTGAATTTCCGCCTAGATAGTCATTGACTGAGAGGGGAAGTCTGTTGCTTCTAATGAAATATCAATAACGATAAGAGAAAATATTTCTATAGGACAAACGTGTTTAACAAAGTACTTTTACATGTGAAGTACTGCTCGGGACTAGTCAGTTATGTAACAACGATGTTTTCATGACTTTGCCGTTGAACGAAGCGGTCTTTGCTTCCCCACAGCCTGTTTGGACACACGGAGGAGGAGTATATTCCAGATGCTGAGAGCGTCTATCTGCACCGACAGCATCATCATCAACCACAGGCGTGCACGCTTGCTCAGTGTTTTCAGCTTTACACCAAGGAAGAGCAGGTAATGTTCTGCAAATGAAGTCAGGTTTCTAAACGTGACATCATGTTTCTCTCCCCCTCAAAGGTTTATAACATTTAGTTAGAAATTAATTCTTAAAAAAATAAGAAGAAAAGTCAAAATGCCTTTAGTTGCTTTGGTTTGAATTTGTTCTCCTTATGCTATCTTTGGAATAAATTCCAGATTTCCAGCACAGGCTTTCATAAACATTGTGGTCTAACTCGCCTTCAACTGCTCGGGAGGAGAAACTTGAGAAAAATACGGGTCTCATCCGACGTTAAGATTATTTTATAACCAGTGTGGTTGGAACTTGTTCTTTATAGCTGTTCCTTGGGGTGTGTTTTTATATATATGTGTGTGTGTGTGTGTGTGTGTGTGTGTGTGTGTGTGTGTGTGTGTGTGTGTGTGTGTGTGTGTGTGTGTGTGTGTGTTTCAGCTGGCTCCAGACGATGCCTGGCGTTGTCCCCACTGCAAGCAGTTGCAGCAGGGCCGGATAAAGCTGAGCCTGTGGACGCTGCCGGACGTGCTCATACTGCATCTAAAGAGATTCAGACAGGTTTTTCAGCTCATCCCATAACAGAATAAAATCAATTAGCTCGATTGATTGTTGAGTGGAACAACAGTTCATGTTGGAAGAGGAACTGTTTTCCTAATGCTATTGGGTCAAATAACAAATATTATTTTGCCATAAGGTCTTATTGGGTTGCTTTTGTTTAAAAAAAAAAAAAAAAAAAGGTTTTGGGTCAGAATATGGGTTTTTATAAATCTTTTTCCCCAGGAGGGGGACCGGAGGGTCAAGCTGCAGAACATGGTCAGGTTCCCACTGATGGAAATGGACATGGCTCCACATGTGGTCAAGAGAAGCCAGAGCAGCTGGAGTTTACCCTCCCACTGGTCGCCATGGAGACGGTCTTATGGGCTGGGTAGAAACCCTGATGACTTTCTGTATGACCTGTATGCTGTGTGCAACCATCATGGCAACATGCACGGAGGCCACTACACCGGTAACACTATCAGTCGGAGCAGTTGAAATGTTTTAATCGGAAGATTATTAAGATGTGATTCAAAGATTTGGCGTGCTTCTCCATTTGACGTCTCTCTCGTCATCAATCTGTGCTCACAGCTTACTGTAAAAACTCCATCGATGGTCAGTGGTACTGCTTCGATGACAGCGAGGTTTCACCAATAGCCGATGAAGACGTGTGTCAGCAGTCAGCCTACATACTGTTTTACCAGAGGAGAGCCGCCATTCCCTCCTGGTCTGCCAACAGCTCCGTCGCTGGTGGGTATCACTTCAGTGTCTTTTAGTCTTCAAAAGGATCACGCAAATACTGAAAAGTCATATTTACAGCAAGGGTCCGAAGGGTCAGCAGGCCTTACTTAATGTTGATTAATTAATGTTGATTAATTTGATTGATCCCTGCACAGAAAATGTCTTAAGGTAGATTTGAAGCTTTGGGTTGTGGCTGACGGCGTGACTTTTGCACAGGTTCGACTAGTTCATCACTGTGTGACCACTGGATCAACAGGTTGCCTGGCAGCCGGCCTGCTAGCTTGGCCTCTGGAGCCTCGTCCAGACGCACCTCACTGGCTTCATTAGCCGAGTCAGTCGAGTTTCCAGGAGAGCGTAGTGAGGATGATGGTGAGAAGAAGCTTACGTTTATAGTTGTTTTTACGTATACGTACTCTGATCTCTACAGTAAATACACCAACATCAAGTCTTCTGTCTTTGTGCCTGCTGTTTAATATTTTACTCTGATTAAGAAGTTACCAAAGTGGTCAAAGAGGCGGCGAAATCTACTGTATTAATGTACCGAGATTATTTACATTCGCAAATGCCAGCTTTCTAAATGTATTACTCCAAAACCGGAACAGTACAAGAAGTCCGAAAGTTGTGCGGCATCACACACAGATGAGCAGCACTTTTGTTTTCTAACTTGCTTGTTTTTTACTTATTATGTTTTAATGGCTGGATGATTTCACTATTATTCCTCATTAATGCAAATATTTATGCAGTTTTGGCTCTGTTTGTTATGCAAATATGTATTGGTGGTGAAAATTCATGTTAAATGATGCCACATCAGTGAGAGAGTTCATCTTAACTGGCAAAATTAGATGACGGAGGAATATTTCCGACTGGTATTCCTACTTTGGTGCCTTCTTAACACAAGGGGCGGATCAATGAATCCTCCAATCAATAGAGAGTGTATTTATTGAATTGCCTCTTGACTTATTATATGCATTTATTTGCAATAGGTGTCAACTGTCAACTCTTCTGTGGTTGTTTAGGAACACATGCCTTTCTTACATGTTTTTCTGATTTTAGGAGGATTTTCTGTCCGCCCTTTTGTGAGAAGCATTCAGCGTCAGAGCTTGTCCTCCAGATCGTCTGTCGGAAGCCCCCTAGCCCTCAGCGATAACGGGATAAGACCCTCTTGGTCTCTGTCTGCTAAGCTGCAGATGAGATCCAGCTCGCCTTCCCGTTTCTCCCTGGACTCTCGCTGTTCCCCTCCTTTGGAGAGGATAGGAGAAGCACTTGATGACAAGGTTTCAACTTCCTGTTTTGGCAGCTACAGTAGACATGAGCGATACTTCGGCAACAGGACTCCTTTGTCCATGATGGAGGGCAACTGCAGCGACCAGGACAACAATAAAAGATTCTTAGATATGATCTACTGCCGAGCTCCCACTCCAGTGGAGAAGAAGAGCATGAAAAACGAGGCAACTGAAAACAACAACGAGATTACAGCTATAGACCAAAACACGCTACCTGCTCAAGCCACTCCCTCCAAAGAGCAGAAACGAAAGAGTAGTATCGGAGGATTTTCCCTGAAGGCAGAAAGCGCAGGCTCCACGAAAAACTCTGGTAAACCGGAGCAAGAAAAGACCTCCAAAAAACGGTTGTGCTCAACACAGAAGGCCTTTGCTTCTGAGACATCTTCCAGTACACCTGTGAAGGGCAAAAAGGTGGCCAACACTAAAGAGAAAAGTGTAAGTGCTAAGAAAAGCAGCTCAACACCCTGTGGAACTCCCTCTAAAACAAAGGATTTAAATCAAGCTCCAGAGGCAACCCCGCAGCATAAGCCATGCCTCCGCTCTACTCCTCAGTCGTCAGCGTCTCCCTCACCAACTGCAAAGAAGAACTCCAGCGCCAACGAGAAGAGCTCTGCAAGCAGTCGAAAACGACTGGTGGAGAGGAGCTACAGCCGAGATTCTATGCACACCAGCCCTCTGGTCGACAACGCCCGAGGCAGCTGCGTAGCTCGCTCTTCACCTGCCAAGAGTGGGGAAGGTAACCGGCCCGAGAGGAGATCCGTGAGGAGCTCCAGCAGCAGCTCGTCTGTCACAAGCCTGCGTTCACCCAGCGTGTCCACCAGGGACCTGCAGCGTGGCAGCAAATCTGAGGAGAAAGGGTTGTCCTTCTTCAAGAGTGCCCTTCGTCAAAGGGAAAGCCGCCGGTCGGCTGATTTAGGAAAAAGCACCATCCTTATCAAAAAGGTCGCAGAGAAAACGTTCAAGCAGAATGGACAAGCCAAGGACATTGGTGGTGGTGATGATGGAAAGACCAGAGATGATGTTTCTTCGCAGACATCCACAGCGACTCATGGAGGTGAGACAAAGTCGGGGCCAAAGGAGTCTTCCAAGCCCCCCAGCTGTCTCAGTCGCACCCTGCTAAATGTAGGCAAGTCCAAGTCTTCCACTTCAGACGTAAGTAGCAAGTCTCCTGCAAATGGAAAGAAGCCTCTTGAAAGGATGGCATCTTCCCGAAAGCTATCTTCAAGCATGCAATCTCCTGCACGAACAACACAGAGGCCTCAGTGATACATTTGTAGTAATTAACATTAAACAAACAAAATGCAGCTACTTTCTTTGTGCCTAAGTTTCAGTAAGCACTAGATATATTAAACATATTTTTTTGATGTTATGGTTTTGTACACTAACTTTAAATGCTTATTTTTGCTTTTAAATTTAAATTTTTTTTAATTTTTGTAGCCACTTTGGGTAAGGTTAAGCAAGCTGGGGTGTAAATTGTTCAACATTTTAAGAGTCAGTCATGATTTTGAAGAGAGAGAATGCACAGGATTATCTGCATAATATCAATGAGCATGGCGGTATGTCATTAAATGTACAGTACATCCTATTTTATTGTGTATCAAAGATCAATGGAAGGGAGTTTCCTTAAAATGCAGCTGCATAATTTCCATTTAAGAAATATCTGAGTAGTATGGACCCATAAAACAACAGATGTCAAGTAGTCGACATAAACTGGCTGCTGATGTTTTCATCCTCCTGCAAAACATTTAAAAGCATTAGAAATTTAACAGCAAAGTTAACAGAACCATAACATCAAAATTAGCCTGAAAAAGGGTTGTTGTATTCGTAGACGCGGATAAAGACGCAAAAGAATTGTTTTTTACTTTTAATTCTTATTTTTCAATGCTCTTCACACTTCCTATATGTTGGTAAACAAGGGTCTTTATGCAAGTTTGTTTTAATCTATCGAATGTTATGAGAGAAAATGAGTACATGAATGCTGTGTGTATTCATAAATCATTTCTCGCTAAGTGTTCTGAGAACATCAAGGTCGTTGATATGGAGGAGGGCGGGAACAAGTTAGTCTTTATCATGAATATCACAAGAATGTAAAAAGTAAAATGTTCTATTATAAAGAAAAGAAGTGTAGGATTAGACGGACAGAATCGCTTGCATATAAAACATTTTCCAATTTATTTTCTTTAACATTTGTTTATCACTACTTTTATTGATAGCAATGTATTTAATGAAATGTTTTGAACGTTAAGGAAGTTGTGTGTTATGAAATGAAACTCTAAAAAAAAATCTTATATATATATATATATATATATATATATATATATATATATATATATATATATATATATATATTTTTTTTTTTTTTTTTTGAATGAAAGTATATCATATATATCATTTTTATTTTCTCTCGTTGAGTTAGATGAAAATGATCTTAAGCGCCTTTAATGCTGTATATGGAAACAAACACTTGCCTTTGGCAACATGGTAGTCTTCTACTGTACGCATCACTGGTAGGAATGTTGTTTTCTCCGCACTTTGTAAAATAGTTTGACGAATATTGTCCGATACGATTTTAATAATTTCAAGACATATCGTAGAGTCGAGTCAACAAACCTTAGACTTGAAATGGTAAAAGGGTACATTCATCTCAATGTTTCAGGGGTCATTTTACGGTGAGATTACTCCTTTATTACACCTGGTGCTGGAACGGGCCACTGCTCCGCTGATGTTTCTGAAGCCAGTGGAAACTTTTAATCAATCCCGTTCAGAACTGTGACCACATATTTCAGTGATCTAGAAAGTTGTCAGTTTTAATCATAATCTGTGGTACCTCGTAGGAGATGTAGGACTTTTTAAATATAGTACCTTTTTTTTAAATTTTTTTTTGTTGTTTTGGGTAATCAATCTTAATTTGAATATGGATATTGATTAAGTTAAACAATAGAACTATACTGACACTGTCTTGGAGCACTTATTGTCTAAATGTGGGTGAGCTACCGGATGCAGTGTGACCCAGTAGTTATACGTAAATGATAGAAGCAAAAGTGGGATATTGGCACTGCAGATATCTCAATGCCTGCTGGCCCTGTTTTGATTAATCAGCCTTATTATTGTTTAGTTATTGCACCTCTGATGGCAATACATGCATGTTAGATACCAGCATAGTCTGTTTTCAAAGATTAATAGTTCAGTAATTCAACTGGCTAAATCTTTTTTTTTTCAGATCATGAAATGAAATCAAATTATCAGATCATGAAATTAAGAAATCCGATCATGAAGTCAAATCATGAAATCAAGAAATTAGACCAATAAAGTGTCATGAAATCTGATCATGAAATCAGGTCATGATGTCAGATCATGAAAGCAAGAACTGAAATCAAGAAATTAGATCATTAAAGCGTCATGAAATCAAGAAATTAGATCATAAAATCATGAAATCAAGAACTGAAATCATGAAATCCAGAAATTAGATTATAAAATCAAGAAAACACAGCATGAAATTTAAGAAATTAGATTATGAAACAATGAAGTCGGATCATGAAATCAAGAACGGAAATCATGAAATAACCAAGAAATCAGATCAGGAAATCATGAAATCAGTTAATGAAATCAGATAATGACAGCAAGAGCTGAAATCAAGAAATTAGATCATAAAAGCGTCATGAAATCAAGAAATCAGATCATAAAATCATGATGTCAGATCATTATATCAAGAACTGAAATCATGAAATCCAGAAATTAGATCATGAAATTATGAAGTCAAGAACTGAAATTAAGACATTAGATTATGGAATCAAGAAATCACAGCATGAAATCAAAAAATCAGATCACGGAATCATCAATAAATCAGATCAAGAAATTGTGAAGTCAGATCATGAAATCAAGAACTGAAATCATGAAATGACCAAGAAATCAGATCAGGAAATAATGAAGTCGGGTAATGAAATCAGGTCATGAAATCAGATCCTGACAGCAAGAACTGAAATCAATACATTAGCTCATGAAAGTGTCATGAAATCAAGAAATCAGATCATAAAATCATGGAATCAGATTATTAAATTAAGAACTAAAATCATGATTAGCGGATTATGAAATTAGATCATGACATCAAGTAATCAGAGCATGAAATCAATAAATTAAAACAATCAAATCATGAAGTGTGTAATATATATATATATATATATATATATATATATATATATATATATATATATATATATATATATATATATATATATATATATATATATATATATATATATATATATATACACACACACACGCACACACCCCAGAGGCAGTAAAAATGTAAGTAAATGACTTTAGTATTTGAGAAATATAAGTGAAAAAGAAGTGAAAATTGCTTAAAATGGGACCTTTTTAAATTGGAGTATAAAATTTGTCTGCTCCAGATATTTTTATATATTTTTGTAGGTCTCTGCACTTATCACTTTACGTAAAACCAGTTCTGTCAGAGGTTCTAGGAGGAAACGCACGCACGCACGCACGCACGCACGCACACACACACACACACACACACACACACACACACACACACACACACACACACACACACACACACACACACACACACACACACACACACACACACACACAGACTATGTTTAAATGTGGTGGGATTACCGTAGCTGCTCTATTTTTAATTTTACAGTTGGTTCAAAGCCTTTTGTTTGCCTATTTATAAAGTTTGTAATTGATTATGATCATCAGCATTCAGTGTGGGATCATGCCTTTACACTCGCTTATCCATTCCTCTACTTGCCGGATATGACAGGTGAGAGAGACAAAAACAATATCCACGTAGCCAAAAATCAGTCCACAAGGATGGAACACGCCTTCATTTTTCACGTGTTTAATTACTACTGTTGTATTTGTCCGAGGTGGGAGTGGCTATTTGACAATCTGTGTTTTAGTAAATGTATATAATGTATATATAGTAAATATGGCTTATAATTTAAGGTCGGTTTACTTGACCAAACTTTTATGGGACTTTTTGGATCTACAGCAAAACACTAAAAGCAGTTGTTTCTCTGTTTTTCCCAACCACCACCTTGCCGACATAAATGTTTTTGTTTCTATTGTTTTTAAACAATATTGCGAGACGTAAGAGGTTAGTAGTTATACTTAATCTTAATGGCAGGCAGCTCACTCACTATAAATGTAGGGGTGTTGTACAGTCTGAATTGTTTAAACCTGTAGTTTAATCAGTAGCTTCCCATTAGAGGACACAGAAATCCAGTGGCATTTTGGATTTAATTCTAGTTTGACTAATACTGCAGTTGTTTCTTTCATTATGTAGCATTCATCACTAGTTAGACCACCTTTGATTTACAAAACATGTAATGACTGACTTGTGAAAACTCAAATAGAATCAGAACGACCTGCATCCCAGGAGAAATTGATCTAAATGCTTCCCAGACCCCAGTGACAGAAGCTGCGGCCCTTCAGGTATAAAGAATCTAGAAAATCGTACACTATTTTTCTGTGAATTATTTTTCTTTCTCGCTTCTCCGACTGCAGTTATCGTCTGCGTTTTTTGTTTCCATCGTTTATAGGCTTACCATTTTACAGAAGAATAAAGGAATGCAGTATTGCATGAAAATGCTTATGCATGTATTTTCTAAACTATGCAAGACTGCTGCTGCGTAAAGTAGAGATCAATGCATGGCTGGTATATCCCATCGCTGACTTTGCACACCATTCAAACATTTAGAGACTGTAAAATGCAGCATATTTCATCTGTATGTTAAAAGAATCATAAGAGAGAAAATATATATCTGTAGAAAGTTATTAGTGCAGTTGCTTCTAGCATTAAAGCATTTATTGTTTAGTTTCTTACTTGTTTTTTTTTTTTTTTTTTTTCCTTTCTTTCCCTCGGATTCTGCTGAGATGTGCTCTATGGGTGCTCCCACCAAAACCGGTGGTTTATTGTCCTTGTTGTTTAATATTTACTGTTGTACACCAGCAGAGACAACACTATGGATGTGGTGATTTATGGTTTAATCAGACTCTTGGTGTGTATTTATATATCGTGACGAGTCTTCCATCACTTCACTTCGGTGATAAACATCAAATGTCACCTGCATTAAAGATGTGCTCAGTCTCTAATATAAAAACTCAACACATATATACGTAGGTAAATGCAATAAAGAGATAGTAAATTTATAGTTTTATAATACAGTACATGATAACATTGAAATATTCATTTAGTAGTGTTTTCAGTATTTATTGCATATCGATCACTTTAGTCCTAACGTGATTTATTATTTTATTATTATAATCTGTATTCTGAGAAAAATAAGAAACCAGAAGCAGCAGTTTTTGTCAACGAACAGTAACATTGATTTACAGAGTGCCGGGCCTTTTTCCTTTCCGAACGACCGATCAGGTGAAAAGAAAAACCGTGCAGTTTTCCCTGCAGGAGATGATTCCACCCGGAGGGTTCTGCATCCACTTATTGGTGGGACACAGCTGTACTGTTGCGCATGTCACAAAAGTGAAACTTTTCAAATGATATATTTAATGACACATGTTTGAGTTGGTTTTATTATTGTTTTTTTTAATTATTTTGAACCATTAACGCATTAGCGACCGTGTCGCCACAGAAACGCATCCTCCTGGACTCTGAAGACGAGTCCTGAAATTGAGAGACTGAGAGGCATTTTGGGACTTTTCACATGTAAGCACTACAAATGGAGGATGCTGAAACTTATCACAAGCCTTAAAGCAAAGCAACTCGTCGCGGATAGTTTGTAGCTGTGGAAGATGCAGAAATGAACAAAGCTGTTAAACGAATGAATGTTATGAGCCTCATTTTATTTTTTAAGCTATCATAAGAGAGACACAATCCTACTAAATGCACAGTATGTGTTTTTACTTTGTCTTTTACTTTTTATATAATTTACAAAGTGTTTTGTAAAAAAGGTTGGATTTGAGACTCGTATGTTAAGGGTTTTCATTAGTTGCTTCATTTCCTTTTTTATTGTAAGCTGCTTAAATGGTCATTGTGTTATTTTTTTTTCCTGTTTTTACATTAGACTTTTTCTCTTCACGCATATGTACATGTTTATTTTTTTACTTTTTTTTTTTTACTACTTTGACATTCAGTAGTTTCAAGTTCATTAGACTGTCAAATTTTTTTATTAATTTATTTTTTTTTATTATCATATATGCACTTTTTTTTTTCTCTAAAAGGACAAATGTGTATATACTTTGCTGTTTATCCATGCAAGTACAGAATTAAAAAATCTGATTAAAATATTGACCCTTACACTTGTGTAAAGCCTTTTTAAAAAGAAATTATATTTATTGAACACTAGGGGGAGCTATTCTCAAACATATAACCCACATCGTGTACATGTGGTTCCTGGATTTCATAGGGTTATAGATTCGTTAAAGTTGCATAAAAAACATAAAAAAAAAACCCCGAAACAAACAAAAACACAGCAACTTCACTCATATATAGTCTGTTTTGCTAATCTGTCCACAGTTATGTCATAAAAACAAATCTATCTCAGCTGTCACAAAATACCACCATGAAACTCAGTTTTAATATTCTTTATTTGAATATCTGAATAAATTTGGAGTCAAATGGCTTTGGGCACCGACGTTAACAACCACACAGATCTGAAATCTAAAGACTAAAACTCAAGCCGCCCTAAACTCATGGGTTACTTCAGGTTTTAACTTGGTCACAAGGTGAAGAGCTGCAGATGCAGACAAGTCTGAGCGGAGCTTCTGGTTTGGAGAATCTCAGTTTTACAACTGTAATTCTCATGTTAGTATTAATAAAGAATGTGAATTGTGGAGTATGTTCTATTTCTCAACGGTTACACGATCTTGAGCAGCCTGATAATTTACTGAACAATTCCTAAAGGGATCAAGCTGCTTGGAAATGTGAAAAACAAGAAAAAGAATACAAAGTGACATAAAAACAACAGTGCTGTCAAATATATTCACATACATTTTTCATACACAAAATGAATTCCATTAGATATTTTTTTATAATGAATTATTTACATTTATGGAAAAACGTATCTCAAAAAGCTTTGGGGAAAATTTAGAAGGTTTCTGAAACTTTAATGTGAAATACACAAGTTAAGTATTAACAATAAAGGCATACTTACAAACTTAACAGTTAAAACGAGAAAATAAAGCTGAGCAGAAGTCACCGATGAAGGCAAAGCGAAAATCAGAGCATTTGCATTTGAAACGATCTTTCATTCAGGTCATTCATTTAGATTTTGTTTTTCTTTTCCGAACAAAAGGAAGCTTGTCCTAATTTGCGAAATGTTTCCGGAAAAAAAAATGTAAACTCTGACTACAGGCAGTTATGAATAAATCACGTTGTACATGCTGGTAACTCTTCACTGCATAAAACGGATTTTAAATTTCAATGCTTTCATACATTCAAATTTAAAAAAATAAAAAAATTAGCAAGGTCAGTTTAACTTGCAGATATTATGAAATCTCTCAAGCTGTTTACTGTTGTTGATCTATTTTATTTGTATTTGTTTTTTTCAAAGTGTTGAATTATCTTATATGAGCTGATCTGCTGATAAATTCAGTAAAAATAAAACAGCAAAATTTGCATTTGGAACATTTCCCTCAAAAATACATATTTTGAAAACTGATGTCCAGTTTTGATAGCCTGAAAGAAGAAATATATATATATATATATATATATATATATATATATATATATATATATATATATATATATATATATATATATATATATATATATATATATATATATATATCTTTTGTTTTCACGTGCAACAAGTTCCTGATACCGTACTCAGATTGTACAGGAAGCGGTCACACAATACTTTTCTTTGGATCAATTATTTGGTTAATCCTTTGTGACATGTAAAATATTTTATTGTAAAATAGTGGTTTAGATGTAGGCGAAAGCACTTTATAGTTCAGTCCGACACTGCAATTAATGATGCCAGTGCCTAAAACAGATATTTCGAGGCCACAGAAAAGCCAGAAATCTGTCTAGTCCTGTTTTTTCCGCATCTTGTCATCACCCCGTTTGTTCCTGTTACTCAACAGGACTCCTGGCAGATGTCCACTTCCTGCATCATTTTGAATTTCCTGGTCAGCAGCAGATGCCATTTTACTCTCATTCTCCAGTGCTTTTAAGTGGAGTCAAACCAGCTTCTGACTCCCCTCTGATCGGTTCGGTCCTCCCCACCCGTGGTACAGTGGAGTTACTTTGGCAATCTGCCCATGGTTTTATCTTCTTTGTCCCTTCTTTTGACTCAACCCCGGAGGGTGCAGGGAAAATCAATAATAATTGATTTTACAAGGCAGGAAAAGGAGGTTAGAATTCAGAGTAAGGAGCATGGGAAGACAGAGACGGAGAGGTACCAGCAGGGAGGTGAAAGACCTAAAGCACAATACGTATGTGCTGGCACGAAGAAAGGTCAACAGCATGAACTTGTCCTGCTTGTTCTCGTTCCAGGGTTTCACATTTGCAAAACTTTGACCATTTTGTACCGTGTCCATTCCTTCTCACGACTCCTAAAAGGCTTTCGAGCCTCAAGATGAAGTTTACAAGACAGGAAAGATTTTGGTTCATTTGGTTCATTTTTGTCTGCAAAAGGCATAAAAGTCCAAATAAAATGTAACAAACACTTGGACTTAGTTCTGCTTTGTGTGCACCTCAAGTGGGAAATGGTTCATACAATTTGTTGTAAAATCTGCTGCCACATAAAGAGCATTTGATGCACTTTTCCGTTTTTATTCAAACCTCTCAGTCAACCTTCAAAAGGAAATGTTCAAAAAGGAAGAGGGGACAGTGACTTCCAGCACAGAGAGGAAGAGCCGTTTGATTTCTGCTGCAGGATTCTTCCGGGGTCCGTCGGGTCAGCGCGCCTGACAGCTTGAAGATTGATAGTTGAGATTTTTCCCAGACGGAACCGGGTTGGACAGCATGACCAGTGATCCGAGGCACCGCCAGGGCAGGGCGGAGGTGGGACGGCTTCAGATTTGTATCCCCCAGTGAAGGGTGTGTGGTCTTTTTGCTGAAGGTAATACCTGCGCCCCGTCTTCAGCACTGCTCAGCGGCACTTAGTACCCGAAGAACCGGATCTAAACGCCCCTTTGGGATCCATCAGCGGTTCCAGATGAGTAAAAATGGGCTGCTATTTTTACCTCTTTTTGTTCCTGGTGTTCTTTATTGAATTTTTGTTTTTCATCCCCTGCTGTCATTTCCTCTCCTCCCTTATCTTGTTTTCAGACGAAACAAATAGCTGAAGATAGCAGTGAGATAAAATCATCACTCCTCCAGATGTTCAGTCGAGACACAAAAACCATGAGCCGATTTTAATATAGATCTGTGAGTACAGGGGCGTCCAATAACAACACGGCTGAGGTGTCGTAATCTGGTTTTTCCTTCTCTTTTGAAAACAACAGTTAATGTGAGATGTGGGCAAACAAATGTTCTATTTTCCACAGGAATTTTAAGTAATTTCTATCTATAAAGCAGATATCCTGCTTTTAAGTTGTCATCGTTTACAGGTGTGATGACCCTTTACACAGCAAAACATCCATTGAAACATGCTGTTGATCTTTTGGGAGCTTCAGAAGGTGGTAAATTCCCAAATGTTCATTCACAGCCATTTCAGCCGGTACAAAACGTACCAAAGCAATCACAACTGTGCGGAGGCGGGGTTTATGCAACGACTCACGCAGAAGGTTCAGAGAGCCACTATTCAAATAAACAAGAATGGTTAATAACATATTGGATCAACATTTCACTGTTTTCTTCTCTCATGCCGTTTTAGATGTCTTGTTGATCATTTTCTGGTTGTTGCTCCGTCTACGTCACACGCTTCATTCCTCTCAGCGGTCCCATGGCCATCAAACGGTGTCCAGAGGCAGTTTCTTCTGCATCTGTTGGTACTGAAATTGTTTTTGTCCCTATAGGCATGCAGGATAAGTTGCTCTCACCAAGCTGTCAAAGATTTACTGTTGTTTGGTCTCTCAGTCCCCCATTTTCTCTCTTTCTTTATCACTTTGAGGCTCCTCGACCATGAAGTCCAGCGGAGCTCTGCAGGCGAGCGTCGTTGTTGATGTGTGACGTAGTGCCGTAAAAACAAAACAAAACACAGTGGTAGCACTGGGTCGGGAGTCCAAAGTTACTGGTTTTTCCTGATAGTAGGGGTGAGAGGCCGGGATAACGTATGCACATATGCCCGTTATCCATGCTCTGTTACGGGATGGTTGGGAGGTAAAAAAAGAAAAAGTGATGTGTGATGTTTGAATATTTGGACGCATCTATTTGGGTCTTTGCTGGGTTAGCAGGACATTTTCACCACAGAACCCCCAAGTCAACGGTCTTCCCTCGACTCTACCTAAATGTAAGCAAATATTTTTTCGTGTGAAAGTGAATTGATATTTTAATGTGAACAGTAGTCCTTTAAAGTCCTTTAAGCTGCTTTAGCAGCTGAGTTGTAATCAAAGTAAAAGGGGAAAGTGCAAATGTTGTCCTGGAAAGCCGACAGTCACTGTAAGAGGCCAGCGGGTTTTCATTACTGGCTATTATATTTATGTAATCTGCTGGACAGCAAAAACTGTCAAGGTTTGCAAAGAGCTTGATAATTGTATTGAACCTTTTCCAAAACACAAAAAGAAAAAATATCTGTCTTTTGCCCTGACCTAAGCTTTTTCTTTTTAGTGCATCATCAATTTTGCTTTGTGAACTACACAATACCGGATTTGGAGAATAAATGCAACATGATGTGTTATGCTTTCCTGCAGGAACAAAAGGCCTGAAGGAACTCTATTTTATATAAAAATAAAAAAGTAAGCTCCTCATGAATCCTCTTTATCATGATACATGGTTTCATGAGAACAGCAGCTACTATGAACATAAAGCCACACACCCCAATAAGCCGTTTCACCATTATTTATTTATGAATGAATATTATCCAACTGCACTAATATGTCCCTGGGCCTTGGGAAATGGTCTAATATATTTGTTAAGCTTGATCTGGGATTCTTTATTGCCTGTCCAATCTCCAGAAGCAGCACTTTGTCATGAGATTTTATTTTTTACTTTTCTTTTTCCCCAACAATGCTGAATATCTGTACCGCCTGACAGGTGACCGCAGCTGAGCACAAATATCTGAATAAGTTCTTTTTTCCTTTATTAGTATGTTCACTTGATTTATTCTAACACACACAGAAATGAACATTTGGACATTATTCTAATAAGCACAAATGTAATTTATTGCACATGCCTGTTATTCTGGCAAATTACTTAGGAAAATTGCCATGTTGTAACTGTAAAACAGGAAGGAATCTATAATTCTTCGTGACACTCGTGCGAATGCTCCATCTCGGCTGACATATTTGCATCCAGAGCAGAACGTAGAGCACTGACGAGTGGACTTGTAATAGATTTGTCATAGCGTTTTGCGGCTCTATTTTCGTGCATTTGAAGAGGAGCAGCGTTGTTGACAGGGAGATTGTTGTTGACATCTCTGTTGATTTAATGTCAAAGAATGCAGAAAATTCCTTTTTTTTTTTTTTTTTTACTTGTCCTTGAAAACTGTGAACATATACTAAAGTGGTGGTACTTTTCAAGCAGTCACTGCATCAATGCCCCCCTCCACCTTTTTTTTTTTTTTTTTTTTAAGAATAAAAAAAAAATTAGGCAAAAAATAGATTCTTTGCAATTTTCCCCATCAAACTTCCTAGTCAATGGCCTAGTGTCACATCCGTGACAGGGTTTTAAAAAAAAGAAGAAGAATCCATCCTCCCAGCTCTGCTAATTAACTGTTAGGAAAAGACCGTATCACATTCCCCAGTGTCCTCTTTACCGATGAGAATAACAGTGAACCCTGCAGAATGAAATCAAGATCGCCCTACACTCGGAAAAATAATTCCAGCAGTTTAGCACACTATAAATTTTGGTGTCCATATAAAGTACTTTGGAGGTGTTTTAAGTGCCCACAGAAACTGACTAATGAGTGCATTCGCAGAGTGTAATGAGTTAACCAACAGAGAGCTGGGCCCTTAAAGATGATTCCCGCTCCTGCAGCTGCAGCTGATGTTGTTCAGAACGGTTTTTTTATGTGATAGCAAGATCTTCTCATTTAAAATTCCAACACAGTACAACCTCAGTACCAAGAAACATCTCCTCCTCTGTTAACAACGGATCATAAACGTCGGAGCCGGGAGAACCAGTAACTGCGGTTTTGGAAGAAGAATGTTGCTCCATTCTTGTCTGATGTAGTTCTCAACAGTCTTGGGTCTTCCTTTTTCAATTATTGCCCATCTGAGCTCGATCTAGGACTTTCTCTTCAGCCTGAAGTACGCTCTGTCCATGATTTACCCCCCACAAATGTTCACGTTTCGAGTAATCTGACCACATATAAGTTTCCACTTAACCTCAATGCTTTTTACACGACCTTTGACCTTGAGATGATGTCATTCCTGGATCACATTCACATATGCCTTCTTCTGTGCACGGAAGGGGAGCGGTGCTTAGATGCTGATTTCCGGACGTCTTCCGGAGTCCGTGTAAGGAATGTGTTTGTTTTGAATGAAGTGCCTGTTTTCTCCAGCGTTTAATATTTTGATAACATGTATTGGAGATGAAGAGTTATTCAATATCTTCATAATTTTTGCACTGAAGAACATTATTCTGAAATTGTTCCTCAATTTTAGATGCAGCTTTTTGCGACTTGATAAAGCTTATTCCATTTTACCTTCTCTTATAATCTGCCTGTCTAAAATGTTGGTTTTGTAACCCCTTCAAGCCCCTGACCTGCTGCCAGTTAACCTAATTAGTTGCAAGATGTACCTCCAGCTGTTTCTTTTCAGTACCATTTACCTTTTCCTGCCTTTTGTTGCCGCTGTCCTAACTTTTTTGGTATGCGTTGGTGCCAACAAATTGAGTAAATCAGTTCTGCCGTAGGTTCTAATTAAAACGTGGGTTTAGTAGATATGCTTGTACTTATATTCTGTTTTCATGTATCTTTAAAACATCCAGCCTTCCCTGAATTAAGACTGCACCAAAAATTCATATTAACCATGCTCATTGCGGATTTTTAGTTATTGCAAATTATTGAGACTCAGATCCCAAATTGAAACTGCAATATTAAGCAATCTGTGGCTCCGCTTGAACACAAACATTTCAGATTCTCAGTGGATGGCATGAAACAGAATTTCACTCTGGTTATATTTTCTTCTCTTTAGTGGAGATATGGAGAATGTATCGCTTCTCATTTCGCACATTCCTGACCCCAATATGACAGATTTTATCGCCTCCAGAGAAGCAGGATGTCCTCAAGAGTTCATTTAGCTGTTGCTGTAAGGGATGATCTGAAGCCCACAAGAGCTGGAGAACATCCTCTGCAGTCAGCTCCTCATAAAGTAAGAAATGTCAGCTTTGACTTTGAGGCAGGCATCCAAAGTCTACCTCTATAATTATGACGTGAGGAAAGCCATTAATGAATAAAATATCAAACTGCGCCTCGAGTATATAAACTTGAAAACCCCATGGCGATTCATGAGGATCTTAAAACTCTCACTTTCATGCATTTTTAATTGCTGGTAAAATAAAGGGAGAGAGAAAGAAAACACACCAAAATGAACTCCACAAAAAACAGTCTTTACATGTAATGCAAAGGCAATTTGCAGCAATTTAGCGTGGCTGGTATCCAACAGCCTCTTCGGGCGCCTCTTTTATTTTCATAGAAGATTCAGTGACAGTAATGAATCATAGTTAAGACCATATTGCAGTGTAAGCTTGCAGTTTATTAAACAGTCAGCAGCTCATTGCTTTTGATCCTCGGAACGTCATTGTAATAGATTATAGTCCACCATGTTGGTAGCTCTCCGAACAATCTTCACCTGGCATTGCATCTCCTTTGTGTTTTCACACTTCATATTTCTTCACAGTGTGCTGGGGGGAGGTGGGGGGGGGGGGGCAGCGAGCAAACAGACACATGAAGTCATGCTTGGGATTGTGAATGTGCTGACCTTGGCTCGCGTTATCCTCTCGAGTGTTGAAGTTCTCTGTGGCTGAAGGCAGGAATTTAATCACAACAGTCTTTTGTCTCTGAAACAGGTTCGCTCCTCTGACATTCTGGTGGAGGACGAGGTTTGTTTGAGGAGTTCTCAGAACATTTTCAGTCTCTCTCCACAGGCTCATTTATCATCAGATGATTGATATTTACATCTGATGCCGACATGAAGCCCTTGTTTTTAATTATTCACAGCATCTGCTTTTAATCCCTGGAGTCGGAGTCAGAATGGCTTTACTTTGCAGATTAGTGTGCGACACTAACATAAATTTGCAAATCTAAGCAATAAAATAAACTTAGACTCCATGTGTAGAAATGACAAAGCAACATGAGACGGAACACTGTAGTAAAAGGAAGTATATTTTGACGGTGCACTGTCTGGGAGCAGTGATCTGCTGCAGCAGTTACACGTAATTAGAGAATTTACAATAGACTTTTTTTATTGCAGTCATTTGCTCAATTAGGTCCACTTGCTGTGGGGCTTTTGTTCCAGTTTATTTTATCACGCTGGCACGTAGGACGTGGCAAAAATGAAAATTTGTTTTGGGGTTTTTACAGTTTATGCGCCGTCTGCTTCTGCCAATCAATGATGTCATCACCGGGCCCCATCCATCCTATGCGGCAAAGACGTCCAATTCCTGCTGGCATTTAGGTTGCACGCTCCACATTACACCACGAGGATGAAGTTAGGGGGTATAGTGTATCCATCCACTTCAAATGACCACGCTTGGCTCGCGCTGTGGGAGCAGATGGAGTTAATGGTGAACAGGGGAGAGCGCCGTCTATTCCTTCTGATCAAACTCTGGAGATGACCGGGAATAAAATCGTTCCAAAAACGTTGCTGAATCCCTTTAAATTGAACTAATCTATGAAATCTAAAACACTCGATATAACTGCTTTATGAGGTGGTGGTGAGAGGAACAATGTATGTTGACATGTTTGTACTTTAGGATGATTAAATTCACATTTTCTGGTTATTTTATGCATGATCCATAAATAATGAATTGTTGAGATTCAACAAAAGTTTACAAATGATGTTTTTAAGGGAACTACGCAATTGAAAGGCTGCTGTACTGTTCACATGCCATGTTTTTACTCAAGTCGTTCAAAAACATCTCACAGACTTCACTCCAACTCCAATGAGCTAACATGGGTGAACTAGTCACTAAAAGAGGTTATTTTTTATTTTTTATTGTATCTTGTAATATTTTATTTTACTCTTGTCAATCAATGTGTCGCTCCACACACATTTATATATCTAGCAAGTAATAATCTAGATTTGTTTAAGATTATTAAACACGTCAAGGGGATTTATTCTTTCTCGATTTATTTGAATTTATATATTTTTTTAAAAATGGATGTGGAAAATGTACTAAAGCCATAACCTGCATGTCCTCCTTTCGTTAGAAATTCTGACCTTGAACCTGTTTGCATATGTAAAAAAGTATGAACATGAGTATAAAAGAATCTAAGCCGAAGGAAGATTTTTATGTTGGTAATATTTGGTTTCTCTACATCCGCGTTCCTCAGTTCCAGTCCTTGAAGGCCACATATTCTGCAAGTTTAAGACGTTACCCTGTTCAACATACACGAGTCAAATGACACGACATGTGCAAACATTTTCCAAACATCTCTCATTAAGATGTCTTTTCTGAACAAGTCAACACATTTTAGTGTCTGGCTCAAGGAGCTCGTAGGAGCTTTTACAAACTACAACCAGATGGTAGAAATGAAAACCTCTGATGACATGAAGGCGAACAGCAATCATCAAACTAGAAACAGTTCTTTGGCGCTCGATGAGCACGATACAAGTTAACTCCGTTGGGTCCGGTTGTAGGATTTTTGTTTTACCATTTCATCCTTGATGTGCAAAGGGCCTTTTCTGAAATGTCATTTATTCCAACTGTGTCTGATTGTGACGCGTGTGTGAAAATAGCTCAGCGGCGCGTTGCAGCCACCAGCTGCCCACGTCTTCTCCCATGCCTCGGTGAGAGGATCGAACACCGTCCAGGACATAATGCGTCACAGATTGCAAAGCGCGACACATAGTGTAGAACTGCATGTGGAACAATGAGCCACATGCGTTACATAACATGCCAGCTGCTCCCATTGCAGCTCTCGGGCAGGACTTTTCCTCTGGTAGCGTTTGCAGGACAGGATGGGCCAACTGAGCTGGTCCAAGCATTTCCTATAATACACAGGGGACCTTTTGATGCTCAATTTGCAACGGGTACAAAGAAAAACTGTGCACTAATTGCTCCAAATGCAGGTACGAAGGTAGAAAAAACAGGGCCATAAGAGGGAACGTTGATGCAAAATACAAAACAGAAAAGATGGTTATCTAATAGTCATATTTTATAAACAATGGAAAGTAGAAACCTCATGAAATGTTTAAACTCAGGTATTGTTTCATCCTAAGAACAAAATGAGCCAGTTTTGAATTTGACAACAGCCACATATCTGAAAAAAATGGGGACAGGGTCATTACTACTGTGTAAACATGCTCTCTTGATTTAACAAGTCTGTTAAACATCTGTGGACTGTATTTTTAGAGATTTCTGGGAAAGTTTCTGATTTCTGTCACAAACTCGAACCCGTTTTAAATGGAGTGCGAGCTTGAAGTTCATACGCATCAAATATTTATTTTTGGCCCTGTTTCATGAATGTTTTGATGATATTATGTGCCATTGATGATGAGGTTTTATGGTCTTTTATAGTGAAATTTCTTTCACACATTCTTTGGTGTAGATGGATGCAGCTCTGCCCACCTTCACTTCTGAGTTAAACTGCCTCTCTATGATGCTCTTTTAATAACCCAATCATGTTGCAGATGTTTGTCAGGGTTGTCACAACCTTTTTTTTTTTTTTTTTGACATGTTTCTGAAATTCAAAATGACCTAATAGTTTTTATCAAATAGTCAAAAGTCTCACTTTCAGTACTTGAGATGCCGTCTAAGTTCTAGCTCAGTACCATTCCCTGAGTGTTGCTCATCAGAAAAATAAATAAATAATGTTGACGTCAATGTTGGAGCAGCTCTATGGTGTGAAATATTTGACATGCCAGGCTGAAAAAAGCCGTTAAAATATATAATTCAATAAAAGAAATGCTTAAAGCACTACCAGGAACTCTTATTGCCCCCCACAGTGTAAAGTACGCAGGTTATTTGTGCTTTGAAGTCCATTTATCGATAATCTAACTGTGACAGTGATGAAGCTGAACAAAACAAATTGACCCCTACTAGGTTAAGTTGAGAGGTTATGTTTCCATGGAGATTAACTTAACCTGTGCTTGTGGACGTGAAAATGCAGCGTTTCTGCAGCTCTGAGGTTATATAACCAGGTTAGTGATGAAAGGAAACAAGTAAAGGAAATCATGGAAAATGACAGATTTATTTGAGAGCTTATTGTTTTACTCTTATTGTTCTTCTTTCATTTGATCTTTATCTTTTCCAGAGAGGACAAATAACCCTCTGAAGATCATTTTAACATCAATCTCCTGCACCTACCTAACTGTGTCAGGAGCTAGTTTGGAGAACGGAGTCAAGTTTTAGCAGGGAATGTAAACGCACAGACACTTCTGGTACAGAACAAAGAATTGAGCTCAACATTTGAATCATTCTGCTCCGTTAACGATGAATATAAGAGAGTTTCATCCATCATCCGTCCATCCATCCGTTTTCCTCTGCTTGTCCGAGGTCGGGCCATGGGGGCAGCAGCCTAAACAGGGCAGCCCAGACCTCCCTCGCCAGTTTGTCCAGCTCATCTGGGGGAGGTGGTGGTCCCAAGGCCTTCCCAGGCCAGCTGAGAGACATAGTCCCTCCAGCGTGTCCTGGGTCTTCCCTGAGGTCTGCTAGTGGGACATGCCTGGAAAACCTCACCAAGTATGTTTCCAAACAAGTGTGCTTAATCTGGAGTAGGATAATAACGCCTAGGATAACGCCTGCCGTGTCTCATACGTGTGACTCGTTGGACCGCCAGATGTGCATCTCAGTCAGACACACACATGCGAGTGAGTGGGGTGCATTGTCGCCCTGTGAGTAACAATGGATTTGAAAGATAAGGGAACTTAAACCCCCACCTGATATGCAATAAAAGTGGCTTTAATCATTGTCATCATACCCCGAGCCCTCGATGCCAGGTTTTATCTCACCCACAGAATCAAGCGAGACAGTTAATCCTATACTTGCTTTGCTCAGCATAAGGATATGTGAGTGCAATTTAAAAGCTGCTCCACTAACTGAAACAGAGCACCTATAGAGCCCCGCTCCTGGGGGCATATAATTTCCCATTTCAGCATATTGGCCTTTTGTGTAATTAATCTTAATTTAGGGGCAGGGAGAGCAAAGGGAGGAAGTGATAGAAGGGTGTGAGACTGGTCCACTTGGTGGGTGGACCTTCCTGTGGTCCTTTAATAAAGGAGAACTGGAGGGATGAAGCACAACTGGAGACTGAAGAGACTGTAGGAAACACTGCCAGTATCTGTCTGGACCTGGCTGAATGAAAAACTGGCAATTAATTAGTTTTAGACTTGCCTGGTGAATGTTCACATAGGAGTCTCACTCCAAAAGTAATAATACAGGAGCCTTATTATATATGTTTTCTTTTTCAGCAGTTCACTGTATCATACATCTTCATTGTTTTTAATGTTCACCCAGAACATCTATGCAACATCTAGTACTGTTACTACAAAAATACTGCCTCTGTAATCAGTTTTCTATTCAACATACTCTATATTAGAGGAGAGGATGCTTGTGTGGTTTGCTTGATTTTTTTTTCTTTTTAATCCCATTTTGTCTTTTTTTGAATAGAAGTCAACTAACTAGAAGTAACTATACCATTTAAAACATCAGGTGCATTTCATGTGTGCTGCTGAATGAAATGTGCATGCACGCTTTGATACGCTATTATCTGCTGACAGAGGAGGCAAATGTATGAAAAGTAACATGAAATACGACTGGAGGGAGACAACTAAAGAGTTAAACTGTAACAGAATCTGTTAAAGGAAACAATCTGAGTCAGATTTACAATCAGTTGGTTGGAAAACCCATGGCTTACGGGATAAAACCGAAGACGGTAAATATATCTATATATGTGTATGTATGAGGATGTAATATATGTTTATACGAAGACAGCAAATACGGTGAAATCACTGAACAGCTTTTTTTTTCAATTTGGACCAGGAATCCGCTGCTCAGCAAGGCCACATCATCCTCCTGCTTCACCATGCACAATAATGAAGGTATACTTAATACTTTGATTATTTGGATGATCTTTTCACGAAACCGCAGCTGGCTATGCTCAGATTTCTAGCACAGTCTTAGCTTTGAGCCGAAAATCCCCGAGACGTGTCTGAAATATCAAGTGGCTGAGAAATTGCAGTAATTGCACATATTTGCTCCAGCTAAATTGCTGTTATTTCACTTGAATGATATGCGGGGTATGTTGTACGGAGGATATTAACTTCTCACCTCACAATATCTCTTTCTGTCTCTCTGCCGGTCCTCCCAATCTAACTCTTCCTGCGTTCATCTCTCATCTGCAGCTCTTGGCCTTTCTGCAGCCATCTTTAAAGTCGTTCTGGATCACTGGGACTTTTCCTCGCTCAGCAGCTATGGATGAACTCATCCTCACTCTGCTGCAGCAGAGACAACATGTGAGAAAGCTACAGTTTTACCCACACACTCTTGATGGCAGATTTATAGAAAATCACACCTGAACGGCAAGAAGCCTCATGAAATGAAGACATGAAAAAGAGCTATCTCCTCGATTAGAAGAGAAAAGTGTGAATGTTTTATATTCTTCTGTGTCAAGAAACGCAGAGAGACTTTATTTTTACTTATATCTAAGTGACAGTCAATGTTCCTCACTTTATATCTCCAAAACACTGATAATAGACAGAGTTGAATACTAACAGAGACTTGATGTAAGGCAACCCAAACACGATAGGCTCTTCTTGTCTAATCAGAGTCTTGATTGTTATTGATCTTTTATCCATTCTGTGAGTATTTTTATCATTTCAAAGTGAAGCAACTTCGCTTCTCTGACAGTTCTGGTTCAGCAAAAGTGATTTGATTATTTTATGTGGGTAGCAATTGGTCCGGTGATTGGTTCAACCCCTTAAGACCCAGTGCGCCCTCTAAAAATCATTCTGAAGCTCCAAAGCATTTGAAAACAAGCTACTTAAACGTGAGGCTTTACTGAAAAACTTGACAGAAAAATCAATGTTCTCCTAAAACCTTCACTCCTCCCTCTCTGATACCAAAACTGGAATGAAATTAAAATCTTCTGAGGGTCTTGCGCTACTGCTGATCAAAATGAATGCAAAGGACAAAATAACATGATCGGATGGCATTTTTCAAAAGGAGGATGCGTGCAAATGTTGCTCGCGATCTGAACGATATGCACGTAGAAAAGAGGATACAGCCTCTGTCAGTTCGACGTAACACATGATCTCTCCACCTTGCTGGTAATGATTGTTGAAATTAAACCTAAAATGCATAAGACGTGCACATGAAAAAAAGAGCATGCCTTTACCGCTGCCATAGAAATCCAGAGCTGACAACTAGGATGGTGCTTCTCATTAAATGAACTTTATTAAATGATCGCCAGCTAGTCTGAGCCCCACTACAAAAGCAGAAAGGTTGGCAGCTTGTTGATCTGAAACATTCAGGTGTGGGTTAACACAAGGCCAAAGGGAAATGCATCAGCAGATATCTTAGAGACATAACTGATGTTGCCCATCAGTCTATGAAGAATTACAAGGTCATTCCCAAAATCATTCTATAATGACAAATGTAGGAAATATTCAGTACAGCTGCCAATCTACCCAGGATTGAAGTTATTTCCAAGGTCAAACTGTGCAAATGTTCACAGAAACTGCAAATTTACCAAGAACTACATCTAAAATTCTGGTTAGTATAATAAATGTTAAAGTTCATGACAGCAGAAATGCAAACACAAAATGAACAAGTATTACTTGTTTGGAAGAGTTGTCTGTCTAAAACCTCTTCTCTTTTAAAAGATAGCAGCAGCATGGCTTTGGTTTATAAATTTGCACCCGGATAAACAATATTATTTTCCTGATGCCTGTCTTATAAACAGACATGACCAAAGTGGAACTGTTTGACCATTATGCACAGTGCCACTCCAAACAAAGCTTATCGGCTTAAACGCCTCATGCCAACAACTGAACACTATGTGGAAGATTGTGGATGTGAGTGATGATTTGAACTTGTTTAGCAGCCTCAAGATCTGGGGACCTGACAGCCACCGAGTCAGCCTTGAGCTCCTCTGTATATGAAGGTCTTAAGGAATTAAATATGAGGTCATCTGTCTGACGCCTTGATCTTGGTCAGAACTGGGTCATGCAACAGGACAACAAATCGCCATCGTAATGGCTGAAAAGGAAAAAGGTTTTGCAATGACCTGGTCAAAGTTCAGACCACAACCTGATGGAAATGCTGCAGCAGGACCTCGGGGGAGCTGTGCATGAATGCATGTCTGCAAACTTTAATGATCTCAAGCAAGATCATTAGGAAAAATTCACTATATATGTATTAAAGATGATTTATCAGACTGTCCAAAATTTTAATCAAGAGTGACGAGAAAGTTTAGATGAGTGATGTCAATTAAAAGACATTTAAAGCAGAAATAAAAGAAAGATATGTTGTAAGTCTGTGACTAATTATATATTATTAACTACTAAGCAAAAGATGGGCGATCAAAATAATCAGTAAGTATAAATTAGGATAAAAAAACCGTGAGAAAAAGACCAGGATCCCTTGCTCTCCGACTCCGAGGAATCTTGAGTGACACATCTCAGATGATGTTAAATGAACAGCACTTGTTTTTACCAAATTAATCTGTGTATAACTCAGTACAACGGCAGCTGCAACAAAGCAAACTTGGCTGTTCAGACCACCAAAGCATGAATCTAAATGTCTGTGCTGGTATGTTCCCCTCCAACATCCAACATCTATGATGCTGTGTTTCAACTTTTCTCTTCACATAATACATTTTCATCTCAAAATTTTCTTGTAATTCAAGTCGGTCACCATGAGTTTTGAAAATGTTGGTATTCAAGGTTAATTTATTTTATTATTAATTTATTGAATTAATTTCCATTAGGATGTGAAGAAAAGTATTTTTAAATTGATCTGAACTGAATTAAAGCTGAAAAGTTTGCTAGCTACTACTTACACTACTTAACGCTTTTGATTAAATTATCTACTGAGCTGTGAAATAAGACCTAACAGAATAATGCTTATCATCTGCTGGCGTCATCCTCTGTTGACTATTTTTTAACAGTGGTAGCAGCAATCCGAATAATTTGTCACAGATTAAATATGTTTTTGTGCATCTTCTTCAAAGTCGAGGGCTTTTTTTTTTTTTTCATTGTTTTGAGGAGAAGTCTTGCAGGACGAGGTACTTAAAGAATTAGGTAGATAACGAGAGAACTAGGAGAGTTACGCTCACAACACGAAAAACACAGTTCAATAGAAACACCGACTGCCCGCAGAAGTACTTTTTTTTTATCCTAAATTCAATGTTTTGTTTGTTTTTTGTGAAAGAAAAGTGCAATGGAAATGTGGCTAATATGCTGTAGGTTGTTCACTTGTATAAACAGACCACCAGGATTGGTTCTGTGTTGTTCTGGAAGGTTCTGAGGATCTTAGCACAGCTTTAGATAGCAGGTACGCATGCAAATAAGCCGCTGCTGCTTGAGCTAACTGAAGGATGGCGTGTCCGTGGCCACCAGTCCTGGCAGTAGCTGGGCTCCTTAAGCTGAGCAGATCCCAGGCTGGCCTAGGTAGCTCAGACCTCTGCTCAACCCAAGGCCCAACAGAGCCCCGGATACCCCCAGGCTGCGTTGAGGTAGCTACGCTGCCAGCTAGCAATATCAGAAATGAGGATGAATGGACAGATTTGATCAGAATAAATGAAAGGTAATGCAAAGTAACAACAAAGCTAAAAGAGCTGCGGTGACTGACGGCAGGTGAGCATGTAAAGACGTCAAACCAACTCTTCAGACAATCTGCGGTTCACATCGCCGGGGATTTTCTTGGTCTTTTTAAAATAGTTTGCTTTATTTTGAGCAGATTTGACTTTTAGATGCTTTGATCTAAAAGGTAAACTCTACCTCTCAGTGACATTTTTTACCAAGTGTTATTCATGTTTCCATGCGATCTCAAAATTTGCTTTACTTGTACGTGGAGGAAACGTTTCGCCCACTGATACATGATGTGCGTAAAGAACACACACAGGCTAAAAATGATTGTGCCTTGTGAACTGAAATCTCTCACTTCTCAGCAGTGCTGCCGATTCTTAACCTCAAGTACTATGTTTTGTAAAAAGTACAATCATTAAAGGTAATTATCATTAATGCATCAATTTGAATCAATCAACAGTAATTAGCAGACCTCATTCAGTCCTGAAAAAGCAGAGCAATTTGACAGTCCAGCATTTTTTTTTTTTTTTACGAGAACACATAATGCACTTCTGAAGGCTATTCTCAACATCCCTACATCTTTGCACTTCTGATAAATTATGTAAAACATGATGCTGCTCCTCTTGGACACATCAGTTCAAACGAATCTTCTACCAGATACCCAGCATTCATTTCTTCATAATGAAACCCAGATTAATTATTAAACATCAATGAAAAGGCAATCAGAGTCTACTGAATTACTAACTTTAACAGTAGAGCAAACAAAGTACTTTTTCTCTTCTATTACCCTTAAAAGAGATGTAACATAGAGGAGTCGTTTATAGTGTCTGCCATGCATTTTTAAAACAAGACAAAATAAATCTCTTGTGGCGTTTCCAAAAGTTTGTATTAAATGTAAATTAAAGGCAGAACGCAGATTTATGAATAATTCAAGCACACGGTTTGAGAATACAAGAAAGTGAAATATTAAATGTTGAAAATGAAAACTTGTTTTCGGAAGAATATGTGCTTGATTGCTACAACACATTTAAAAAACAGTTGGGATGACAACAGTTTGGACAAGTTGTGTTGTTTAGTAAAAAGTCAGTATGATGATTTGACAGGAAGAGGATCATCCTGGATTTAATAATTTAGAAATTTTATGTGAAAACCATTAAGATTGCTAAACTGTGCCCATCAATGGAGTGGCATGCATTTCAGGGTGTACCCCACCTCTCACCCTGGAATCACGCTGGGATTGGTTCCAGCAGACTCCCGTGACCCTGTATAAGAAGAAGTGGTTATAGATAATACATTTCTTTGTGTTCTGCTGCTATGGACCATTCAGTCTCTTTACAACAGTTTGGTGCTCATTGCTGGTAATAAGTTGGATCTATTTCCGGTGGGAGTTGGACTCCATCAGGGCTGCCCTTTGTCAAAGATTTTTCAACTGAAAATTTAGGATTTCATCCCCACTTTTTGCAGATGATATGGTCCTATGAGAATGAGAATGTGGGTACAAGCAGCTAAAGTAAGTTTCCTCTGTAGGGTGCCTGGGCTCTCCCTTAGAGATGGGAAGGGTAGTTCTGTCTTTCACTAGAGACTTGGAGTAGCGTTGCTGCTCCTCCACATCGAGAGGAACCAGTTGAGGAGGCTCAAGCACCTGGACGACAACAAAAAAGGAGGTGAAGAGGAAGTATAGAAGTGGTGTCTTGGGGATGCCCAACCAGGAAGAGGTGCCAAGGCAGACCCAGGACCCACTAGTGTGATTGCTGGGCAGGGAATTCCTCAGTTTTGCCCTGGATTGGGTGGACGAGGTGGCTGGGGAGACGGAGCTCTGGACTTCCCTGCTGAGGCCACATTCACACGAAGACAAGCTCAGGCCTAGACGCAAAAGTATTTTATAAAAACCAGTGTATCATCTATATGATGTGGCGTTTTGGGGGTCTGTAAACGATCATTTTTGAGACCAGGTTGCAGGGTGGAAAGATTTGAAGATGCCATTTATGTGGCTCCGTTTTCACTGTTACTAACTTTTCTAAAACGCTTGCGTCACTCGTACTTGCCAGCATTTTCTCTGTTTTCAGATTTCTGCACACGTGCGCATGCCCAATATTTTTGCCGCCTGTTTTCGCTCATTGCCGTCATAGGATCACAGCGCCACTATCAGACTTGGAATGTATTTTACAGTGTTTTCAAGCATTTCATCTTCATGTGGATATAGCCTTAGGCCGCTGCCCTGCGACACAAACTTAAATAATTGGTAGTTGATGGGTGGATGCTACAATAAATACAACAAGCATGTTGCGCTCAATCATAATGTTGCTCAACATCCAATTAAATCATTGCTACCTACAGAGTCCCAGGTGTTGATATTCACAAATTAGTAAATGTCTATATGTGCTAAACGCTTCATTAATGTACGGTATGAGACATAAATGAAATGTTGCCACTGTGTGTAAATGTTAACTGATTTATTTAAACAGTAACATGTTTTCTCATCAGAAATAATCAGCAATATTAATTTTTCACATGACAGCCGATCACATGTTTGCATGTATTTGCATATATCTAGTTTGTATTAAAACGTATTTAAATGCTGCAGTTGCTTGTTTGAGCTGCATGGTTAACTGAACTTGATGATGACCGCTTGCCTTCAGAAATCCATATAAAGAATGGACGTAATATGAAAATGAATAAATAATTCATTCTTGCACCGGCGGATTCTGTAGATTCTTGTACTGTGAAAACAAAGTTCACATTCAACTTCTCTGTATTTAAACAGACTTCTGTTGCTGAGTTTTCATTGCTGACAATCTAGATAATCTATATCAGTGGGCATCAACCCTGTTACTCAAGATCTACTGTCCTGCATGTTTTAGATATTTCCCTGGATTAACACACCTGATTTTAATGAATTTAATTCATCTAATTTAAGTCTATTAGTGACACAGCTACTTGTGTCATTGTGTGACGAAGCAGGAAAACATCTAAAACAAGCAGGATAATAGATCTTGAGGACCAGGGTTGATGACCACTGATCTAGATTGTCATTTACTAAAAACAAAATCTCCCCCTAGTTCCTACAGAGCCTAGAGGCTCAGGGGTTGCACTGCCCTGTCAACAAAAGTGTTAAGTATCAGGAATTGCCAGTCAGTATCAAACCCACTTTTCATGCACCCCTACTCAAGAGGGTCCACGCAGTTCTTAAAGTGACCTGTGAACTTTGGGCACGTCATTTCATCCCACTCTGTCCACTCGGCCTCTTGATTCTTTTTTGTGTGAACCTCAGACAGCCCGTTGATGTTCACCAGGTGTTGAAGGAAAAGAAAAAGGAAAAACACCACGAGCACATGATGCAAATTTCAACACTTGTGCAATCAGAAGCGTGAAGCCAGAGCAAATGAGCAGCTTGTGCAAGACTGTTTTGTTTTTTTGTTTTTTTCTGGCAAAGAGCTGCTATCGGATTCATACAGCCAAGCCTTGTGAATTTTACACCAGACCGGTTTGTGCGATGACATATAAATATTCACATCACTTTTAACATTTCTGCATATTTATTCTAAATGGAAGTTAGTCCTCTCAGAATGAACAAATACAGCCACGTCCTTCTGCACTTAGGCCATAGTCTTAGTCAGAGTTGTGTCCTTTATCACTCAAACTCAGTCAATTTAAGACGTTTTCATTCGCAGCCATCTCGGTTTAACACTCTGGTGGGCAGACTGTGGAGTGGAAGGGAAGAGACAATCCCTTCAGGCCGTCCCACCCTCTGAACATGCTGAACAATGATGCTACAGCTGTCAGGGAGTTTGCCAGGACCTATTTGTTCCTGGACATGTGAAGACTCTCAAACAGCAGAGCCTGCAGGTTCTCCAAGCCTCCAGAAGAGATCCAACACGCAGCCGTATGGCCGGACACGCAGCTGAGTCGAATTCAGCCAGATTCAACTTACACGGCTGACGGTGGAGCCTTCACAGTTCACTTCTCTCTGAAAATACTGCAGCATGTTTAAAACCCATATGTAGTTATTTGAATTAATGGCCTTTGGGTCTGAAAAATGGTCAACAATCCTCCTATAGGTATTTCCTCCAACAATCCTCCGAGCCAAGGGATTTTGATATAATTCCCAGTCCTATTTCACTTACATCCCAGCTTGTGATTGTGTCAAAAGACACTGTGGAAAAGGAAAGCACCTTTCTTTTTATTTATTTTTTAGATTTTCTACCATTCTAAACTCAAAAGTTTCAGCAGATTTTTCAAACATTTTTTGTTTTTTTCCAGCACATCTGTTTCTCTCGCTGATTTTTTTTTTTTTTTTGCACACTGATGAAGTGGAGCAGCAGCATCTTAAAATATTGCTGCTAACTTGCCTGGACAAGAATAAATTTGTCCAGTGTTTTTTATAAAATCACTTTAAAACCCTAATTGCACCCACCAGTTGAAAAGTCCCAGCTCAACAAATTTGTTCCTCAAACTGTGTCGGACTGACAGCTGCTGAAAATAAATGGCAGGTTGTTTGAAAAAGGTTCTTAGAGAAGCCCAAAGCTTGAACATTCTTTGAACACATCAGATCAATTGTCTCTAATGATCAAAAACTCCAATGCTGCACTGATTCCCTTTGAAGTTGAAGGCAGTGCAGCTGAAGGCATCTGATTTCAAACATTGCTGATTCAGTGACATTTCATGACCCCTGCAGAGCGTTGTCATACTCTAATTTATTTTGACCAGGACACGTATAGCACCTCAGAAACGCTGCCTTGTACATTTCTGTAACTCAGAAGTTATACCATGGTGTCAGTGATATGTTTCCTATGTTTCCAGAGCGGCTCATCTTCAAAGTACCGACGTGATCAGATGTTTGGAGAACTGTCTTGCTCTCACATTATACAAAACGCATCAACTAAACATAGTCCATTTCTCCGGGTGCTCATCAGGCCCACTGTCCAGCAGAATTTGTGACCTTTACATGATGAACCATGCGGGGCTCCGGTTCTGACACATCGCTTTGTCTTGGGAGTTTTTGGCAAAGCAGCTCAGCTCTCTTCAGTGCGAGAATGCATGACAGAGTTCGGAGGCTTTTGAAAGGCCACTATCCGTTTTCGGAACATTTAACAAGCAACTATAGGACACACTGTTTGCTTGGCCCCATGAATCATATCTGCTCACCCACATCATTCCCCTTTATTTGCCCTAATGTGTTTTTAGCTTGAGGGAAGAGAGAAAACATGGACTTGTCGTAGTGGCAATGCAGACTCATTTCTGTGGCTTTAATTTATTTTGTTTGGTTCTTTTTTTGTTTTTGTTTTTTTCCCCTGCACATGATTGCTTCTTTTTTTCCTGATAGGGGACCATAAACCTATGTTTCCTCGTCATGCTTGCTGCTGCACCGTCTGCCAGTGTCTGTAAATACGTGCCAATGAAAAAAAAAAGAAAAAAGAAAAAAAAAGACCAGAATTAAAATTTTACCGTGTGAAAAGTCCAACTCATGACACCAGACAATAAGTGCGTAAAGGGTTCAGATTTTGTCTTTTTCATAACAAATCCATTCAGCCATTATTGGAAAGCCTCCTTGGCATGCATCCTTTCCAGATTAGGACTCCTAGAAGCAAAGTAAAGCAAAAGTAAAATGTAAATAGGGCAACTTCCATCTCTTGAGTGAAAGTGCTGTGTTAAATACTGACGTTATCAGTTTTTGTACGTGCAGTTTGTTTCTATTCAAATCACTCTATTTTACTGAATAATGACACTATTTCCTCAGTACATTAGAAGATCACAGATGGGGTTCCTAACCAAGTATATTCAGAGGCAGGACTGGGAGTATATAAATTCAGGAGGGCAGAAAGACAAATAAGAGATGTCAGTCCCGTTATTTAAACTGTCATGTCCTTAGATATATTTTTAAAGACTATACTCTTGTGAATAAAGCCAACAACACACTGAGCAAACATAAAGCTGGAGCCTAAATTGTTGATATCGTTAGAAATAATATAAAAATGTGCACATGTTGAAAAAAGATATGACTGTATATTGAAGAATAAGAACCTCAAAAGTGCAGACTGGTGTCTTTGCTTGCTGCTAACTCTACAAACAAGACGGTACACAGTGACCCCTGTGACCAGCTTCCACGGCACTCGTTCTGCGATACACTTGGTGATGCAGACTTCTCCGTTGCACACAAGCACCAACCATCCAACTTGGTATTGACATACGATGGGTGTCTTCCCATCTGCTTCTTGCGCAACTTGGCTGTGTCCTGTACAAAGAAAAAACGGGCTTCAAACCGCTCTTCAGAAACCGATGGGGATTGAATGCTTCGTCCATCACACCATCCGCTCAACTCTCCTATACTGCCCATTGCGCAAATGTTTGCATCCAGCGTGCTGCATTTTTAGCAAAATCAGAATACTAACTAATTGAATCGATTGAGGTCCAGCATCTTTGTGTTGCAACAAGAAAGCGGCATGTGTCTGCCCCAGTCTTAGGTTAGTAGGTCAGTGTAGCCCCAAAAAGGGGGAGGGGTTTGGTGTTGACTTGGATACGCCGGAACTGCGAAACTGAAATACTTTTTAAATGATTGAGTAGAAAATGTATTTTGAAGTTAATTTGTAAATTCAGTTATCTCTTTTATTCTTTTATTTTTTTTAGAAACTGCATTTTTAAAATAGATTATAAAATTGCAATACAGGAATCAATGTCCAATAAGACCATAATTTATAGATAAGGCTATTTATTTACAGATTTATTATTTCATTTACAATCCAATTTAATCTGTATTTTTGTTTCCTAGTAATTACTTATCGCCAGACTCCTTTATTACCATGCCAGCAACACCACTGGTTCGCCACAGATTTGACCTCGGAAAATATAACTTTCCTACATGTTAATGAGCTCTACAGCATCTGTAGTCTTATTTCTACTATAGTACGAGTGCAGTTGCCAACTGTAAATTTGAGCAAAACGGGATCTCCGACCTGAACTGAAAACATCCCCTCAATGAGCTCAGCTGTTTGTCAGTAAAGAAGCAGCAGCTTCATCCTTCTCAATTTGCAGTTTTATCATAATAATGTCCGCTGGCCGCTGCATTATCACAAAGAAATCATCAAACCGGACTCATTTTCTAGAGTTTATGTAAATATAAAACTAGATTTATTTAGCCAAACATTGTAAAGCATAAAATCTCTGCAGCATATGTAGCCGACAGTGGCGATAGTAATGTGACCGCAGAAAGAAAAAGACTTGAGTAGACCTTGAATCCTGAAATGCCTTCAGAGCTTCCTTTTTTGTTCTCATTCTTGCTTCCAGATGCAGCACAAGAGTGAGAGCGAGAGAAAAACACATTTGGAAACCTTCAGCTTGAGCTCCTTGAAAACAGTTTGAAAGTTTTGCATTTTAAAGAGAGACGACATTTACTTCAAAGTCAAACAATGGTTTTAGACTCTGTGAAAGCACCAGCACAACTTCAAGAGACAAAAAGAAAAAGAAAAAAAATAACAGCTATCTGCACATAGTTGGTTTTGACTCTCTGTGATAAGTCATCACTCGACTTTTGCAGATGGTCATTTAAAATCCACACAAGTGCAGCGATAAAACTATTAGGAAGAAAAAAAAAAAAAAACAAGCAAAACAACACAGCTTCAGTCTCAAGAAGAGCCAGTGCAACCCATCAGATAAGTGGGAGATATGTTTGCTGCCCTTTCCAGGGCAGAATTTATTTACTAAAGACTTCAGAAAAGGTCTCTGTAAAGGCTCTGCTATTCACTGAACACATTATCAATCGAATGATTAAAGACTGAAGACCAGTCTCTGAGACATTTCATCATTGCTTCTTAACATTCAAATGTATCCCTGTGCAGTGTTTGGCTATCAAAGCAGATGATAACATACTTCCAATGGTTTCCTTGTTGTTTCATTTATAAGCTATGTTTTTAACTGAATTTCCTTTAGACTGAGCATTGTTGATAGAGCATTTTTAATAATTCAGCACTCAAACTTTTGGAGTTGTAAGACACTCGGGCTGACAATTCCAATGGAGCTCAGTGCAAGTCCCAGTTCTGTCAGCAAGCATTAGTAATCCTTTTTTATTTTTTTTTTATTTTCCTCTCTTGTAGTGCAACTTGTCACCCATTTAAGATTAATTCTTTGTTGTCTGCATATACGCCTAACCATAAATGTCTCTGCCAACCGCAAGCCATTAAGCTGTGCCTACAAGCTGAGAGAGAGGCTCAAACAGTCAGCTACCCTTTCTCTCAGATTGTAAGTGACTGTTTGAAGTCACTTGAATTGAAATGTCTTAACTTCCAAGAAAAAGATAAGTGTTAAAATCTAATATTAAATGGGTGATTTTCTGTCATTTACCAGCACAATGACAAGCTTGCAGATTGTTGTCTTGAATATACATTAACACGCCATTTTCAGCTCTTAGCACATCACTTTGAATGGTGGCAAAATGATGCAAGTGTCCATAATTACAGATGACATACTATCTCTTGCAAGGTTAGTTGTAATTTCCTCACAGAAACATCTTATGTGACTGTCAAAGTTTAAATGTCTGCTATAAAACCAGTAACTGTGTGGTGAACTGCAGTGGAAATTTCCACTCAGATATCAGCTGCATGAATTCACTCAAAAACTATTACAGACAAATGCTGAATTAATTATATTCCATCTTCAAAAGCATAGCAGTAGATATATTTACTGCTTGAAATATCATTTAGATTCTGTTCACACTTTCAAGTTTTCTCTTTTTGATACCACTGGAAGGTCTATAAGAACCTTAATCATGATCTTCAATTTGTCTTATCTAACTTTGTTCTCTATAAAAGCTAAAGGAAAAACTCTACTCATGTCATAGATGAGTACTTTCTTCTATAGCACAATCCTTTCCCTAAATTGAGTCTCTCGATATGATAGTTGTGATAATAAACATTTTGAGAAAATAGACATATCTCTTATATCTGTGTGTTTCAAATAAAAGAAAATAGAGAACCTGCGCAAAACAGGTAAAATTGCAAACCCTGAGTCCAATCCATCCATCCATGCATCAATTTATCCATCCATCCATGCATCAATTTATCCATCCATCCATGCATCAATTTATCCATCCATCCATCCATCAGGATTTGGCTCATGGGGAAACAGAGGCCTAGACCTTCCTAACAAACACCTCCAGTTCTTCTCAAAAAGTTTATTTTTCATATACATAGTGAGAAAATATCAATACAGTGCAATTAAATACTCTGCTTGCCTCCCTTCACCCAAGTGCATAAAAACTAAGGATAAATAAATCTAAAAAGGTAAATAAGGCTGTTCTCAGTTCAGCAGATGGAGATAATATGTCTTTCATGTCCTGGGTCTGCCTAAGGATCTCCTCGTGGTTGGATATGCCTCCCAAGGGAGGTGTCCAGGGGACATCCCATACTCAGCTACCTCCACCTCAATGTGGAGGAGCAGTGACTCTACTAAAAGTCACTTCTAAAATACTAAACATCTTGCCATTTCTCTAAAAAGGAGAGTAAGTCATCCTGTGGATGAAACTCATTTCAGACACTTGTCTATAATCTAGCGACTGTATAACCTTGACTTTTGGCTCAGTTTTATCACTTTAGCACGCAAGACTAGAACAGAATTTGCTCCATTCTTCCTCTACTTGTTAACAAGAACCTCCTATTTAAACTCCTCCACTTGAGAGAACTCTGAGTTGTCAAACAAAACAAGTCGCCCCACCATTTTCCAACTGAGAATCGTGTTGTGTGATGTGGACGTGTTAACTCTCATCCTGGCTGCTTCACACTCAGCCGACATGGAATCCTAAAGCCCACCGAACGGGATCCTCTCTGCCCTGTGGCTGCACACAGAGATTGTGTCCATAAAAGTTATGAACAGAATCAATGGCAAAGGGCAGCTCTTGGGGAGTTCAACTCCCGCCTGGAATGAACCCAGTTTTTAACCCAGTAATTACCAAGGCAATCTACTAGGAGCAGGGCAGATTTCCTTAGAGCTGCACATAAACAGACCAGTTTATACTCGGTAGCCTTTATCTCACTAGCAATACAGGAGGAGATTGTTCGACAATAGCAGCCATATAACCATGAAACTGATTAACTGTTCACTTCTTTGGATCTGCCCCCAACAAGGACGGTACGCAGCATCTTCCTCCTGCTTATAGCAACTTGTGGGAAAATTAAAGCATCCTTTTTTCTAATCTGCTGTCAATTGCCTTCAAAATGTCAAACCTTTAAAGTTTAAACCATCAATCAGGGTTCTGATTTGAATAATCAGCTTCTTGAATTTGCACACTAAAACAGAAACTCATAAATGCATATGCAACCGGGCCACAAACACTAACCCCTTTGTATCTTTCAGGTGCTAACTTACTATTCGTTAATACAGATGTTACTGTAATGTTTTAATGTCCCGTTATGTCTTATTTGTCTCTATTAGACCACTGTAAAAGCAATGTTTTAAGATTCTCTTAAATGAAAATCAAGTTCTGGCAATGTCAAGATGTATTTTTATGATGTATTTTTATTTCTTTTATTCCCAGAAGATATTGGTGAGTGAAATGATCAACAGTCCTACTCTTAATCACTTCTGGACCTGCAGAGAATCAGTAAGAAAACATGTTTTCATGTAACCAGGCCTTGTGTGTAGCCAATTACCCAGCAGTGGAGATATGGCGATACACGCAGGGCTCATTTCTATATTTAGAGATCAGTGCATATTAATTCAGACAAAAGTTGGCGTTTATTTCAAGACTCAGATTTAATACATGTACTTTCTGACATGAAGATGATAATTTATTGTTGAAAAGAAAAACAAAGTGCCCTTGTGGGCTAAATTCAGATTCAGAACTTAAAAACTCAACCCTTAAATACTGGAACTGCCCTGAAGCATAATCTCACTTTTTTACCCTTAATCTAGTTGTTGTGCAGAGGAAAGTAGTGTACCATCTCTGCATGTAGGTCGTGAACATACGCTCTCTGATGGAGTCAAGGGTGGACTGAATTATTTTGCCCCTGGCTTTTCCCGGACAGACAGTTTGTGGTCCCTCTACAAACTGTCCATTGAAAATATATTTTGTTTGTTTGTTTGTTTTTGTTACTGATGGCTGGCTATGGTTTAGTTTTAGCCTTCATCACTTTTTCTTCTCAGTGCTGAGCAATGATTTGATGAGAGTTTGAACTGTGAATTAATACCTAACAGAGCATAATCATTCTTTAATTAAAGATTGTAGCTTGTTGTGCTGTCAACTGTAATAAGTGACAATCTGTGACTGGTTTTGCGTTTGTCACGACTGAGATGTAGAACCCAAGTGCAGAAGACTGATTTCCAGGAGTTCCAAACAAAAGTAGTTTATTTAAATTAAAAGCACCGCACAGGCTGGAATCTCAAGCAAAAACAAAAGCCCAAACTAGACAGAAGCAGGAACAGACTATAATCATGGTGCCAACAGTGGAAACAAAACACTACAGAAGAAACAGTTTAGTAGGAACACAGGAGGGAAGAGCATAAGGAAGACATGACCAGATATACTCATAGGACTTGATGAGACACAGGTGCAAACAATCAGGGCAGATGGGAACAAGGTAAGTCAAAACAGAACAAAAACACAGGCACACAGGCTTTCAAAATAATACAGGACCAGGTGTAAACCCAAACCGTGTTAGTGTTGGCGTGGAAGGGTTTGTGAGCAAAGTTCAAAAAGCCTCCTCAAGCAGCTGTATTACCGAGGGCTGCTAGTGAAGGCTTATTTGTGGATCGACATATCCCACATTTTTTAAAGCTTTATCTGCATTTGTGTACACATACTTCCTCAATGTGATGCATTTTAATTTAGTGAAATACATTCTATAACACCTATGAATTAGTTCAAGGCAGTGTTTTAGATCATAACAGTAATTTGGTGACTTGTGATAGACTAACATTCTGCGTTGTCGACGTGTTGACGTCTAATTTTGCACCTAAATCTCTACCACTGAATGAAGAAACAAATGTTCTTCGTGTTAAACTATTAATTGAAAGTAAGTTCTCCAGGTATTCACATTCAGAGCAGTTGGTCGATGCCCGCTGTGGATACAGACTTTACAACATTGGACACATTTTTTTCTCACATTCTCTAACCCTTAGAAAATGTACGCGTGGATGCAGATTTCTTCTTTCCGCAGAGGGGAGAAGTATGCTGCAAACTCAAACGATGAAACTCCATGAGGAAGAGTAATCAGAGCAGAGAGCTGCTGGAGAGAGCTGGAAATATCTTAAAATATTTAATGTGTCGGGTGGGGGTGGAAGCTCACTGAAAGAGGAGATGGTTAAAGATAAGAGAGGGAGATGGACTGATACTGACTGAATGAGCCCATTTTCCCTGAAAGCGTGAACGTAATGACACAATGGAAATGCTTTAATGAGTCACATTACACTAGAGTGGAGTCAGTGTGATTGCAAAAAGCTTTGCTACGATCTGTGATAATTTCCATCAGAGAATCTATCCAGGCAGGCAGACGCAACCTCAGTGGCTTTGCATTTGCTCTAATTATTGTATCCTGTTCTCCAAAATAAGAACATTAGTTTCACAATAACAGAGAGTTATATTCAAAGATGATTTGTTTTTTTTTTCTTATTTTTTCTTGCCAATGAGGCAGTATATCAATTTAACGCGTATTATATTCAATTGTTTGACACTGATGGCATTTTCACAGCGACCATGACAGCGCTAAACTTCCACTTCATTACAGATACTTTCATAAATCTCATCCTCAACAGTTCTAATTACATGTAAACAAACAACACAAATTAGCAAAATTGATCAACAAGTCAAAGAACATCATTTTCGACAAGTAAATACAATGCAGAGACTGGTTCCGATTCTGGTTTACTGTGAAAACATTTTCCTATCAACAGTGAGTTAATTAAGTTGTCTTTCAGTCACTTTTCGTATGTGAATGTATGTTTTTGCCCGTGATACTAGTTTACATGTGGAAAGTGCAGTAAAATTCCAGCTAAATCTGAAAACATCTGCAGCCGAGAAGCAGAAAAAAGATGAACTTAGCTGTTTTTGTTGAGATAATCTGTGAAATTAATCTTTTTTTTTTTGTGTCAGATATGTTGAACATAAAATTGTTTTTCTAAAAGTTGTAAAATTGTGAAACCTGGCAACTATGGTCACCGCACCCATGATATTTGCTCAAAAATACACTGAGACGCCAATTACAACTAATATAACATAATTTAACTACCACCTTTATTCCAGACTCGTAAGCTCGTAGTGCTGGAACAGCACCAACGTTCAGCTTTAGGCTCTCTGCAAGACCGGTGGAATACTCCACCCATGTTTTGGAAACTCCTTGAAAAGAAAAGTAAAATGCTTATAAAGAAATACTAGTAGATTTAATGGGATATAAAAAAATACCCAATTCTTGCTGCACAGAAAAGAATTCTCCAGAAACAAACGTTCTCAGCTTCCTGCAAACCACATAAGTGCATGTACACTCACCAGCCACAATAGAAAAGCTTCAGTGAGTCCCAGTACTGTGTGAACTACAACTTACATTTAACTTACCTCTTGGGCCTCTGTATACGTTTAATATTATCGGCAATCGGCAAGCTGAGTCGGAAAAGTCAGAAAAGAGCTTTGATGACAGCTCAAAAGAATAAGTTAGAAAAGAACAAGATGTGAGAGTAAAACCAGGAATTCTAAAGTAAAATCAGATTATAAAAAGAAGTCAGCAGGAAATAATATTTTATCCAGAGGGCTAATTGACTAATGTACAAAATAAACAGGAAATGCGTCTTCTGTATTTTATGGTGTAAAAAACTAACCCTGATTGATAACTTGTACTTACTAGAGTTCAGATTACATTTTTCAATAAACTTTTTTTTTTTTTTTCTTTTACACCTTTTAAAATTCATGTGAATGTTGTTAATGCCATTCATTTTCACCACCTGCTGAGACTTGAGAAGTTTAATGACTTGGGAGCTTCAGGTGCTTTAAGTTGATTTGGATTTGGGGGTAAAAAAATAGATATAAGTGGTAAAGTTTGGGAACGTTGGTCTTTTGGCGCGGCTCCTTGTTGTGCACTGCACTCTTAAACATGCTGCCAGGCACATTTGTTCAGTTGAGTAAGCACTTAATTATCTGAGTTACAAACTCAGACAGGCTGCATTTATCAGGCATCGCGGAGAGGGCGTCTGTTATCATGGCGTTCCCTTCTTTTCTTTTCCTTCGGCAATCTCATGGGCGCAGTCCTGTACAGCGGATTGACTTCCTCTGTGATCCCACATTTTAACATAAAGCTGTGGGCCGAGCTTGGTCTGCTGCCAACACAGAACAATAGTGCGACCTGCAAAACTGCAGCCTCCGTAACGGTTTGCTTGTTATAATTTGCCTTTCAAATATTTTTTTTTTTCTAAACAAAACACCATTTACATGAAACAGCTATTGCAGCAGTGGGAGGCTGTTGGAGTACCAATGAAAAAAAAAATCTACTGATATAAATGACAAATCACTGCCAAAACACTGTGTTTAAAAGGATGGTGGAGCATTTTGGATTTAACGTTTGTCGGCGAACTAAAATGTAGCTGAAAAGATTGATATCATTTTAATGTCTCTGCTGAAATCGCTGCACCACCAAAGGTTGTGAATGAGCACGGTGAATCACAACTGACTAATCAAACGCTTACAATGTAAAAAAACAAAAATTCACCTTTTATAGGGAGTGTGTACCCGACCATCTCATGGCCAGGACCATGGAGTTCCCTCTAGTTGCCTGGCAACGGGAAACGGATAGGAAATACAGCAGTTCTGCACATAAAACACACATGTAAGTGGCTTCGTAGTAACCCTGTCCCGCAGAGATTATGCATGTGATTAAAATGTTTTCGCAGTTATGCTATGGTGCAGTGTGACAGCAGGGTTTGCTTTGTGAAACCATCAAGTGCTAAATCCTTAAACCATCCAAAAATGTATTTTGAAAGAATAAACTGGAGCATATAGAGGTCTAGTGCATAATGGCTCACTAAAACACACTAATGTAATACAAAATGTAATCTGGGATGTCTTTTTTCTGTCTTTTGCAAGATTGTTTTGTAATAGAAGACAAGGTTAAACTCCCTTTCAGGAAACCTTTCCTTTGAAGACACAGGTGCGATGAAATGGCCTGAGATGACATTTAGTTGTGAATTGGCTCCATATAAATATAATGGCGCTGAACTGAGTTTTGTCGTTAAAATGTAACAGTTCCACTCTCTACCTTAATTTCCTAATTACGCTTCTAAAATGCCCAAATACTGGTTTAAAAAGTTCCTTATGTGAACGACATTTACTCGCAGACAGGAGCAGTAACTAGGAGGACTCTGTACAATCCTTTCTTCTTTTTCTTTTTCTTTTCTGAACATGCCGTTGCTCTCTATCCTGCACAGACCAGAGTTATTTTTATGTTTTGCAGGACAACAAACTAACGCTAATCCCTCCCTTGCTTACATGTGAAACAATATATGTGTTAGCCCAGAGGGTGGTTACCAACCACGGCCGTATCCTGGGAGCTTGAATGCATCTTCCACGTCTATCGCTTAATTAGGCGACTGCGTGCCTGGAGACCCGATCTGCATTTGACCTTTTCTCAAGGTAAGGCATGTTCAACAGACCACAGGAAATGAGAAGAGGGGGAAGGTTCCTACATGGGTTAGTGCTGTGCGTCTACATACAGCAGGCATTTATTTGCGCCTATGTTCTTCTGTGGGTACGCATGACTTCTTTAATGAGAAACTTTGCACTGATACATTTTGAAGAAAAGAAAAATGCATCTGCAGGAGAAAAAGATCATTTTTGTGCATCTTTTAATTTAAAGAACAGCTTGAAGTACCTGAGGATGCACAGTGACAGTTTGAGAAGAAGCCCCGGGGACTGATGACATATTCAAAAGGTGCATCGATGCAGATAGAGGTTAGCTTGCATGCCATTTTAGTATTTAATGAGATTTCTTCTGGAAGAGTTTCTGGCTGCCAACTTTCAAATCATCTCAAGGAAAATCTGCTCTTCTCATTGTCCATTTTGAGAAAGGGAGCATCCTCATTATCTTACATGACTTTGGCTCGTTAAGAGGGACAAGGAGACATCTTGAAATAAATACTTCAAATCTGCCTCCCAAACAAAGAAGGTCATTTTGGTGAAACTGCACATCCCAACATCCCACAAAGATGAGAACTGTCCATCTGACAATGCCAGGCGATGCGAGAAAACTGTGGTGAATGTGCTACGCAGATAATCTGTAGTGTTGTATTTACTTATTGTTTTATTGCCACTGATCGATTCTTGTTTAGTTGATTTTTCTGCGACAGCTCACAACTGTTTTGATTTAGATGTCTCTCACAACTCAATGGTTGCAGTCAAGAGTTTGCAATTCACAGGCTTTTAACCAGCACCATTAAAAGCCCTTTAGGGTCATGTTTTTGTTTAGTAAATAGGGAAAAAAAATGGCTAAAATGGATTTTAGTGTAAGCTGTTAGACATTTCTGATGAGTGGCAGAAATGTATTTTAATCTCTGAAACTTTCAAAGTTCATGACATTTACCAACAGGTTCTTTGGTATTTACTGTGAAGGTTAAAATGGTCAGTCAGACAGCTTTTGGTTGTTCACCGCCGCTTTGTATCTTTATAATGAGGGGTAAATACAAAATGTGCACAACATCTGCGCAGGTGACATGACAGGTGTAGGCTGTTGTTGTTACGGTAAGAAAATGTGCAAAGAATGCATGAAATTTACCACTAAAAGTCCACCTATTATCTTTTTATTTATTTATTTTTTAAACAGAAGTCACGCAGGAAGAAGCAATATGAAGGACTAATAAAAGATTAAAGTATTCATTGGGTGTCATATGGTGTTTGTTCAGAAGATTTTCCTCTGTGGCGTGTAATCAAGCCCTTAGCATTCTTGCGGAGAAGTTATAATTAACTGAGCTGAGATAAAGTTATTGCTAAACTGACGCGCCTGCTGATGGCTCACTAAGTAGCGGGCAGCTGCAGACAGCACTGGCAGGTTAATCAAATATTAATAGAGAGCATCAAAAATGACAACTTAAATACTGCTGCTGGCCAACAGACATGTGCTGGAGGAGCCCAGCTGGAGAGCAAGAGAATTCCTCATTTCCTTAATGTGGAAGGTTACACGGTCACATTTGCACATCATTGTAAGAGTGACTGGATAAGGCGGCTGAAACAGCAGCTTTGCAGCAGGGGATTAAACACGGAAGATGAAACATGAACAGCAAAAAGTCACAGAAAGTCTTTCATATTCCAATTATGCAAGAACTGATTTAGCCATTAAAATATCAACCTAACCTGTTTTGGTAACTTTTAGTGAAGTAAATTGTAAGACAAAATATTCTATATTTTATTGAAAATACAATATTTTAAGCAGAAACAGCGCGTAGATGAGGCCACAGCATTGACGCTGTTAAAAGTTCTTTTGAAAAGTTTGTTAATGAAGCAGTTTAAGTAAGGTAAAATAATATTCTGAGTTCCCTTTAATCAATAGTTGATTAAATCTATTTTGCTTTGGTTGAAAGTAATGAAGTGAGTGTCTCAGTTTAACAGTTAATGTACAGATTCAGACTGCAAGTGTCTCCTGCATCTGTTGGTGCTGGGCCCTAAAAGTCAAAGTTGAACCACGGAAAAATGCAAATAATTGGGATTTTAAATTATTTCTATCTTTGTTACGTCTTGCACAGACCAATTCCATTCATATCTGAATTATTCCCCGTCTTTTCTGCCTAGGACTTGAGGTGCATTGGTGAAAATCATTAGTGACAACTCTGATGGGCTTCATGGTGAACATTTCAGGAGGTTAATGTAGCTGCTTAGTGAGGAGCGACACCACCAAATCAATCAAAAAAAAAAAAAAAGGAATTGTGGAAGTTAATGAGATCAATGGCATGCATGGCGGCACTTGGAAAGGAGAATTTTATTTGTGAAGAGGCTCAGTGGAAATGATTCTCTAAATGCTCTTGTTTTTTCCATTGAATGTCCTCTGCAGATGAAGATGAAAACCCGACCCATATATGTGACGTTATTACACCTCACTTCAGTTCATCTAGGTCCTCCAGGGTTTATACCTTTGGTGCATATGACTTTTGATTTAGAATATTTGGTTATATTGTATGAACCATTCAGTATTTTTTTGAAAGATTTATGCATATTTCTGGGACATCGGTCTTGGCAGAAATGCCATCGGTCCCTGGCATTTTTGAGATATACAGTAACCTTTGGCACTGGTAGCACAATCTCCTGGATATGGAAAAAAGAAAAAAGAAAACCACACACACACACAGAAAGCTTAATTTATGATCCGGCAACAAAATTCTCGTAAGACACTAGAGGGTAAGACAGAAGAGACATTTAAAACCGCCTTGCCACTGTTATTTTTCTCTCTCCTTGCTCTGATTCACTCATTATATAGTTAGATTTAGGTAACAGAATCTCCCGATTATGTTAAGTTACTAAATCTAAAGTTAGGAAAAGTGATTTAGTTTGAATAATATAACAAATCAAGATTTTCATTGTGTTTATCATGTGCTGGAGACTGTAAAAGGTTCTCTGTGTTGATTCTTCATACTACAACCTCATTGTGGTTCATAAATCTTACATTTAAACATCATGAAAAACACCTCCTGTCTTTTAAACATTTCTACAAGAAAGAAAGAAAAAGTATGTGAAAACTGAATACTTGAAGTTAAGAGTTCAACAAAAGTTAAACATTTGTCAGTGTCAAGGCAGCTCCCTTAATTGAGCTGTTATTTTCCACTTCTCATTTACAGTACATTTGTTCAGAGAGTCTGACACTGTTGCTCGCCGCTTTTGACAGCAATAATGAGATAAATGTAATTGCAGGTTAATCAACAATGATTTTATTATTCGTCTGACATTCAGAGGCGATGTGATGATGTTCGCGTTGGTTTCTCATTCTGACAGTTAAGACGGCAGTTCGTTTTCAGAGAAAATGTTGACTGAGTAAAACGATGTAAATAATTAACATGAAAGTTGTCGTGGTATGTCTGGTGTGATTAAACGACAGGAAGGCCTTAGGATGATTTCTTTTCTGCTCATAAGCTCATGTTGACTGCAAGGAAACTGGGTCCGTATATACTTTTTGTGTCAATAAATAAATTACTTTTGCCAAGTGCATGATGGGAAACATATAGAGTTATATTTTGTATACAACTTTATAACAATCTGAACCCGATACAAAGTTCATTAAATAATTCGTTAAAGACATCCTCGTTGTTGGGTGACATGTCTCCAGAGGTAGCCATTTGAAGAACTGCACTTATTCTTTACATTCAATCCCACTTGAAATCCTTTCCCACAGTTTCATAGAATTTGATGTTAAACGGCCTATAAAACTCCTGCAGCTGCTCAATGACCTCCTGGTCGATCTGCACGTGAGTCCTGCCCTTGGATTTGCCGAGACACCGCGGCTGGCTGCTGCTCTCGGGCTTCTTCAGACAGGGGAAACCTTTGGTTCGATTGAAGTAGAAGTGCTTGTCCGTTATTATTCGTTTGAGTCCCAAAAAGTCCTGAACGCGGCCCATTTCCCCAGCTGGATCCGTTATCAGCCGCTCGCCGCTCACAAAGTGTATCTGCGACAGGCGAAAGTACTGCAGCCAGTTCTCCAGGTGCAGGATGTACATCCCAATCCGAATAGCATTCCAGGACGTGTCCACAAGGCCCGAACTCCTGTTCTTAAAGGCTAGCTCTTCAAATGTAGGAATGTCAGGCTTCTTGGAGAGAGTTTGCGTGTAGTCCGAGATGGCTCGAGTGACGGGGTTTCGCACCACCACGATCAGCTTGGTCTCGTGGGACATTCTGGAGATCCGTTGAGGTGCTTCTCTGGTGACAAAGTAACTAGGAGTCTTTTCTAATGTGATCTGACTGTCCATTGTCCGTGGCATCAATCCCCTTGTGAGGAAAAACAAAGAGCAAAACAAACATGAATCAGTCAGTTTAAATTCAAAGTCTAGGTTCGCGATTAGTCTCAAAGTACACAACCAACGTTGACCAGAGTGCTTTTACAAGCGAAAAATAAAACATTATAACTAATGCACATCAAAACAAATAGAGAAAAACATGATAAAATATTAACAAGATATCAATGTTCAGCTTTAATTGAAGGCCAATGAGTAGAAATGGGACGTGAGCAAAGATTTGAATGAGGCAACAATTTTTTGTTTCAAAGAATGGGAGCAGTGACTGAAAATGCACCTTCGTTTTTAAGTCTGGATCTGGGATCATCCAGGACCATCTCCCTGTAAGATCTCAGTGTTCTGACTGGAGCATGTAAATGCACAAGCTTTAGCAAATACGGTGGTGCTAATCCATTCAAAATCTTGGAAATCCAAGGAAATTTGAAATGATATATATCCTAAAATGCAAGGGAAGCCAGTGGAGTGATGCCAACGCTGGAGTGATATGGTCATGTTTTCTAGTTCACTTCACGCCAACAGAAGTCAAGAAAAGACAACTGATGCAAACCAAAATAAAAAGAATTACAACAATCCAGTCTCGTAGTTATGAAAGCACGTGTGACTCTTACAAAATCATTATTTAACCAACAGAATCAAGTGGAAGAAGCTGCTCTTAACATCAGAACTAATCAGTTTGTCAAATTGGAATGTTTTATCGCAAATCACACCAAATTTCTTTGCAGATTGATGAGTAAATAACCCCAAGAGTGGCACCACAAGCTTTATGTTGACGTTTAAAGATAAAATGCCAAAGATAATACATGTTATTTGCACCAATAAAAAAAAATCTAAAAACAGTCGGTAGTTTTGCATGTATGATTTAGCTGAGCTACTGTTATAGTCAACTAGGACACCATGTCCCGCTATACATGCATGCCTGGGGCATTTACTGACTGATTTATTGACTAAAAGATCCAGTCATGCCACCTATCACACTGAAGTAGCCTTTCCTTTCACTGAACATTGAACATCATCATCCCGCACTCCAAACCAGCAGATAAACCTTTAGATTATCTGGTGGTGTAAAGTTAGAACAATGGTGAATAGGATGGATTCGTAGCTCTGAACATTTCATACATCCCGGACGCTTTAGTTTCTTCGTCTTCTCTCTGACAGCTTCCTCTGTAACTTCTGCGGTAGAAAGTATGGAGCATGAGCCGAGCACGTAGGCCATTTTCAACTTCTTCATGCAGGATTAGCTCAACTGCATTATCTTGGTGCAACACTCAAACTATGAAGGGCTCTCTTTAATTCAATTTTTTAGATGAAATAAGATGGTTGCATGCATTTTAAAACTATGCAATAATGCAATATTTATTTATAAATTTTTCTAATGTAGGCACACAAGTAAGTACGTGCAGAGAGATTGTTTGGATGTATGCTGCTATACCACAGTGTAGAAGAACGATGCCCAAAGTCAAAGAAATTAAAATGTGACTCATGCAAAAGATGTAGTACTACATTTACCGTTATAATACTGAAGGTCAAACAACATAAGGAAAATTACTTGATGACACTCACAAGAATAAAAGAGAGAAATTACTTTAGTCATTGAATCTTGCTTTGAAAGTCTTAGCATAAGTTAAAAAGAAAACATACTATGTAAAAATAAACCCGTACCATGTGGCAGAACAGGTGCATCATATAACTGTCTTTGCAGCACATGGCTGCACCAGACAAATGCCTCAATATGCATGACGTGAATATTTTTGTCGGAGAGTCATTGTTGATGGGGCAGGTTGTACAACCAAAACATGCATCATAATTATCATCATCATGCTGCCAAGATAATGGCTTTGCGAACCACGGGCAAATGACTGCATTTGTCTTGTTTGTCGTGAGAGGTTTCCGTCCAAGTGTAATATGTCATTCTGCTTTGGCACTTTGGTTCAATAAACGCTGATTAATAACCATGTGGGGCTGGCAGTTAAGAGAATGAATACCTCATTTTCAATTCAGAGATCAGTCATACATCTGCAGCTCTCCGTTTCCTCTGGATGGAAAAGTGACTCTAGTATCAGCACAGTGATTTTGGGAGGTTGAGGTCTGGGAGGGAATCATTCTGCGACAGTATTTATTTTGTTTTATTGTTTTTTAATATGATCTTAGAAGATATAGAGTCTAAATTTCTGTAGTCACAGTCACAGAAAGTTGGCCAGTTTCTGGGCTTCAGTTAGGTTTCCACACAGTTGCGATGATAAATTGTGCATTCGTCGGTTTTTACTGGAGGAAGGCTTCGATTAAAACCTCACCTTTCTTAAAGCGTCCTCTCAGAAGGTAGGGGTAGTGATAGGTTACCCCCAAAGTCTTAGAAATATTGATCTATTTACTTTTATTTATGAATCCACAATAGTTGGCTTGTGTACCTCAGAGCCTCCGGGGAACTATTAATATTTTATGACAACAGCACCTTTGCAAGCAAACGGTTTTATTAGAGAAAGACACAGAGATACATAAACACATGCATGGACGCACAAACACATTACAAAAAAAAAAAGGGGAAAAAAAAGATTGAGAGTCTCGAGAGGTGTCTTTGATATCCCGCTTGTCAGTCCCACAGGTTTCCCTCCATCCTCAAGTACAGAATTCTGTGCATCCTGCATTTAAAAAAAAAAAAAAAGCTACAACTCGTCATATCACAAAACACAACTGACAATGCCAACACCTACAAAGAGAGGTCACGTATGGTTCTGTTTAAAATAACACAGCCACCTGGTATTGACAGCACACCAGTTCGCAGTCTTGTCTGTGGACATGTTCACACACATGCAGCACAGCAGGAGGAAGCTGGAACATTCTGGGGGAAAAAAGGATGTCAAACTTCGGATTTAATTCACGCTGGAATCCTCCGCTCACTTTGGTGCTTCGTTTGGATGCAGACTATAGACGGGAGCCTGTCCATCAGATAAAGTTGCAGCATCTGCTAACTTGTCTTGAGTTATTGATTTTTACAGCTGTTGTGTTTGTTTACTCCCAGGGAGTTTTAGTACCTCATAGATTAAATGACTGCTACACGGAAGATATATGGCACCAACAGGGCTGATATAAGCGAGATGCGTGTCAAGTAAAACGGGAAAACACATCAAGCAGCCAGCAGGGGAGAGCTTAAAAAAAACAATACAGTGTATTATCCCAACACGAAATGCACAAAAATGAAATCCAAAAAAAAAATCTAAAACCTTGAAAAAAGCGAGTGACATCAGCAACATAAAAATAAAGAAACAGCATCTAGCGGGGAAAAAACAAAACAAAACATTGGACTGCAGTAGGATTTTGCTACTTGAATGTTGTATGGAAGCTTGCAGTTTCATGGAAAAGGTTGTGCAGGTGCAGGCAGATTATCTGAGTGTAATGTCAAATGCTTAGGGAATGCACGGATAAGAGACACCAATGTTGCATGTGGTGCAAACAAATAACCTCCAGTGTTGGAATCCGAACATTATTGTGCTTCCCTTGTTGTGAGAAAACCCACTTACTACCGTATAAAGATAAACAGAATAGATCATAATGTCACCAGAGCAGAGATGAGGAGAATGCTGATCAATAGATAAACATCTTTGAGCGTAATGACAAGCCATTACCAAATATGAGATTAGTCAGTCATTTCTTTGCTGGCCGTTCAACACAGTTTGGCAAAACAGAAGTATTTTTTGTGATGCGCTCAGTAAAAGTGAACCAAGATCTGAAGGATTCTATCGTCTGAGCGCAAATGTTTTCACACATCAGTTGTCCATTCAGACATTTATTTATCTGTAGGTGCAACCAAGGGAAACATGGTACAAGCCAGTCATCAAACAACACCTTTCTTTATTTCATTTCATCTTGTTCTTCTGGAAATCATCCTGCAGAGGCTTTCATGTCAGCGTCAGCTGCCAGCACCAGTAACTTCCCTGCTGCCCATCTTGGAGGGATGTTAATGAGGAACACTGAAGCGTGCCTGTAATTTCCACAAACACCCTTTTTTATTTTTAATTTATCATTTTGTAGTCATGTTCAAGTTTATTTATCAGCTTTTTACAGATGGCTCCGATACAAGCGATTTCAGGGAATGCATATGAACCTTTTAATGTCATCTTTTAGATGAGGAAACAAACAGAATATGAATGTTTTGATGAATGATGACAGCAAAAGTCTTATTTAAAAGGCAAAGTAAGTGATTATTTTGAGAAGCTTTTTCAGATTTAATTGGTAATTTTTTTTCTACATTACAATAATAAATAGTTACATAGTAAGTAAGTAAATAAGTACAACGGCACAGCTTTAATCTCTCTTTAATGAAAAAAAATAGTAGATATGTAATATGCAGCTGCCTGTTTTATTAATGAGCTGAATAAAAAAGAAGAAAGTTGCAGCTATGTTGTCACAAAGTAAAGCAAGTTACAATGCAAACCAGTCATTAAGAAGGACAGGCTACAAGTTGGGATTACTTGAATCCTGTGGAGTTTTGCACACGAAATATGATTTAAAATGGTAAAACATTAAATGCAAGATCAAATTCAAGGTTAAGCCGTAAAAAAAATACGTTTTCTTTTCTTTTGCTGTTCTCCCAATCTGTGGAGTCTCATCTTTCACTAATAACAGGTTAGTGTTTGCATGCAACAGCTGGTTGCTCTGGTTGTCTTGGGCATGTTTTATTCTAATCTGTTCACTTAGCTGCTTTAAAGACTTATGGTTGAATCATTTCTATTTCGTGTCCTTTTATACATGCATATATTTAGTTTGGTATATTTAGTTGGTATGGTAAAAGATGGCTTGAATGACCTCTGCTACTGTAGGGGTTCATGCATCCCGGAAGCATGATTCTGGAGGAGGTTCATTTTAATAGAGCTCAGATGGAAAAGGCTGAGCATTTGGGTTTTACATTTTTTAAAATGCATCTTGCTCTTGCAAATTTTCCAGGCATCATCTACTCCACCTTTAGTTATCTGCTGTCCATAGCGATGGAGAGACTGGAGAAAGATATACCTGAGGCAGGTACCTAAACTGACTATCTGACGTTTGTTTTTCAGGGATTCTTGTCAATGCGCCAAGATGATGAATAAGAAGAAAAAGAAAAGATAAAAAAAAGCCCTCCGTATAGCACCTGAAATGTGGAGATTAGCTGAGGTGTGTGCAGGTCCTGGGGTGCTTTTGCCAAAAAATTGTTGTTTATAATTAGAAAGTCAGTATAATAGTAGGTCCAGTGGCAGCGCTCCAAGAGCGATTACTCCTCCTGGAACTTGGAAACACACTTTAACGTGAACATCTCACTTTTTGTGCAGACCTATGGATGAATGCAGCGCACGCACACACACACACACACACACACACACACACACACACACACACACACACACACACACACACACACACACACACACACACACACACACACACACACACACACACACCTTGATTAACTGACATTTGAGTGAAGTGCCCTGATTGATTACCACCTTCTCACTCAAAATCAACAGCAAATGTGTTGGGGGGGTAATTTACAATCTTCACAATTCTCACTCAAACTCCAAGTCAAAATGCATTACAGGCTTAGCAGTGACATTTTAATCACTCTGAGAAAATGAAGTCAAGTGTGGAAAACTGCCCGATACTGTAAATGAAACCTTCTCCTGCAGAAGCTGGTTGAAGGCTAATTTGTCCAGAATCTGCATTGCATTTGAAGCGTTGAAGCATTTTCTGAATCACAGCCAAGAACATCGGACTGAAAGTAGCAATTCATTAGGTTAAAACACGGAAAACATCACAGCTTTCACTGCATGACTGCATGGCCATTAATGGATAAACTGTAGCCTTTTCTTTTATAATGAAGTTTCTGGTTTTGGTCCCTTCACAACAGCAAGATGTGATCCTGCACAACATGATGGACTTTTTAAAATGGTCTTCTGTTAAAAAAAGAAAAAAAAAGAAAGAAAAACCTGGTGAAACATGAAAATCAACCTGGTTTATTTATTTTGTTGTCATAAAGTAGAATTTACTCACAGGGGACATTTTCTACGCTTTCTGCAGCAGAAAAGTCAGATGAGACTATCAGAGGTACCAGACTTTTCAACCTATCAGCCACTTTTTATCCATGCAGACCAGCTAATATCTGTAAATATTTCCAGCTCTTTTCCTACACACAAGATTTTCTAGTGGGATTCTAGTCTTGCAGGTGTGCAGAGGTAGAGAGTACGTAATTCAGGAAGAAATCTATTGTGATAAAAAAAAAAAAAAAGAAAATCAACAAAAAAACAAATTTTCAATCTTTAGACCTTGCAGCTTTTCTAGTTAGTGGGAGTTTCAGATGATCTTTCCTCTGTGCAGCTGCTGTTGACTCCTACTCAAGTGTACACGCAGATCGGTGAAAAAAATTCTTAAAGTTTTAATGACATCAAGGTCTGCTTTCCGGTTTCTTAAAAAAAAAAAAAAAAAAAAAAAAAAAAGGAGAGGTGCACAGATCGTATGAAAAGACCTGGGCAGACCCTTTGTGACGTCACCCATCAGTTTTCTGATTTTTGCCTGTTTTTCGTCTCTCTTTCACCACGTTCGCAGGCAAATGAGTTGAAACACATCCACCTAACCTCACCATGAGCTACCTACTTTACCTTGGGATTGGCTCGTGCTAAACTAACGATCCCTACCTCGCACTCATTCATATCACAAGATGTTCAATGTGGGTTGACGTCACTAAACTTTACTAGAGTGGCGTTAAATGCGATGAATGTAAAGCATAGTGGTGCACAGCAGGGGTAAGACCAAAAACATCATAAAACAGCTGTAAATAAGATGCAGTTTTGAACTGCTTTAGGAAAGTCGGCACGTTATCACGGCAGCCTCGAAGCTCCGACTCAGTTGGCCGAGGCTTGTCAAGTGAAGTAATATTTATTATAGAAATGGTTCTTTAGTTATAGACAAACACTGCGTCGCTTTTAAGTTCTAATATCAAAAATGATAAACAACCCCGTTGGAAATACCAGGCAGTGATGCAGGAAAGAAATAGTAGTAAATGTCACAGAACTGTCGTCAAATTTAAGACCTGCCGTCCTCCACTTTAGTAAAATCTAGCAGGTTTCGGAACAGTACACACTAACCAAGCAATGTATATTTTGTTATCCTGTGTGTTATATTAATTAATTCACCCAATTTTACTCTGTCAGGAGGGTAAAACTAGTTCATGTGTTGCGTTTGTCATATAAAAACCAAGTGTTCAGGTAATTTTAGTTGGGCCAAAGAAGACTAAAGACAGATTCCAAAACTCCCAATTATATTCTGATCATATAATTTTGCATCCTGCTTGGATAAAGATCGTTTATAGCCATTACAAAAGATTTTCTTTTTCTCTCTATCTTATATATAAAATATAAAGCAATAAAATAGCTTTAAAAAAAAATCTAATTAGTAAAAGTATTGATTAGTATCTGAATCAATAATCAGTATTGATTCCCATTCCTAGTCTTCCAGCCAGCGGCAGTAGCGCCCGTTGGCCGTGCCTTCTAGTTTACTAAGCTTCAATTAGAGTCTTTTAAACTATTAAGTGTGTGAAGACCATGAACTGACAAAGTGCTTCATCTTTTCAAGAACTTAGCTTGTTCCTGACTGGCGCGTCTTGTTGTGCAGCTTCAACCTCCGAAGAGCAACGGCAGATCATCAAAGATGCAAACCATCAAAACAAGCAGAGGTCAGCTCTGATTCGTCTCTTTGAGTACAATTAATGAACTAAGAATTTATTGCTGTCACAAAGCTTTGATATAAACTTCAAGCAGACTGATGGATAGTTTTAGACAAAACGGTGCTCTTTAACATTTTCAGCACAAATGCACAATTTAAAACCTTACAAAGCCCATACAGCAATACCCAGTTAAATTTGAATGATTTTGAACACTTTTAGATCTTGAAAATATATGACTTAGGTATCGTCTCTTAGCACCTTCACCAATCATCTTGAATTAAGCCAAGGGTGTCACTGGAAAAGTTGTTGTAGTGTTTTGGACTCCATCCAAAGCCCATGACAAAGAATTTATGTTTTGAAATATTTAGAACCTACCAGGCCCAATTTTTGTATTCAAATACAACCACTGGGACTGTGACTTATAATCATACAAAAACAATAACGCTGATGATTATTTTTTTTAAATGTCCTGTACCAGGTTGCTGTGGTACTTAAGTTTATCCCTACTTACATCAAGCAGGTTTCGTGTCTGAAACATTTATGAATTATTATCTCTACTAAAACTAATGCCACGCACCCAATGGGACTTTGCTGACTAAAGCTTTGACTCTTTGTTTGACTGCAGCTCAAGACAAAGCGCGTTCATCAGCCAGTCACAACGTTTCTGGCTCGATCCCTGACCTCAGACCCACCGAGTCAAAGCTCAGGGACAAGACAATCATTTACAAGCGCTTTGTGCATTCACCTGCGTGTGAGCCCATAAAGACTAAACACACACCTTCACACACGTATGAACGTTTGTTTGAGGGATCATCATAATTAAAGAAAGTGCTGCATGAATAAACCATTTTCCTGTAAATAAAAACTAGTGAGATCAGAGTGGAGTCTTCGTTTGCTTTACTGCAGCAGTGCTGTCATTTTTGCTTTGGTTCTGTTAATGTAGGCTTTTATGTTTGCGGTGATAAATGGCTGCCCACTGATTATATTTGCATCACAGTAAAGCTCATATAAAATGAAACTGTCCTTTACTTCTCTGATTCAGATGGAACCAAGTAATATTTCAGAGGCTTAAATTAGCTGTTTTTTTTTCCAATCAGGATGCAGTCAACAGTGACAATGCTATTTTCTATAAGTTTCTGCAAAACACATTATTTTTAATATGCATGAAAGCTCATTTGATGTGTGAATTTGGCTAGAAACATCCCTTTGTTTTAAGCATTTCGACTGACATGCTGTCAGATTTAATCAAAGTACTATTACAACATACGAGTAATAATCCAGTTTAATGAGTTGCAGGATTTCAGGCAAACGCTGACCTGGGATTTAACTTGGGGTCTGTTAATCGCGGCCTGAAGAGTCTCTGCATGGGCAGGAAAAGAGATTTAGTGAACACCCCAAACCTCCCACTGGACAGCAAATGTTCACCATCACAAGGACTGATAATGAACTCAGGCCACTAAACAATAAGCACTCTCACAGAATGACCACATCCAAGTATCCATTATATTCCGTGTTGGTGCGGTCTCTGAAGTAATCTAGCAACAAGGTTATTGCACAATAAATTCTGAGGTAAAGTCTCCTGGGGTCTCATTGGGAACATGCTGAGCAGTGTGCATGAGTAATGAGGGTCCCGATGCTAGACGAAACAAAACAAGACAAAACTTTCTCTGAGAAAGATGCTGTAATAAACGCAAAAGAAAATAACATCGCTTGCTGAATATTGACATCTTGTTTAGTGAGAAATATGTCTGAACTGTATCCTTGTCCTCTGCAGAAGAAGCCGAGTCTGGTAACGTTAGGGTTGCGGGTTGAGGTCATGAATGGTGGTTAAAAGCTCAGTGGTGGTAGAGCTGGATGTTCTGATGTTCTTGGTTCACCCACCTTTGTTTGACGTTGCGGGCGGTTCTTTTGGATCAACAGACTTTCCCTTTCTGTATTTTTATTCCTATATTCAACACTTTGGTCAGAGGTTGCTGCTTCAAAGTGTTTTATAAGTAAAGTTGGCTTGGTTGGATTAAATATGTTCTTGGAGTTACAGTTGCAGTCAAATTGCAGGTTAAATGCAGTCTTGTCCTATTTTAAACTGCAGCCAGCCAGTTGTTTGTGTCCACTTTGCTTCACTGATATAAACGTGTTTTATATATTTTTTCACAGTTAAACACAGATGTGAGAGTTACTCATTTCTGTTGAACATTTCCACTTTTTTTGTCTATAATACGTAAAGAAAATTGTATAAACCAACTGTCCTGCAATGTCCCAAAACGCAAATGACACGCAGAGACCTGCTACCTGAACAAAGGGAATGTTCTTCTGCTGCAGGATTCTCATAATGTCTGTCTCATTGCACTTCCTAAAAATGGCATCTCCCTCTTTCCTGATACGACGGAGCGGATCTCCTCCGGTGAGGCTGCTCCATTATTAAACTATCGCTCACTTAGATTACAGCTCTGATGACATCTTATCATTAATCACCAGCAACTGAAGCCTGCCATCCCCAAAGTATATAAAGAGTTAACAGTCCAGTGGTCCAGGTGATTACGGCAATCCTGTGGGCAATTCAGCTTGGAGAGCAACAGAAGTGAATAACAATATATATATATATATATATATATATATATATATATATATATATATATATATATATATATATATATATATATATATATATATATATATTTCAAGTGCATTTTGAAACATCTAAACCTGACTACATACAACAATTTCAACCATAGCCAAGTGTGTTTAATTTATAACTCGATTTATTCTTGATTTAAAGATAAAGTAGAAGTCAAAAACCTGAAAATAAAACCTTGTTTCGAATCAGCGTCTATAAAAACGTTACTGGGTAGCAGCATTCGTAATGGCGTCCACAGGTCAACGCGTAAGCTGCCTGTCCATACTTAGAAAGGGAAATGCATTATTTTGCAATTATTGAATCTTTATTGGAAAGTAATTGCATGGTTTGGTTCCATGGACTAAGTGAAGTATTTCAAGTTGTGTCATGCGATTGAGTCGACCAGACTGCTGAATCCATGCAGTCCTGCAGCACAACAAAGAGTCGTATAAAATATTTGACCTTGAACAAAATCCCATTTAACTGCTGTCATTTCAATGTGGTGTTCTTGTTTTTCTTTGAAATAATAATTATTCATGGTGGGGCTCGAAGAGGGAAATGACTGACACTTGCTCTCCTTGAGCAATAACACGTTCAACTGAATCGAGCGCCGGGCTGTCACATTAACATGTGGCAAGGCAAAGTATCCGACACCGACGGAAAGGGGCCACGGCAGACCGGAAAGCCTCTGAAACCCTAAACTGAACATTTTCAAATGAGAACGATTGTTTCTTATTTCTTGGATGTTATTTCTTTTAAGTTAACTTTCATCTCATGGTCTGAAATCCCAGCCGATGATAAAAATAAAATGTAAGATTTTTATTTTCTACAAAAGCATCAACTGTGTGGCATCTAAAATGGAAAATGTTTTACATTTTTAGAACTTCTTCAATGCACATCATTGTGACCTTTTAAATGCCTTAATCAATGGAAATATTGGGTGATTACTTTCTTTCCTGCTCACTACCCTCGAGTTTCTAACTTACTTGTGCAGCTTTGCCGCAGCACCTCAGCATGACTGTTGAGATCTACATCAATGCACTTCTTTTTAGATTTACTGTGTAGCTTCTAGCAATGTGACAGTCAAGGATATTTATAAATGGAGTGCAGACAAATTGCATAACTTTGGGAGTTTTCTCTCTTAGGTGGGGAAAGTACAAAAGGAGACGGAGGAGAGGCAGCTCAGACAGGATTTGATCTCTGGTCAGCATGGGCACAGTTTGCCAAGAGGGGAACGTTAACAAGCTGGAATCTGTAAAAGTGACCTAACTGCTGGACGTTTCCACGTTAATAATGTCTGTAATCGACAGAGCTGTTTTGGGTTTGGTAGACAAACAGCGGAGGCTCAACTTTTATTCTGTGACGAGCACATACTCTGCCATAAGTCGTGACCTGCGCACAATTTGTGACCAACAAGAAGTAACCTTGTTTCCTTGAATTTGTATTTTCTTCCTTTAGAGGATTAATTTAACAATAACCTCTACGTCCATTTCTTCAGGCTGATCAGGACCTTGATGCCGAAGAGTCCTGTGTGTGGTTGGATTTGACGATGCTCTTCGGGTAAACGAAAATAAATGGATCTTCTTGAAAACGAAGCAGTAACTTTCTTCTGCTTTTGCATCTTTTCTAACCCCTACCAGGGAACTTCAAGATGTAAGGTTTGTTTACATCACAGACCAAGATCTGACTACAATTATCCAGCTTTCACACTTTTTTTCCCCTTTTTTTTTTTACCTAATCTTGAACGTGAACAACACAAAGAAGATGGCTATGGATTTTAGGAGAACGCAAGAAAAAAATCAAACGCTATTCCATTCCTGGGAGAGGAAGTGGAGATTGTGGAGGAGTATAAATACCTCTGTGTTCACTGATTTTGTCCAAACGAAGGAACAAACCTGATTGGACTACTTAGGTCCTTCAGTGTTAGCAGAAAGATGTTGCAGATCTTTCATACGTCTGTGGTAAAGAGTACAGTTGTATCCGCAGTCATCTGCTGAGGTGGGGCAGCAGCATCAGGACCAATGACTTAAAAAATGTTGAACGAACTGATAAAGAAGCCTTCCTCTGTTCTGGAGCCTCTAGAGCTCAAACTGTGCAAAGACGGACGCTTTATGAACTGAAACATGTAACAGACAATGGCGACTGTCTTCAGTTAGAGGCTTTTTTCAGGCCCACTGCAACACAGATCCTTCCTGCCTCCAGTTAAAACCATCTACAATGACTCAAAAGATATACAAAAGATATAGCTAAATTATTGACTGACTAATGCTATTCCCCTTTGCAGCTTCACATCTTGCTGTACGTCAGAAGCAAGCAGCAAGAAGTGAGTGAAGAGGAGCGCCTGAGTCCACCTCCCGACAACCGCCGCTACGAACAGAGCTGTAAAAACACAGCCGAAACGTGTCTCTGATAACAAAGCAAGTTATGTACATTTATTTAAAACCTCAGAAAATCACGTCTGCTTTTGAAGAAGGAGCATAAAATGACCCCTATTAATGTTAGGTCAACGGATTAATATAAAATGTAATTAAACGTATCTGGTACTGTATTTATATGAAGTACACGTATGAATACAGACAATCCCAACATGTGCAGCAGCTTCCGACGCCTATCTATCCGTCCGTCCGTCACAGCTTTTTTGGTTAATAAACTGAAGGGTTGAGTATGAGAGATTTTTTTCAAGCTCACGTAAACACAACTGGAGAAGTTAATATTTATTAACACCATAAATATCTTAAATCCAGACTTCCTCATCATACCAATCAGTAGTTGCTGACTTATTGGACCAAAGTAGTTGAGTGTTATAAAGGCAAGAGTGCAAAACATGATGACCTATTATACCATATACATATGAAATTACTGTGATGTAAAAGTGAATTAGCATTTCCTGAGCCATTTTTTTTAAATATGGGCAACATCTTTCTTTTTCAGAATTCATTCAAAGTCTAAAAAATATATATATAAAAATTGTTTTGTAATTAATGTCAGCCAGGACACGTCTGAAGGCTTGACTGCAATGACGACTGCTCATTAATTATATAGAGCTGTGCCTCACCATCCGTCTTTCTATAACATATAGTTTTCTGTGTTAAATGAGGGCCATCCACATCTCTGTCCTCATCAACCTTTCTGATGCTCCTATTCCAGAGTTCCCCTGCCTCCCCGAGCCAATTAATGTGGACTTTGAGAATATTTGTAGGCTGTAGCCTCTCATACAATTTCAACACTTCTCTGAGAAGCATCTGCAAGTGCTTTTGACTCCTGTGAAATCAATAGAGCTGAGATACCCTTTTAAGTCTTGATGGCGTATAGCAATGTGTTTCTGTTTGATCTTTATGATTCTGTAGAGAATGGGGGGAAAAAGCTACGAGAAAAAAGTGAGGAAATTGGTGGCGGAGGAACGACTGTTTCATCAAGTCCTGTATGGTTATGTGACTACCCGCACACGAAATAAATGAGGCCATGCGGGTGTTCTCTTCGGGAGGCTCGGTAATGAACACTGCACCATTTTTCTTCTGAGTTTAAATGGTCTGTCACACGCTTAATTTAAGAAGATAGACTGTGCAGAACAACTGGCCAGTGCGCTGAAACTTAGGGGAGTTAATTTGGTGTTGCATGTTGTATATTATTGAATGTTCAACAGATAAAACCTGCTGAGACTTTTTGGGAAAAATATTTTTTTTGTTTTGTTTTGTTTTGATCTTTGTCAAAAGAAAATTAATCAAACACCATCTTTGGTCTTACTTCTACTAAAACAACGCTGAGTGATTGTAGTACATTGCCATTTTTGAGTTCAATGAAGTATTAATATATATATATATATATATATATATATATATATATATATATATATATATATATATATAAATAACCTGAAATAAAACTACATGAACTTTCTAAGGTTCAGGGTCAGTATTCCAGAAGCACATTTTAGGATCATATTAAAGGATTAGGTGACTCAAAATAACACATTGGAAGCCCAGCGTTTCTCAATAGTATTAAAGATAGTAGAAGTTTAGTTAATTTGATAAGAAGCACCTGCAAAAATACATATTTTGGAGCATTTATTTCCCATTTGGGAATCTTACTTCTACTTACTTATTAATACATCATAATACCAATTGAATATTGTTGCCATAGTTTTAAATTTTCACAGATTTTACATCATGTTTGAATGACAACAGGCCAACTTTAATTATTAACACATAATATATGTAATGAGATATTCTGAATACTTCAAAAGGACTCTGCTGTAGTGGCCCAGTGATGGGCGGGAAGCTGGATGCATAGAGCTGGTGGATGGTTTGTCTGGGAACATCATCTTGAAAATTATCAGGGCAAAGAAGATCATTGTGGATTTTTGTTAAGACCGGGAATCGGGTAGACTATTTCCAATAGTGCTCACATGGATAACAGGCTGGATTAGAGATGTAACACTGAGGGTGTAACGGACACAGCATTCTGTACCTCTCGAGGAAGTTTAGGTGCTTCAGTGTTTGCAGGAAGATGACCATCTTTTAGGAGTCCGCGGTGGAGAAAGCAGTTTTATCTGCAGTCATTTGTTGCAGCAGCAGCCTCAGAGCCAGTGACTAACAGAAACTGAACAAACTGATAAAGAGGGGTGAGTCTGTGCTGGGGGCTGGGGTAATAAAAAAAGAAGAAAGCACGAGCTGTCTAAATATATTGAACAACATAATCCTCTGGACAACAAACTGATGAAACTACGGAGCGTTTTCGGGCTCTCCGCGAGATAATTCCTGCCTTTAACAATAGCTGTACCCAATGTCTCTTCCTAATGACTATTGGTTCTACCTGTTGTTAACACTTTATTATTCATTTTCATATCCGGAATAATAAAGGTCTATTGGATTAAATGACATCATTCATGCCACTTGTTAAACTGCCATCTCCTTCCTCCATCCCATAGTAGCTGAGAAAGCTCACGGGAGAGGGCTTGTTAGTTATACTTAGTTATAGTCTGCCTCATGCATATTCATTTTCCTTTATCCTGCTGACTATGATGTACTAGTACTCAAAGCCCAACTGAAGCCCAATAAATTAGTGTCTGTGGTGCTAAAGTGGGAGTTAGAAGTGCCAGTTCCCCCTTTTCTCTCTTGTTTTCACCTTTCTGGCTGTTTTGGTTTGCACATATAACGTTCCTTATCTACAATAAATACTGTATTTAATGTCGCCTAGCATTTATAAAGTGGCATCATAGTCATAATCAGAGTGACGGGGAAGATCTTACAGCTGCAGAGGAGCAAGAGGATTAGGCCTGTGGGACTCCCTAAGAGTTTTGTGATTGTTCAGTAAAGTCAATTCTGATAAAAATAAATAAATAAAATTACTTCACAAAAAAAAAAAAAACAAGCCCATAGTTGCTTATAAGTGGAATTGGCAACCCCACACACGTACCGCAACAGAAACAACAAAACAGCTGTGACTACGACAGAGATGATAGATCATGAGTTGATGGAGGAGAAGGACAATAACATGTTTGACGAGCAGGAGGAGGAAGATTTATTGTTACTACTTGCGATTGCAGAGGAGATGGAGAACAAGAGTTGGGGTACAAACGTCTGCACCAGCGCAAAAAAGCGGGGATGACATGTGCTTCGCCGCCTTAACCACGCCCACTACACATTTCTGACCAACCACACGACAGTTCTCGCGCACCACACGAGAAAAAAGTTGAAACAAGCCGAGAAGTCCGAAACCAGACCTGCGACAACAAAATGACGTCATTTTGTTGTCGCAGCCTCGAGAACCAGAGGAAATGTGTCTGTTTTTGTGGCGTACGTATCAGCCGGTACAAACAGGGTGCATTCAGATGGGATATAAATCACAGACGTTATTACAAATAACTATGCGGGTAGCTTTTACTACAGTTGTTGGTGCAGCCTGGAAGCTGTCCTGGCTGTTGTGCATCAGTTGGACAGGGAGACGTGGATACAGTTTTACTCCTTCAGTGAAAACCGGTTATTTTGTGGATATAATTGGAAGGATCCACGTAGCGGAGCACGTGAAAAAGCAACGCTGGACTCGCCTCCCTGAACCAGCTCACAGGCGTCACAGAGTTCCTCTCTAAACAGAAAGACCTTTACTCGTCGTGGGTTCAACCCTCCGCAACGGCAGTCATCAAAGCTTGACAGTACTTTAACAGCTCAGGAGCTTTCACATTATATGGCTTATGAAAAAAAGAAATTAAATAAAAAAGAATCAAAAGAAGGACCAGAAAGTGGAAGACTATGGTAACAGAGACAGCTGGTGACTGACAAATAGGTGTGGAAAATGATGGTGCGATTACTGAGACAGGCTCACAGTAACTCAATGCAGCGAGGTAAAGAAGCACACCAATTAAAGTGAAAGATACTTTAAATGACATGCAGCCACCGAGCTGATCATGCCTAATAACTGTTTCTGACACAATCTTTCTTATCCTTACATGCAAAGTATCATTTAACTGTGTTTTGTGTAAACTGTATATCATTTTCTGGAAAAGTACACAATATTCCAGCTTTGTCATTTTCCCCAAGTGGCATCAAATCATTTTGGAAACTCAGTGACACAGAAAATAAAACTAAGTCAAACTACTTGTTTACTTACTGACATATTGGTTGTTGTATCAGTAATTTGGTGTTAAAACAGCAGGCTTAGGTGACGTGGGGTTCCTGAAGCAGCGAATGGATGAACGGTGAGGAAAAGATGACATTTGATGTGCTCGTGTGTGATGGAGTGTTGCAGAGGCAGAAGAGCGAACCACAGGTGTTTCTCTCTGCACACTCACGCACATCAAAATGGTTTTAGTTAAAATGCATAACCTTTGCTACTTTTACAACCGGTGGCCGCGACGGTTCATCATTTTAGGAATCCAGAGAGAGCTCTGGAAATGCCGCTGTCCCTCGTTTCAGGCTGAAACTCTGCCATTGACTTGCATGTTTTGCACTCAAGCAAGACTAAACATTACAGCCATTTGCCTCTCGCATTGGCACCCGTTCGCCACGATAAAGAATGCTCTCTTTACTGCTGAAAAATGTGGATTTGCTTCGCAGTAACTCGTGACATAGCTCTCTGATCATTACAAAAAAAATAATATCTGGTATACTAACTTGATGTTTTGTGGAAAAATCTATTCCCAGTCGCAGAACAGGCAGGCTCGTTACCATGCACAGAGAATATTCATGAACCTGCGCTTGCCCAGATGAACTACATTATTGATTTTAACCTCTATTTTAGAATGGAAATGTATTAGTGTGTATGTATGCGCAAGTCTGCTGTTAAGATATTTCTCTACTTTTCGGTTCATCTGTCACTGTGTCGTGTAGTCATTTGTTTAAAAAGAAACACCTACGAGACCTAGAACATCATGTACGGCACAAGTGACAGTTACTTTTCGGATCATATTAAAAGCACGACGAGGCATTAGTTTATGAATTTTTCACAAGAATTCACAAAACTAACACTAAATATCCATACAGAACATTTCTTGGGGTTTTATTATTGAAAAAGCAAAATGCTCTTTTCTAATAAAATGATGTCAGAGTGTAAGCTTGATAAATATATAATGACTGGAAAATGAAGTTCTTAATAACATGCACATTAATGAGCATATGTTATTTAATGATCTCACCAGGGGATTCTAGTGTGTTTTATGGGTTTCACTTAAAAGCATTTTTTTTTTAAATTATGATAGCCTGTGGTTTTAAAAGTGCGGATTTCTGTTTTCGATCACTGTGGAGCGTCGTCTATCTAGTTTCTGTGTGGAAGCATGTGAAAGTGAGATGTGCACAGTCCTACGCCTGCATGAGTACACTTTGACATTTCAGAGACAGTCATTTTTATTTTTTTAAATTTCACATTTATTTTGACTCTAGGGAAAAAAAAGAAGGTCTGATTTAAAAAATGATTATGAAGTTAAAACAAACTTATAATCAATGTGTTCTGTTTCCAGGACTCAGCTGTGCTCAGCTTCGCTTCCTTCTCTCTATGTGGCCAACGTCATGAGCAAAGACATCTTTTCCATGTCGAGAATGTCAGCATGGACATCCTGTAATTAATCACTGACATGGGAAGAGACGCTTCTAACCCAGGCTGATAAAAGCCCAGGAAAATAAAGGCCTGTATGTCTGATGAGATCTGTGCAAACAATCTGCTGAGCCATGATGGACAGGTGCTCATATACATGTTAATGTGCTGCAGCCGCTGTTGTTTATTCCGGGAGCGCAGCCTGAGAACAGACGCCTTTCCTTGTTCTGTAGACTACACCGTTGCTGATGTGGGGATGTGAGCGGAAAGCAGTCAGACGCAATTTAACACACTATCAAGCCTCTTTAAGATGAACATTTGCGAACTTGAGAAAATTGTAGTAGCTGCATACCCCATTTATAAAGATATTACACTCATTAAGATTGTCAACTTTTGCAAGCAGACAGAAATAACCTGAAGGTCTGCAGTTGAAACAGAACACGTACATGAATAAAGGTAAGACCATGTACTGGACGTGAGCGCTTTTACCTAAATAAACCAACACACAGCAGGAGCCTGTTTGAAGGCAGCTGGTCGCCCAGAGGGCTGCTGGTGCATGCGTGTGTGAACTGCATGATCATATCAGCCTCATGGCACTGCACTATGACCTCAGCTATATGCACTGCTGAGAAAAACACTTGACAACAGGATCCTGAATTAGGCATGGTGCTGTGTGACTGAATATGATGATGCACAATAGGATTTTATTTCTTTAAATGTGAGACAGATAGCCCATCTATGGATTTTCAGAGTTTGATAATGAGATAGTGATGGTTTGAGAAGTGCCTTAAATGTTTCCTTAGACTTTAGAGGCAGAAAAAAGTTCAATATCTTCTGCAGGAACCTTTATGATGAGTGAAGTGGTGTGAAGAAAACAGAAAGGCATCTGTGCGCAGGGATAAAAGCTGCACATCATTCTACTATGTCCTCACCTGTACCAGTCCAGCCCTCTGTCATAGTTTCTGTCGAAAAAGTGCGGCTCTGTCCCGAGTGCGCGCACATCTGGATGTATCCGGATGAACTCCAGCACCGCCCTGGTTCCTCCTTTCTTCACACCAACTATTAACGCATTAGGCAGCTTCTTGTTCCCATATTTTTGCGCCACACTCATGTTTCTCCAGTTCACATCAGCCCAGTGACCCCCAGGAGAGGCGGGGGGTCTGCTTTGGTCGCGGGCATCGATCGAGCCTCTCTGGGCAGCTGAGCCACCAAGAGCGGACCTGACTTCCAGCGAAGCGCAAATGTCCGATTTCCCAAGAAGTTTCTTCCCTCCTGCGTTCTTGCTCGGCGGGCATCGTTTCCCCTCGTAACCCCGGTTTGTCATGATCGTGCTGCGATCAAAAATAATGTTATAGCACACGTAGATACAAGACAATGACAAGGTGAATATGAAGGCGAATCTAGCGTTGACTCTGTTCGCAGATGAGCGCCTATGTGCCATGTCTCCATGGGTTCAAAGTGCTGCATGATTTTCCATCAGAGTCTTCCTCCCCTGCTGGTCTGCGGACGATCCTTGGGATGAACAGTCCAAAGTGAGGCAGACCTGTGTGTGAAGACAGAGATGGCTTCTTGGAGGAACCAACTGCGCATAAATGGCATTGGATGCTGAGCCAAGAGAAACAACTCGGACTGGATATGCGTCTGGCTGAGAAAAAAAAGCCATTTCTCCCTAAAAGTTCCTCGTCAATAGTTTCAGGCGATTCACTCGTCTTGAAACGCATAACACAATTTTGACGATCATCCTCCTCTTTGTTCAGAGAGAGAAGGGAAAAGTCCCTAAAACTCTTACTGGTGCGATGGTTCTGCTCGCCTCGGGGGTGTGTGGGGGGTTTCAATGTTCTCCTTCTCATCACGAACTTGCGAAGATACATGCTCTTTTTCCACTAGCAGGTCTAAATATTTAATCAAGTCTCTGACGTCATGCACATGATCTTTGTGGCTTACTGCCTCAGCGACGACGTGTTTGGGAATTATGTCAACTATGTCAGTTCGATTGCATTATTATATAATTATTTATTAACAAATATTTAATATAATTTAAAATAAAAAGAGTAAATTATCTTTAATCTTTTGAATATTATGACACGAAGCATCATGCTGGGGGTTAACTGGCAAAACTCTAGAGAGGGGTCTCCAACCCTGGTCCTCGAGAGCACCTGTCCTGCATGTTTTAACACATCTGATTCTAATTAATGGTCGTCATCAGCTTGTCATCAAGGTTTGCACAACACTGTCAATGACAGTCATTTTTTTTTATCAGGGTGTGTGGAAGCAGGCAAGCATCTAAAACCTGCTGGATAGGTGCCCTCGATGACCAGGGTTGGGGACCCCTGCTCTAGAGAGGAGAGAGTGGGAGACAATAAAGACAACACAACAGAGGATAAAAAAAGTTATTGGGGCACATTTCTTACCATAGACCAGGGCTGTTTCTAGCTTTTTTGGCGCCCTGTAGAAGACTAGAAGAGTTTGTTGGTTTTTTTTAAATCGACTATTTAGTAACATTTCTGTCCAATGAGTTCTAACTCTTTACGGTAATCTGTGTGGATGCAGTCATTTGTTACACTTAGAGAAGAATACTTGCTGGATTTATTCAGTGTTTACATTCAAATTGGGTTGCAAAGATGAACATTGCTGACCAATATAAAGTTTTCTGAGGGTTTTCTCCTGGCCTCCCTCCTTAGGGCCTTTCTGCCCAGTCAACCCAAATAACATTGAGTGAAGTTTATTCATGGATGGCTGGGATAAATAGAAAATATTTGCAAGTAGAAAAAAAAAAAGAATTTCACCCAAATGTATTTGGAAAAGAAATGATTGTTTTATAAATTTGCAAAATTGTGAAAAATGTCAGACCTTGTAAATTTATCGTCACAAATCTACTAAAAAAGCAAAAAAACAACGGACTTTATAAAATTGCACATTTAAAATAGAAAAATAAAATCAGGATATGATCATATAATTTCATAAACTGAAATCCTGAGCATCAACACTAGTTTTGGATCAGAACAAAAATGCTGACATTTCAGTGCTTCACAGTGATGTCCTCCAATTTTCTTGTTAGCGGGCTGAAATGAAGATATATATTTAATTCTTTACACATTTTGTTTATTGAAGTTGACTTCGGGGGATTTAGAGGTCCCCTGAAAATCGACTGTGGGGGGACCAGTAGCTATGTGGACATCTACATAATCTCCAAAGACCAAAGAACATCTCTACAATAAAACAACTCTTTGTTCCAAATGGCATAATTTTGTGAGTTTACTTGATTGTGCACTAAGTACACGGTACACACATGAGTGTTGTCCTAGTTTAAAACTGCCAGGGCTTTCTCACCAGAAATGACAATAACAAACTTTCTTCATCGGCTGCATCACTATGTTGAGTTACATCTCATGTTACCACCAAGATCTTATTTGAATTTCTTAACAAATTACCCTAATGTTTCTTGACGTCCATCTATACTCTCATCTTTTTTGTGAGAAATCAAAGCTGTCTCGCCACTTCCACTATGTTCTCAAGATGACAACTATTTACGAAGTCAGGCATTACAGATTTGATTTTCTGATTGTCTTGAGGGCACCATCCAGGTACTTGCAGTGTTCTACAGAGTTGGCAGCTATAATGCATAATTTAAGATAAGATATGATATGATCCACACCTGGAAGTGGCAACATCATACCTTTCTCCACCCTCTGTGATATGCTCCCAACTTTCTCTTCTATAACCTCTGTGGGACCAAACCCAATATTGTCGTACTCACTGTAAATATGGAATCATCTGAGGAAGAACCATGGCTCACAAAGCTTTTCTATTCTGGCCCCACCATGTAAAAACTACACCTCCTAACCCTCAAACACGGACCTGGCATTCAAAACCTGGCATTGTTATGGTATTGTCAGATCTGTACAGAGATGACATTTTCTTGTCTTATGCAGATCTCTCATTAAAATGTCATCTGTCAAGCACCCCCCTTTCCAGTTTCTTAGAAATTAGACACTTTATTAAAAAAAGAAAAATCCCAACTTCCCGAATCGTCCCCCTGAAGCCTTGACTGATACCCTGCTAGCTGTAGACCACAATAAAAAATGGATCACAATATTATACAATTGCCTTCAGTAATCTACTTCAGAACCCCTTAACTTGATCAGCACTGTGTGGGAGAACAGGTTGTCTATGGCAACAGATCAACGATGGACCTTTGCTTTAATCCTCGTCCATTCTTCCTTCATTTATCTCCATCATGGCCAAATCCAATGTAAAATTTTACCCAAATGCAAAACTGGCCAGGATCTATTCTGTGTTAGTGATGCCTGTGGCTGATATAATCAATCCTCTGCTCATCACATCCACAGTTTTTGGTCTTGTCCCAAACTGATGGGTTTTTGGAGCAGGGTATTCAGTACACTTAGTGGGGCTTATGCCCAATGCCCTGCCTCCAGACCACCACCTCAGACACAGTTACGCAGCTTCACATTCTCCAAACTGTTGGAAGTCGATGGTCCATGCAGCCAGCTGTCCATCCACTCCTGCCCTTTCCAGCTTTCTTTGCAGAGGTGGTGGCTAGACAGTATTAAAAGCAAGGTAAAAGAAAACTTGACTTTCATAGCACTTCTGACAATCTGCAGGTTAGTCAGTGTCTGGTGCAGCAGGTAGGTGATGACCTGCTGTCTGGCCTGTAGGTGAACTGGAGCGGGTCCATCACTTTGCTCACCACAGAAGGTGGTTGAGGATCAGCACCTCCATGTTCTTCTGAAATCCACACTGAAAAAAGGAGACTGGCCATTTCTGGGCTTGATGTAAGCATCTTGGGTGTATTTGAAACGATTCCCCCATGTTTTAAAGTTAAGTGTAACTGTATAGTGTAGAAACTACATGATATGCAGAGAGGTTCAGATCATGTTGGAGTGAGTGAAATGATAATTTAGCAATGTTAAATGTTGTGATACTACAGGCGATTTCATCTTGCACGCTTTGGATTGTTGGTAGAGGAAGGCAACCATCTCCAAGTCTTGATTTTCTAAATGAATATTGTCAAAATCTCAGTCAAATGTAGTTAATCTCTCCATGTAATGTTAACGTTAAATAAGTGCCTGTGAGCTAATTTGCTTGCACAGTGTTATCTGTTTCAATTTCAATTTTATTTAAATAACATCTATTACCACACAAGTTGTCTCTAGGTGTTTTCCAGAGACCCAGAACATGACCCCAGAGCAATCAAATAATTTGTGCTGTTTCATTTGAATTTATTTTTGTGAGCAGGCACTGTAATGGCACACTTAACCTGACTCTCTCCTAACATAGCCTACTTTGGTCTTCTGTGTGAATTGGTTTGCCAACTGATTGTTCACTTACATTGTCTGTAATAGACGCTGTATAAATAAAACTGAATTGAATTGTGTTAACTTCACTGTAGCTATTTTTTATTATTTTATTTTCTATTTTGCTGCGGATTGACAGAAAAACTAAGGTCTGCATTTTACCTGTTTACCTGAGAGCAGAATGTTGTATTAGCTCTTAAAGTTACTATAATTATAATACATTTCAGATTTTTTATTTATTTATTTTTTTTAAATCGCTCAGCACATGCATACACACACTAGCCACCTCATTAATACATCATAAAGGTTCACCGTTTTACTGTTGTGTTAACTTTCCTCTTGTTGTGTTCTATGTTTGATCCAAAAATGCATTCTAACACCGTTTTGTCCTCTCTAGACGTAACCCTTCTTTGTTTCCACTTCTACAGTAAATGGTGCTAGATGTGTTCCCGTCACAGAGTAAATGTGGCAATGCAAGGCCTGTCCTTCAGTTTTTCCAAGTAGGTCCCATATTCTGAAGCATCATCGAGTGAGGCATAGAAATTACGGAAATAACAATTGTATTCCAAGTGTGCATGCAAACTGCCCATGCACTTTTTGAATGTGGAATGCACAGTTCCACTTTTTTATACCGTCTCTGGAGATGATATCAAGTCCAGTTTATAAAGATCACGGTGTCATGGGCATGGGCAGCATGGTGGGTCAGTGGTTAGCACTGTTGCCTCACAGGTTCCTGGTTCGATTCCCGGCCTGGTGGGTCTTTCTGTGTGGAGTTTGCATGTTCTCCCCGTGCTTGCGTGGGTTCCCTCCGGGTACTCCGGCTTCCTCCCACAGTCCAAAAACACGCATACTAGGTTGATTGATCGTTCTAAATTGCCCGCAGTGAATGTGAGCGTGATTGGTTGTCTGTCTTTCTGTGTGGCCCTGCGATGGACTGGCGACCTGTCCAGGGTGGACCCCTGCCTTTCGCCTACTATGCGTCAGGATAGGCTCCGACGACGGAGTAAGCGGGATTAGATAATGGATGGATGGATGCTGGTGTCACATTCTGACTGGTTAAAAAAGTCAGAGTTTTTGTCTTTGATCACTTTCTTCTGTGCTACTGGAAATTATAGTTCAAATATCTCTGTTTTCTTTATCATTAAGGATGACATTGATGCTCAAAGGGAGTCCCTCATCAAAGGACTCGGCATCTATCAGAGAATCCCGACGTCTTGGTGGAGGAGTACATGGTGAGTGTTTTATGAGCAGATTATGGCTTTGCTGCATTTCAGAACATATTCCATTATCCCTGCGATCCTACTTGGACTGTCTAGGTCCATTTTGCCTTCTTTATTAATTTGGCAAAATGGTGATGAGATTAAACCAAAACGTTACACTTGTCACACAAAGGGTCCAAGCAGTCCACCTTTTCTCCATAGCCCCCTATTATGAAAGCAAAATACCCATTTTGACTCCCCTGCCACAGAGCAAAACAATTTCTCTTACATTAGGGCACACACCAGTGTGAATAAAATGTCAAAGAAAATGTGAAGTCTACTGAGTGGCATAACCTGGCTTCTGGTGGGCCAATGTCTTTCAGACAAAAACTAATGTAAAGCTTAAAGGCTCCTTTTCATTTGAACAAGAAGTTGTTGTGTCTGTGTCTTTTTTTTTTTGTTTAACTTAGAAATGGACCATGAATGGCAGCTTGGCAGGGCGATCTTTGGCTACAGTAATCTATGTAGGGATCCTGTGCCTTGGTTTACGACCTCCCGAAGACAGACAACAGTCTCCAGACTTGGAGAGTGAAATAAACATGACCCCTGCCAAGCAAGGTCACACACACAAGAACTATCTCCTAGACTCACCACTTGGAATATGCATCTGGCAAGAGTCTGAATAGAATTCCACTCAGACTCTGTAACAAACAAAAACCTCTTCCTCAAGTACGGCACAGTGGGTAAGCAAAGGAAGAGAGAAAGACATAAATTAACAAAAAGTGCCCCTTTGTAGGTCAGATACTTGCTTTTCCTCCACCCGTGACAACATGAGGACAGACAAATAAGAATCAATGACACAAAGGAATCGCATATCTGTGCTGCTGGACTTTCTGAACCGAAGCTACATGTTTGAGTTACAGTCAGTATTGGAATGTGTGATTTAACTTTGGTTAACGTACATGCAACATGATTTTTTTGCAAACTGCAGTCATATTTTTATTATCCTACCGTGGTCGAATGATTGGTTACTGCCTGAAGTTTTGTGTTGAGATCAATTTCACACTCATACTATTCAGACCCAAACTTAATCAGTATCTCAGAGGTGTATTTCTGATCTACATTATGTGTAATAATCGTAAAGAAATTGTGTATCAAGGAAAATAAATTATATATATATATATATATATATATATATATATATATATATATATATATATATATATATATATATATATATATATATATATATATATATATATATATATATACATATACATATACATACATATACACACACTTCATTTCATCTTTTAAGAAATGAAGTGCCATAGAAAAAACAGTGGTAATCTACATCACCAGAAAGACGCCAGACAATGACTTTTCTGTTGTTGGCATCATCATGGTGTGGTGGTTTTTCAGCATCTGGACAATGTGGCCCTTGCAACAGCCATGCTGTTTGGACTTTTTTACTCACTGAAAATGAGTTACCCATCACAGCTACGCTACACCTTCCAGGTGATTCAAAAGGTGGTAATGGAGTTGGATGCGACTCAACTCTTGAGAAAAGCCCAAAACTTAAAGACAAAACTGCTCCTTAGTGTTTCTTTTGTAACTGTTATTCTATAACTGCCATGTAGATGGGAAAGTTATTTTTCCCTCTTCCTCTCTGGTACAAGTTTTCTGATTGACAGCATTCTTCAATTTGAGTTTCTATTTGAAATTTTTGAAGTATTAAGTGAAGAGTTGGAGAGTTATACACGGTCTAAATAGTCCCATCGGGGTGTTGTGAAATGGGATATTTATTTTTAATTCAATTGGAGTAAAGAATTTGAAATACTTCTAAAAAGTGATGTTTTGAACCAATATGTCACAATATGATCAGTATTGGAGTTTTTGACACTCACTGTATCGCTGTTTATCCTGTGACTCCTGAATAAAGGTTTTGACATGCAACTGTTCATTTTCTATTATTTGGGGTAAAAATTGTAATGTTAATGATTAAGAAAGCTGTTTGTTTTTCCAGCAATCATTTATTTTAATGGTTACAGTAAATAACATTTTTGCATTTCAAATCAGTTCAATAGTTACATTGAATTGTTTACAATTACAATAGAGACCTTAAGTTTCTATGCCATGATTCAGTCTATAAAACACTAAAAACTGACATTACTAAGTCACTGTTGATTTGTATTTCATTAGAGCAGTAATGTCAGTTCAATTCTTTACCTACAATCAGACATTTTGAAAGGTTTCTAGTGGTTACAGGCAACTATCTTAGAAGAGAACAATCCAATCTGTTTAAAGGCCTCCATGGAAAATGTTGTATTTGACACTAGAATACTAACTAGTAATATGAAAATAACATATTTAAGTGACAAACTAGTATTGAAGCAAAAGTTATTAAATAGTGTTGGAATAAAGTGATAAAACTGAAGGACTAAAATGTTCCTAGAGCTCAAATTACATCATCAAAATATGTTTTGATCACTCTTAACGCAAAATACAAAGGTTTATTGAAAATGAATAACTTGTGTTATTTTAACTCATTTGTTTAAGTTGCTGCCAAAGCAAAATATCTGTGTTCAACCAATGTCCACTATTGAAGTAAATAAATCCAACATGTTATTTTTTCAGTGCTCTACAGTTTGGAGTGTTAAGTGAGTATGATGAATCATTTAAGATGGTTTTGGCACTGTTGTGAATTTGGGTGAATTTCTTCTTTTTTCACTCATGTTTTTCTCTTCTCTGCATATTTTCTTAAACCCATTATGTCAAGCACTCAGAGCCACCATAATTACTTCAGACAACCAGGAAGAATCTACATTCTACATTCTGAAAAAGCCTCTATGTTGTTGTAATGCTGCAAGCTTACTGTAATGTAAATGTTTTAACTCCATTATTAGTATTAAGATTTTTTTTGTAGAGGGAGCTATATTTTTCACCTTACAGCAGTTAGTATTAATATTTACCACGTTCACTTGAGAAAATAGAATATATTGCTATGCTGTTTCTGTCTGCAACATGCATTGAGTCTTAGTCTGCCAGTTCGCCTCATATTGGCTTTTTCATACAATTCTGTTTTGTATGGATTCAGCTTAAATATGTCTATGCAACAAGAGCTGTGTGAAGCAGTAAAAAAAAGAGATAAGGAGCAGAGTTCAATTTCAGAAAAAAACTTTTGCTGCTTCATTGCAAAGAGTTGAAGTGAAAAAAGTGCAAATGTTGAAGGTTGTTTCTTAAAAGAATTATAATGAAGTTATACAGTTTTTACCTATAAGACTTAAAGTTGACGCACAGGTTTTTAATAGCCTCCGTCTCTTTCTGCTTCTGTTATCAAATGCCTGTACACCAGAGTTCCTATGAGCAACAGCAACAACCTCAAATAAACCCAGAAAACACAAGGAAAGTGCATGTACAGAAAACATGCATTAACGTTACCATTCCTAAGATCTATAGTCAGCATAGTGGAAATAGAGGGAATACAGCAAAATACACAAATCTCAAACAAATTCAAATGGGTCCATATCTCTTTTGATTCGTGTAGAAAAATATAAACAAGAAATCCATTGTATAACCTCCCACCATTTTACTCATAATGGCCATGTTTTTATCATGTTTAGGAGCTGACTAGTTCTGATTTTCTCACTTTATTCTCTTCTTTTCATGATTTGTTCAATGAATTACTGGTGCTAGAATTGTGTTTTGTTAAAGACAATGCTACTTTCTGTAATATGGGACAAAAAAGCATTTACAAAAGAAAAAAGATGTCATAAAATATTCCTATGAAAATCCCAGCTGGTTTTAGTTTTGCTTTTAAAGTTAAATAAAGCATTGAATTTCCATTTGAGTTTTTAAAGCCAACGTTGTCCTTATGGACATTACTAAGAAGAAGCGTTGATGCGCTTAAGAACCTAGAAACCTGTGAGGGATTTCCTACGCAGGGTGGAGTCCGTTCGTTCGTTACTGTTCATTCATCCACAAAACTCTGACAAACATGCTGGAGATCAGAGCTTCTGAACCACCACAAAACCACTGTTCAAAACTCAACAGTTAGTTTACTGCAGTTGTGTCATGTTTAGTATTTGTCACCCTGGATATTAAAGGGCTGACTGTGACTTTCCATCCATGTCATCTTTAGAAGGTTTCACCTGTTACCTATCACAGCCGTTTGTGTTTGATATGTTTTTATTTATTTTTTGTGGGGAAAACCGGAGTGCCTGAAAAAAAAAAGCCTTTAAAATATATCAGTATGCAGGAAACAGGCAATATTTACAAGATTAATTTCAAAGAAAGTTGGAAAAGAGGTTTGTCTGCAGGGATGTCTGCAGTCACATGAGTCCTTTGAAATTGCCTTATACTTTTATACTGGCTGCGATGTGAAGTCTTTTTCAAACACCTCCATAGGGGACGTTTCTGTGGGGTAAAGATCCATGTGTCTTCTGGGTGAGGGGCAATTACATTGTTGTTTGGAGGAATTTCCTCAGGTTCAGGGGTTTCATCAATGACCTCAAGTTGGTGGATGGACACCTCCTTAAGGTCAGAGACTTGTTCAGTTGCAAAGGACTCAGTTTGGGTAGAGACTGTATTTATTTCATGGATATCTTCGTAAATTCAATGACCTGTTCAGCTTTTTTAGGCCTTGGTTTGGGTGGAGATTTCCTTCGGTTCAGTGACATCTTCAGATACCAAAGCCTCAGTTTAGATGGAAGCTTTCCATGGTTCTGGCCCATTTTCTGATGCAGAGGGCTTACTGACATCTATATTTACATCAGGCTGGTGGATGCTGGTTTCTGAGGCAGATTCTGTTTGCAGGGTTAGTGTTGCTACCTTCCGCTCAAGATTCTCTGTTGCCTCCTCCTGTGCTTCCTTTGGAAGCCAGCTCAATATTAGAGCCGATCTTCTATTGAAGCTGCTTTCTAACAATTTTTAATTCCTTTTCAACTCTTGATTTAGCTTTTCTGTCAATTTCAAGTGCATTATTAGTCAGTTGTAAATCATCAATGGTGCATTTGCACTATTTAATTTGCCTTTCAATGATAATTCTGCTGTGATACTCTTCCATGAAGAGACTTTTTACCTCTTAAAGCTGTTCCAGTCTCAAAATACCATAACTCTCTGCAAAAAAGTATCTTGCCTTGCTTTTGATTTAGAATGACGTTGCTATTCTGCAGCCTATTTGTCAAATCATCAACTTGACGTAAGAGGACATTCATGTGCTCCTGTTGAAATGCAGATGATTTATTTGAGTCAGTTGGAGAACCATGGCGGTTGAAATCTCCCTGTAGGTTTATCACATCCTGGGATCTTGGTTGGGTGACTGTTTCAAAATTAGTGTTGTCTTTCCTTGCAGTCATATTTATATATGTTTTCCAGATCCGGGAAGACCAACATATGGGCCTCTGCACATCTAGATACACCATTGCGGTCTGCTTCAGGAGCTCATTTATCTCATTTATGAGAATTTTTAATAATGTGGTTGAGCTCCCTAACAGAGACCAGTCTCAAGTGTGACAATTTTCCAGAGGTTTCTTTCCATCTTTTTCACCTTTTCCACCTTTTCCGTCTGCAAGTTTGAGTGTCTCTAAACAATTTGTGTCTAATTGATTCACGTTGGTTGATAATTTGGTGCTAATCAAAGCCACTATTCAGTAACAATGTGCAAATCCTTTGTTGTGAGTTTTGTAGATGTTTGCAACAGTGAAGTGTGAAAGGAACTCAAAGATTTTAGAGGAAGTTTGATTTTATACAGAGAGTGTTTTGACATCATGAAGTGCAGTGTTTATGTAAACTTTGTCATAAAACAATTAATGAAAAATGCCATCAATTCACTGTGAGTATTCTTCTTCAAAAAACCAGTCATAACGGCAGTGCCCTGCAATTCAAAACTAACAAACATCAAACTGACTGAGATTGGAATTTTAATTTTAAGTATCAGATACATCAGCAAATTATGTCTTTCTCAGACTAGAGTTTTTTCAGAAATGATGAGAAATAAACCCAAACAAACAGAAATAAAGATTATTTCTACAGAAAAAGAGCAGCAAGTCAAGATACAAATGTCCTGATTTACATAAAAAGACAAACTGGATTTACTGGTAAATCTGCAACTCTGCAAACTCCCACAGGACAATTAAAACAGATCACCTTTCACTGAGTCCATTATCCTAAATCCTGTATGATTAAAATATCAATAATAGTCAAACTGAAGAATGAAAATATCAATGAGATATGCCTCCAAAATCAATAAACCTGCTTTGGAAGACATCTTAAATACATTTTTATTCACTTTATTTAAACTGTGCACATTCTTACAAACATAATAAATGATAGCGTGCAGATGGAAAATCAAAATGTTTTATGGGAATACAGCATTTTGTATATGTAAGGGAATGTCTAATCCCTATTTTCTTTTTTTTAATTATTATTTAGTACATGAAGGTTACTTATCCTGGGCAATGGAAAAGGGTAGAATTATAAAATAAATACAGAAAACAAAAAAAAGGGTGTGCGGGGGTAACTGTAATTATGAAATTAAGAGAAAGTAAAAGCACAACAGCAGTTCAGTCTGCAGGTAATAAAAACATGGGTAAGTAAGTGTCTGCATTGGCTAGAAAAAGAGTTGTTTTCTAGAAATGTTTATTGCTAAAATGCACATTTTGTAAAAAATGTGTGAATCTGAAAATCCAAATTCTAAAATTACTCCTCAGATATTTATCTTGATTACTTGGTTTTAGTACCAGGGTTCAGTTTTATTTATTCATTCAAGTTTCATTCTCTGGGTTCAGGACTGGTTATCAAGACCTCTGTTAATGTTATACCTTTTAAATTTAAGGGCACCAATCTATATAAATGTATATGGGTTGCCACTTGATTAAACAGGCTCCTTTTATACAGAGGATGTAGTCCTCTTACCCAGGTTTGACTTCTGGCCTGTGACCCTTTACTGGGTATCTTCCCCCACCTTCCTGTCAAGCAGCTATTAATAATGGCCATGAAAGCCACAAAACCTTCAAAAGACGCATAAATAAATGCAAAGTATATTGATCTATACTGCCAAAGAATTTGCCTTTGAGATATCATCCAAAGCAACTAAAAACAGCTCCATAGACGCTGAGCAGGCAGTGGAGTCAGATGGAGCAGTCTATGGTGTCAAATGCAGCAGTTGAAATGTGTCAAATGATGGACAAATGTTTGCACTTATTTTGTGTTATTGTTGCTTCAAAGTTATTTGCCAATCAGACTTGTCGCTTAAGGATGCTCTTTGGCTTGTATCTTGTGATGTGATAATTGAAAATTGTTTAAGCGTTGGCCTGACATATACACACACCTTATTATGGGAAACATTGCCGAAATAGGGCAGCACGGTGGCTTAGTGGTTAGCACTGTTGCCTCACAGCAAGAAGGTTCCCGGTTCAATTCCCGTCCCGGTGGGTCTTTCTGTGTGGAGTTTGCATGTTCTCCCCGTGCTTGCGTGGGTTCCCTCCGGGTACTCCGGCTTCCTCCCACGGTCCATGCAGTGTAGGTTCATTGATCTTTCTAACTTCTCCCTAGGTGTGAATGTGAGTGTGATTGGTTGTTTGTATGTTGCCCTGGATAGACTGGCGACCTGTCCAGGGTGTACCCCTGCCTTTCACCTGGTATCCGTCGGGATAGGCTCCGACAGACCCCCGTGACCCGGAAACGGATAAAGCGGGTATAGAAAATGGATGGATGGCATTGCTGAAATAAGTTAGCCAAATCCTAAATGACAGTGCAATTGGACCCATATATTCACACAATTAAATAAAAAATAAAATAAAATAAAATATCATCATCAGCGTCCAATAACGTTTGCAATGATAGCGATCTTGATTTAATGGTTCCAGCAACGTCTCCCATGAAGGAGATTTCACCAATAATAAACTCAGGTGAGGTTTTATTAAACTTGTAAATGTTCCTCTATATAAGCATGAACATGGGTATCAGAAAATGTTAATCAAATAGCCTTTAGGTGCCAGACCTTTAACTGTTATTGACCCGATTTGAAATAGTTTAACCAGTCACAATTCTTTTGATAACTTTTAATCAATTATGTTTGAAGACAATTCACTGCACATTTTCTAACTGAAAGAAGGGCTATGGAGGAATTTGTCTTCCCAGGTTGTTTTAGTAATTTGTAACACTAAGATATATGAAAGAAATAAAAATGTGATTATAGAGCCATTTGATTTAATCAGTATATAGAGTCAAATGAAGAAAAAAGAGTTTTCCTTTTACTTCTAAGTATGTCATGAGCAAAAACCTACATTTTTAATTTTAGTGCTCTCTACTGGCCAATTGGTTTACATTTCTTTTTCTTCCAAAAACCATAAGCAGTGAGCCTATAAAATTTACTTAACATCAGTCATTCACATTTACCAATGCTGACCTCTTGCATTTCATTGGCTTCAAAGCAGATTTTCTTTTTCAACTGGCCAACTGATGTATTACATCAAACCTACAACTGAAACCTTGAAACGTTTTACCAAATTTCAGATTTTTCTTTTAACTGGTTCATTACTATTGATATTGACATGTTCAAATGTGCCCCACTATGGGCAAGATTTCATAATAGTAGGAGTGGGTAGAGGTGCAGTTAAATGAGCTGTGTTTTGGCAATCAGTAGGGTCACTGCGCATGTACTTCATTCTGTGGGTCAAACAAAGGAAAGTTAAAAAGTTATCGCAGTGGAGTTATTGTTTTAGCATTACCTCATTTTCCAAGGCGAGAGTGAAAACAGGGACAGTTTTGATAGAGTTTGCATGTTGCATCTAAGGAAAGATATGACACAAAACTTGGACTCATCAGTGGCAGAGATTCGTACGATGACTTTGCAACAGACGAATGGTCAAAAGACCGAGACAGTTTGCCCAAAGTTGGATATGCTGACATCTTTGAAATACTTGGTGACCAGCCAAAGTTCATACACACTAGAGGACCTGAACTGAAAGCCTACAGATCGGCCAACCATCTTATGGCATCTCTGCAGATATTTCGGCGGGGTTTGGCTGAAGGAGCAGGAAGCAAAGCCAACTTTGATTGAATTATGGTGGGTGTGTTCCTGTCGGCTTACTGAGCAACATGGCTGCGCCCCATATGAAAAAAAATGGCTTGAAGGGGCTGTGAGCAACAGCACTCAACGAGTACATCGGTCAGCAGGTAGGGATGCACTTCAATTTCTCATATGAGAAAAGCAGACTGTTGATAGACCCTAAATACCCTAATCTTGGTGCCTCTCCTGATGCTGTTGTGTCATGTGACTGCTGTGGGGAAGGAACGGTAAAATTAAAGTGTCCTGTTAGTTGAGAGGCATGAGCCGAATGAAGGATTCTAGGAAGACAAAGTCAGTAAAGCTGCAAACTTTAAGTGTTTTATTTTGCCTGAGTTAGTTGGGAAACTGGTCACCAGAAAGCAAAATTGTGAGCCACTCAGACAGATTTCAAATAGAGTGAATGCACCTAGCTAATCTACAGATTAGCTAGGTGCAGTATAGGACAGTATAAGAGTGATTTGTTTGCGTCAACCTGTGTTTGACGCCAATGACGTCATTGGTTATGGCGACGAGGACTGTAAGTACAAGTTTTGCCAGGAACTCAGAGTTGGATTTAATTTGCTATGTTATCCAGTTTTGAGTATAGAATAAAAAAGTGGCACTTCTTCTTTTTATTTATTTTTTTTTTACAAAACTCTAAAATTGTGTTACTGCATGCCATACATGTTGTCAAACATAATTCTATCCAATGTAACCTTTCAATATAGTAACTTCTGAAATGTAAAGTATAAAACCTATGTAGTGATAATGCCATTTTAATCATTATTAAACAGCATCATTTACAGCAGCCACATTCAGTCGTGTTAGTTGAATGGAACTACATACTCACACAAATTTGTCAAAACACAACACACAGTAACTATTTTTTACATGCATGGAACGATGTGCAAAGTTCCTATTTATTTTCAGCCTCAACAGCAGATAGATGTGTTTTTCCTCTCATAAAAACTTGGATCTTCACTTCTGCACACATTAGTCCTCAGTGTGCAAGGACAACATCTCCGGGCAACAGATTGTCAAAAACCACTTTGCTCAGTAATATTCTTGTCACTGGTATGGCCATACCAAGCATCAGGTAAAAAGAAAATGCATCGTTGTGGTATAATACCAATAAAATAATTTATAGTGTTATGTTTGTATGAAGACTGGAAATGCTTGTGCCAGTAGATTTACCGGTCAATCTATGAACATTTCAAAACAGTCACAACAGCTACTTTCAATTCAAAGTACTGTTTGAATTCCATTGGCATAGTTTCCCTGATCTCTTTTTTTGTAGGCCAGTAGGGGATGTAGAACCTAAATGCAGGAGATTCAGGTGGCATGAGTTCTAAACCAAATGTACTTATTCAACTACAAGGCGCTACAGAACCAGTAATCCAAAGAAAAATACTAAAACCCAAACTAGACAGAAGAAACAAGAACAGACTATAAACATGGTACAAACAAACCGGCAACTGCAGCAAGAAACAGTACGGATGAGCCTGAGCAAAGGGAAAGACATGACAAGATATACTCACAGGGCTGACAAGACACAGGTGCCAACAATCAGATGGGAGATGGCAGATGGGAGCAAGGGAAGTCAAAACAGAACTAAAACACAAGGACACAGCCTTTCAAAATAAAACACGATCAGATGAAAACCCAAACCGTGACATAGTCACATGATATGTATAGTAGATATGAATATTCTCGACACTGCAGCAACACCAGTGTTAATTCTGTAGGCTAAGTCTTGTACTGGCATGTTCAGTCTCAAACTCATTAGCGTCAGATCAAATTTCTGAACGGGCCATCTGGTGCTTTCTGGAATGTATAGTTCCCTCAAATTGAACAAGGCCATCAGAGCCATGAAGCTTGGAAGTCCAACGTAGTAAGTTGTCGTCTTTTCATTCTTCTGAAAGGACACTAAAGCCCTGGTCTGCAATCTGTTGTCTTAAGTCTACATTTTCAGTCAACATACACTGATATTCAGCTCTCATTGTCTCCATTACTTCATGCCTGAATTGCCTTATTCTCAAGTGAAGAGTCTGCATTATTTAAATTTCCCTCATACAGGAATGAACAAGAGGGTGTTTCACTGTTACAATGGTTGGGTACAAGGTCAGGCAGTGAAGAAGGTGCCTCCTCCGTATGCTGCAAGTCTACCACTGCGGATGCATGAGATGCATGAGAATTCTTGTAACCATTTTTATCTTCCACTTCAAAAATTTTAAATCCAACTGCATAAATTGATGCTTGAAATATTGATTAATGTAAACAGTAACATGTCCCCCATATCATTTGTGTAAATGCCACTAAAGGGAATGGAGCTGTGACCATTACTTCCTAATTTTATGCTAGATCTAGGGTGTCTTGTCGTGCAACAGAAGTGGATAAATGTGGGGTAGACTTCAACAAAATGTACAAAACAATATGATGAAACAAATAAATCAATGTAGGAGCATTTGAGATGTCTGTTTAAAAGTACATCTACGTAAGATCATGCTGTATTTAAGTGAAATCAGGTGCTTGGATACAAGCGATTCCAAACTGAAATGTGATCATAAGAGTTACCCAGTCAGTCATGTTCATTTCGATTTGCAAACTTTGTTTTTAATGCATCATTCTACAGGTAATCAAACCATGAAATACGTATTATCGTACCTGTGATTAAATGACCTGAGCACACTTCTGAGTGTTTAGAAGGCTGGAAATCTTTGCCGTAACACTTGTTTTTGTCTTGTTAGCTCTTCCATTCGCTCGCCCTTGGTCAAGCGTACAACCGAAATTTACAGGAATATTCGCTGCAGAGAGTAAGTGGAATGACTTCTACATCCGTTCATAACACCACTGTGAACCATTGTTAACGTTGATCATAAACTGAATGTAACAATGTGCTATCTGCACTGTCGATCCACGCCGTGATTACATCATCTATTGGTTGGGAGTTTAAATCCCAGCAGGGACCTTTCTGTATGGAGTCATGCGTGTTCTCCCTATGCCTGTGTGGCTTATCTCTGAATGCTCTGGCTTACTCCCGAAACAAATTTCATCAGTCCTGAAGACCAAAGACCCTAAAACCCAAGTCCCGAGTCTGAGTAATCAAGCATAAACCTGAGGAATCATTTTTAATTTCGATCTCAGTTTTCAGACTCACATCAAATCTTTTACAAAAAGTAAATTTTAGCACCTGAAAAACATTTCAGGAGAACAACTCTTCCGCTTTTAAAACACCACAGATAGGCATTCATCATTGTTTTAATTAAGTGCAGATTTGACTGATGTTGTGCTTTGGCTGATAGAATTGTCAGGTTTCTTTTTATCTGTCTTTGTCAAATTTGATCCTTTTCTTTTCGTCTTTCCAGGAATGACCCTTGGAGCACATGTAATGTGCAGGATTTTCAACCAATGTGAGAGGCCCCAGTAATGCTGCAACGAGAGTGGAAGCAGATGTGAATCTGGTACTGAAATTCAGCCGTTTCTTCTCTGGTTGGAGAAGGAAGCATCCTGCAGAGCATCTGGATGGTCAGGGATGCATTCTGCTATCTACCACAGCCCTTAGGGTGATGAAGTTCATCCACCTCCTGGAGACTCTGAAGGACCTCCAGGTAACGTCCTGTGGGTTCTGCAGTAACCAGTGTAAAAGTGAGTATTAACTTGCTTCATTAACAAGTACAGTATGTCAATTAAAACTAACAAACAAAAATCACATACTCACGAGCGTCCCTCCCCTTTATTCAAAATGCCTCATTTGGTTTTTTTTGTGTTTTCGTTGTTTTATCAGTGAGAAGAATGACATGCCTTTGAAAAAAATAATTTCTTTTGATCCTGGAAATCAAAGAAAACGGCACATAAATCCCCGATCCCAACTCCACATCCGTCATGTGGCCATTAAGTACCATTTGATTGGCTTGCATGAATATAAACATAAACGTAATACGTAGTGTATTCAGCTTTCAAGGGTTATGTAAATGTGTGCTTTTTGAAGATGATGCATGGCTCCTGCTTTGAAATACTCCTTTGAACTTTGAATCTTTCACGTTTTATGAGGCTCAGCAACAGGAGAGTCAATTAATTAACAATGAGTCATGTGGAAAAAGTCCATGAGCTTAAGTGATATCACTGGAAAAAACTAAAAAACAAAAACAAAAAGGAAATTCAATATTGAGTTCACAATAAAACACAAGATTTTCCATTTACCAAAGAAAATATGGATAATATGGAACATTTAATGTGCCTTTCTACATACAAGGAACATGTTGTCATCCTACGTGATGATTAAAGTGGTCAAACGGACTCAACTGGGATCTTTATGAAAATCAAAGGATGTTGAAACGATGACTGACTAAATGGGTTTAAGATTATATTCAGAAGTCCTTTGAAATTGCTACTGAAAACTTAGAAATGCTGAAACCAATGTGTATTAAAAAAAGAAATGAAGCTGATGAGACAAAAATGATTTATTTTAATCAATTAATTTATTTTGGAACTCCAACAGCAAATACAAGTGCTGTCTCTCTTTTTTAAGCGTCGTGGTCTTCACCCTTCTTCATGTCTATTTTCTCGCTGATCCACTACGAAAAGACAAAAAGACAAAAAAAAAAAAAAGAAAACACAGCTATGCAGCCAGTAAAGGGCAGAGAACAGCAGGTTACCTCTCTCTTTGTCAGCCACAGTGTCTGATAATTGCTGCTGACATTTTGTCTTTTTTTTTTCTTTACAATGCTTTGCTTTCTTTTGTTTCTTTACCAACAAGGGACAGAGTTTAGAAATGCCATCTTCTTTGCTGTCTGCTGGGAATCTCAATATTTGTCAAAATCTCCTAATTACCACACAGTTTGCTTCAACGGTGCGCAGCGGCTTCCTGAATGCAGCAAATATGTCTGATCCCGTTGGACAGGGAGAGAAGTCGCCATGCATGCACATGGCTGCCAGCAGGTAAATAAAAGACTACAATCTGTTATAAGTTTAAAAAGGAAAAAAAAAAATAACAAACCCAAAACATCATGAGGCCAGCCTGCTGTCTGTACATTTGAATCATAAACATATCTTAATTGACTGACTTTACAGTACAGCCACTTTGTTTTGACGCAGCAGCTCTCCGATGATGGACAAGCGCCTTCAAAAGGTGGACATCAAGTGGTTTCAAAATGAAGCGATCTATGTGCTCTTAGTATGTCAGACCACAGCTGCTTATTGATTCAGACAAACCACATGGCTGATGGATTTTTGTGGGTTCTATTTAGATCTCGGCGACACAGAAGACGAGTGGCTTCGGTGAATGATGGATCACTATATATGGATGGCTACACCCTTGTTTCTGTTGTCTAAATGTAGAACGTTTATTGATGGCTGTGAAGCGCTTGTCGATGTCTTCTCAGTGGCTCTTAGATTTGTATTCTTTGATTGCATCGGAGCTTCTTCATTGTGGTTGACCAGCCCACTGTGGAGCACACACAGAGAGGGAATACCTGTCATTTCTGTTGAATCTAGACAACTGGGGACTGTCCCTCCGTGGGCCAGTATATCACAGTACAAACATGCAACTGGAGGAAATACTGATATGGACTCCCTCTGTGCTAACAAACACGTTTCCATTACTTGTTACTTGCACCTAAATAAATATATTAAACCCACTCTTTTCAAACCAATAAGCAATGTTGACAAAAACCATGAAATTTAGTTAACCCAAATTAAGAATTAATACTTTGCACTTGTTGACAGACCACCCAAGTCACTCAGGCGCAAATTAACGGCTTCCAGAGTCTTGTGTCCAACAGAGATGAGAATATTTAATTTGATGATGTTCTGCTTCAAGCAAAAGTGGAGATTGTTTAATTTTCACATAGGCTGATGTGACTGCATGAACGGAATATAATGTGAAGCATTTATGAGTTCTGCACTCTTCTCAATAAAATTGCCTCCCAAATTAACATCCCAAGCAGGGAAAATAAGAACAAAATTACATGTTCTTGAAATATTGGACTTTAATATGTGAATGTACTGCTCAAAAGATGTGCAAAAAAGATGAGGATGAACTAGTGACTTTATGCAATTCAAAAAGTTCTCAGTGCTCTCTTTGGTCGGCATCAGCTTGTTACAGTTCAACAATCCTAAAGGTATTAATTCATGCATGCAGAACTCGTTACAGTTTTTCAGAAGTTAATGATATTTTTCCACCATTAAAGGTGGAAAAGCTCTTGTACTTTGAAAAGCCTTGTGCTTTGGTTGGTTGTCATGTGATTAAAGTGATGGGGCTGCCACCTCAAAAAACAATCCAGGAAACAGACATAAGTCTGTTTCCTGGATTCTTTTTTCTTAAATAACAAAAGAAAGAAACATAAATAAATAAAATAAAGACTATTAATGGTTATTTGCTTCATTTTTTTTTCATCCCAATCATAGATGCATATTTTATTTTAATGTTGTCTATCTTTGATGTTTTAAGCTTAGATAAACCTTTAAAAACATTATTAATTTTTATTCAAGCCCCTTAAAACATGAAGAGGTCTGGAAACAGAGGCAAGAGACAGTAGTCTAACCAGGAATAATACCTCTAACTGGAAAGAGAATAAGGGAAAACTGAACAGTATGGGATGACAAGAGACAGGTGTGAACAATCAAGCAAGGCAAGAATTAAACTACTGAACCAGCTGCTGGTCCAGAAAGCAGGTTACCTGGTTAAGTAAACTTAGAGTAAGCACTAAACATGCATTTTCAGTTCTAGTTGTAGCAATCTATGCTAGATTGCTGCAAATTCTTTGTCAAATCATCAATATATTTAAACATTTTGTCACATCAGAGATGCAGAACATCCTCCCTGGTTGGTGGACAAAGTTCGTCTTGTCTTTTGTACCACTGACAATGTATCTGTGTCCCTCCTCTCTCTGTTCTTCAACCTCTCTTTCCAGTCTCCCTTTTTCTGTTCTACCTGGCTGGCCTTCATCAGGAGGGTCTTTTTGGCTTAAGGTTTTTCACCCACTAGGGGAGTTTTTTTCTGCCATTGTTTATGTAACACTTGCTTGGGGTCATGTTCTGGGTCTTACAGAAAGCCCCTAGAGACAACCTGTATTGTAAAAGAAGCTACATAAATAGAATTGAATTGAATTGAATTGAATTGAATTGAATTGAATTGAATTGAATTGAATTGTGCACGAGCAACACCAAGGTCATAGAGCTGGGGTTGGAGGGAGAATATGCATTAAGAATACTACTGAATCATATTCAGTTAAAATACCAGCTACTATTGCACTGGTATCCTGAGAAGCTGATGACTTGGAAGACCTTCCCCATTGGAGTCACATCCATGATGAGCCATCAGCTCATCCACGGGGGTGAAAGGGTGATGCTGGTCCTCCCGCCTGTTTTACTGGCCTCAACCTTCTTCCTGTTGTCTTTGAAAGAAAGTCCAAGAAAGCATTGGAAATCAACATGACCTATTAGATCCACTAAAAGAGAAAAAATGTCCTCAGATTCATTTTTTATGTTTCATGCTATTCACACAAATGATCATGCATACATTAGTTCTTTGCCAGGTTTTCTGTGGCGTATGTGCAGGTAACCTGTTGCTTTTAAAAATGTTTATGCTTTTCTCATCTTTTAATTTAATTTAAATCTGAGAGGGGCACTGCCCCTTTTATTTATTCATTTTTTTTAGCTGATGCAGGATTAGAAAACCCGGGCTTTAGGTTTTACCTTAGGATTTGGACAAAGCACAGAAATTACGAGAAGATGAAAAAGGGGGCAGAAAACAATTTCCTAAATTGGTTATTGATCAGAACGATTTTGACACTTTTTCATCTGTTACATCACTTTTTCCTGTTTTCATATGTTACACAAATGAGAGCTTCCTTCTTGTGTTGTTATTTGTTGATCTTTATCCATCCTCTTTGTATTTTCAAAGATACTTTGTGGAGAACTTCAATCATTAGTGGATTTCAATAGTGAGCATCCCCAGACATTCTTTCTATGATGTTTTGAGACAGTACAGATGTTGGTGGACCACCAGCTCCTTAATCCTATACAAGTGGACATAAACAGACCTAATTCATGGTGTTGACTTCAATTTAACAACTCATCTAAGATTAGGAGGCCTTCCATACCAATGAGAGATTGCAGGAAGGCAGCATTAGGTCTATCTAGTGGTGGTGCTTTTTATTTTTTATTTTCTTTGTGAAATCTACCCATAACTTCCAGCTGCCAGGCATCTAAAATGCTCAGCACGATCAGGGTGATACATACATGACTGAGGTAGCTGGGATGTGCTGCGCATCTATCAGCCGATAAACTGACTCCCCTACCACAAACTCAACAGTCACTTTATAGTTTCCTGAGCAGTCTTGCAGACCATCAGACGTCTCACTCGTTTCAGTACAGTCAGACGCAGCTGTTTTCTTTACAATATCCTGCTGTACAGACAGAAAAGAGAACAGGTGGTGTTTCCAAGAAGTAAATAGTGCAGACCCAGCACTTGCAGCATCTATATTTTGTTTCTGAAAAATGTTGCCCTCGAATTTGTCTCAACATTTAACAAAATAAATGTACTGGTAATACACGCTATATTACCGAATGTTTTCGCTCACCCATCCAATATTTGGAATCAGGAGTTCCAGTCACTTCCATGGCCACAGGTGTAGAAAATCAAGCACCTAGGCATCCAGACTGTTTTTACAACTATTTGTGAAAGAATGTGTCACTCTCAGGAGCTCAGTGAATTCCAGTGTGGAACTGGGATAGGATGCCACCTGTGCAAAAAATCAGATTGTGATATTTCCTCGCTCCTAAATATTCCAGCAGTGGAGATGTTATTCTCTGGAGTGACGAATCGTGCTTCTCCATCTGGCAGGCTGATGGGTGAGTCTGGGTTTGGTTGCCAGGAGAACGGTTCTTGTCTGACTCCACTGTGCCAAGTGTAAAATTTGGTGGAGGGGGGATTATGGTGTGGGGTTGTTTTTCAGGAGCTGGGATTCCCATAGACACACTCTTAAGCCTTGTGGACAGCTTTCCCAGAAAAGTTGAAGCTGTTATAGCTGCAAAGGGTAAACTGACGTCATATTGAACCCTATGGATTAGGAATGGGATGTCATCAAAATTCATATGCGAGTCAAGGAAAGAGAGCAAATGCTTTTGTCCATAAAGTGTATGAGGATGACACTATGTGTGTAGGGTGTAAATCGTGTTTTAAATAATATGTAAAGGACTGAGCTTAAAAATCAAGTCCGATTTTATGGTTTTGAATTTTTTTTTTCTCATTTAAGACAGAACAAATATTATTTGACATGACTCCAGGAAGCACCTGTGTATAGATTTTAAATCTATCTGAATTGGCAGAGCTCTCAAACATATCCATTATTAAAGTGTGAGGGAGAATTTTTAGAATAATCAGCTTTTTTCAGCTTTATATTTAAATCCTTCCTGGTCCTACATATTCAGATCTCATTTGCTGTCATCCCTGCAGACTCACCGGCTCATCCTCCAGGAATCTAGTCTCAATTAAAGTTCTTGAGGGTTAAAATAAAATAAGGAACACCAGTAGAGCCCACGTGTATGAATTTAGGACAATAAGAATAATCTAATTGCATTGCCATAGGAATCACGCTGTGTTTAAAAAAAAAAAAGTATCAAAGCTATTTAAAGATATGGAACTGCACATGAAAAATAAGCTGAAGGACCAATGCACAAATGTCTCAACAACTTTTAAATGAACGGGCTCTTGCAAACAATGAAAGAGGTGTTCAATTTTCTGCCACGTTTGTCTTGTCACAGAGGGCTGACTCTGTATCCATATACCATCCAGTAATGCTAAAAAAAAACCCCTCCACACACAGCCTGCGTCTGTTGGAAGAGATAGCGAAGTCAGGATATATTGAAGAATGAAAACACAGGTGGGAGGGATGGGGACTTCAATCACTCATTGACTGTGGCTGCTCTTCTGTCACATGAGTGGAATTATGGAACGCAGTGAGCAAAGTTCAAGGACGTCAGGAGTGAGGAAATATGTGGCAGTTTTTTTAAAACTTGCCACGATTTGCATTAAAGACATAATGGAAGTCCTAAAAAGTTGATCCTGGAAAAGTTCTTTTAAATCAGGTTTAACAACAAACCCGCTTTTGAATGAAATTTAAACGTATCTCTCTTTTTCACTCCGGAGCAGTTCAAAAATGTGAAATGTTGTCAGGGCAGTCTTAAAAGGCTTGGAAAGGTTTGGAAGTCAAGGTTTGGAAATTATACATTTAAACTTTTTTTTTTTTTTTTAAACCAGAATCATGGAACTACATGTTAAAATTAATGTAATAAATTCTCTAAAAGAGATTCTTTTTATTCTGTCATTTATGTTTTTTATTTTTTGATTATGTTTTATTTAACTGATACTCATGAAAGAGAGCACATCACCCCTGTCCTGGCTTAAATCCACTGGCTGTCTGTGTTCTTTTTAAAAGGCTTATTTTCCTTTTTTTTTTTAAAGCGTGTAAATGATCTTGCCCTGCCTTACCTCATAGAGCATCTTCACCTCTACTCACCTTCTTGGTCCTTCAGGTCAGCTGACCTGCTGTTCCTGCAGGTATTGAGGTCTAGGAGGAAGATCAGAGGGGACAGGACCTTCTCTACTGCTTCTATATTTAAAACTCGTCTTAAAACCCATTTTTATTCTTCGCCTTTCAACCTCAACAAGCCTTAGTTTCTTTATTTAATCTTAGGTGCTTTCATTGGTCTTTTTGTGTTGACTTGAAATTGTTTTATGCGTTTTATGTTTCTTATACTCTCCTATAGGTCTAAGTATTCATTTATGTGCACCACTGTTTCAGCTGCGGTTGTTTTAAAGTGCTTTATAAATACAGTTGTATGGTTTATTCTTATTCATACAAAAATGAGTCATCACTTTTTTGCATCTGACTGTGAAAGAATCTCTTTTGGCTGAACAATTATTTAAATATTTAAATATTAGAGTGTTTATAACATTGATATTACCATGTAGTTACCATGGTTCTATTTCATGGATGTGGCACTTTAACGACACGTGGTCTTAAATTAAAGCTGTTTGTTTTTTATTCATTTTCAGCATGTACTGGTGACATGTCAGACAGACTACAGTCAGACTGACCTCATCAACCAACTGGTTGCAACACTAACAGTTCCCCATGTTTCATCAAAAGAAAAAGGCTTTTTCATTTTCACTCTCTTGCTGTGTGTCAGCTTCTAATTTTTATCTTGCGACACATAACTATGTTATATATTTTTTTCTTTTATATAAGAAGATATAATAAAAGTGACTGACTTTTAAAAAAATGTATTTTAGTTCATGGCACATAAGAGCGTGTGGCTCACTCCTGCGTTTCCACGGTAAACTCTTGTGTCTCTGTTGTACAAACTAACCAGCCACTTCACAAATTAAACTACGTTTGTTGGGGGATGGGTGTTAATGTTCAGCTCTGGTCACATATTCCACAGCTTCTCAGTCACATAAGATATTGTTGTGAAGTCCGTCGAATCAGCAGGGACTAGCTTTTCTACATAGAGTCCATAACTGCTAAGAAAGGCTACGTCATGCAGGTGAAACAGCATCACCAGCGCAGGTGTTCACTTTATCAAGTCAAGGCAAGTTTAGTTATATATCACATTTTATGTACAAAGCAATTCAAAGTGCTTTACATAAAAAAAGAATAATGCATTACAAAGTAAAAGGGTTTGCTTTTCTCAGCTGAAAAGCTGTTGTAGATTAGCAGTTATATTTCTGAAAAAAAGGTTGAAATGTTATGAAACAGACAGAGAAACAAAACTGTGTCAAGTGTGTATTTTTTCTTTTTAAATTTGTGCAAAATATATAAGGAAGACAAAATGATTTTGCATTTAAGTGTATAGTCTATACATGTCCTATATGTAATTAACAATGGTAATGCCTTTAGGAAATAAACTTTACGTTAAATTAAAGTTTATTTTTTATTATTTTTTATTATTTTTTTATTTTCATTATTTTTATTTCAGAAAACTTCAAACACTATAACATACAGATCTGTTGGGAGTCATGAGCTTAACTTAAGTTTCAACATTTGTATAAATTACAAATTCTATAAATGTCTATACATTTCTTAAACTTCAAATGCAAAGACCTGCACATTCTCTTGGAGCCTGGCTTGTTATAAATAATAAGATGAATGCTCAGCTCATCCATTATGCATCTTTATCAATGTTTGTGAAAATGAACGTGTGAAAGCATCTCATGTGAGTTAGTACTTTAATAAAAACCTGGTTTGTTGCAGATGAAAAAAAAAAGAGTCCCCACCAAGCAGCAGAAAGAAACAAAAAGAGGGACAAATCCAAACATGATGATTGTCTGGTAAGCAGATCACCGTAGAGGTTTGAGCTCATTCGCTTTCAGTGGGAATGGTTTACATTTGAACTGAATCTAGAAGCAATGATATTTGACTGGTGGCTTCACAAAGGTTTAACACGGTCCTTAAAACTACCGGAGCAGACAGGGGGCTCTGGTAGTCGAGGGGTTTTAAGGACCATGTTCTGCTCTCATGAGACATGTTTCTCCTGTACAAGAGACACATGTCAGAGACACGAACGACTACACATGCTGTTCTTTTTCTTCTTTAACAGTCCTATAAGTTTCAGAACATGATGGAGTTGTGTCAGGTGGAGACACACACACACACACACACACACACACACACACACACACACACACACACACACACACACACACACACACACACACACACACACACACACACACACACACACACACATATATATTTGAAGAAACTAGTAAAGAGCATGTGAATAGTCCTTACACATGATCCTCGGGGTAAACAGGCTTGATGCAGGCTGAAATCCAGCTCCCCAGTCCCTATCTCAGTCAAGCTGAACACATTCTGTTTGAAGAAGTTTGCAACTAAGAGGATCCAGATGATGGAGCTGACACATCCAGAGAGTGCAAGCTGAGATGCGACTCCACTGAAGCTTGAATTTTACTATCAGTGTAAGACTGCTTTTGAAGTGAGTTGAAAAAAAGCCCCACTTAAATCCAATAACGACTCAGTGAACTTCTTCACATGAGTGCAGGTTCATGGCATACCTAATGAGGATGTCAATGTTTCACTGTTTTTTTTTTTTTCCCCAAAACAACTTGCAGACTGATATTTTGGAAATTTTTTTCTTCTTTGAAAATGACAAAATTAAAAAATTAAAAAGTTTTTTTTTTAAACTACTCCTAAACAGACTGGCTGGTAAATAAAATTCAGCAGCCTGCTATCCATCTGCAATGATACGGGTCTAGTGCGCATGAGGGGAAGGAAACAATATAGTTCATGATTCGCGTCCTGAGATAATGATTCAACCTGCCTGCTTATCCGTGAGCAGAGATGAATCAAGCGAGGACTGACAGAGGTGACTGAAGAGCAACAATATTGCTCTGACCTGAGGAGACAGAAAAAGTTCATCACACACTCATTAGGCCACTAATGAGGAAATGAAAGCTAGTTTGGTGTTCATCAAATCACATTGTCTGGCCATTTTTATGTTCATCATGAGCTCCATCGATATTTTAAGTCAAGCTCTGTTTTAAATGTTATATTTAATGCAGATGTTAGACCATTTAAATGCATCCTGGTGTCTTTTTTGTAACACATCCATGCACTTGTTATTTGACCTCTTATTTTATAAGAAATGATCAAAATCCAATAAATACAATGCCAACTCATTACGAAAAAGTTGGGATGTCAAATTTAGAAAAGCAGACCTTTTATATGTTTTACTGCAGTCAGTTAGAGCATATTAAAAACATGCATGCTGATTTGTGGGTCTAAATTGCTCGTAGGACTGTGGGGTTTGCCCCTCCCCCCCTGAAAACAAGCCCAGGGACCGGTTCTCCTGAAGAGAGCCGAGGTGGGCTCCAGCAGAACCTACGACCCTGAATACGAGGATACGACAGGTATAAATAATGGATGGAGAGACGACTTTATTTAACTAATCAAATATGAATCTATTTTTGGATTTCATTATAAGCAACACTTTCCAAAAAGAGTTACGATTGTAAACCTTTTACCCTGTTTCTTTTCCTTCTCACAACATTTCAAATACGTTCGATGTTCAAGGTTACCAAGTGAAGAGATGCTTCAGGTGTTATTTTGTTCAAACACTTCTGAAGGTGTGTAACAGCACAAGGTCGTATCTGTTTTGGACGTCTTTTTTCATTTCTCCACACTCTCTACTGGGAAGTCCAGTAGCCATTCTCTAGTCTTCCTCGGCAATTTTGTTTAGTCTTGTTGAAAAATGCATGGATGTCCTTGAAAAAGATGTCATCTTGAGGGCTATGATGCCTGGAAAATCTCCATGTGTTTTTCTGCTTCATTGCTGCCAACACAGAGGTTTAAATGACCTTTGAGGACTATTACTAATACACTAATCCTTTACTATCACAGAACAGAGTTTTTGAACTGGTTGCTTATGACAATCTGGATGTTCCTTCTTGTATCTGGCATGGATCACATGGCCTCCATGTCTTTCAAAGAGATCAGAAATACTGATTTGCCTTGTACCGTTTCGACTATGTGACGGTGCATCCCAGATGCCTCTGAGCCCAGATGTTGATGCCCCCTCTGGACAAGCTCCCACAGAGCATTGCAATAATATTTGATGGATCATTATGAAAATGATGAAATGAAAATTATGTTATTGGGTTCATGCTTTAACCCCTTGCAAGTGGTTAACTTCTGAATAAACAGCTAATTCAACTGTGTTTTGCACGAGGTTGCACTAACCAGTTTGTATCCGATTCTATGAACGACAGCAAGAACATTTACTATTAAAACAGAAAGATTTTAGAAGAAAAAGTTTGATCATTGAGACTGTTTTGGATAAAACTCTGTTCTCTTGCATTTTGTTGCATCTTTCCTATCACGTGTTTGGCTTTTTGTTTTCAAGGCATTTTTGTTTTTTACCATGATGACATTTTTACTTTTAAAATTTGCAAGGAAAATTGTGCAAACTGCTCAGAGCCAACGCAACGACTGGAGCCGTTGTTGTCCACATCCTTAGGTACCTTAGATGTTATTCATTCAGTGTCACACATATTTAATTTAATGCCGCTTTGTTTTAGAGTACGGGAGAAGATGGAGGGCAAAGGAGCAAAGACGGAGTTTGGAAGAAGAATGCAGGAGCAGAAGCACAGACAGCTGAAAGTCAGCGGTGCTAATGTGGGGCCTGAGTGTGTAACCTCACTCTCAGTGTGCTCTGATTAAAGAATGATTTATAGGCCTGCTGGAGAGCCCTCTCAGTAATCCATCTCCTCAATGAGTTTTTTTTGCCCTTTCAAGAGGTTTGGTAAATCAGGCTATCTTTGAGAGGATCTCGGGTGGACAATGTCAATGTGTTACTGAGGGGGAGTCATTAAATGCTATAATCATGAAAACACAGGGAGGGGGTTCACAGGTGCACACAGACACTTGTTTATCACATGCGGCGTTGGTTCTGACTCCCTCGTGGAAATAAATCAGCTTCTGCCTGCATGCACGCATTTTTCACTTCCACAGATGGATCATTAAAACAATTTTAGTCGCTCAGCCTACGGCTCCATTTGTATATGAACATCTGAGACACGTTTGGTAATGAGTCTGAAAAGGGCCCACACCGCAGAGAACTCTGTTTAATGAAGATGGTTTAGTTTGCTGAGCCCTTAAATTCTGTGTTTTAATAAGAAAACAAATATGCAAACACGCCGGTGGTTAAAGGCTAATATCAGCGGGACATTAACGTGTACACTAGTAAGTGTAAAAGGCAGGTACATAGTTCGTTACATCGGGACAGTGGTATCATTCATTAAATGTCATTTTGTGTTGTATCAAAGACACTTTTTCAAAAGCGTTTTTAATACATGTTCAAGGATATCAAAACAAAATGGTAAATTACGCTCAATTATTCTGGAAATGTATGAATGAAATATTGTGATTTGAACTGTAAACAGGTTGAAATTCTCACTAAACTCTTTCTGCAAGGAAAATGAAATAAAAGACTCATTAAAAACACAGAGAAACGGAGGCATTTCCATTTGTAAAGACGGCCGTGATGTAAAATCCCTTTGACGCACCCATTTAACATAAAAAAAATAAAATTAAAAAAAAAAGATCTAAAATTCTTCAGATCAGATGGTGTCATGTCGTTTTTCAAGTGTGTTGCATGAAAGTGTTTGGAATCAGTGTGACACAATTAATAGCTTTTAATTTCCATATTATCTCCAGAAATGAAAACATGTCCCATTTATAATAAGATATCAAATTCCCTGTACTTTGCTTTATGTTTTTGCTGCGGTAAAGTTTGTGTTACGTGACTTTAATTAACAGAAACACATGAGCACTCTGTCTGATGTGGCCCAATTATCTTTTCCTGTTTACCCACTTATATTAATTAGACCGCATAGTATTAACATAAACCAAAACAAATAAGCCATTGAGCTAAACTTATTAGGCTCATGTGAAAATAATGAATCCACAAACTGTTTCCACTGCTGCCATACTTTAGTAACTTTTAGAAGCAGAACATCGTGGTCTTATTTGCATAGTTGCAAACCATGTCGCTGGTGGTACCAGTCTGTTGGGTTATCAGAACCAGTGGTACTTTACATTTAAGGTGGAGCTAGAAACACTGCAGTCGGGTCACAGAGCAACAATCAGTGTGAATAGGAGAGAAAGACAAGACGCACCGTTTTGAGTTATTTTTCAATTCAAAGCTCAGCTTCTTGTGAAGAGGAAAGTACACAACGTGCTGGATGTTGTGTGGTTTTTCTGTCTTATCTGGGTTGTTTTTGTCTTCCTAGATTTTATTGACTGGAGACACGGTTGTATGAAAATGATGTTGTCCTGTTACATAGCAGGGGTAGCTTTATCCGAACACCCGGCAGTGGAAACGCAAGTTAAATCAGGTCTTTCCGAGCTGCGGAGCTGTACAGCTCAGTAAAACGGCTCGAAAGGTGTGGCAAGCTTCAGCTACTTTAACTCTCTGAAGCACATATCTAAAAGTTCTACGTTTCCATTTTCATGTTAGGAGAAGAACAGTTCGTTGCTACTGTACTGCCATCTGTACTAAACACCTTATATAATTAGTTTTATTTTCAAGATAATATGCTTTGTTGTGATATTAATTGGACTGCCTTATCCGGCCGGGAAAGGTGATCGGATGCAGCTACGGCCCTTAAGGTCGGGTTTACGCTGTTGTGTTTGCAGTCTTATAAGGTCCATACAAACTGTACCACTTAGATCTTCTGCTTAGACTGCACAGTGATGCCCCTTTGGGTCGTAGGTTACAACCGGGTGTGGCGGGATGAAGGTTCAGTCACCAATAAGTGAAAATGAACTGCTCTATAGGAGCTTTTAAATGTGTCCAAAATGCTTTGAAAAACAGCAAAGGGGAAGGTGTTCCTGGTCACGATTCTCCAGAAGAGACCAACTTTGGATGTCAGTTTTGAAAAGAGAGTGTTTGGTATGCCACCATGTGACACCGGCTGCACGCACAAACGTTATGCGCGACTCTTTGTCTTCGTAGACTTGACTTATGTTACCACAACTCCGCAGAATCTGATCCTCCCTCGTGGTACGAGAACTGCTCTGTGTCAGATTGGAAAGCACTACAGAGCGTGATGAAAATCATCCAACGGGGATAACAGGTGCTCCCCTATCCGCTATCGAAGTCGTCCAGAGGTGGCGATGTCTGCGTTAACCAGACCGCCTTCTACCGCCTGCGCAGTGCTTTAGCAGCATGGACACATGACTCATCATCCGACTGCCCTGGCTGCAGTCACAACAGCAGACTCCTCCAGCTGATCCAGCCTCTGGGCTGGCCTGCACCGGCAGTAGAGGATGAATGGATGGACATTAATGACCGCAAGGGCAACATTCAAATATTTACATTTCAGTTCCTGTGGATCCTACGGACAAACCTTGCCACATTCTGCCACAAATAAATTCAGAAGATTAATATATTATAACACGGTGTTGTTTCAGTCAGAAGGCAAACATCAGAAAAATGAACACGCAGGAGTGCGCCGACATATGGAAAAATAGAGAAAAGCAAAACCGTTTGTTCTTTAGCAAAAACTCAGATGTTGTAGCGTGGAAGTCCTTGATCCAGTAAATAACAATGTAAACAAAGCCATCAAAGGCTCCTCTTTGTGCTTCACTTTATTCAAATTCGCCCTTTCATAATGTAGCCCACGTACAACACTTACCTGCTTGAATAACAGTGATTACGCCGGGAAAACGGCTTGCTCATCATTATGGCACAAGGAGACGGCAGTCCGAGAGTACTTGAAGGTGCTTAACAGTCACAGAGGACAACATTTTTCTCTGATGATTATCTTACACTGTGCAGGAGGGTATAGATGACGTATTCCTGAAGACGATAGAAGGAGCATTTGGAAATGCAGTGGTGCTATGCTGACTCTATAAATGTCAAGGTAAGCATCATAATTTCAATGTTTTTATCACAATTTTCCCCTGTTGCCTATTGCACCTGAATTTCAAACATGTTATCCTTGACTATTATAAAGAGCAGCCTTGGCAAATATACAAAGACAGCTCTCAGAATGCTAAGTTAAGGGAAAAAAAAAAAGTTTGACCACCCTTGTGTTGCAGTGTCTGTTCACATCGCAGTCAAATGTGTCTGTGACTAACCATGTTGTCCACTTTTGATGGGCCTGACATGCTTGCACACAGTATGTCTAGAATATTAAACTAAAGCATTATCTGCAGAGAGTGTGTGCAGCTCATTGAAGCCCTGCTGATGTTCTGCAAGAAGTGCCAATTATAATATTTAAGCTGTCTGTAGCAATGACCTTTTGCATTTCCTGTGCATGCTATTACACTCAATCAAGAAAGGTCAGCGGTAGGCCCCGTGCAAAACATGTTTTTCTTATTTTTAGTTTATTTTTTGCATTTTGTAGATTTTGTAACTGCAGTGCACAAGTAGAAGACATTTTATTTTCAGGTTAGCTTTGAATTAATGTAATTAAGTCTAACATAAAAAAGAAAAAAAAATACTGTCAGTGGGAGGTAAATATGTGTTTTTCTTTATATATATATATATATATATATATATATATATATATATATATATATATATATATATATATAGATGTTAATATTTTATCAGCATAAAAATTTAAACATGGACATTAACTTTATAAAGTTTATCACTATTATATATCCTTTTTATATATCAGCTGTTTAGTTATTGTGAAAAACAACAGTCTCAAATAATTTATGTTCGATGTCATTTGACAAATTGCACCATGCTGCCATTATTTCTAGTGACATATTTCTGATCATTTCTATAATTTTGTGCAGGAAAAGCAGTTTTTTTTAAATAATAATGTTATTCTTGACATCACTTTCTTCAGCTACAATTTCCCTGCAAATCCTGCTGCACGTTGTCACATCAGTGTGTGAGCAGGGAGCCCCTTGGTGGGGAAACTCTGAACTTCTCTCTCAATCTTTAAAAAAAAAAAATGAACAAGAGCGTGAGTGAGTTTCTCACTTCATTTTGTCTTTGCAGTAACTTTACAGCTCATATAGTTGGCAACAAATAATATGACATTTGGAGTATACTGAAGTTACACGATTCCTGACCACAGTTCAGTTTGATGACAGATGACTATTGATGAAAACACAGCAGTTAGAGTCTGTTATGAAGTTGAGAGTCAGTTTATATTGTGCGTTTTACTCATGACCTTTGATTTTATCCCGGTCTTTGTGTATCTGGGTTTTTAATTCATGAATTTAACCAAAAACCTCCATTAGACTAAAGTAAAATAAAAAGGCAACCCGTGGCTCATTTCTGTGTTTTTGGTTGTTTGTTTTTTTTAACTTCACATCTTCACACTGTAGCAATCTCACATATAATGTTTGAATGAACAATTAAAAGTGTGAGAGCAAGCAAGTTATCAGTGTGCTGAACCAACTGGGGAATCTGCAACAGAAGCGAAGTATGCCAGTGCAAAAGAATGAAATAAAATTAAAAGGGAGGAGTTTATCATTTGCCATCTTGTCATCACTTGAGATCTCTGACATGCCATCTTGTTTAACAACTAAATTGACCTGAAGCAAAGCTGCAGATGAGGTTCCAGCTGACTACATGTCCCACAATACATCTTGATTTTGTTACCGGCTTCCACTATGATGGCATCTACCCACTGGGTGGCAGTATTTAAACTGAGATTTTTTTCCTACAGCAGTTCTGTTCTTGAGTGATGGATTTGAAACAAAAATGCTAAAGAAAAGTAAAAAATCTATAAAAGGAAAAGAATTTACAGAGAAATATTAGGTTAATAAATATGCCTAATAGATCCAACCTAGTATGTTTTATGTTGTTTTTTTTTTTTATACTTTTGGACAGTTTCAGTACCCAAAGAAAAACATTTTGTAGTGGTGCATCAGCACCAAGTAAGGAATAGTGTCTTCATCTTAGTTACCAAGAAAAGCAACTAGTAGTACATTTATCTCTACAACTGACAATTAAATGAAGATGCAATTATGTAAAACTTTAAAAAAAAGTATATTCATTTGAATATACTTCACAGAGTACGACTTCCCTGCTATAGTGTGGGTCTTTAGACATTGTTCTTTTATTCTCCTTAACCAGACCCATCAGATTATTTGCTCATATCTGATTCCTGAATTGAAATTGCTGCGATACTGCAACTCTTTGCCCTGCTAAAGGAGTCTAAAATTGATCCTTCTCAGGCAGGACTTCCATCCATTAAATTAAATATCACCCCAAAGTTTGCGCTACTGAATGAATATTTCAGCAAGATTAAAAAACGTGTATATGTGATTGTTTGGGCCTGACTGATTAATTCTCTGCAGGTCTCTGTGAAGGCAGCTATACTTTCAACCCTCTGGACGGTAAGCGCAGACAGTTCCTGTGGGTGGAGAACTGTCTGCTGCCAAACACCGAGCTTCACCGCAGAAGAAGGGGAATTCATTGGTCTCTGCAGGAATGGAGTTGTCTGTGATAAAGTACTCTTGCACAAATTAAGACAGAATCACAATAGGTGCATGAGCCCAATTCTGTGATGCTATTTTAGAGTATTTATGTTGAGTATGTACACAAGATCACTAAATGCATTTATGATGAAGTGCATGAACTCATTTTCCATGCAGAAAAATCTGACCACACGGGGGCAGATAGAGCCACTGACAATACCGTGTGGAAGCGTGACGGACTGTTCTACACGTCCTGCGATACCCATGGACTGTAGAAAAGAATGGAGGAGGCATCAGTCCTATGACTCATAGATTTCTGAAGAGCTGTTTTGAAACCTCTTTTTCCATGTACTCCGTGCAGCCATGATGCCCGGGAAGCTGACGGGAACATCACCTCCCAATCTTAATCAAAGTTATTTGTGGTTATCAGTTCCTTCAAGCCATTCCTGCTGAAAAAGCTATAGAGCTGCCTGCAGATGTTTACAACAGAATATCACATTTCACATGTTGATTCAATGACAAATTTAAACAATGACTGGTCGATCAGTCATATTTGAAAGAAATAAAAATGAAATGAAATGCTTTAAATAAATTACTCCGGCATGCTACCAAAAAAAAAAAGTCACCATCTCAGAGTTGTCACAGATGTGAAATCAAATGGTTGAGACCAAAACGGTTTTTGAACCAGGCTGTAAATATGTTTATTTCTGCTATTAATTTGGACATTTTAACATGGGAGTCAATGGGGATTGACTCGCTTTTGCAGCCAGCCTCCAGTGGCCAGTTGAGGAACTGCAATGAATATTCCTCTGTATTTTACCCAGAAGTTAGATGGTTGGCCCGTAGTTATTCTTAAAGACTGCATACAATAATGGATAAAACATTATTAACACGATTTCCAACTGTTTTATGAAGAGCAATTTTGAAACCTGGATTTCTAGAGTTGCTGGCTGGAGAGTTCAGTTCAATGCAAATAGAAAAAACAAACAGAAACAGGCAAAGAGACATGCGAGCAGTAAACAAAAGGGTTAGGGCCATACCCATTCACCTGGAGAAAGTTGTCACGAAATGGGTCTGGTACCCCTCTTATTCACCGTCATTTCCTGTGGTACAGAATGTGCTAAGCCAATCGTAGCAGGGCAGGGGCGGGCTTGTGCGATCACTCATGCAAAAGCATCTGAGAGCCACTATTCAAAGCAACCGTGATGGAAGCAGAGTCGTTAATAACACCGTGGAAATCAAACCCCCTTGAAATCAAAGTCGAATCCACAGGAACCAGATTGATTCTTTGTATCAAAGAAAAAGGAATTAGATGGCTGACCGGGCTAATTTCCATCCACTTACAGCTGTGTTATTATGTCGTAAAAGTATACAATGAAGAAACGGCTGACACCGAAGGCCTGGAAGTAAAAGGCCGGTGGCGCCTGCTCTCCCTGCGTTGTGTTACATGACAGCTGCATGGATTCATTCATGACTAATCCACTGGCTGATCATAGCAACCACCAACTTCCTTCATATAGATGTCAATAAAACTTAAAAGCTTGCAGAAACCTCTCCTAACATCAGTGTTAGTCTGCTGCGGCGCCGCGTGGTTTTATCCAGACCAGTCCGCACAGCAGAACAGCTGGTTTAAATTCAAGGACTTGTTCTTCATACTCCTACTCTCATAGTGGCCAATGCGTGCTGATGCTGGAGGATGAATACGGAAAAAGGACATGCCTCTGCTGCACAAAAGACTTAGATCCAAATGAAAAATTACAGTAAATTAGCCATTAACCATGCTTTGAGCCATTAGACATTTGAAATTATTAGGTGCAAAGTGGCTTAATGGAGTGCTTGATTGATTTTTTATGAGCTACCGTACAACACGGCACACTCATTGTCAAACAAACACATACCAGCATTAATATGTGGAGCCATTCCTCTTCCGTTGATGTTGATGCACTGCCACCCACAGACAGGTCAATATATTACATCGTCACATTACTCAAATACCAGGCTGAGGAATTACCAGCTGCTGGATGTAACGTAATTCACTGCAGTCATCAGAGGTAATATACAGCTGATTCGCATCACAATTACAGTTTAAAAGCAGCGATGCGTGATGCACCGGTGCAAGTCCTGTCTGTTGATATCTCACAAGAAGACGCGAGCGTCTTGGGGTGAGCATTTCATAAAGTCAGTCGCTTCATACTTATTTGCAATCAGTTATGCCTTTGTAACAAAAAGCTGCACATTTGGCAGTTGTTCAGAGATGGGCAAAGTCTCCGACTCCAGGTCGCAGCCCCGTCATGTCCCTCGGTGTCTCTGGGAAGGACATGTTGGCCTTTTTGGACTGAATTGGCATGCGCTCTTTACTAGGACAACAGCGTTTAAAATATTATATTGTATTGGACAAAATGCACGGACAAATATCTACAATGCAATTTAATTCCGTAAAAACATATATTTATTGTCAGTTGTCTGTATTTGTCCCTCCGTAGTGGGCCGGATTGATCTGTTCCTGCTGTAATGGGAGAACATTCGCCGTCAGCCTCCAAACTGTCTGTGGGTTCCACCACATTGGTTTTGCTTGATGGTAGATGTCGGCAAGACCATAAAACAAAATAGTTTTTGAATGAATACTGGCAAATTGAATTCCCTCCCCATTTGTTGGACGCCACTGGAAATGGATGCTTATTGACATCCATCCTTTGCAGGCGAGGAGGACCAACCCTCAACATCACAGATCGATAACATTAACTGAGACGTCTCCACAGCAACTCCACGTGGGAATGAAAAACAAAAGAAAACAGCAAACATGCAGAGACATGTAAAAGAAACAAAAAAATCCAAGGTGAATTTTTTTAACTGATCTTTTTTTTTATTAACAGGATGATTAACGTAGTTCAGTCACCTTGTTCATTAAGTCTTTTTATATCTCTTATTCTTCTGTGCCATCTCAATGGCATTGCCCATTGAACAATAACCATAGAACAGAGTAGCCAGCAAGAATAATGTGTTGAATTAGAATCTTTAGCAGTTATTGATTGTGAATTTGCCCCATGCCCTTGAGCTCTCTTACACCATTTAACAGGTTTATACGTGAAGTCCTTTTATCACAACGAATGAAACAGCTCAAGTTGACCTCTACAGAGCTCCTTCTACTTTTCCTTCTGTCTTTTTTCCTTCGGTTGTTGCAGTTTGTGTACAAATCTCTTCACAGCCAGACATTTTTGAACGCTGGCCTTTAAAAAATGGGGAGGTGCATAAAGCATACAAAGCTTCTGTGATTATTTCCACCCTGCTGGTGAATGTGATACAGCGAGCCAAATAGAAAATCCTGATGAGCCGGGAACATTTGGGAGGAAACTAGCTTCGCAGCGATGATGGCATGAAGCTCTGGTGAAATGTAGCCAGAGACATGCAGTCAGAAATTATGCCTCAGACTCCCAGAGTAAACAAGCCAGCACACATTCATTAAAGAGCTCTTGACTGGACCTCAAATGTGTATTGACCAGCTGGGGACAAATGGGATCCATTTCCCTGTATGAATTGAAGCCATTTGTTACAGTTTGGGATTGATTCTTTGTCATAGCAACCACCAGTGTGGTCATGAAATAAGAAATTGTATTATCTCAGCAGAAATTGATTTAAGAGTGGATGGTCCCATCAAGATGTGACTGAATACTCATGCACTCTGGTTCTTTGCTTCATGCAAGCAGATCTCCATCAGGAATTTGTTAACTGTAAATGATGTTGTACATTGATGCTTTTCTATTATTAAACATGTTTTGTGTTTTGTACAAACTGTTTAAGCGATGATTTGGATGTGGTTGCTTAGTGACGGGAATCTAATATGTAATGTCACTCCTCCGTTAGTCCACTGGATGCTCGCTTATCCTTAAAGATGATGGGGACTGCAGGTGGCTGGGGCCTTTCGCAGCTGATATGGAGTTAAATGGAGGGATTACCTCCTGAAGGGCTCATAAATCGGTCTCAGAGCTGAACACAAAAACAGAAAATTCACACTTTAAGGGAAATTGTCCAATGAAGCTAAATTCGTTCAAATATAAAAAACATGCAAGAATTTCAGATGTTATGATTTGGATGTGCAAAGCACTTTAAGGACACTTATGTTAGAAACTAAACATATTCCAGTGTGAGAATCTGAAATCAGATGTTTCTGCATGGAGCACAAACTCCAAAGAAGGACTCATGTTTCTCCCACAGAGCATAAACTGGACGTTTTCATCCTTAAAGGTGCTTCTTGCACAAACTCAAATCATGTGCAGGGGCGTATTCATCAAACAAACGAATGAAATCTCGTTTTGTTTCTTTCTTTAATTATTTTGGATCTCTTTAAGATCAAAAAAAAAATATTTATTTTCTTTTATCTTTTTTTCAATTTGGCTCTGAAACAGGAAAAAAAAATGAACAATGCAAAAAAAATTGTGAGCCACCGTTTATTCAACATTTCTAAATTTGCAAGCAGTGACTCATCGAGAAATGATGCTAAAAAAACAAAAATGAACTTGAGGGAAAATGTGAATCTGACATGATGACCCTGATATAGGAGTAAGCAGGTATAGCAGACAGAATTATCAATACATTAAGAAATGCATGCAGCTATTGTCTGATTATACGTCGAACAGCAGACAGATTTCTCTACATGCAGCAGAATACTGTGATGATTTTGCCAGCGGTACAACACAACATGATATTACAAACGCCGTTGCCAGTCCGTTACACAACAGAAATACTAGTAGCATATTTGGGGCCCCTGTAGACCCAAAATGGAGACATTGTCAGCTTGAGTCCTAAATGTAACAACCAGAGCTCTCTCTTCCTTGGATGCACAGGGCAGACGCTGACACAGAATCAGTATTTCATTTAACACTGGTTTGAGAAGCCATTACCTTGGCACATACTAGACAGGTTTATTTAATCTACAAGCTGCCTGCTCTGTCCCCTTCCCAGACTGGCACAGCAGGTGTTTGTTCATTCAATCCGCAAGGGCTGCCATGACTTGACAAATTTGATTATATCTCGAAGGCTGAAAAAGCTGGAAGGGAGCAAAGTTCAAAATTGGGTCTTTTCGTAAAAGTACAGTTTGATTCAGGCTTGCACAAACACAAACGCTACAGAATTTGTATTGTATTGGAAGTGGAGAGTTTTATCCTCTGAATATTCAAAAATCCATATAAGAGAGACAAAAAAGTATATATATATATATATATATATATATATATATATATATTTTTTTTTTTTTTTTTTTTTTTAAATTCTCTCCAGCCACTCTCCCAATGAAGTCGTGCAGATCCTTGAAATACGTTGGTTTCTCCAGTGTTGACAGGCCTCTGCAGCCAATGAATAACATAGATTGTATCTTTGCAATTCACCACTCACATCTGACCGTTCACCTCGAGGATTCAAGTAGCATTTTTATTTTCGGATTTTAACAGCTGTAAAATGTGAGGATGTCAGGAAGCAGATGTAGAGGCTGTATAGCGGGTGAAAGGTCAGCGTGCAGTCCTCGACTGGGGGATAAGGAAGCACATCCAGGCTATGGAGCTTAAATCCCAGCAAAAAGAGAAATGCCATACATGCTGTATCTTTAAAGCAGGCTCAACATGAGATTTATCAGACTCAGACGGGATTGTGGTATTGTTGACCTGCTCTTTCAACCCAAACAAGGATTAAACCCACACAGGATTTAAAACTGGTATGTGGTTGAGGTTATTCCTCAGATTTCAAAGGATGGCTAATCGCTACAGTGCTGTTAAACATCCATCAATTTTCCATATCTGCTTCCTCATGTTCAGGGATGCAGAGGGGCCTGAGGCTATCTTGGCCAGCCATCCTCGCTCGTTTTCTCTTCGATACAAAGAATTAGTCTGGTCCCTGTGGGTTTGACTTGGATTTCCAATCAGCGGTACCAAAAGACTCATAGATAACTGCCCGTGGATGCTTTCGGATGGGCGCATAACCAGTTGTTTTGAATACTGGCTCCTTGATGCGTTTGTATGAAATTTTGCATAAATGCCGCCTCCTTGCGGTTGAGATTAGTTCGGTACGTTTTGTACCAGTGGAAATGGCTGTGAATGTAAAGTACACCCGACCCATTTCACAAGGCAATAACCGTTCAAATTATCAACAAGGTGATCCACAAGAGAGCATTTTCGTCACTGTTGCAGAAATAACCCCGTCTTTCAGTTACTGGACCTCCTGCTTATGGTTATTTATGCATATTCAGTATAGTTGTCAGTATAGTATCAATATCAAGCGGATTATTAATATTATCCTGCAGCATCTTTAAGGTTCGGAAATAGCTGGCATAAATGCAAACTTTGTCAAGAGGCGGAGCATTTGTGTTGTGCATGTAGAGAAAGACACCAGCACACACAAACCCAGTGAATATTTTTTTATACACACAGATATGCTGATTCCTATCTCTTCCCAGCATTGCCTCTGTGGTCCCATTTCTGTGATAGACAGAATATAAATTGAAAATTTATATTGTCTTCACCTTTAAATTTTGATTGGTGAAAAAGGACATTTCTTTTGAGTCTTGCAGAAGAAAAAAAAAAGAAAAGATTGTGTCATTTCTTATATGAGCTTTTGAATTTTTGCCCCTTAATAAACATCCCAGTCTCGACAGCACGACAGTTGTTCCAGGATTTCACCAGCCAGCGAGCCCGATGGTCAGTGAGTTTTCCTTTCTGTGGCGTTAAAGGTCATGCATCTTCTCATTCTACTCGTGCTAACAAACTGCAATAGCCCGTTACATTAAATAAACACAAGAAGGACTGTTTGTTTTCAGCGTCCTCTTCTGCACCGAGTCAATTCGAAATGTTTGTTGTAGCTTTAAGATATTTCTCTGCAAACTATGCCTGAGCTCTGTTTGGTTTGTGCTGTAATTATTCTTTTTCTACATTTCATGCTTGTTGGTTCTGCATACGACACACAGTGATCACAGAGACACTGCACATTTCCCAGAGCTGTAATTAAATAGAGAAAGGAGGACGCTCCGAGGCAGCTGTGACAGCAACGTGCTGCAGATGGCAGTAGATGAACAGGCACGGTAAGAGAAGCTCTCTTTTTTCCCCTCCATTCTTCTTTTTTTTTTTTTTTTTTTTTGTTTCAAATGTTAACTCTTCCAGCGGTGACAGATGAGAGCACAGAGCTTCGCCAACAGTGTACTAGTACTTTTAATCTAGTTCAGATTTATGATGTCAACAGAGGAAAATTCTCCCTCGCTTCTTGTCAGGGATGAAATGGAGAGTGTGGAAAGACATTAAATAGAGAGGAAGGTGTTTTAGTGGGTGAAAAAAAAAAAAAAAAAAGCTGTGCCAAGTATTCACTAAAGTCAATGCCCCATGTGATTCATCCCAAAACCTTTTAGAGGTCTGACTGAGGGAAGGCACGAGTTGAACCGATAACCAAGCTGCACATCAGACAGGAATAAATTGAAGACAAAGTGTAAATTGCTACAACTCCAGGAGAGATGAAAGGCAGACCTGAAGAAAGTTCAAATTGGAACTTAAAACAGGCTAGGGAAAAAAAAAAAAGAAATAAAATGATGAACAGCCAATATACATTGACTCTATCTAGTGCCTCATTCAAAATGTACACCCTGTGGCTGGGTTCCTCATTTCCATAAAAGTCTTAGCCTTCATCTGACAAGAGGGAGAAAAAAGGCCGTTGCCGCTGCTTGAAGAGAACACAAAGTATGACGAATATTGCATCATAGCTTTATTCTGGAGACACTCCTATGTGGTTACACTTGACATATCCATTCACGCATCCATTCATGTGCTGCATCAGGATGGCTTTATTAAACGTCGGACCGCATGGAGGCGGTCTCTGCACTGTTGCAGGGCAAAACAAAACTAATTGAGCGCACATTTCTCAGCGAGAAATGAGGAGCAAATCAGACGAGTCAATGTTTGCTACCGTTGAGGGATAAAACTCAATAAAAAACCATGTAGTTGAAAGTGTTTGTGAAGCCAACACATGAAAGATTTATGTATTGGACAGCACCAAAGATTTACACTCAATAGTCAAACGTTTGCACGTCCTGCCAAATGCAGTAGAGCTAAATCTGTCACAGTAAGGGATGGTAATGTTATACTGCCAAGATCAATTATTTGTTGCATCTCAAAGATATGAGCATGACCTTAATGATCCGTGCAATATTAATGGTTGGGTTACCAAATTATTTGAGCCAGCTACTGAAAGCAAGGCTGCATGTTGTATAGTCAGACTGTATGGGCAGGAGCTGATACCTCCCCTGCCCTCCTTGTGTGGAATCCAACACCAGCAGCAGGAAACTCTGGAGATGCTTCAGCAGGACAAAGCATTTGGCCAAATAGCAATGCCACACAGTGCTGCAATTTGTCTTCCTCTTCCTCTGGATACACCTCGCGAAAACAAACGACTTCTCACCTTTGCTGCAGCAGCCAGAAGGCGTGCAACATCGTTAGAGGCAACAGTTCATTGTACGGTGCCTGGGTTGTTATGGGTTCTTTTACACCGCTCCCTCAGGGTTGGATCCAGACATATCTACACGTATGATTAGATTCCACAAAAGTTGACTGAGGTATAATGAATAAAATAAAAAGAGGAAAAAAAAAAGAGTGAATAATATTTCCTGACGCCTGATGTTTAGTGATGTGAGCCACCAGGGTGTGTGGACAAGATAAAAAAGACATCAAAAGAAAGCAAGTGTTGGAAAATCACTTCAGGGTCAGAGGCCAGCTGCTGCATAAGCACTCAGGCTGCAGAAAGATCATAAACCAGAGGTTGGCCTATTGATTTTAAAGTCTTTATCAGTGTTTCTATGTGGCCAGTGGCTGAAAATCTGTGGGAAAGACATGTCCGTCAACTTTATGTGAACATTTACGGTGCCCAAGAGAAATAGAGTGTTAGAGCCTCATCTATCAATTTCTATCAAGTGTGGACACTTGCTTGTAATTTTACCATCAGCTGAGATATGATGGTGCTTTTTCATTACGTTTATTGGGAGTGTTATCAATATAAGGTAATGTAACTGTAAATTGTGCTGTTTTGTTTTATAACCTGCTGAGAAAGAAATGAAAGCTTTGTTGCGTTTTATAAAATCGTGGGTTTTATTGTGAAATGTTCCAAATGTAATAACATTACTACAACAAAGAAGGAACATTAGGGGAGGTACCATGACCAGACCTTAACTGAAAAGTTCAGTATCTATTTTTTTTTTTTTTGTAGAATGATGAAGTTTTAAAGCCCATTATGGAAATTCTGGTTATGATTCTGATTTCCATTTGAAATAAATTTGTTTAACCTGAGGGGCTTTTAAAAACTGTCTGACCGTTGGTGATTTTTACCCGGTCAAACTTTTTGTAAAGATTGCGCCATCAGTCAAGTCATTCAATTAACTTACCCCATCAATGTCAAACTATGACTAAATCGCCTTGCAGAATAATGGGATAGAAGATTAGAGTGACATGAGAACAAGCAGAAATGAAACTGGAATTGACTCAGTAACGATACAGATGAGACAGGCCCAGCTTAGTTAAAATGATCTGCCAAAAGCCAATGGACATATCAGCTCAACTCAGTTTCATTCATAAAGCACTGTAAAACTATGCAGTTGGTCAAAGTGCAGGACACCACAATAGAGTGGTACAGATAAACAGCAAGTATATAAGAAAAAAAAAGATTTTTATTTCTTTTTAAAGAAGAAAAAGAAGAACTTCTTGCACCAGCAAAGCTTCTCAACCTTCACAAGTCTCTCCAATCCAAATCCAAAGGTATCTAAGTGTACGGCCTTTACCGAGGAAAAGCATCCACTGAATTTGCAGAATTGTGCCAACCTATTTAAACTGCAGAGGGCTGACTGGGTGGCCCTGCAGATTTGATTGGTTGTTGGAGCATTTTTTTCAAAAGGTCTCTTTTTTTTAGTTTTTTTGTTTTGTTTGTTTGTTTTTTCACATTTCCTAACTACCATGCAACAAATCATTACAGACATCGTCCAGGCACTTCATAGTCAGGGACGAAATGGTCATGAAAAGGATGAAATGATCAAGGCAGTCATTTTTATATTTTTTTGTTGGGGCTTTGCGTAAAATGTGTCCAAATATTTTATGGAAATTTAGGAGGAAATAAGAATAAATATGGCAACAAGTAATAAGGGAGTGTTTGATGCTTTACACTGGCACCCGTTAAAAGAAAAATGAATAAATGAATGAATGTTGATACAGCTTTTCACCAGCAAGTCAGATGTGTTGATGTCTGAAGCGGAATGAGTTCAGCAGCCTCGGATCATTTTCGGGTTAATTGTATCTACGTCTGTAAATAAATGCAGGTAGTCGCCTCCGTAACCTGCGGCTGCTGCTCCTATATTCATTGTGATTAACTTCCTTTGTAGGGTTTGAGGATTAGTTTGACCCAGAAGATGAGTGGATGAGCGCTTTTTTGTGCACTTCGCCGATGCAATCAAAGGGGAACATCACAGCTCAATTTACTGAATACTTCAGCGTTGTCACAATTTTTAGCAGCAATTAACTGTTGTGACTTATCTTCTATCAAGCAGCCTCACAATACAATAATGTGACGAGCTGAACTGTTGTATTGCAGTGTCACTGGCATTTTCCACCCAGCAACCACAGGCTTCATGTAATTTATCTTTATTATAAGCATCCAAAGGCTGTGTCATCAAAGCACCATGAACATGCCATTATGGTAATAAAGGTTATGTCATCTACACTGAATAGTTCCTTCCACCTCATATATTAAGAGATTACTACTTTTATTTACTTATAGATTTGTGTCAGTACTTATAATACGATGCTTGTATAGATCGTTTTTGTACAACCTGCTTAGGCTTTATAATAAACCAGCTTCACAATCCTGCTTCATATATCATATATTTCATAACGCGCCAGATTATCTGTGGGTATCTGGTTATACAGGCTCTGCAGGCAGGTCCGTCCAGAATATGTTAATGCTTTTGCCTTTCTTTTTTTTTTTTATGACCTGCATTGCTCTTGTGACTTATAAATACAGTAAATGTGACTCTTTATGTAAATGTGAACTACAGCAAAATAATTTTGTGGTTTCCTAGGATTCATTGCACACAGTAGCTCTTCCTGATAGCTGCCTCCCTTGACCCTTTTGCAATTCTATGTGAGTAATGGATATGCTTGTCATCCCATTAAGATGCTAGATAAGGTACTTAAAGGCCACTGAGTCTAGACTGCTATCAGATTCTAATCCTCCTCTGCACTTTTTGTAAGGTAGCTGGCTTTTTTAAACGTGAGAGGAGGGATTAAAAGATTCAAAACAGACAGTAAGTGCTCTGAAATGAGGTTCTTAAATGTTCTTAAGTGTAAAACAATGTTTTTTGTCTAATCTGCGGAGGTCAAGCGGGATGGTCCGTTCATTAAACTGAAAATATACATACTGTGATCTCCAACATCTTTAAAGATGTTTGTACTCACCTCTTACAACTGTTAAAAATGTATTTTTGTTTGGTCTCTTCCTTGGTCACTTTCTTGAGCATGTTATTCGCCTTTGCCATAATGTCCACAATATCGACGTGAGATACTCTATTACTCTAATGTTTTTGGATGTCTGACTTAGTATTACAAGTGATTCTCAGTTGTCCCACCAGAATGAGAGGGGGGAACTTTGATAGCAGGTGTGGAAGATCACTGCAGCTACACAACATTTCGTAAACGTAAGCAAACGCCCCTTCAAATTAAACTGAAACTGATATTTTAATGTGAACAAAGGATCTTTGTTGTGCTTTAACAACATCTCTCTGTCCATTATTTGATGGTAATGAGTGTAAACTTTCTTTAGGGAGCAAAAAGATGTGAATTTAGGCAGGTTTTGTGTGAGAGTGGTTTGCAGCACAATGACCACTAATGTTACGGTAATCCAGCGAGCAACCAGCCTACGGCAGACTCAGCTGCTGATAGCTTAGATACAGTCACTACAGACAAACCACCGTGATTTTAACCTGGATTTGGCCCAAAAAGTGTGTAAAAAGGACTTGTTTTACTCACCTGACATTGTCTTCTGTCCCTGTAAATCACATACTGGTTGTCAGACTTATTACTTTCAATAGATGCAAAATGAGGACTAGAGCTCATGGAAACTGCTTCTACAGAAATGGATCAGTACTTAGACATCGATGACATTTTGCTTCTTCTCATTTTGGTTCTTTTGGCAGTAGCATGTCTGCCATGTGGTAGCGGATTTGCAATTCTATTGGGATTTAGGTTTATACTCTGACTTTGAAAGATTTCCTTTATATATTATTAAAATCAATCGTGGGCAACATGCGCCTGTGGTTGGTAGCAATGTTATCTGGCATGCAAGATGGTCCAAGCCTCAGATGGTTCTTTTTACATGGACTCTGTATGTTCTCCTCTTGCTTATGTGTGTGTGTTTTTTTTCCCTCATCTCCATTCAACTGTGCAAAAATATAAATGTTTTTGGAGATTGTAAAATTACCACAAGAGTGAGTGTGCTATGTTGTTTCTGTAGGGCCCTCTGATGGACCGACCACCTGTTCAGGATTTATCCCGGCTCCTGGCCAATGACAGAAGGGATAGGCTATAGTGCAGCTGATATTAAAAGCGACACAAGAACCATTTCATCTTGTCTTGAAATCAAATAAAAAGGACAAAAAAAAAGAGACAACAAATGAGGAGAGGCAAGAAAAAACAATGACAGGCTGCCTGAATATGTCTTAAATATATGAATAGCCTTCACTTTTGCAGTGAAGCATACTGTAAAAATCTTGACAAAAGGTAGCAGAACGTTGCCAGAGAAAGAAATCTGCTTCTGCACTTGTGACTAACGTCAGTGTCAAAAGAGGATAGTTAGCGACATGTTGAAAATATTTGGCTTCACTTTGTCTCTTTCACTTGCCTTGGAGTCAGAATGAATGGGGCTGAATACGTAGGAGTGGAAGGTCAGTGGTACTGAGTATGCAGGTGTGCATGTGTCAGAAGTTAATAGAGGCAGCGGTGGCTCTGTAACAGATTACAGCAGCTCTGTCAAAGGAAGAAGGGAGGCAAGGCCTGCAGCTCATTCATCACCAGCCCTGTCTTCTCGTCAGCCTCAGTCTCCTTAAGCCAAGTGATAAAGGTGCATGTCAGCTCCTCTCTACTGCTCAACTGCATCCACTCCTTGCTGAATCCATACACAGAGGAGGTGGCTTTGCAGTCTGACATTATAGCTGCAGCTACACCTACATTAATGGCTGCCTGATAACATATTGCATGTCTAGAATGGAACTGCTCAAAACAACTTAACTTACTGACAAACTGCAATTCAAAACGAGGGAAGGCAAGGAAAGTTTATATGTACAGCACATTTCATGTGCAAGATAATTCAATGTGCCTCACAAAAAAAAGATAAAGAAAAAAAGTAAAATAATTTAAAAGCAGAAATTACAGGAAGACATAAGTTCAAAAAATAAAACAAATGAGATGCGGGAAATAAAGGATGTAGTGCATTATGATGGATTACTGAAATGCAGCAGTAAATAAAAAGGTTTTCAACCTTGACTTAAAGCTACTGAGAGTTTCAGCAGCCCTGATGCAGTCTGAGAGGTTGTTCCACAGGTGAGGAGCATAAGAGCTGATTGCTGCTTCGCCCTGTTTGGTTCTAAGTCTGGGTTCAGAAAGTAGGGGTCACCGTGGTGACCTGAGGGTTCTGGTTGGTTCATAATGAACCAGGAGATCAGAGATGTATTTTAGCCCGAGACCATTCAGAGATTTGTAAATATACAGCAGGATTTTAATATCACTTCTGTGACAGGCAGGAAGCCAGTGTAAAGATCCAAGAACTGGAGTTATATGGTATAACGCAAACCTTGGGTGACTATTTACATAAGGTCTACTGTTAAACTGAGCAACTTTATTTCTATAATGACAGATTATATATGCCCAAGCTTAAAGTTTATAAGACCTTTAATCAGCTCAGTTCTTCAGATGACTTTAGTTTTAATCTTGACTGAAATAGACATACAATGTCTTGCTGTGTGTGAAGTTCTTATAGCATTCAAATCAGAATGATAACTTCATTGAGCTTATGAGCCACTTGGAAGTCAATTCTGTTTGACCTTGATTATAACATCAGGGGATATTTTCCCCCCATTAGTGACACAGGCTTATGTTTGCTCTCAACTGCATGTGTAGGTGGCAGTTGGTTGAGTCATTTTGGGAAGGATAAGCCATTAAATCATGCCACGTTCCAATGCAGAAGCTGCATGTGCACATATTATGGGAAAATTACTGTGTTTCTGGTATCTTCATTTAGAAAATATTTAACAGAAATGACGAAACTCTGAAAGATTGAGACAACCACTTTAAAGAAAAAAGATAATGTAAAGACTACATATGACTGAACACATTTATATCTGTTTGTGTACATATAGATAATTATTTTCTTTTATCTTACAGTTAAAAACCTGAGACCTCTCCCCACACATGGTTAGTTTCTGAGCAAACATTAGGCCTTTAAGAGTAAGGGTTTTAAGTAATATATTAAAAGTCTTGTACTTTAAAATAATTTCCAGTTTAATCATATTTTCGTGTATTTGAACAAGAGAATAACAGGTGTTTCTAATGTTGGAATAGAACCTTATCTGATGGCAAAAAATAAAATCAACATGTAACTTAAAATATTTTGTTGTGTTGAACAAATACTTTTGTAGCAAATTGGGGCAAAAATGTTACTAAAACAACTTTACCAAAGAGACCCATATCTGATTTTTGCATTTCTTCTGGTTCAAGATAGATGGGCCTGGCTACAGACTCAGAAATTGTTGGGCAGAAAGGGACCAAAAAACAAGCACCATTTACATCAAAGCAGGTAAGAAATAGGATGTAGGAAACTATTTCCAAGGCAAGGCAAGTTTATTTTTTATAGTACATATCATGTACAAGACAGTCCAAAGTGCTTTATATAAAAAGATTTTTAAAAATGCATTTAAATGTAAGCGTTTAAAAGCAGAAATTAAAGACAGACAGACATAAGTTAAAAATAATAAAACAAATGAGGTGCAAGAATTAACGTTTGCAGTGCATTGTAGTGGATTACTGAAATGCAGCAGTAAATAAAAAGGTTTTCAACTTTGACTTAAAGAAATGAGAGGCTTGACCCTGATTAAAGGTCTGAGGTTCTCTTTAGTTCATAATGGGCCAGGAGATAAGAGGTGTATTTTGGCCCTAAACCGTTCATAAATTCATAACCCAACAAAAGGATTTTAAAATCTATTCTGTAACAGACAGTAAAGATATAAGAAATGGAGTTATGTGGTCCAGTCTCTTGGTCTTAATGAGGACTCGGGAAGCAGCGTTCTGAACTAACTGCAGCTGTTTGATGGATTTCTTTAGGGAGACCCGTGAGAACAGCGTTACTGTAGTCCAGTCTACTGAACATAGTGAGGACAAGTTTTTCTATGTCCTGCTGAGACATCAGTCCTTTAATCCTTCATATGTTCTTTAGGTGATAATAGGTTGACTTCACTACTGTCTTAATGTGGTTGTTAAAATTCAGGTCTGAGTCCAGAACCACTCCCACATTTCTGGATTGGCTATTAGTTTTTAGCTGTTCTGTTTGAAGCTGAGTGCTGACTTTTAATATTTCTTCCTTGGGTCCAAACACTATTATTTCTGTCTTGTCTTCATTTAACTGTAGAAAATTCTGGCACACCCACTCTTTAATTTGATTGTCAAATGCATTTGATCAATGTTTCAATTGGATTATATTCTACTAGTGTTAGGTTATATAGATTTGTGTGTCATCTGCATAGTTATGGTAACACATTTTAGCATATAGACATTAAACATCAGAGGCCCCAGAATTTAACCTTGAGGAACTCCAGATGTTATTTTTGTTAGCTCTGATTTGCAGTTACTTAAATACATAAAATAGTCTCTGTCTTTTAAATAGGATTCTAACCAGGCAAGTGCTGTGCCAGAAAGTCCCACCCAGTTCTTCAAACAGTTTATTAAGATGTTATGGCCGGCTGTGTTGAATGCAGCACTGAGATCCAGTAAGATGAAGACTGAAATGTTGCCACTATCTGTACTGGAGCGGATGTCATTAAGGACCTTTATTAGAGCTGCATCAGTGCTATGATGTGGCTGGAAACCTGCTGGAAGCTTATTTTTCTGATATTACTAAGAAAGGAGAGGTTTGATATGGGCCTATAGCTGTTCATAAGTAACCTGACTAAACCATTCTTTTTAAAATTGACTTAATGACGGCTGTTTTTATGCACTGAGGAAAGATACCTGAAAGCAAAGAAATGTTTACAAAGTCTAGCAGATCTGAGGCCATACATTGTGCAACACTTTAAAAAATCCCTGTTGTCAGAGCATCAAGGCAGCAAGTGGTGGAATTCAGGTGATGTATGATGTTATCCAGGTTCTTATGAGTGATTGGACAAAATTGTGTCATGGTTTCTCTAAGTGGGTGCAGAGGCGGCACATATCCTTCGTCTTACATAGGAACACTGACTGACTGTCTGACTTTCTGAATTTTGTCAATAAAGAAAGAGGCAAACTCATTGCAGGCAGGGTTGGATAGAAGTTCAGCGTCTACTGATTCAGGGGATTTGTAAACCTACTAACAATAGTGAACAAAGTGCATGCAATATTGTTGTTTTTGACAATGATGTCCGAAAAAAACGATTGTTTTGCATTACTCAGCTCGGTATTACCTATGTTGAGTCTCTCTTTATAAATGTCATAACAAACCTGTAATTTAGTTTTCCGCTACCTGCGTTCAGTTTTTCGACACTTTTTTTTTCAGCTCTGACCTGTGCAGCATTTCTCAATGAAAGTTTCATTTTAGTAGTGATCACCTTCACCTTGGTAGGAGCAATGGCATCAATAATAGTAATAAAATTACCGTTGAATATATAAGCTCATTAACTGAAAGTGAGTAGAGGAAGGATGAAGAGGAGTAGATCTGAATAAACATTTCATGGGTTTTTTCACCGGTTTACTGTTTCTTGATGATATCTGCCTGGAACATTCTGTTGACATTATCAAAACTAAAAAAACTTAAAAAAAAAAAAAAGTAAATACAAGAATGGTCAGACAGAGCAACTTCTCTCATCACAACCTTAGGGATGTTCAGAACTTTGGACATCATTAAGTCGAGACGATGTCCCTCATTGTGTGTTTTTTTTCCATCACATGTTGAGTCAGTCCAAAATGATCAAGAACACAACACATATGCCCATATGTGCTGAGGGTTTTCAACATGATGGTAAAATCCCCAACAATTACACAATCAAAATCAACCTATTTGACAGACACCAGACCAGAGAGATAATCAAAGAAGGTTGCATGGTGTTTAGGTGGTCTGTAGACATTGAGAAATAACACGCAGGATGAGGATTTCCACTGAGGAGCCACATATTCAAAAAGAAAAATCATAGATGTCATTAGACATTTGCTTACACTGAAGGGAGGCACTAAACAGCTGCTCCTCCTCCTTTCTTATTCTGCCTTGGTTTACTCATGGAGATGCAGTTGGGAGGGGTTGTCTCTTGACATATTGACATGCCTCCTCAATATTTCACACCATTTATGTACAGTATTTATTTATACGGCTCAATTGTGCATTGGTTCAATAAAAGTCCACCTCATTATTCTTGAAGTTGTGAAAGACACAACTGTAGATATAATCCAAGTTATTGCTCTCCACAGCATTCCTGTAGGTCACCAAAAGAGCAGGTTCACTTAAAAGTGAAGAAGAAAAAATGGATTGAGAGCTGTGTATGCATTTTCAAGGACATATGGGTCACATCAACAGGGGAAATCCCAATTTCCTTTTAGATGGCAGATGTAAATCCATGTGTCAAATTCTTATCAGATATTTCTATACTTGACTACTGTAATCGATCCTAGAATACCCAAATCCATGCTCTGACTTAAATACCCACTGGTTATGTCCAACCTGTGCCATGTAGAATTGCCATGTAGAAAAATTGGAACTGTGTTACGTAATTACAGCCTTATTACCTACTGAACCTACGCGTTTTTATTTTTTAATTCCCTTTTTGAGGCTTAGTTCATGAGATTCATATTGACGTAAAAAGGAGAAATAAATAATTTGATATAATAAGTTGTTTTTGGTGGTCTTTGCCTGACAGTTCATGGCATAAATACTGGCTGTACGGACTCTCAAAACCTTGAATCAGGGTAACTGTTCCTTTGTTCTTGAAGACGTTTCAAACTAATTAACTTTTTCTGTGCTTGTGCAGATGACAAAAAACATGTATTTTAGGCTAATTGGTGATTTTAAATTGACCGGAGTTGATTGTCTGTGTGAGGTCCTGTAATAAACGACCCTTGAAAGCGTAGAAAACGCATGGATGATACATGGTAGTTCCATTACATTGGGATATGTGACTGTAGGTTTTATAGCATTATACACTTGACAAACAGCCTAGCATATTATTTAATTCTGCTGCAAATCATAAAAGTAGAAATATATTGGAATATAAACATGGACATGATACAGTCTCAAGGATATTAACAGCAATCAATTAGTGTTTACAGTTTCTGGTTCTCCTTAAACACACACTGGAGTTCAATCGCAAACACACACACACACACACACACACACACACACACACACACACACACACACACACACACACACACACACACACACACACACACACACTACCAGACGATTTAAATTCCTCTGTACTATGATTAAAGGCATGCAGCAGCAATCAATAATTTCACGCTTTGCTGTTTAAAAATTGAGATCACCCAATCTGACACATCATTTCCACTGTTGTTTATAGACCTGGGCCTGAAATTATTGCAAGATGACCAATATGGCGTAGACCGCATCTGGCTGTATTGCAAACGCATCTTGTGGTTTTTAAACCTCTATCACTGCATTTGCATTCGTCTTTCTATTAAGCCCGAGCAAGACACTCAGCTTGCTGCGTTTCAATAACAAGAGCAGACGTGCAGCCTAACTTCAGTATGCAGGGGTCATATATAAGAAAAATAGGAAGAAAAAAAAAAGACCTGGGCTCATTTACATAAAATAATGAACGTTTCTTTCCAAGAGGATAAAAACTGATTCTCTCACAAAAGCACAGACAAGAATAGAAGCATAATCTAACATTTCAAAGGAAAAGCGGTGTCTGGTATAAAAGTGGACATTAATATGATGCCCACATTATAATGAAACTTTACTTTTCATTCTACAGTCAATTTCATTTACGCCCCTCGACAAAGTCCAGAGTCCTTGAAGTAGACGAGATGAAATCCTGCCCCAAAGTGCATAATCCTGGTTAGTCTTGCGTTCATTTCGCAGTCAGTTCCTTTCAGTGCCTCGGACACAAGGAGAGTACTTCTGTTAACAACTTTGCCAGCTGAAATCTAATCCAGACACTTGAAGTGCGCTCTGAAATGATACTCCCTCCTCCCCTTAACAAACACATGGCCTCAGAAATGTAGCATCTATCAGAGTAGTCAAAAGTGCAGAGATATCAGTGGAGGAGCATGGTATACTGTCCTCCGTTGATGGCAGTTTTGGGGCTGATGAGGACCAGGCTGAAGGGAACCATTTCTATGATGATGGGGATCAAACAGATCACATGAATTATTAATCATGAGCATTTTGTCCCTCATGCCCTGAGGAAAAAGCAGCTACTTCGAGCACAATCCACATCTCATTTATTTTATGAGAAGTTATTAAAGTATACACTTGAAATCAAACTGTTGGTGCAAGAAGAAAAACATAAAAATTGTGCACGTCTATGCCCTGGTTTCAGATCATATACTTTTAAATGACAAAACATACTGTAGGTTTGTAATCTAAGGCCAGACTAGAATTTTTTTTTTTTTTTAAATAGATAATTTAGAACAGAAATAAGTTGAACCCACGTATTTATAACAATCTATAGCACAAGTATGGTTAGTATTTTTTGTCTGCTTGGAGACAGAGAATTCATCCACAGCGGTGAACTGAGAGAGCAAATAAAATGAAACTTGAAGCAAAACATTTTCCAATCCACTGACCACCAGAAAATCTCAGTCTTACATCAAAAGCAGCACACCGATGATACAGAAGACAGCACTCATGAGATGACTCTGCTGCCAGTATTTTGCTCTTGCTGTTATTAGTGCACTTTTGCTACACACTTATTTGTATGATTAAAGGAATAACCCAAAGCATGTGTGTAAACGGTTGGTGCGTTTTTGAGTGCTGCAGAATATCTCTGAAAACCATTAAATCAAATAGCTGCTGTCTTGCTGAATTATCGTCAGCCAACATTATCTGTGCAGAAATGCACATAGTCTGTGTTTTGCTTCCATATTCATTAATATAACAGCCTTGAGAGAAACATTACTGTGAAGCAAGCATCCAATCATGGTGAACCAGCTTGCTTCTGTTGATAAAAGCCTTTGCTACATTATAGCCTGATGTAAACTCACTGCAATCAAATTTTGTTTTTCTACCTCTGTGCTGTTGGCACTCGTACCTACATTTTGCCAAGGAAACACTGCCACACCGAGCTTTTCCACTCGGGAGTGTGTGGCTGCTTTTCAGTGAGCCGGAGAGCTCGGCGCTGCCTTCCAGCGCGGACGTGGACAATGCCCTCAGTACTCGTCTACGATGGCGAGAGCTGATGAAGAAATACGCTGCCATGGCCAGCGGTCAGCAGTGTTTATGAGGAGTGTCATCACGCCTGACAGCCCTTCTCCTCTGTGATTTATACACTCCCAATCACAACAGGCACCTGCATGGAAGTGACAACTTGCCTGCAAAAGAGTGTGCAACTGTTTCAAGTGAGTGGTGTCCTTGATGCCGGCACACTGAAATCACAATGTTTCAGCAGCAGAAATCTGTGCAAATGTTTGTAGAGATTCATTTCACACATGTGATGTATCTGACAGTAGATCTGTATTATTAACAGCTGTTCACCTCTCTTAACTCCGATCATTGTCATTTCATGCTTCAGCTACAGTGCCATAACTTTCTGAAAAAAAAAAAAAAACAACAAACAGAAACATCTGTCTGTGATTGATAAAAGCCTGAAGATTAAAATCTGCTTTCTTTTCATTAAATGCCCCGAGTCATAATATTTTCTATAAAGCACACTAGCCTGTGGGTCGTCCCAAAGGACCTGTGTGCTTGTGACTCGACCTGTGCATCACTAATGACAGATCTGGACTCCACACAGGACACTTCAGTGCAAGGCTGTGGTGCACAGATGTTACCCGTGGCATGTACACCCATGTACTGTAGCCTCACGCCGTCGCTATTCCTGGATTTTTAATATGTGGTGATATCGATGGATGTTCTCGCTAGATCCAGGCCATGTCATGTCCATGATTTTGAAAAATTAAGTCAAAATTCAATTTAGCAGTGGTTGTGATACAGTCAGAAAAAAAAAACAATTTAGTGCTGGTTTATATCCTTGGAGAAAGCTACAAACCCTATAAATAATTGTATGGAATAAGTTATTTGTAATTGGACAACCATTATTTTTAAACAGTTTTCCAACACAGTTCACCCCCATGTTACCTTCTTAAAATCTCCAAGGGATGCTCTTTTACTCTTCATCATGTCACTGACCTGCTACCAAATAACATTAATGTGGCAGCTGTGAAAAATTCCACCTGGTGTTTTTACACCACATCCTGTTATTTTCAGTAAAAAGGGAACTTTGAACGTTAATCAAACTAAAAGAGAGGAAGCTAAAGTAAAAGCCATCCCTTTTAGATTGTTGTGCTGCCCGTTAGGAGGTTGATTCATTTCCGTGCTTCGCCTGTTGGATACTTTCTCCTGCAGTTTGATGCACCATTAAGGATTAAATAAAACACCCAGTGGCTATGTCACACTGTGTCTATAAGACAGATTGGCGTCATTTTCATCTTTGAAAGCCATGTTTAATTGAAATCTTTTTTTTTTTGTTGTTGTTTTGGAAACAGTCACTCATGACACCCCATAAAATGGACACTGACACTGGTACACATGTAAAAGAATAATAACGTTAGTAATTAAATAGGCGATAGAGTCAGATTTTTTTATTTTTTGGACTTTTACAGTATTTATTTTTGGTGAAAACACACTTTTGTTATTGCGAAGTGTAGATAGGATGAACAGAACAACTGAGACCCGTCAGCTGGTGGTGTGGTATGTGCTATGAATTGATAACGCTCCCTTTGCAGCTTCTCAGTTCCTCACGACCTTCAGCAAGCTTCAGAAAAACATTTTCATTTTGCTTCTTATTGATACAGCATTTCTTTTAATTTGTGGATTATTTATAAGTGAGGCAGTTAAGCGTCTCCACACGTGTAAGATGGAAACTTCATGGAAACAAGTATCCGCCATCGATTTACTTATGACTTAATTTACTGATTTTATACATCAAGACGTCAAGAAGTGCCACATCAATTCTGTCGCACAGGCAATGAGCTTGTATTTCCTGCTTTCTGTATTTCAAAGTTCCAGCTTATAGTTGATATTTCTTAATACAGCAACAGAATGACTTATGTAAAGATACGGCTCTGAATTAATGTTCTTCCCAGAATGCCTGGCCTCTCCCAACTGTGTTACTGTCTGCATGAAAGTGCTTCTATGTGCAAGAATGAAAACCTGAATCTGGACCTCTTCTGAGTTGTTGTTTAATCTTCTAGCACCTTCGTTTTTTTTACAAATACTGGCATTTGAAATGTAAATATGAAGATATAAATAAACATGGATGAATGTAAGCCCCCCCCCCCCGAGACTAAACGTACATTAGGCTATTGTTAACTCATATTTGATCACAAGTATGCAGCGCTGCAAATAGTGCTCAAATAAAGTTCAGATTCTGTTTTCCCGCAGTGCAACACTTTAGTGATAAGCACGTCCAGTATATCCTGGACGAAATGGAAAAACTAAACCAGAATCTTTATCTCTCGACATAGTGGATAAACTTAACCTCTGCCTGGGTGTTATCAAACACCTGTGAGCAGGACCATAATTCTCGTCCATGAGAACATTTACCCTCTGGTCTTTCCTGAATGGAAAGGTACTGTATATTCTGAATCAGCCATCTGGACAAATGTTCCCTTTGCACCCAGAATGCCTTGCCTATGATAAATCCTTTAAATTACTCCGTGCATGCTCAGAGGAAGAAACATGACATTATTTCTCCCATTTCTCCCAGCACAGACTATGGTGAACATAATTCATGTGGAACAAACTGCAGTGCAAACACACACTCAGCCAGACTGATTCACAATGCAATACGCCATTCAGAGAATAATTTGCCATACACTCACCAGAGCTGCACAATGAAGATCTTCTTATGAGGTATTCAATCCTCATAAGAAGAAAATGTCTCCTCCGGAAGCACCACACTGAAGAGAAGACATGGGACTTCTACTACCAACAGTGTAATTAGAACAAAAAAAAGAAGCTGAAATCTGTGCACTTAAAGGCTTAAAAAGAGGTTTAAATGAAGTCACCTAAAATGAAACCTCAACTGAACAGTTTTATTTTCTTGTTTCTTTCTTTCTGAAGCCTGTAATAAATGCAGACCCTGGAGTTTCTCTGACATGTGATGCAGTGTGTGAATCTAAATCCCAGGCCAGCAGAGCAGAGCAGTTGTGAAGACCTGCTCTGTGTGTCAGTTATTGGTAAATCAGGTGGAGAATCAGTGACAGCTGCCTCCACTGTTGTCTCTGCCTGTGCGAAAATGTACAGCGCTCTTCACAGCAGATCTGCGTCTCTGTCTCTTTTATAAAAAACAAAAACAAAACTGTCATGTTTTCATTTTTAACCCCGTCACGGACGTATGTTTTCAGTCACGGTTGCATCCTGATTTTCGTATTAAATTAAACAGTCGATTGTCATTAAAAATTATTATTAATTATAGTTAAAAAAAAAAAAGCAAAAACAAATGACAAATCATTGTAATTACACAAGCGCTAACAGTCTTCAATTGAGAATACTTTGTGTCTTGGATGGTGCATTAAAAAGTTAACATTCACTAATTAGCGCCAGCACAGACGAGGCTAATGGAAATGTCATTAGAATAAATGATCACCGCAATCATTACAAGTTAATTTTAATTGAAGTCCATCTGTTGTTGTTTAAATGTTTTAATCTGTATTGGGAAAGCAACACCGCAGTGCCGCTCTAATATGAATAAAACATGTTTGTTTTTTTTTCTTTAATCTTTATTTGTTGGTATATATCGCACGAAACGCACCAAAATCAGTCCAACATCACTACTTGTGCCAAGAGCAGCGGGCTGCATTTTTGCGCGGGGAGCAGTTGGGGGGTTAAGGGCCCTGCTCAGGGGTCCATAGTGGGTCCCCTCAATTGGCAACCCAGGGACTTGAATCTGTGTCCTCCGGACCCAAGGCCACCTTTGTGAGCACTAGGCTTTTGCACTGTATTTTGCACTGTGTCCTATTGCCAAGATTAAATGTTCACTTTATAAACAGCTTTTTACTTAAGTTAAATCTTACTTGCTTTTTAAAAGAAGCCAATGTAACATGTGCTGCTATATGTATTTAGGAGAATTGATAATCATCTACTCACCTGCTACCACCATGATCAGGACCACATTCTCCTCCTGAAGCACCTCCGGGGTTGATTTTCATTGTTTTCAGTTGATCGTTTACCATAAGGTTGCATGAGCATGACGCCTTTTTTATATCCACCGCAGCCCACAATTCAGGAGATCTCATCACCGCAAAGTCAATGCTTCACATCGAATCCAAGATTAAGAGATACAAGTCAAGAAGTGAGGGATGTGTTGATGTTTAGGAGCATTTCCTCAGTAGGACAGTCCTCTTCAACAGTCCTTTATCAAATTTAATCTTCTCCTCTTTGCATCTCCTTAATTCATGCACAATACTCGTTTTTTTTTTCTATGGCAAATGCTGTGCCGACAGTGATGTTCCTTTTGCATGCATTCTGGACTTTGATTTTGTAATGCTATACTAAAATCCGACTGAGATGCTATCTTTCCTTTTACACATTATTTCAACTGCAGAGAACTTCTTCTCCTCTTTGGTCTGCATTGCCATGCTGTTTCCTGATAGGAACAAATGCATGAAACCTACTTTTATGGTAAATTTGTGAGATTTTCCAAAGGAAGCTGCACCTTTGTTGTTAGATTACTTTCACCCTCATCACCAGCGCTACCTCTGGTAGATTGAATTAGCCTGTGCTCCAGATGCATCACAATTTGTTGCCCTGATTGATTGTAGGTCCACCCAATCGTGTCCAGAGGCACGTTGGTTTGCACACATTAACAACCTTTGGAAGTGAACCAACAGGTTCCCCAACTCATTCACATTTACACATTTGTGTGATGATGCCAGTCTAAGATTATAGTGGTTACTGCTAAAACTGAGTGAATTTCTTTATTTAATAATAGATCACTTGCACTTGTAAAGCATTTCCTTTTATTGCAACCTTATGCTGATTTGCCTGTTGAGTAAATTTAGACGTATCACATTGTTGCTCTGCTTATTGCTGGCAGCAGTGGTACAAATGCTTCAATCTAATATATAGTTTTAAAGAAATTACATAACAGCCTCTTTTAAAAATCTTATATGCACATTAATAGTTGCAAGGGTTATTGACCAGGTTGTCTGGTCTTTCATCGGAGCCATTACTATGTGGAAGAGGAAAAAGTGGATTTGCATATGCATGACCAGCAGAATGCAGATGCATTTCTCTGCCAACCTTATTAGGGGTGTTCTCCATTCACTGCACATGGTTTGTGAACAGTATGGCATTCTAATTTTTTCATTTCAGAGGTATGGTGTACACTCTATGCAGCCGAAGCCCTGGAGCCAAACTCTACATGTCTCATCTACTGCAGGAACCAAGGCCATGAGAATAATTTGTTTGTGAAACCCATCATAAAATCAGCTGGAAGTAACATCTCACACTGACTTATGTTTTGGTGGCTCATTTTATCTTTCAACTCTAAAGAATGGTGGAAACATATGGTGGCATATCTTACTGCTGGGTTTCTTCCCTAAAAAGGAAAATAGGATCGGTTTAGTGAGGATTCCTGTGCAGTTACCCTGCAGCCTAAATTCAAAGTTCACAGATGGTATAGATTATCAAAGAGTTAGTTAACAGGTGTATCAGTAGCACAGTCATGATGTGATGTGGTTTGTAAAAGAGATGAAGATATTTGTCCAACTGCTCCACTCACTGAAGAATCTTACATGTCAACACTTCTGCTTATTATTTTCACACTAATATGTGTCATTTTAAAAACAAGCTTACATTTTTTTAAATCTGTTTTTTTTTTTTTTTTTTCTGTTAACTTTTTTTAATGATACCTAAAGCAGCACAAATTAAGTGTCAAAAAGGAATATATATATATATATATATATATATATATATATATATATATATATATTTAGAGGAGCTGACTAGAGCAGCTTCATCCTCGATCTGCTGCTGTAGACCTACACTGCAGGTGGACACCAACATGATTGACTGACTGGTGCCCCTCACCTCCTCTGTTTCTCTTTCCCTTCTTCATCTCAATCCTCAGTTATTAATTAGAAGTATCTCATAAGTATAATTGTGCTTCATTGTTCTTGTAGTTTGTTGTGCTGGTCTGTCCCCTCTTTTTCTCTTCCGTACATGTTCTGCAGACCAGATCCTCAGGATCTGCATCCTGCCCTCCAGTCCCACCTCTGACCATCCCAGTGTTTACTTCCACCTGTCTGTATAGGCGTCTCTGTTGGATACCTGCTGACATCCTGACCTGCAGTCCCACCCTCTGACCATCCCAGTGTTTACCTCCACCTGTCTGTATAGACGACTCTGTTGGATACCTGCTGACATCCTGACCTGCAGTCCCACCCTCTGACCATCCCAGTGTTTACCTCCACCTGTCTGTATAGACGTCTCGGTTGGATACCTGCTGACATCCTGACCTGCAGTCCCACCCTCTGACCACCTCAGTGTCTGCTGTCTACACCTGTTTATATAGTCGTCTCTGTAGTCCACCAACTAACCATGTATCAGCCATATTTACATGTAAACTATTAGCTCTGCTGCTGATGGATAATTATTCTAATGTATCTTGTCTTTTGTACATTTGACGGTGTGTCTGTGTCTCTCCTCTCGCTGTTCTTTTTTCTCTCTTTCTGATCTCTCTTTTCCTGCTGGCTTTTGGCAGGGGGGTCCCCCCTTATGATCCAGGTCCAGATCCAGGTTTCTTCCCTCTTAAAGGGAGTTTTTCCTTGCCACTGTTTGGCATGAGGTTTTTCTCCCACTAGAGGAGTTTTTATCTGCTTGTTTAAGTAATAATTGCCCGGAGGTCGTGTTCTGGGTCTCTGGAAAGCGCCTAGAGACAACTTGTGTTGTAATAGACGCTTTATAAATAAAATTAAACTGGGTTGAATTGAATATATATATATATATATATGCATAATTTTCAAAAGGTGCTCAAAAACTGTTGTATTTGACTGTATTGAACACCGTTAGTGATATAAAAATGAAATATATAGTTTTGCACATGAGAAAATGGCACAGAAAGTGCCAACTAAAATCTCTCTAATGTTGTTTTGCTTCACTTCAGCAGAGGAGGCCTTTGCAGGGATAATGTCCACATATTATACTATGATTTGATAGAGATTTATAGCACATGATGCATCATTCCAAAGAGTTGCTGATCCTGAGAGGGCTTTTTTTCTTCTTTGGCGAAGTTTGCTGATTTTGCTGTGTGCCATCTTAATTTATTCTTATTATGTTATCCAGTAACACATATACTGTGATTTACACATCTTGTCAAATCTCACAAGTGTTCCCTTTAATATGACAACAAAAGTATTCAAATGCACCTTGTGGTTGCAGAGATATACTCATTTTATTAAAAGTATGAAATTTCAAGCAAAATAGGCTTAGGGCTCATATTAAAATAAAATTGAAACTGCAATTTTGAGTTAACGAAAAGAAACTCTTTCCTGCTGATATAAATGTCGAGGTCAAAAATGTTTAAGTTTTATACCCTCTCCTATCTAGCAATGTAGATTTATTCAAAACGAGACTCAAGATTGCACCTACACAAGCAGAATACCAAAAAAGTTCCCTCCAGAATGTAAAATATCTACCTTAGTTTACACTGCAAAACTTCACAACCTTCCCCAGCAACATAGCTGTGGTCTGTGAGGAAAAGAGACTTCAGAAACCAACGGGCCATGTGACCGAATGCTTCGTCCATGGTTATATACAGTCTATGTTTACTGACAGCTGCACATTTAGTTGCACATTTAACGTGACGCTTTTATACACATTCCCATGTGGACTTAGAAAGGAAATCCACATTAACACAAGTACAAAGACAAAAATATCACACACACACACAGTTACAACCACTTATTAACCCTATCGTCACTTCCAATACAGCCGATTTGTACATCAACTCGCATCTGTAAATGTTTTATTTTGGAAGACTTCTGAAGTGGAAGAGCCAATCCTGACACAAAGCCAAGTGCATAAAACAGTAGTCCCTTGTTGCTTTTTATAAAGTCTCCAGTCATTTTTACAGATCATTCAGATATTTTAGAAGTACAAGTTGCAAAATGCCACGTTTTGTAAGTATTCATGCTGTGCCAAGTTTTTGATGTGCTTTGCTGTGTATTTGTTTATGTCTTGGAGACAGAATATGTGATTTATAGTTAGACCGGTGGGGGTGGCAGCAAGGAAAGCTGTTATGTTCTTCCTTTGCTGCTTGTCGTGCGCTGCCGCTGTTCTCTCCAGCTTGCTGTACGTTCACCCCGATATGCACCCTCAGGCAGTATGCCTTTCATTATTTCTTTTGAAACTTTCATCTGAAGTCTCTGAGGAATTAGCCCTCTTGATTCCTGACACAGTCAATGAAAAACAAGCCTCATATACAGGGAGGCTTACAGCCGGAGAAGCTGCACTCACCCCTCCCTTCATATCTCAATGTGAAACTGGATAACGGCTTACACATGAAGAGGAGTCTCCTCTTATTTTAGACCATTCTGGCACATTCAGATATGTGCTGAATAATTGTAAGCAAGCTTTATATTGCAAAAATTCAATATTCTTCGAATACATTCTGATAATGTGAAAAAGAAAGCACACCGTCTTCCAATTGTAAGGTGTTACATATCAGGACTGAATTAGAAAGAATCATTTGGTCCTAACCGAGACTTACAATTAGGTAAATGCAGCGTCAAATAAACAAAAGCACATGAAATATTACCTCATCATTTACTAGTTAAAAGCCAGTTAGCAGCCAGGGATACTAACACTCAGTTACACTGAATTAATTTATCATGAGCAGTGGGCACCTGGATAAAAGAAGAGGTTTTAGCAGTTTCCTGGACAGGGGCATAGAAGTGCCGATGAGTTAAGACATAAGCAAGAACTCATCTCAGCTGAAACTCTATGATAGTGCCTTCAGAGATCAGTCCATAAAGAATTACAAAGCTCAATGAGCAGAAGCAACATTATAAAGATGAGCAGGCAAGAATCCCTCCACAACAATGTAAGAGACTGATAACATGTTACTGAAAATTCTTATTTCAAGGTATGGCGATTCAAGGTTGTTCTAGGGGCTATTGAATGATAAGGTCTATTCAGTTATTCCATACGCAGTCTGCATTTTGGTCAAATAATACAATGGTGCCATATTACAGGTGTTGATGGTATTTAAGAGGTTGTATTTGCCAAATTGCATAACCCGCTGAGATCCAAAGCTTTTTTCTTTATTTTTTTTTAATATATATACATATCCATATATGTGTCTTTTTAAATGGTGATAAAGCATATCAAAATATATTATGATGTTGGACCTGATATTATGTAACAAAATAGCTATTTTCATTAAAAAAAAAAAGAAGAATAGAATAAAATCAGCTAAAGACATGAGCTTTGTCAAAAGTTGAATGGACAACCATAGTGCAGCTGCACTGGAACAGCAGGGTAGAAATCCAAAACAACCACAGCCAAACCACAAATGAAACCCAACATGGAGTTGGGGCTTGTAAAGCTTATCTCAGGAAAAAAACAGAGCAATTATTTTACTGCCTTCTGTGCATACTATTCTTTTCTTTTTCCTTTTTCTTTTTATCATCCATGCATGTGTATATAGTGTTTTACACTGTGACACCACCTGTTATTGGACTTATTAGATCACCATTACACTGTTTTATTAATCTAATTTTTATTTTCTGCTTTATTTCTATCTATCTGTGTGAACTCCTACTTAATCCAGCAATACTTTTGGCCGAGAAATCTTACTTATTTTGAGGAGAGAGTCGTATTGCACACCTGGGTTTCATATAAACTAACTTGCACAGATGGCTGGACAGGTTAATACAACAGACGTAAGCAGGAGGGAGGGATTGCATTCTCAGGTAAGAACATCTTTCTTTCTGCCAAGAGGTCATTTATTAACCTAGAGGAAATTATTTTCTGGCTATATAGAGCTTTATAAGTTCAAAACAGCCACAGTAAACTATGGGCCCACCACCACACGGGAGACTGGCGCAATTTGTGACTAGTTGATGGACTGTAGACCTAAGAGTCCAACAGTCCTAACCAACAAATTTAATGTTAAAAGTAAATTTAGTATTAGAATTTTACGCAATCCAATCTGGTAACAGGAGATCTTGGCTTTGCCTACAATGACAGAACAGTAATGATGCATTTCCCTTCATTTAACTCAAAAAACAGTCAGTAGATGACTCCAGCAGGTCGTGTTTCCTCTGTGATAAAAGGAACTGCTAACGGTAAACTCTGTGTTTAGAAGTGGTGACACATGATTTTCAGCAGGATCAACCTCAGCTCAGTGTGTTGTACAGACGGTGGGTTATTAAACATAGTTCCCTCTGGATTAACATGCTCTGTAGTGACGCACTGCCTCCTTTGCACTTACTTTTGTCAGCAGTTTCATTACTGTGCACTTTGCTACTTAGCAGGTGGAGCTAATCTATCTGGTTTGCCCTTCAGTTATGGTTTACTGTCCAGGGGACTGGACACAAGTGTCTCCAATAATCCTTTAATTAGGCAATGATGGACTGTTCATTTAGTATGCAAAGCTGCAAATCTCCCCCATCCACTGAACGGAGCCCTTTGCAGTCATACAGAGGCCAGCGCTAATGATCTCAGCTAGTGGCAGCAATCCATTGGAGCACTGCAGCAAGTGCACATTAATCTAACGGGTGATCCAGTTGATGAATGACCCTGGCTCAGAAGTCCTGGCAGATCCCACCTTAATTATGCTGAGGGAGCCACACCTGGGAGGCACCGCGGGGACTTTGCTAACTCAGGAGCAACGACTCAGGAGGAACGACTCAGGAGAAAGCCCGTGGTCCATAGGACGCTCACTCCATGCAGCTCCATCCAGCCTGGGCTTCAAAGGCAGCCTTCAGCAACCCAATTGACGACATTATTACTAGGACTAGGCAGATGAGGAAAGCGCAACTGAATGTTTTACAGCTTAAGACACTAATGGATCATTATAGGAAACTGACTTTTAGACCAGACCCAAAAGAAAGTAATTTCTGTGATCATACTTTCAAAAGGACATTTTCACCAAAACCCTAATTTTACCCCATTATCTGGGTGTGCTCTGACATGCTCAAAGTAAAAGCACAACAGGCCAAGTGTTGTATCAATCAAACATCAATAGTCTGGATATAACACTGGGACGATGAGGGGATGAGCAAACAGAGTGTTAAAAAGGTATGAAGAAACTATTCCAGCAAAAGGCAGGAAAAACACTTAAGCCAAACTTCCTTAACTTTTAGGGAATATCCCATTTTATTGTGTGTTCATGTTACTATACAGAGCTAATTTTATATACTTATTATCATTTGGCACTTTTACCGCTTTATCGTTATCGTTAACTCACGTTGTGTAATCTAAATGCAAGGCGTGTTATTTGCCACACCGTGCCTGAAGGAGAGTTAAGCAGAGGGAAGGCAAGTTGGGAGGCGTTATCCACCTAACATTACCTATTATGTGTGGGCGTGTTGAATTATGTATTAACCCTACCCCCGTAGGATCAAATACATCGTTAGACAGGTGTCATTTTCAAAATGAAGATGATTGAACATCGCGATGAACATTTTTTGGCTTAGTTTTGCTTCTGCAAAGCCCCGGTTTGTCATTTTTTGTGGCCAGTTTATCCAACAATGGACTATCCTTTGTGACATAGACCGGTTCATGGCGTCCTTGGCTCTGAGGCTGAGTAGCTCACGGATCTCCTTGTCTCCCTAGTTACTCATCTTGCAAATTTTTGTTACCTCCTGCTGTCATTGCTCTCATCAGTTTTTTCCTTATTTCATTAAAAATTACATCCCATGATGGGTTGTACTCAGGGTATGTAACTACTAAACTACAAAACTACAACAAATCCCTCTGACGAATAGCCACCCCACCTTAGTTGGGTTTACATTTGACCTGACCCGCGATTAAGTCTACCCTCTAAGGCTAGTCATTGGCGAGGTCAGCTCAACATGCCACCCCACTCCCCTCACCCCACAGGCAACATGCTAGATCCGCGTGTTAAACGCTGGGTTTCCGCCAATGAAAAAAACGCCTATTAATTAAAGTAACAGCACTCATCTGGGTTCACCCTTTGCTCTCTCCTTAATTGTTTTTTTACCACTTCAGGCATCGTGCAGCCCACCATGTTTGGAGAATAGGTGAGAGGAGAAGACAGTCTCTAAATGAGTTTCTGCTGCAAAACAGCGAATTAGTCATTTTGTTTTGTTGAAGGAAATAATTGTTTTTATCTATGCAAAAATAAAAAGAACACTTTCCATCCAAACCCCCCATCAATAAGCTTAAGATTTTCAAATTACATTGATGGTGGGGGTTAAAACCAAGGACAGAAAAACAGAGACTGATTTAAAACACTCAAACGCCGAAAGGGTATTTGTAGTCACCTTTTACTAAACCTGTTAGGAATACTAGTTCATGTGATGTACGGCTTCCTCATTTTCCACACAGTAATGGTCAACTAGGTACTGTGTTCTCATAGGATTTTATTGAGCATGTGACCAATTTTACAGAGTTTATTGGATTCCCTGGCAAAACACTCCAGTAGGGATAATTTATTGCTTTTCATGAGGTAAAAGCCACAAATTTCCACCACAAATTTCTGAAATCTCATTATCTTGTGCTCTGAAATGAGGATTATTTGGGATTTATGATGGATCATTTGGGGGTTAGCTCTATCTATCTATCTATCTATCTATCTATCTATCTATCTATCTATCTATCTATCTATCTATCTATCTATCTATCTATCTATCTATCTATCTATCTATCTATCTATCTATCTATCTATCTATCTATCTATCTATCTATCTATCTATCTATCTATCTATCTATCTATCTATCTATCTATCTATCTATCTATCTATCTATCTATCTATCTATCTATCTATCTATCTATCTATCTATCTATATATATATATACATATATATATATATATATATATACATATATATATATATATAACAAAGATGTCCAACCAACTGCTACTATAAAGTTTGGCTCCAAAAGGTCAGCTGGAAACGGGACAAAGCTTGTAGGAGTTCTCTTAAGGGCCAGCTGAACTAAATACACATCCATCACCTTTTACCATCTAATTAGTCTACAGTGTGGCAGCCTGGTCAACACTGGAAGGAGACAGAATTATTGATCCAGTAAAAGATAGTATCTATCACTTCACCTTAGCACTGACCCTCCAGGCACTTGAAAACAGAAAAGACAATATCACTGTAGAAATGTAGAATGTGAATCCTAAATAGCATAAAAGGCATTTTCTTTGACTATGCAAATACTGGTGTAATTATCAGCACCAACAAGTAGCAATTTTTAAAATAAAGTACTAAAATTAAAAAAAAAAAAAGGTTTAACTCTCCTGTATAGGTAAATGCGGAAATACCAAGTTTCACTTAATGCTTTAGTGGACGACAATGTGCCAACCACAGATTTGGATCACAATGGAACTGGAATATAGTCCAAACTTTTAGCCACAATGGGGCTATTTAAGGATTTCTTGCCAATGATCATGAGAAATCTTTTTAATATTACAACAAATGATGGCGTTGGCACTATTTTGTTTTAACATGTGACAATATGTACTGTAATTGCCAACCTAAAGATTAAATGATTAAATTAAGTGTAAAGCAGTGTTTGCTCGCATGGGAGCATCTGAGAAGAGATGTTATGAGCTGGAAAAATAAGTCAACCCCTTTTAGATGTCTCCCAAGTTGTTCCTCAGTGGTGGAACAAGTTACCTGAGGCCACTGACTCGTTCTACATTCGAGAAGGTGTTCGTAAACTGTCCTTGTCCTCCCCCATAACTTCCCGACGACTTGAATGTTGTCTTAGTGCCACTTAGCCGCACTTATTTAGATGCTATTTTTATATAGATGTGATATTTCTTTAATGCTTTATTTCCTCTTGCTTCTTTGCTCACATGCGATATGTCCGTTAATTCCAAGTAAAAGAACTTTTCCTAGGGATCAATAAAATATGGTTGACTGTCAAGAGGACAAGCTGCAAGATTAAAATGCATATTTATGTGGCATTTAGGTTTTGGCAAACTTGATATTAACCATTAATTTATATGCAGAGGAGAGGGAGAAAAAAAGAGAAAAATATTTCAACTTGTGCTGTGGATTTAAAAGAGTACTGGAAATAACTTTTTCAAAAATGTCCTTTTTTTTTTAATTTGCTTGACTGTGTAGTGAAATTCAATAGGATACAAATGTAACCATTTGTAAAAATAGTTTCTCTCAGCTACATTGATGGATAGTTATCTAAGATCAAGGGTCATATTCATATTAATCATTTTAATATTCATAAATGTAGCAGTAACAATTCCTCCATAGTAATCAACAGGAGCCAAGGTTATGGTTTTGCATTGTATATGATTCAGCACAATCATGCATCAAATTTGTATTTTATTTTTAAATTTTCTTTCTTTAAGTGGAAAAAAAAATTATTCCAATGAGTTGTACAAATTTAATTAGTGTGAAAAATATTTACATTGTTCTAAATGTTATTGAGGAATATCTTTTAAAAGATCTTACATCTTACTAAGACTTTAAACGTTGCTTTTTAATTTTTATGTCTCATTAACTAAGTATAAGCAATTGGTGAACATCTGAAGTGGGTTTTTGACATTGGATAGATCATGTAAAATAATGATAAGGCCCGTCTTGTTTTAGAAAAGTAAAACTTGAAGGAGGCAGTTTCCAATCTGAGACACAACTACAACTACTTCCATGTCCAGTAAGATCTACAATGTTAAGAAACAAAATCAATCCTGTCAGTTAGTCATGGTGACAGCTGACCCTGCTGCACTGGGACAGAAAATTCATCAAGTCAGAAGCAATTTTGTGGCTGCGTGAATAGTTAAAAATGATAACTGATGTGTCTATCTCATAGCAGCTCACACAAATACGAAGGAGTTTTTGCTCAAAGCAAGAGCAGAGGACTGTTTCTGTCTTTGGGTCTTGATGGACAAAATGTACAGCAACAATCCTATAAATTCAAACCTGGATGGTGACTATGAAGCAAATTATGCTGAAAGCATCTGGGTCTTGAAAAGATAACATTACATAAGGGGTGCCAATGCTCAGTTCAAAGCATTGAGCGCTCCATCCATCCATCCATCCATCCATCCATCCATCCATCCATCCATCCATCCATCCATCCAGGTTAAATCCTGTACAGGGTCACGGGGGTCTGCCGGAGCCGATCCCAGCTCATTGTAGGCGAGAGGCCGGGGTCCAGGTCAGATGTTAGCATGTGATATAAAAACAAAGAATTCAGCAGTACCAGGTATACTGTAACTTTATCAGTGTGGATAGGTACATAAATACCGTTTTTTAATCACAACATTTTTCCAAAAAAATTACAAATGAACACTTTCTTGTTTCATTAGCAATTTTTCATTCGTGTGAAAACGTACGTTTTTCAGTGGCGCTCTGTGATGTGCTGTGAATGTCTCTTTACTGTACAGACACGGAGATTAGGTCATGATTTTGTGTGCCAATGGAGTGATGACCTGACTGTACTGCCAAATCCAAGGTTGTATCAGGGTGTTAAGGGATCAAAGCAGTGAATGGAAGTTTGCCCTCCCTACATTTTCTCTTTCTACCACGGCTAATCACTTCTTACACTTGTTTTTGAACAAACATGTAAGCTGCAATTCATTCACCCTAGTACACCGTGAACCACTGATAACTGACCTGACCATCAAAACAAGCGAAATGTTTTTGTACTGTACTGCAAATAAACAGCAGAGTGATTTTGCTTTTTTTTTTTTTTTTTTTTAACAGACTGCCACAGCCATCTTTAAACTAACCCAAATTTCCATCAAAATGTATAGTACATCATGTGCAGCTGCAGAGTGGGACGCATATTTGCAGAATCTGTTTGTATTTCTACATCTCAGGCTCTGTTTATGTGCAAGCCCCCGGGCTACAGGTCTCTGGATAGATGGGATTCATGTCTTTGCATGGCCCATTTTGTTGCTTAGCTTGCATTCATGCATACATGTACCAGATTTCTGATTGTTTAGTTTGTTTATGAAAACCAAATGCTTTCAGCTGAGGTTTACATAATACTAATGCATTTTCCATGTAACAGGAAATGTCCTATCTGTGGCAGATTGTAACGGTAATCTGTTCCCATAAACACATACATTTCACAAGAATCTGACTTTCTGTGGTTCATAGTCTTGTTCTTTAAACCTCCACCCATCCACCCACCACCACCCTTGGCTCTGATATTTTTTTTTTCAATCTTTCTGCAGAGATTCTACAAAGAAATTCACGAGAAAAATGCCCTCAAGAATCACTCAAAGGCATTTTCCTCATAAATTTTGTTTTCTTCATTAACTGCAGACAACAGTGTAGACGGTGAAAAGAATGCTGCCGTGTAAAAACTTCTCTACACACATACACTGGTACATTTATCATTGGTTTGAAGACTGTGATAAATTTACAGTTCCAAGGAAGAGAGTGAAATAAATATCAAGGTCATAGTGATTCATTATTTAGTGTACAGATGAGTATTTTGACCAGCAAAGAGAAGTTTCTTCCTTTTTTCCACATCCACATTTGCCATTATTCGAACTCCCTTAACGATTCATTTGCAGTGATGTGGGGGTGGTCACAAGCTCCTACTCTGCACCTGCATTCTGGTAAAACATTTTTTTCAGGCCTTGTGGTTGGTCATGGTTCTCTGTCTTAAATTATGCTGCTTATGGTAAAACTGTGCATGTAGCTGGACCTGTACCTGCCACAAGCTCCCCACAGTAGCCATTTGTTTCAGCTGTACTAGAAAAGCTCTCAGACTGTGGCAGAGTTCAGAAGCAGGTCACTTCATGTTAGAAGACTCAACTCTCAAAGGCGGTGCAGCAGCTCCCGAGCTGTAACTATATTGAAAGAGTGCCAAAGGCCTGATGTATTTTACACTGACAGCACAGGAACATCATGTTTGTTGCGCCTTACAAATTTGGATGGGAATCATATTACAGTCTTTGGGGTTTCAGCTCTTTCTAGACTCCTGTGTTGCACATTTAGAAGCTCGGCAACATGCTGAAGGGACTTTGCTGCGACGTTTATGCAGCATCAACATAGCAATGAGGAAGTAGGTGTTCTTTATGATGCCAACTGCCTCCAGGATAAAAACAAAACTGCCCACCAAGAACTGCTGTATACCTAACAGACTGTATTGCTCTGGTAGCCGTTCAATATTATTCCTCTTAAATGAAACAATGCATGTATTGAAATATGATAAACCTGATAGATTATGTTTTGGTAAAACTGCTCATGTGCTGAAGCTCATTCCTCTGCGGATATTTACAACAATTATAGACAAACAATTCCACGTTAACTGGGACGATACTGTGAGGATTGAAAACCATATTTGCAATGGAACTGCAGACATGTTGGAGAGATGAGATGCACATTTTAATTCTTGGTAGAAATGTAAAATGGATAAGTCATATTAGAATACAATCTAAATGTGAGCTGAATGTTAACGTGACCTGGAAAGAGATTCAGTGCTTCACAAGGGACCGAGCCTTATCCTGATGAGCTCTGGCTACTTACTGGTACATTGTAAAACAGGCCTGTTGTTCCTTCGCAGATAGACGACACATTTGGGCCTGATCTGGGCTAATTGTGGCACTCGTGGTTCAGTTGTAGCACTGGCAAGTGCTATGTGACCCAGACGTGTCCCAAAAAGTCAGAAGCTACATTTGATATGGGATGCGACAAGTGTTGTGAGGACCGGATGAGGCCCAAGGGCCCAAAGAAATATTGAGTATTGGGCCAATTCTGGTGTATATTTGGCTGAGCTGAGGCAGTCACACTCATCTCGAGTCACCGTTGTCAATAAAAGCCAAATATAGAAAAAAAAAAATAAAAATACAGATATGGGCCATGTTTGGGTCAAACATACTTTGCTATCAGGTTTGGAATAACTTAACCAACTCTGGTTGACTGGCGGACTGAGTGGTGCTCAACATTTACATACCAAACACACATGGAATATGATTCTTTTTTGTTAGGTAGCAATTAACAAACTGTGATTTTAATATCTCACCTGGCCAGAGGTGAGGAATTTGATGTTGACCTTTCAACGCGAGTAATACTACACATTTGCGACAAGACAGTTGTCTGGTCTTGAACTTAACTTCACCAAAAACAATTTTCCTCACTGATCACTAAATTTAAATAGACTTAACCTCTGTACTGAGCATCCACAGGGACACACAATGTCTGAGCCTTTTATGAATGGCTGAGATAACAGACTCAACAAAGGGAAGATGAAATGGCTCAATACATTTCCTCTTGTGCTCAAATCATAACTTATCAGCGCCGTGTAGCAGCAGCTATCTTAATACAACTTCAGTTGCATTATTAACACTGAGACGTTCTGCTGTAACTGTTTCACGGCCAGAGTGTGTGAGCATGGTCAGAAATTTCTGCCAGGGTGACTCTTAGACAGGTAGTCTGATAACAGTGAGACTTTACAAACGTGGTGGTTGCTGTTGAAGAGCTCTCTGCCTGTGCAAGTGGCAATTTATGGATACAATAATTTCAACAAACCCAAAGAGTTCTCCTACGCTCTCTTGACTGTCAAACACAGAGTAGCCATTGTGTTCCAGTGATGTTTTTCATGGGTTTCCATGGTATACAGAAGAGCTTTTATAAGCATGTTATTTGTTTAAAAGGCTTTAATTGGAAAATGATTCAGATGCGTTTAAAGATTTATAGTGTTGACCCTCCTTCTTCACAACTTCTCCACAGTTCCCTGTTGTGTACCAGATATCTATTTCTGGGCTGTATTGATGCCCTGATTTGATCATACTGTACCAGTTTTTGCTTGTCCACCAGTTTTTTTGAGTGCCCATAAGTTCTGATTGGAGTTAGGATCTGGGAAGTATCCATGGCACGATCTCTGAGACGCTTTATATAAAGCTGCTGGATTTGTGGGAGATGTTGCTCTTGAGCCATCCTTTATTCGTGGCAGTGTTTTAGGGTAAAAACCTGAGCTTGAACTTGAACCCATCCCCTGATCTGGAATCACAATCACACACCTGGACTCTGGACTCTGCTAAAAGCTTAACACTGTTCACAAGTCTGTACTTGTGTAAAATGTGATGTGTGTTCTTGTAAGCAGGTCAGGTGAGCTCTTTGAGTCTGGACATGGTCAGCGCAGCCTATGATGATGATGTAGCCACTTTCACACTGTGATTTTGATCCAGAGACACTGTGGGGATGCCCCTCTTTTTCCACTTTCCAGTTGTTTATCCTCAATGGTCCCGCAAAGCTGCAATAATGCCTCCCCAGTGTGTGGGTTCACAAAGAATTATGGCGTTTAACAACCTGAAGATGGTACCTTGTCTTTGTAGTTCACGCCGAGTCTTAAGTCCTTAATCTGTCTGGTCACTGATAAGGTTCTACCAGGTTGTTTTGGTGGGATGCGCACAGAAGCGCTGGCCACAGTTTTCTGTAGCTACTCACGTTTGCTGCGTTTTCACAGTGGGTGGGAGATAGCTGGCCTCAGCTGGTGCTGGCCCCTCCAGGTTAGTATGAAGAGGTCTATTCAGTGGTCAGTCCAGCAGGCTTATGCCCACGACTTTTTTGGTAATTTTTTTCCCCCCTCCCCACAGCATCTTTCGGTAGATTGTAACTCGAGCTTTGTGGCTTTTGTAGGTACACGCTTGAACATTTTAACTAGATGTTCTGACAAAGGGCTGTCTTCCACCATTCCCATTATGCTCTCATTTCATTCTCGGCTCAGAGTCTTCGGGTATCCTCGATTATGCTTTCATGCCTTTCCAAATGGCCATTTCGTACAGTACTCGTTCTGCCACTGTTACCCCACTGTTACAACCTCCTAAGGCAGAACAAGGTCATAATAGCAGCAGAACAAGTGTTACACCATTTCAATAACATAGGAGTCGAGGTGGGATAAAGGCAGAGGTGGAACAAACTGGCTGTGTGAATTGGGCATATGAAAGCAATAAAAATAAAGACATGGTTTCACATCAATATACAATGAGCAGAAACTCAACACACAGGTGAGCTGCAGTTTTGGATCATTGATTGTTCTCTGTAGCCTTTTTGCACATTATAATGTCATTCTCCAATGGATACATGTATGTACTGTATATATACCAGCTTTAAAACTCAGACTCTACCTCTAATAGGTTTATTTACCGGGTCCAAAGAGTAAAATAAACCCTTGCCCACATGTTAGAAAATCCAGTATTACATTTTCTCTCTGTACAAGACGCCTGCACAATGACAGATTTTCAGATTTAGCAGGAGTGTGCTGGTTGAATTCTAAAGAGCTACTTTAGTAAACAGCTGTCCTTTACCAACACTCTACAACAAAATGACTTGTATCACCTCTGGATTTGCATGCTCAGCCACCTACAGGTACTCAGAAATGACACATTTTGGTCAAGAAAAATAAAATAGAAATATTTCCCCCTCTGCAACAAACAGAACTTTGAAAATAACAGTGGCCCTTTGTTTTGAGAGCCAGGCACTTCAAATTATTTGTGACCAACTACTTATCGTGACGATGTCTCCCTGGTGTGTTGGAGGTGCGTGATGAATGAGATTCTCTAATACAGAGAGACATGTTGGTGGCATACAATTTTAGATCCTCATATTGTGGCAACAAAGTGTACAAGTTAAGGTCTAGTGAATATTCTCATCAGTACTTCCAGTCTGTGCTCATGTGTGTTATGATAAATTCAGTGTATATCACTGCTGAGCAGCAGAATGGTGCAGCATGCAGAATCGTTTTTCTGCATCTCCTTTTTTCCCCTCTAGGGATATATTCGTGATTACTGACGTTCCAGGATGGCTTATCATTTTAACTTAAAGCACATTATCTACGTACTTTGAATTGTGAAAGAACTTTTTCCTGCTTTGTAAGTTAACTAATGCAATGCTCCTCAAAAAACCAGCAGGGTGCAGGCACGAGCCTTCCCTAAAAATAATCGATATCTAAATAATCTTTCTAATAATGAAATTAATAGAGAACTCACTACAGTAGGAAGTAATTCAGATTGCAATAAGCTTCCACGTATGCCAGTACCGTAAGCCTGATCCCTGCAAGTACCCACGGGGATTAGAAGCGGCTCTCCACACAACTATCTCAGACAAGGAAAGATGACGTTTGTAGCCCTATTTGTGCACGGACATGAGAAAAAGTGGGTGTACACAGCAGTTGTGCTGTGTAGCTCCACACTGCTTCAGCTCAGATGAGCTCACACATCGTAGGATCCTACGTGAGAAGGCGCAAGACATCGAGCGGCAGCCTGGTAGTCAGTGGGAAGTGTGGACGCTTTTGTGCAAAGGCTGTCGACTATCTACAACTCAAAGTAGACAGAGAGAAGCACAAGAAGCCGTGCGTAATTTGTCTCTTATTTGAAAGACTGTGGATTTTTTTAGATTGTTTGAATATATGAATGGATGGGAATGCACTCTTTTTTTTTTATATATAGTAGACGGGACTGGACTAAGGGCTGAGCGGCAGACGAGAAGAAGCCCACTTTGAACGCTGCTTTTAAATTTCTGATTCTCTTTTTTCCCCTCTTAATAAAATGTCAAGCTTCCGTCCGTCATATACTATCCACTTCAAGCCAGGCTGCTCATTTGGAAGGACGCCAGACCTTCATCCTCTCAAATCTGCAAGTTCAGTCCAATAAATTGTGACATTGTCCGTCAGCCTTGGAATGAGAAATCGATACTCAAAAAAAGGGACGCGATATTCTTCCGGAATTTTAACGACCTGGTTCCCTGCCGTCCTTACAAATATGCGATTTGCTTGGATTAGGATGGTTTGGTCCAGCTTGTCGCTCTTTTAGCTGGAAGAGCGCTGATAGTGACTGATTATTGCTGTTGATTTTGTCCATGCAAGACTCTGGGTGGAAACATGTCTGGCCACTTCGTTGAGAGGATCATTGCTATCAGAGATGGCATTTTGGTCCAGCACTTCGGTTTTCACCTCTAAAGTGCCCCGGAAAATCTTGTTCATGTTCACCCTCTCCCTCTCTGTCACCTACTTGTTCTACAGCTTGATGAGCTGCTACAACTCGCTGCAGTTCCCCCTGCAAGAGAACTACGTGTATCAAGGGAGGCTGGTGACAGAGGAGACAACTTTTGTAACATTGAGGGAGAAACTTTATTCCACTTCACTAGGTTTTACTGAACTAAACGAGAGAACAACCTCGTTCCCCACAGCAAAAGAGCATGCTGAGGCCGAACAAAGGACAGTGGAGTGGATTAGGACTCAGGCGTCTCCAACTAAGTCGGCGGCGGCGTATCACAGCACCGCGCTGGAGAGGGAGCAGCAGGAATCCAGCACCACGGACAGCGAACTGAGGCTGAACTGCACGTCGGATTACGGAGAGAAGAAGCTCCCACAGGCCATCATCATCGGGGTAAAGAAAGGGGGGACCCGAGCCCTTCTGGAGGCGCTCAGGGTCCACCCGGATGTCAGAGCCGTTGGAAATGAGCCACACTTCTTTGATAGGAACTATGAGAAGGGGCTGGACTGGTACAGGTGAGCTACCACCATTAAAAACAGAATACACTCGTGTGTGTATATATATATATATATATATATATATATATATATATATATATATATATATATATATATATATATATATATATATATATACACGAGTGTATTCTGTTATATATAGGACAGTGGAGTGTATATGAATATATATGAAGATTTACCTTAAGCTTTACATATAGGTCAAAAGCCATGAGAAGTCATGCAAACTTTCATACTAAATTCACATGTTTAGATCTATTACTTTAGGCAAAAATGGAACAACACAACTTCAGCAAATAGGTGCAGAATCAATAAGGCAGTTGTGATTTATGGTACAGGTTCGATTATCAGAACCACTGCTCCCCACTATGGCCCTTCAAGAGCCTGTCCCACACACTTGTAAATATTTAATCTTGTTACAAATAAATAACTAAATAAATAAGAAGAATCAAAATAATTTACCTAAGCTGTTATGTTCTTTGGTAACATTTATTTGGATCTTTTTGGCAGTGTGCCTCTTTGGTTCAAAAGAAAAGATTAGGGAAAGGAGAAGAATGTGTACATATATATGTATATATATATATATATATATATATATATATATATATATATATATATATATATATACACACACACACACACACCTACATATTATAGTCACACACAGACTGTTATTTTCTTACAAGTGTGCTTTCTGAGTGATTTATAAAACTCAATAGTATCAAATTTCTAATAGTTTCTTAAATATATGTTAAGCTATGTCATTCCCTCCTCCATAAAAGCTCTGATTTCTCTTTGTATATCTGTATCTATGTAGGAGGGAGTAGAACCATTTTTCTCTTGTGTTTACTTCGATTATAAAAGCGGGTCTGTCCCTCCACTACAGAGACTTCAACCAGTGAATTACTTTTTGTCGCTGCTTTGCAGCTGTGCGTCAAATGTGCGGCTTGTTTACACCACCTTCCATGTGTGTGATGCTTTAAATTAATTCTGACTTCAGGTCTATTAGCCAAAGAAAATTCTGTTTATCAACACTGTGTTTACGAGTGGAAACCAGAAGTACAAACAAAAATCAGTTTGAGTGCTCAGTCATGGTCAGCTGGTCATGGTTGTGTTCGGTGTTGTTGTCATATAACGATGATTGACCGGGGGAATTTTCTAATGGAGTCAATGAGCTGATGAGAATGATGCTGACTCAAAGTCCCTTCCGTTCCTTTGTAAAACTGACTCTGTTATGCCGGCGTTTGGGTTGTGGAACATCTGCTTTCATCTTCCTGCATAGACATGGGAGACCGCGGCTGTTCATTTAGCCCGTGCTAATGCAAGCTGTTTCATTATGCTTACGGTGAAAGGCTCATTAAACAGAAGGATGACATGCTTACATAAATAATAATAAATGTGCTTGTGTGTTTTCAGGGCCCCTGAGCTGAATAGCATCTGAAGAAGTATTAATTTTACATCTGCCATTGGCACATTTATAACATCCACCTCAGAATTTCATTTTAATAGAGTGAAGAAATGCCAGAGTTACTCGACCTGACATCGGCGGAGCTAAATTTGCAGAAAGCTATTGAAAAAATCAATATATTTTTTTAAATGTATTTATTGCCTGTTTAAATTGTCAAAAAAGTAGTCAAATGGTTAAAATGAGTTAAAATGAGGCACTTTAACCTAGTGATATAATAATGTATTAAAGGACATACTTCTCCTCAGTTGCTGCTCAGGCCAATATGCGCTTGATGGAAATAGAAGTTGGAATCCCTTATTGATGGTTCAAACCACTAGTATTAGTGAAAAAAACAAACAACAACTACAAAAAAAAAGGGACTTCATAAACTGTAGTCCATTAGTTTAGGTTTGTCTTAAAAGAACTCGGTATGCTTCATATCTGATGGATATAAACAGACAAACTCCGGGGAATATAACTCAAAGACACTGGTCTGGTCAGATGCCTGTACTAGATTTTCTGCCTGCCTGTTATTGACCAATGATGCTGGTTCAGTAAAGTCCTACACAGTTTTAGGTTTTACTGATCACTTTGCTATGGATTATACAATTCAAAAGATCCATTTATGTTTGGCCAGTGGACGCTGCTGTTTTTGTGACCTACTGTCAGTTTATATGAGCAATATGACGCAGTACATGTAATGGAGACATGCTCTCTTAATTCATTGATGCTATTTTTTGTTCTTGTCTATTTGCTTTTTTTTCTAATTTTCTAATCAAGCACTGCTTCATCTGTTTTGTTGGACGAGCCACTGCTTCTATATGCTCACGTTATTGGTAACAGAGGACAGTGAAGGCAAAACTTCGGTAGTAAGGATACTTCTGAGATAGTAGTTCTAGGTTTTAGCACCCTGAATACACACTAAGCTCAATATCCGTTAAATAACCTGGCAGAAATCCACCAAACAATAACAATAACGTTCCCATGTTAGGTCTGAGTTCAGTATATTGCTGGTATGATCTTTCTCAGATGCGTCCAGAGTGATGATCGTTTTGTGTCTTTTTTTTGTTGTTTTTTTTTGTTTTTTTGTAAACCTTTGGATAGCTTCTCTGCTGTGTTTCAAGCTTATGTGAACAAGCAGTGTGAAATTAGATGCTTTGATTAGCTAATCAATACTTATAATTTTGCCAATGTTTTTCAGTTAAGACAGCAACCCATCAAAAGAAGGATTTAACTCATTTCTCTATTAGAATTTTCTTCAACTTGGCACACAATGCCCACCTTGGAAAAAGGAAATTTCTGATGCACAGAAATCAATAATGCAATTGTTAACTCCAGCTCTCAACTCCACGCTGTTTATACTTTATTGGAAATATGATGTGCCTCATAAATTGTGCTATGTCATTGATTATCAGTCACGCATGAAGACTGGTGCCTGCTGTGGGGGAACAATCACTGCAGGAATTTGCAATATTTAGGCTCGCTTAATGAGCACCTATTAGTGAGCTTGACTGTTTGGTATTTCTGTCACTTTTGCAAAATGCCAACCAGTGGCGTTTTACATAAATAATAATACCGAGTGTGAGTAGGGGCCTGCTTGAGAAATGATCAATAAACTGCTATCAGGGAAACTTTTTCATATATCATTGATAAAGATAAAAAATACTCAACTGTACTATTTTGTTACCTATTCAAATAAAGTCAAACTAACACATGCCAAGGGAGAAAATGTACTTTTTGAGCACATCTCAGTTAACTGAAACATCAGAGGATGAACCAGCCTTCCTCCTAGTTCAAAATAACACCATGATGAGATGCCCGATTGTCCATTTTTGATTAATACAAGATGAGAAGCACACGTGGTCATGATGAAATATAACCGCAGGAGACGTGAGGTTTCTCATCCATTGAGGCTCATTTCTTCGCTCTGGACAGTTGGGAAAGAAGGGGGAGCAGGTTTATTAGCCCTTGCACAAGCTCTAAGACAGGCTTTCTGCATACTGAAAGAACACGGTGTACACTCATTGTCTTGAGAAATATTCTATGTCATTGATAATAGTGTGGCTGCCATTTGACAGGGAATAAGAGAAGCGTGCTGCACACTATATGTTTTGGTACCATCTGTTTCTTTTATGAGTGGAGAGTTAAACTTATACCGATTGGAAAATCAATTTTAGCCAGAGATCTAATCAACACAGAGACGCCAATCCAATCCAAACCAAATTCTGTTTGAAATTCATCAAAAATTAATATAGCTGTAAAGCTCCGGTGCTGGGCAGAGCTTTCAGGTTGCCGTCTGTGTGTCGTTGTGCCTCTGCAGGGACACGCTGTAACATACAGCTAATGTAAGACATCCACTTCTTGGAAACGATCCGATGTGAAAGACCCCCGCCCCACCCCCAACACAAAAAAGGTGATGCAAAAAATCCAACGACAAGACTCATTGATGGCACAGAGAACTATTCTATTAGTTAAAAGAGCAATTCACAATACAGAGCAGCGAAAAACTTTACTCCATCCATCCTTAATCATTGTGAATGTGCTTTGAAGGAAATTATGGTATAGATAATGAAAAATTTAAGAAGCTACTGATACACCCCCTTTTAATCAATTTCATTTAAATGACCAAAAACACATTTTTTTTTTCTTTTACTTGAAATCTAGCTTTTGCCACCTTTGAGTGTGAGTTCCTGATTTTAATCAGCACGAATGAACGCGTCACTTCCTACTTCCGCCCCTACTATAGCTCAGCAAAGCTGTAAATTATCCGTGACTCATAAAGTTTGTGAGCATAGGACTTAACAGGTTATAAAAATCGATTTTTATGGCGAACACAATTGAATAACTTATACTATGGCTCAGGACTAAAAAAGGTAACACCAAGCGACAACGAACTGTTCCAGTATAGACCAGCCAGTCGGTGCTGCGTATGAAATCATTGAGTGACATAAGAAATTTGGAGGTCCACAACTTGGATTTTGCACTGTAGACTGCAGTTAAAATAAAAATAAAAAGGTACATATGAGACAACGTTTGTGGTCACATGACCAGTTCAGCAAAGCTCCACACGTGTTCACTCTTTGTGTTTCAGTTTGTTCTGGTGCAAAAATATTTGAAACACAATAAAGCGGCTGAGTGTAAAGCAGAGCCAAAGTGCGACTGAGGTTTGCGAGCTCTAATATCTCTGTGTTATTAAAATGCACCTTTAACCCCCTTTCCAATAAAAGCCAAGGAGATGTGGCCATAAATCTCACCCTTTCAGTGCTGCACCTTTGTGCAAAGAAACAAGGCAACAATAGCCTTTTGCCTGGTCATGATTATTTACAGCCGACTCTGGTTTTATTTCATTAAATTTCAAACTGCCATTCCTTTGTCATCTTTGTTTCCACTTTTGTTTTAAATCATCCTTTCGTTATGCACCAACATGGTCTTTTAAAAAAGGATGTTTGAAAAGAGAGCGTAGCCATTGCTTGGGATTTTTTTTTTTGTCTGAGTTTTAATGTTTTTTAATTAATAGATCCTTCAAAGCTACAAACTTTTTAGCACAGCCACCGTCACAGAACAGGGTCCATTCATTTCTCACCTTACCTTATCAAAGAAACATCCTTTCTTTGTACTGTATTATGGGGAAACGAAAATCGCTCTTTGAATTATTGAAGTGTATTCACAGCGGCTGTGTCAGTGAATCAGGAGCAGTGTCTGGTGCAGCAGAAGGTTTAGTGTACCTACGACCTCTGGTCATAAGACAGCACCTTGGTGACAGGAGGTGTTTAATGGAGATGTGGATCCATGGCCAAGCCTCAGTGGCAGAAAGCCTAAATCCAGTGTTTATCCCTTGTTTAGCACTTCTTTCCCTCTCTCAGCTGCTCCACGGGCAGCTTAGCCCCTGAGTCTTGCCATCTGACCACGAGCCTAAGACTCCACTCAGCGGTGAGATGGGTGAGAGCAAGGTGGGCCAGATCCCCGAGCAGGCAGGGTGCCATCCTTTCCAGCTGGGCCTGTGCACCGCTGCAGCTCCTCCCTGTCCTGCACCTTCCCAACGTGGCAGAATCTGCCTCCTCCTGATAAGACAGCGCCAAGACTCGCAAGGACGTACGTCTGAGTGCTCCGATGCCAGTGCTGCAGTTGAGGAATTAAACTTTTTAATTAGCTGTAAACCTCTGCGCTGTCAGGAGAGTGGACCGCATCACTTGGGTCTTTCTTGTTGCCCACTCTCTTTCCACTTGATTTAACTACCAAACATTACAGAGCCATGAGATTTCAGCTACCATAGCAGCAATCATCCCTATGTTTTGCTTCAGACTCTCCTCAAACTCTGCAAAGTACATAAAAAAAAAAAAAAAAGCTCATTATTTCCTATATTTCCAGACGGGGCAAGCCTGTTTTTCTTGTGCTAGTACACAGTGTACAAAATAACCTCTAAGTTTTGAACAGTTGGTGCTGTATGGTCCCATTTTGCTGTATTTTCTATTCACCATGTTGGGTCAAATAAATGATGAGGTTCTAAACACAGGAAAAAGACTCGTCATGGTAAAAGAGCCCTCCTCTGTGATTAACACGCGCAGCTGATTGCCAAGTGTAATGGCAGAGTACCAGTGAGTGTTCATGCAATCTGAAAGCTAAAAATGCACATATTTAACGCTCAACGTAATTCAAGTTTCAATGTGAAATGTTTCTTTGTCTCTAGAAATGTCACATTTAAAACTTGCTGAAGGGCATACGTGCAGTTGGAAATTTGGAAAGTGTGTTTATTTAATTTGCGGAAATGAGTTTAAATGTTTAGTTTACACCTTAGTTCATATGTTAAGGACCTACACCGGAAGCATGCAGGACGTGGGGTTTATTGGATTTTCAGAAATCAACGCCAAAATACGACAAATGGGTAGAATCTCTTCAACAGAGGTTTAAACTTTTCACTGCTGATTTGTCTTAACCCTTTTAATTCAAGGTCCCTTCCATCCAAGGTTACACATAGGATTTGATCTTATTCTAGTGATCTGTGGGAGAAAGAATAACACCACCCCATCCTTTTTGCATATTAAGAGAAAAAAAAATCCTCTGGAGCAGTTAATGGATTTAGCCATTTTCATCCCGCCTTAGGAATCCATGTACACGCTCCTCCCCGCTCACATACATTTGTCCTTTTTTGCTTTGCTCTGCTCTACTCGTGTCTCTTTCTCCAGTGCTTTCAAGTAGAAGTGTGTTTTACTTATGGTTAGAATTTAATTCTCCATTTTTAACATTTTTAACATTTTTTTTTTTTTTTTTTTGCCTCTTCTGTTGCGATGAAGTAGCTGTGGGTTATGGTTCACCATCAAGTCTCGTACCCACTTTCGAGCCCATGAAAAGAGAGAGTTAGAATTCAGAGCAGCCCTTTCCTCTGTTGCTGCCGGGATGGAGGAAAGTACTGGAGCTTGTATTTGTCTCCCATAACAGGGACAGATTGTCTGAAAATGAAAGACATAGCTTCAGCTATTAAATTATTTATTTTGGACCTAAAATAAAGCTGAAGCTGAAGTCATTTTATGCTCAAAGGGATTCATTTCTCCCAGAAGATTATTTGCATGCAGAAGAATTGGAGTGATGTGCTACTAGACTAGAGGAACAATGACTCTGCTTGGCAGGATTCTGGTTTACAGACTTCTTTAAATCTCTGCAAATAAGACTACCTTGGGACAAATACATATGTCAATCATACTTGTCAGGATTCCAATTTCCCTTCCACATCTCCTGGAGCACTTGTGCTGCTCGTGCTCCTTATTGGCTGGGAGGGATGTGGTCTCATGACACAAGCTGATGTATTTGTTCAGTCAAAGGGAAAACCCTGACAGGAATGGTCATGAAGCCAAGATACAGGGACCTCTGGGAGTATGTTTCAAATCTGTTTCCAGGAGTTGATAGGTGCTTCTGTTGTATGTTATACTGAAGGATGGAGGAATGAAAATGTTTGCATCTCCCTCTTGTGCTGGCTGCATTACTACGAGTATGGCCATTATGCATATATATATCTGCATATATATATATATGTATATATATATATATATATATATATATATATATATATATATATATATATATATATATATATATATATATATATATATATGTATGTATATGCAACCATGTGCTGCAGAGAGCTTTTTTGTCATCAACAAAAGCCTTGGGCGTTCTGTGAAAGCCACATTTTCATCACAGCCTTTTCAGACATTTTTTAAGGGCTCTAATATTTTGCTGATTTTTTATGGTCAATAATGTGATGAATATAAATAAAAATCAGGATTCAGAATCGTTAATTGTTTTCAGAGCCAAGTACATCTCGATTTCTTCATAACATCCAACGGTCAACGAAAACCTGCCAGATTTAACTCAATTACGACTGTGCGGTGTGTGGCGAGCTAAGTCCTCTGTTTACAACCCGGACTCACTGTCTCAAAGGCAAACACAATCATTAGCTTCCAGGATCTTGTGTGCCTTGATTGTCCCGCCGTCTTTGAAGTTTCTCATCTCTTTATGTTGTTTACTCATTCATGCTTTTTTTTCACCCTAATCACCGCGGGGCATTCTGTTTAATTTTAGCACTGTGAAACATTGTTTGAGCCTGGTATTAGATGTGTAAACTGCACTCAACACGCTTCTTACATGCAGCAGAGACGCTGCAGCGCTGGGCTGGATAGGAAATCTTGTAAGTATAATGATTCCACAAGTTTGCAGGGAAACATACTGCTGACATATCTGCCACCGACACTCTCAGTGCGTTTGGTAAACTGGAAGTCATTAATGAAAGCTGTGGCATTTGCCAAACTCCCCTGAGATTTGGATTAAGCCAATGAAATGCAAAAGGATGCTTTTAGGGATTATGCTAATTGCTAATTGCTGTATTGGGAGGTGATTGTTTTTCCCGGGTAATTTGGATTATTGGTATTAGAGACTTAGAAGAAAGTTAACGTGTGCCGCTTCTCTAATAAGGTTGTTACCTGCTCTCAACCATGAAGCCAACACCCACATCAAAGCCTTTGATATGTGCGATATGCTGCCCATGTGCTGTATATTCTTAGCTGACAAAAAAAAAAGAAAAGAAAAGAAAACAGCAATGGAATTATGCCTTAGATGAAGATGAAAATAAGAAATGCTTTATTTTGACATAGTGCTCATGTAACAGCATTAGTGCTGCCGCAGGGTTAAAATGTGAAGAATTCATCTTGATCTTCACTGCCTCTTCTTGTCCTGCTGTTGCAAAGTCAATGTCCATCACTTATGTTTACAACTAAATGTTGTTGTTTTTTTAAAGATGAAATATTAAATTATTTAGAATGATCATTGTTGGAGTCATCCCATTTCAGTCAACAGCGACTGAGACCAACAGAGGGCCACATTTCCCACCTGGTCAGCCAGGAATTCAGAAATGGAACCCATTCCAGGCCTGGGGTGGACTGGCAGCCTGTCCAGGGTGTAAACCTTGATTTCCCCCAGGTGGGGTGTGAACATACATGATAGTTTTCTTTTCTCCCACTCTACTTTCTGATTTCTGTGATGAACTGCACCACAGTGAAATGCATTCATTCTTCAAAGATCAAAACTTGACTCCCACAGTGGTTGATTATCTTCAAACTGTTCAGCAGACAGGAGGAAAGGCTGCTTGGTACAGATTTATTGTTGTATAAAGCTTATTAGAGACAGGCGGTCTGAATGTGTACCCAGTTTTTCCAGTTTAACTGTTTTCTATGCCTCCTATCCACACAGCTATGTCCTTTGTGGACGCCAATGGCAGAGGGAAAAAAACGAGAAATTTCAATTATTCAAAACAAATAATGGTCCGTGATCATAATCTAGTTAGTATTTGAATTTCAGACACAAAATAATTGGGAACTCTAGGAGAGAAAGTTGCTTTCAACCACTAGGATGGTCTTCTTCTCTAATCTATTTTAACACAGTGACTTTAAAACTATAACTTAAAAGAATAAGCACTGGACTCCACTGCCTTAAACTTTTTTGTTGCTCATGATGGTCAGTGAAATTAAAATGTAAGCTCAAAGACCGGAGGTTTTATAAATCCCTCATTTCAACCTTTTGGTACCGGGATCCCCGAGGCTTTGTTTCAACAAACCAAAAGATTCATCAAGCCAGTGTTTTCTGCATTTCCACTGGGGTGAAAGTGTAGCAAAGATTCGATCAACTATTCGGAGGTAGGAGAAAACAAACAAAGCAAAAAGCCTCTTCTTGCTGTTATTGGAGCTTCAGGCCTGACTGCAGCATCGCAGTTAAAAGCCAGAGCTGTGCTCTTAAAATCTGGCAATGCCACACCTTTCTAGAGGTGCGAATGTCACCACTGTGAAACAATCAGGAATTAGTCTCTCTCTCTCTTTTTTCCCTGATTACTGCTTTATTTTCACAGTCATTGCTTTCTCCCTATTCCTTTCTCAAGCCTGCTTGACCTTCGCAGCGTGCGCTCTTCCCCCAAGTACTTGAAGTGAGCACAAATTGCAAAGAGTAAATGGCGAATTTCCAAGTAGTAACTGCAACTTAAAAAGAACCAATTTTATAAGCGATGGTGGTGATTAAAAATGAGATCTTTGAGGCGGTAAAAGCATAAACAAGATGTGGAGATTACACAACCACGTAACCCCAGAAGATGCAAGTATTCACAAATGTTTTATACCCAAGCCAGCAAAATATTTTCTTTGGTACTCTGTTTAACTCTCGGTTCTTATATGGCAGAAGGAACCTCCAAAAGTCCCTCAATCATAAGAGAAAAGTTTCTTTGATCAAAATAAAGTTTTAGCTGATGCTAATGTGGCTTATAGCAGCAAAGCTGGAAACCCTGTGACATAAGATAATTCAAGGAGATTCTGCTGATGTCTTTAACCATCTTTGTAGTGTCACTATAAAACCCAATATTGATTTATATGTCTAAACCTTTTTCTAACTTTACAAGAGCAATTTGTAAGTGAACAGTCGGTGAAAGAGAAGGAATATAGAGCAAAAGCTCTTTTTTTTTTTTAGTTTTGAGAATCTACACCTCATTCAGAGCTCTTTTAGCATCAGGATTTAGTAAAGCTTTAAACAATTCATCTGGCAGTGACATGGCATGGAGGAAAATGAACAAGCTAGGACATAACCACTAATTAAATATGGATTCACATAGGGGTTTTGACGCTGAAGAGATTGAAAATGTACAAGCACAAGCACATGGCAGACCACAGCCTTGTAATCATCAGCTTGGTAGGTGTCAAATAGACCATGAACAGACGAGGATTAGGAGAGAAAAAATGTCCAAACACGCAGAAGTTAATTTGTACTATAATAAGAACCGATGGAGATCTGAGCTGGTGTCCTGCTGAGTTACCGATGTTTGCTAATGACTGATCAGGTGGCGTGTGTAAGGTTTGCTACCACATATCGCAGAGGAATAAATCAAGATGATGATTTACTGGTAGGGAATTAAACAGGACAGAATGGAGACCTGCTCCCCAAGGATTGGCTGGGGTAGTCTGTTAGACATGCGACACTGTGTGACATTTTATAGCTAAAGAGACGCTAAAGAGAGAGGGTTGCTTCTGTAAATCAAAAGAAGTGAATAACAAACACTCCAACAGAGTAGACATGGAGCATGCCATCTCTGTCTCTGTGCTGCTGGATCTGTTGGCGTCGCTCACCTTTCTTTAACAAAGAAAAAGCAAGCAGTTGTATTCTCTCAGTTTCCTTTAAATGTCCCCTGTAATCTGTTGAAAACCATGAAACTTGCTGGAGCGTCGGCCGCTCGGCTCTGGGGCGATATACAGTATTTCAGGTGCATCTGAACGTGTGGCCGACTAAACCATTTTCAGTAAAACTGCGGGGGAGTCAGAGGCCACATGGAGACACTCAATTTTTGTTTTACTTTAATTATTTATTTATGATCAGAAAAATCAAATTAACAGTTGATACTTAGAGAGAGAGAGAAAAAAAAAACATCAACTTTTACTAGTAATTAGTATTTCAATGCACTCAACTCCGAACTCTTGGGGGTTATCAAACCCAATTTCTTTTGGATAGGGATACACATAATGAGATCTTCTGTATCGATTCTCACTTTGTCTCATGTCCAGAGCGTGACCGTGTGTTGCATACTTGTTAGTAAGCACCCCTGGTGCATTGTGCACTCTGACATTGATCCCGGTGGCGACTATTCGTATTGACGCGGTATCAGATCGCAATGGTAATAAAAAAAATGTTATTAAGCCAGGATGCCTTACCCCCCTAATTAAGGAGGGGTAATTTGCACTCTGGTCTTGGCTATCAGTCTCACATCCATATACCATTACATGATGCACTGAGGAGCCAAACCAAAACATTCTTTTTTTAAATCAGGAGCAGTGCTTGGGATGTTTACATTTTCTGCTGAAATGTTTGTCTCATAAAAAGTATATGAGATTGATCCAAAACTTTTCAAACCCACAGTTCCACAACATATTATGCACACGCTTGGTGAATAACCAGGAGGTTGGACTTTGTTTGTGTATTAAGATCGTTCACATTGGGATCTTCTCTTTTTTTAAGCATATATATAGGATGTGAACTGCATTTGGATATTCATTACATGTATCTTCGAGAATCCCCAGGGAATTTCCCAGTAGTCACTTTCCAGTCCAATCGACCCCTAGTTCGTTTCATGTCTACACGACAGAGGAAGGTAGAGTTTTAACCATGGATTGATTTTTGATGAGCATACATATACTTTTAAACACCTGCAGAGGCTGCGCCGTGCAGCAAACCCGCCGTCTTAATTGATTTCAGTAATGAACAAGCTTTCAGTCTTTTGACTCAAGGTCATTTTGTCATCACAGACTTAAGCAGTGTCCTCTTGTCTTCATAAAGGACCAACTCACCATGAAAGTGTATCTGGGCCGAGGTGAGAAGGTAGCTGCTGTAACTAATGGGTTTATTTAATTCAATTTATTGCCTCAGCTGCTGTATCATACGAGGCATGCTGGTCACTGTAAGATTGAGGTTTCATAAAAGAAAGAGAGATTAACCCCGTTTTTTAAGGGGCAGAATTTACACTCGTGTCATGCTGGATTTTGGTGCCTGGATAGCTTAACGTGTAAATCTGCTGAACTAAATGAATATAGGTTTGTGGTGAAATCAGGCTCCGGAGCGTATTCTGTACAGGCTTTCTAATCAGACTCGCACTGTTGCTATGCTTACAAGGCTGGGACTCTGTAATAAATGAGACCTTTGTCAACATGTCCACTGATGGATGCTAGGAGGCCGTGTCTTTTGATTTCAGCATGTCAGCTGAAAGCCACTCAGGCATTTTCTTTTTTTTTTTTTTTTTTTTTTTCCCCAAGCAAATGTTTTGCATTCATTACGATCTTTTTCATCTATTATTTACTTCTATGGATTAAATATGGCATTCTGTTTTGGCCCTCAGCACATTGGAATAATTAATTCATCCTCAACACCATTATGCTGGCTACATGTCAGACCATATCTGCCTCTTAACACATTGTCTCCAATTAACATTTCCCAAATTTCTGACATAATCTGTGGAATACAAATGAGGCGGTCCGGGCAGCTGCTGCAGAAGTGCCTGTGTGGTCTCAGCTCAGAGCAAACAGCTTTTCTTTTACACTTGTTTTGTAACGCATTTTATTTTTACAAGAATAAACATGTACATGCTGCACATTGGGGAAAGGCGAAGGCTTGAGGGTTTGGAAATGTAATGCCCCATGATGATTATTTAAGCAACAGAGCAACGCCAGAGGAAAGAATTTCACACCTTGAGTTTAATATTTTATTGTGCGATTTTCCTTGGTTGTGATGTGCATATGTTGCTACATGTCACTTCGTGAAGTCCACGTTTAAGAAACAGTGGATACAAAATGGTAGTTACTTATGTTATACCGCTTCTTTGAGGAGACATAGATCTCCTGGTAAGTTTCTTTTTGATGTTTGGAGGACCCGTATCTGTTTGTGGGGGAATTTATGAATTGACTTCCTGGCTGTTTTTTTCCTCAAAACAGCTCAGTAAATACAAGTGTTGCTGTGAAGCATCAGATCAGGAGCGGCTTTGTACAGCAGCAGCACAGATATTACACCAGTTTCTGTTTTTTGTTGTGTTTGTTAGATCATCAGTAAGATCGTTTTCTACGATTTGGGGTCCGCCGAATGTAACTCCGAGGCGAAGTTCACCACCCGTCTTGTTGATTGTCGGTAATTGTCCTAGGTGTGAACTGCCTCCTGATTACCTTTCCCGAACGCTTCTTCTGCTTTTGCAAGAAATGTACTTCAAAAAAAAAAAAAAAAGACAGAAAGAATCACATCCTTTGGTTTTACATTTCTTCACAGGAGAACATGGAAAATAATCTTTGTTTCTTTTGTTTTTATCCACAGAGCGATTTCAAAGTTCATTGGCAAATTGTTCTCGTGTTCAATGACACGACGGGTTGCACGTTGACATCGGCTGTGCCTCCTCCTGCATAAGTGCTAACCCACAGAGTTTGATATGGCCTCTGTTCTTTTCCAGAAATCCATTGCTTTTTGTTTCCCGAGACTCATTCTCCTTTCTGTGCCTTTTCAAAGCAAAAAAAAAAAATTAAAAGCATAATAATATGTACCCCGCATTCTGTCAATTTCTGAAGGTGCCTGAGAAAGCACACAGTGAAAATTAGCACAACCATTTGACCTGCCATTGTCTTGACGCAATCAAAAGAAAAAAAAAAAAAAGTCTGGTCCTTTTATGTGTCAGCTTATCTCTGAGGAAGTTTGAGAATAAGAACCATTGTTTCACATTGCTTTACTGTTTCAGATGTTTGAGCACTTTCTTTTCTAATAAAGGAGAACTCATAAATATCTTTAACTGGTGTTTTTACATTTGATGTTTAACGCAACAAAAAGAGTCTTCTGCTATTTTTATTGTTAAGTCGGAGCCCTGTCCCCACAGTGGCTGAGGTTATGTTGGTTTTATGACACTGTGCCACAGTTCTGGTCATTTCTAGGCCTTTTCAGACAAGAATGTGGTGTTTGTGCTGCATTTGCAGCGGAGGTTGGAGTGCGACGTGCAGAAGGGGAGAAGGGCACGCAAATCATGTACATGAAGTGCATCAGCTGCTACAAGACCAAAAAGCTTCCCGCGTAGTGGTTATCAGATATGAACTATTTCTGGTGAGCCACAGAAGTGTCTGCATGCTGCATCTGTTTACTTGTCACCAAAAGAAAAACAAAAAAAAAGACAAAAAAAACAAACTCCGCTTCAGACGTATTGAGGCAGAGAAAAAGATAAGCCGCAGCAAAGACGACGAAGGTGTGTGGGTTGATAATATCTGGACACATTTTTGCTTCTGATCTCTAGGTAAATACTTCATTTTGTGAAGTTAAACAAGCGGATATTAATATGAAGGTAATTAAAAAAAAAAAGAAGTACATATTAGTACTGGGGGAGGGTGATGAAAAGTGCTTGTTTTAGTGCCACCCACCACCTCACACAAATGATGCTTTACAGAAAGGTTTAAATGGTTTACATAAAAGGCACGGGTTTATGCCAAGAAAAAGGAAAAAAGAAAAACAAGTAAACGCCTACAGCAAACTACCTGTATTTGAAATTATCCAGGATTTGTATTCTGCACTGATTTTAGCGTCTGGAGTGTCGATAGTGTGAATATTTTTGCTCTCTAGAAATGTAATGTGACATCCTTTCTTTCAGACTAGATTTGAATGATCCTAGCTTTGAATATATAAAAACCCTCCCACATAGAATGAAATGAGACCAGATTTCCACTTTGCTTCCATTTAGTTATTTCCTGGAACAGAAATTTTCAGTAGTGATACAAAAAATAAAGTTTTCTTAGGTTTGAAGCAGTTTGCAGACCAAGAGGTAGAATTAAAGTAGAAAATCAAAACAAAAGAAAAGAAAAGAACATTAAAGAGAGACAGTAAACTGAAAAACATAAATAAAAGAGGCAGCAAAAGGAGAAAAACTAACTACAAACTAATTACACGACGACAAATCAGCAGCGAAGTACAGAAAGGCAGAATGATATATAGATAAGAAAAACAGAAATACACACTGAAAAACATCGTCTTAATCAGGTTCACATAAAACAGATCAAAAACAATCTAGAAAGACCCAGAAGATGAATCCCACCACTATTAATGTTAATGGCTCATTAACAGATTCTTGCAGGCCTTGATGAGGAGCTGATGGTTATCCCTTCATTTGAATGGGGTGTTTAGGAGGGAAACATCTCAAACATGCAGAGCAGACGCCCTCGAGGACCAGAAACGGGAAACTGCCTGACGTCATGACAGCTTTACTCAGGAGCACTTAATGAGCAATAATCATTTAAACATCGTCAAATTAAAATGTTAATTTTGGCAAAGAGACAGCCAACGTTGCACTTATTTGATTGTATTTTTTTCCCCCTGAAAGTTGTTTTTTTTTTTTTTTTTTTTTTATGAAGCAGATATGTTAATCTTCCTACTACTCTACTTTACACAATTTTGACTTTTGTAAAATCTTGAACATTGAGCACAAAGGCCTGATTGGTAAAAGGGAGGGCAGCGGAAAGCCACCACTCAACAACATTTCATCCAAACGTACTCCTTCGTCGGGAGTACATTTAATATTCTGAAGGTAATGCAAAATTGAATTCTGCAGCTCCAATCGAGAAACAAGGACACAAGGATGTGATGCTCAGGCGGTTTTCTTTTTTTCTCTCTCTTTTTTAAATTGAATTCAAACACCACAAGAAGGGAAAAACAAGTCTACATTTGTTGTAGTTTTATGTTTTTATCTGAACTTACAACGTTTAAGAATTAGCAGGCTACGTGGGAGTTTCCACGTTGGCTTCTTTTGTATCTACAGCTGTGTCATCATTTCATCCCCGTATAAGCGAGGGGTTTCTTTTTCTTCTTTTTTTTTCTTTTCTTTTGTGTCAGAGCAGGTTCGGGGTCTGGCCTGTCACTTGTCCTCTTTATTACAGCACTTCCTTAATAGGTTGATTGAATGCCCTCACACAGTCAGATATTGTTCTGGCAGCCACAGACTACTTACTTCACCGCTGCCCCATTAATAATACAAAATAAATCAGGGCACAATGTGACTTTCTATGTGACTTCCCTCACTTTCATGTTGGACGTGCTTGAAAGTGTTATGGAGGCGTGATGATTACTTTATAGTGTCAAAAAGCCATCTGTTAACACCTGAATCCCCAGTCCAAACATGTGCTCTATGTGCAGAATAATTAACGGTTCTGCTCCCAGTCGGATACCAACGTTTGGATGTCAACAGAAATCCCCCGATTCCCTCCAATTGACCTGCAGCACATGTCGCCTTCTTTTCACCAACTCAGCTAATACTATGATGCTTAAAAGCCGCCATACCTGTGGCCAACATGGCATCTTATTTGCTTGCACACGTGTCGTGTTCAAAATGCAAACGAATCTGAAATGAGCCGTTGTGGGTAAGAAGCATGTTGCATGTGATTTCCCTTTGCAGCAGCTCACTTTCTGCTCATATCGGGTGTTGTTTATCAACCAGTGACATGGATATGGTAAGACAGAAGAATTATTATTGTTGTCAGCATGTGTTTATCTTGATTTGGCTCTTGTAATCAAGTTTATCCGGCAAGGACCTTTCATTTTATTCAGTTGTGAATGTGCCAGTAAAACCCTCGTGCATCTTGAGATTGAGTTTTATATAAATACTCTCTCCTGTTGTCTGCTGGAATGCCTTTGTTTGTAGCTTAGATACAACAAGGTGTTTAAAAAGTGTCGATTTCCTCTAGGTGACTAGATAAGATTCAATCACAGGATAGTTTCTTTGGGGGTTGTGGTAGAATTTTACAACAAATCTTAAATCAGTGAAGTTAACATTTGCTTGTGAGTGTAAACCTTCAGTGTAGATGTAAGCATTTTTTTTTTCCTGGAAGGTCTTAGACTGACTATAAAAGGAATAAATGTATAATGGCTAAGAAAAAAAAAACAGAAAAGAGAAAGGACACCAGTCATATGCTTATGTAGTCATCTATAAAATTTATGAACCATTAATCTCTCACAGCATTCTCCCGCTCACTTTGCACATGAAAGCATAAATCGCTCTGGGCTACTCTCATGCAACAGCAGCTCGTACTGTCTGAGCTGTAGCGGAGGAGAGCACACATACGCCATAAAAAAAACCCCCAAAAAACAACACTCCCTCAGAGCGAAATAAATAAATAAGTAAAATTGTAGGGCATCTTGGCTGAAGACATTTTCTCAAGCGCAATTGCAATGTTGTGGAAACGTGTTTTGGTGAAGCAGAATATTCATTTCAGCTTCTTCTGGAAATTAAGCAGCACTAATCAAAGACTCTGCATTAATTACATAAATGAACAAAGGAATCTTGTTGTTGGTGATGAACACCATCAAAGGTACAGGAGGAAGTTAATGCAAATGATGCCTCTGGAGAGTAGCTGTGGATGTGCATGCATAACCCCAATTCGAAAAAAAAAAAAAAAAAAAAGAAAAGTTGTGATTGTGTAAAATGTAAATAAAAACAGAATAAAATTATTTGCAAATCTCACAAACTCATATTTTATTCACAGTAGAACACAGAAATTACATCAAACGTTGAAAGAGAGACATTTTACCATTTCATGAACAATATTAGTTTATTTTTTTGAATATGATGGCAGCAACACGTCTCCGAAAATGTCTGACATGGGTAACAAAAGGTTGGAAAAGTGAGCAGTATTAATGAGGAATATCTTGCAACTAGTTAGGTTAATTAACAACAGGTCAGTGACATGATTGGGTTTAAACAAAGCATCTTAAGAGAGGCAGAAGTAAAGTTCGACGGAGGTTCACAGAATTGCCGATACCTGTTTAAAATTTGTGAGTCATTTCAGGATAATGTTCTGCAAAGACATTAGAGTCTCATCATCTGCAGTGCATAATATTATCAAGAAATTCAGAGATTCTGGTGCAATCGCTGTGCACATAGGGACGAGGCCAATAAAATCAATTGTAGATGACCGTGATCTTGGACCCTCAGTCACTAAGAACATAATTCACCACGACATACACAATCTCCCTTTGCCAGTTAAAACTCTATCATGCAAAGACGAAGCCATGCGTGAGCAGGATCTAGAAACTCTGCTGTCTTCTGGGTCAAAGTTCATTTGAAAATGGACTGCGGAAACATGGAAAACAGTCCTCTGCTCTTATGTATCAAAATGTGATTATTTATTTGGAAACTGTGGACGATTCCTCCTGACTAGACAGGAGAAGGACCGGTATGGTAACAGTGCTCAGTTAAAAGTCTCTAATGGCGTGGGACTGCATCAGTGCCTCTGGAATGGTTCCTGTCTGGCGGGGATTCGGGGAAAACCCTGTACTACACTGTAGCGCCCCACACGAAACTTTGACTCAACAAATAACACGGTTGACCACAAGGTGGCGGTAATGTGCATTTTTGATGTTCGCAAAACGGCCAACAGCATAACAGGAGATGAAAAATAAAATGCAACAAAAGAAGAAAGAGAAGAAGAAACAAGTAAACAAGAGGTGCAACTTCCGTTTGTGATATTTGCAAATCATTAGATTGTTTGTTTTTTGTTTTTTTGGAACCGGCATTGTACATGACTTTGTTGAGGCCCAACACGATGATGATGAGTCGAAACAGATATCAGGGATTAACACGCATCCTGGACATTTTTAGCTATTCTATTTTTTATAAACATTCTTTAAAGTGAACAAACCCACCATCACTGCAAAACATGGCAGCAGGGACTCGATCACGATTGGCAAGGAAGCCAATGAAATGTTGCGGAGTGGGTGGGTGGGCCTTTCTTTTTGATGTTAGGATGAATGAATTATGTAGGGAGCAGCTATTCCAATATTTATCACTATATGTGATATTGCTAACTGCACGGAGAGAAACAGGCATGATGACATATATGCAAAGAATTTAGTGACCAAAAAAAGTCTTCAATTATCAATATTTTTTCAGCTGTTCAATCACAACAAACTCATTACAACACCGCAGTCAACCTAAGTGGATGTTAAGAATGCAACAGGGAAAATGAGACTGAACGGATCTCATGTTTTCTCTTCCATGCTCAGCTAAATTATGCACACAGGCATTGTTTATCTATTAAACTAGGCCCTCTTCCAGCAAACCACTCACAAAGAAATTCAAAATTAATTGGCAACACCAAAGCAAAAGTCCCTGCAAACGGACAACTTTCTTCTTCACTCCATGATGCAAATAATATCCAGAACAAGGAAAGAGAGATGGAGAAAAAAAAAACAAAAAAACTTGCCGTTTTATGCTCCATCCCTTTAGTTCTCATGCCAAAACAGAGTTTCTCAGAGGAGTGCTTTACCTCTCCACCCACACCTTCCTCAGGGCTCCAGCTGGAATTTCCTGACTAAAATTAATGCAGCGTGGTGAGCAGCGATTGAGGAGGCAAATGAAGGATTGTGAGTGACGGTCTGATAATTGAGGTCCACGGCTGCTCTCCATCCTCTCTCTGATCTGGGGACAGGAAAGCAATGGGAGTCAGAGAAGAGGAAAGAGGCAGACCTTACTCAGCAGAAGAACCCATTTGAAGACGGGACACACTCACACACACACACACACACACATGCGTGATACACAAATACACTTGTGCTCATGTAACAGCCTTTTAGTACACTCTTAAGTGACTCGCTTGGGTGTATTGCATGTGTCTTACCTATTTTGAAAGTTACTCTTCCACTGTGTTATCAGCGGACATCTGTTCATGCTTGAGGGGAGGCGGAGGGAGGAGCTGCAGGCTTGAGCTGTGTTTACCACAAAGCCATTCAGCATAGTGACACATGCATTCACTTTGACTAATAAATCATTGAAGGTCTGATGTGCATCGATGGAAATGCAGTGTCAGTTTTGATACTTGATTAGCATTTCTGTCACTTCGCCTTATGTTTAACATAACTCCAGCTGTGCAGCTCAATTCACACTGCCCATGGGCATGACAATGAAGAGTCATTCCTCAAGATGACAGCCAGTTGTAGCAGCACATTGACAAAAGTGCAATTTTGCTGAATATATGAAACAAATAAAATGCGCTGTCAGTTATTTGCATGTTGTAAAAATTGTAACAGGGATCTACAATTGCGACGTTTCCTTTCTTCTAAGAAAAATGTCATTTGCATTTTGTTTTCATAGTTCATGTTTTTTTTTTTTTTTTTTTTTTTTTGTGGTGACAAAGCAAAGAAAATTATATTTCAGATTTACCTTTAACCAGCCTGAATTTGTGACTTCTGACCTTTTGAGATTATTGCAAAATACTTTACGTTTACACATCACAGTTTAAACAAGTCACAATAACAAACATTTTTGTTTCTCTCTCTCTGTTTAATATAATAGATATGTTTAATCTCTGACTTGTAAGTATGACACAGTAGAAATAAAATAGTATTCAAGAAGAATAAAAGTGGAAAAACAACTATCTTTCTACATAACAGGCTTCACTCCTCCACCCACACCGAATAAAGAGAAACAGCAAATATCAAACAGGGTTGGGTTTTTTTCCCATCAGTTCAAGATACTGTTTTCATTTCATGTTCAATTTCTTGCAGATGAGTTTGAAAAACAAGTAAAAAGAGGCAATTTTCTTCCTCACAAAAACTCAAAATTCATCAAGTTCGAGAGCTGACATCCCACAATACTTAATAAGACACCAATTGAGGGCAGAGTGTGTACCAACAACACCCTGCTCATACTTTTTGTTTTATAAGTTTTCATTATTTATTGGCTTTATTTTAGTTTCTTTTATTCCCTTTTATTTCATTGTTTTGGTTAGATTGTGGCAAGCGAGATCATTTCAACCCATGTAGGATGTGTATGTAGAAGTACAGTATGTCTGGAGGGTAAATCTTCTTGCGTGTGGTGCTTTTTTATTTAATTTACTCTGAATACATTGTACAGTCAAACATCTAACTTTTTCAGTGAAATTACCAGTTCCTAGGAAAGGTTTCATCACCGTGGTAACCAAGTCATTGGAGGAAAAGCTTGTTGTTTTGTGGTGCTGGCATCCAATTAAAGCACACTGCAACCTCAACACTTAATGCAGCATTAAGATGTATTATATGACATTTTTATTTTACAAAACTTATTTCCCACAAATTTTGGAAAGTTTTCTAAAACTCAACAAAAAGCAATTCTTGATCTTCTTGATTTATTTGAACCTCGAACAGACACAAAGTCCAAAGGGGATTATTTTCTGTGCCAGTAATGACAATCTAATTGTATTTTAAAAAAACGTGAATCTAGAATTCAAAACCAGCTACATACCAAAAAAAAAAAAAAAAAACGAAAAAAAAATGAGGGAAAGGATAGATTATGGACAAAAAAAAAAACAAGTACGATTTTAGATTTAACATTTGAGTTGCTGAGAGGCGAGGACCAGGATCATCAGGACTCGCGGTGATCCTCGTCAGTGAGAGCGGTCCCACCAGAATCACCACAGCGCGGGTCAGAAGCAGCAGTCCACTCTGTTTTGAGAAAGACAGGCAGCCAGCTATTCCGGCCCTCAGCCGTGCAAAGCTGCGTCAGTTTACACACAGTAGATGGAGCTGCCAGGAAGTCAGAAAGGAATTGCAGGAATGACAGAGAATCTGCTCAATTTTTGCAGCAACCAAAGAGACCAAACTCCCTTCGTGAGACCATTCAGATGGACTCAGAGATTTTACGGCTGAAGGAACATTTTTTTCTGCCACCATTTATCATTTTTATATGTGTAAAAGCAGAAAGAACAATTCATAGTGGATAATACATCTTTAAACAAGCAGATTACTGAGTGATTCTCATGTGATCTCAAAACCTTCAGGTAAACTCATAAGCTCACAAATACAGCGAACAGGCAGTGCTCGGAAGTGCTCGGCTTCTAAAACACTCAGGGTGGAACAAAAGCGTAGCTGGACCATGGTACTTCCACTCCCGGTGGGACCAGGGGGGAGTCTTTCCAAGCTAGGATTGGTCCTGACTCACCACTTTATCTGCCTTTATTCAAACAGATAAATATCTCGTCACAATTGTCAGTAACTCCTTCATCATCTCTTCATAATACAATTACACTCATAAAGCTTTTTAGATTGGCAGACTTTTCCACATCCATTTGATTTCCACTGTTTTTTTTTATATATTTTGAATTCACTGAATATTCCCTGATAGTCAACATTTCATCTTGTATTTGGAATCACTGATAAGGTCTATGTTGCAGTGAAGTGCTCGTATTAAAATTAAAAAAGAAAAAAAGCCTGTTTGTGATGATATAGGGATGCATTAGTGTCCTGGCATATGGGTGAAGGAATCATTGATGTAAACTGGAATTTCTGGAATGACATGTGTTACGTTCAGAGCCTTATCTTGTCCCCGGAGGGCCGTGGTTTTTTCCTCAGAACAATGCCTGGCCTTATTCTACACGTCCTATATCATCATGGCTTAGTAAACACCAATCGAATGTGCTTGACTGGCCTGCCTGCAATCCAGACTGGTCTCCTAATGAAAATGTATGTTGCATCATGAAAAGAAGAATTGGACAACAAAATGCCGGCCAGCTGAACTGTTCATTCAGGTAGACTAGACAAAGAGTCTTTAAGCTTGACGAAATGCAAACTAAAAATGTGTGATTAAAAGGAAACCTGATGTAACACACAATGTTAAATGTCTATTTTCCAACACTTTCTCGATGCTATTCCTGGCATGCAAATTAAATTGCTGAGTGAAACTATTATAACTCTCCCTCAAACTGCAAGTTTAAACATTACAGTCGCATGTGCCAAAATCCTGGGGCATTGGCTGTTTGTGAGCGAGTGATATAAACAGCCATGACATGTTATATTTGGCCCGTTCTAGCGCTTTAACAGTAGCTGCATCTCTTGACCCTGCCTGAATGTTACACTCATGCTTTATTTACACTGTATGAGTCAGTGATTAAACCGTGTTGTTTGCATACCCAGTAATGTGGAAGTTGTGGAGTGTATATTAAGATGCATGCATTATGCATTTTACAACTCCCCTCAGAATATTATGTAAACAGTGTGCCCCTGTACAAATATGGGTTTTAGCATCCTGCCTTAGCGTATGTTGACCCTCCTTCGACTCATTTCTCTCCATCTGTCAAGCTCTCCGGTGCAAAACAAACACGGCAGTGACATGTGACTGTGTGAAAACATTTTGGAAACCTCTTTGGTTGTCACATTCTCGTGAAATTCTCTCTTCTAAATTCTCATTGTTTTTGAAAATATATTCTGTATTGTTTCTGTCATCCATCATCTGTCACGTTTTTTTTTTTTTTTTTTTTTTTTTTTTTTACTTCCACCATCTGAGCAACTGGTAAAACACAAACCATGGTTGATCATTTTTTTGAGTGGGAATGTGTCACATACAAAGCTTGTCCAAGGATGAGAGGTAATCTAGTTGCGACTTTGGAATTCGGCTCTGATTTAATTGAGTTAAGTGCTCGAGCCGCATTTTCATGCACACTGTTAACATGGTAATGGGAGAATATGTTAATATGCACCTTGATTCTTGTCTTCATTCATTGCGGCTGAAGTGATACCTGTCCATGTTAATGTCTGCTGTGTGCGTCCCGATCGAGGCTGGCCGACGCCTCCACGGATGCGAACCAATCATTCACTAACTGGGCAACAAATGCAGACTCTAAGTGATCAGTGTTCAAAATCTGAACCAAACAGTAATGCAGCAGCCACCAATAAAAAACATTTTTTCTCATTTATTATAGAGCACAGACTGTTGCACATGTGGCACGCTCACATATCATTGAATTTTGTCCCAAACTTTGTCACAGTTTTTCAGGTAGCCACTATAATAAAAACACACGGGAAGGTTGGAATACAACGTAACCTGCCCCCGATACTGGAAAACAATTACTGTAAATATTGCCATATGTTGAAATTCATATGTATTCATGTTATTATTATTTTTTATTTTTGTTTTTTTATTAAAAAAAAACCTTTATGGGTCAGGAAAATTTGTTAGAGGTTAGAAATCAATTAATTCATATACAAAAGAGTTTGACTTGAAAGTTGTTTTCTTAAATGTTAAAACATCCGATTGTATTTGATTTAAAGGTTTTTTTAGGTATCAGTTTGAGGGTTCCCGACTGCTGCCAGAAGTCCATCCGGGTCACCTTTTTGTGACATCTGCACAGTTTTGGTCCACTACATCCCAAAACCAACAACAATGAAACTGCCTAACAGAGCCACAGTCGACGTCACTGTAGAGATGATTCAGATGTGACGAGCGTAATATCGGAAGAGAAAATGAGGGAACGAGCAAGGGACTACTGAGTCATACTAAAAGTATGTCTCGGACAGACCTGTGCAATCAACTTAACCGACACGTCCAATCGGGGGACCCTCTGAGCCAGAGGGTTTAAAGGTTTTGATAAAATCTCAGAGTGGATCACAAACATTAGCTTAAGTCACATTGTGACTTTTAAAGGACTTATTATTTTGTGACAAATATGTCTTGATTCTGCCAGTAACACGTTTGTGGTTGTTGACACCATGTTACCGTCATTCCAACATCTCCTTCATTCTCTACACCTCGACACAAGTCACCTTACAAACAAAACGGGGAGTAAATACAGGTGGGTCATCGTTCTCACACAGGAAGGTTGTATATTCGCAGTTTTAAATGTTACTTTGATTCATTACCGTTCAAATTTAACCACCAGAAAATGTACTTTTGAAATGTGAGATGGTAAGTGTTTGAAAAAGAGATATTTTCAGGATGTCAGCCAGCCGCTCAGATTTTGTTCTTGATATTGAAGAACTGATTAGCTTTGAAAAAAAAAAAAAAAAAAAAAAAAAAAAGAAGATCAATGCTATCAAATTCACACATCTCCAAAATGTTTATTTCATGTATTATGTGATGGTGGGTGATATTTCACATAAATGAAAAAGGTGTCGAACAAACAAATATTCCTGGGATCCTTTGTAGTCATATGACTGCCAGTGTGCTGATACGTGTAAGTTGCTTTGTAGTTGAGCAACATTTTAATGTGATATTGTTAATAATAAAGCCTGGCAATCAGCAAAGAAATCAGCGTGTACATAATCAGCATGTTTAATACTTTAATGGAACCAATTGTTTGCAGCTCATAAATATGTCTTAAAGGAGGCTGAAATAAAGCACAGATCAAAAGCATCTTATTTTAGAATTCATAAAATATTCATAGACTGATATAGCGTTGATAACGGCAGTAATAAAGGAGATTTGAAATGACAGTGTTCCTCTTAGCTTTGTTTTAGTCATTTTGAGTGCTCTACTTTCTGATGAAAGTGTCTTTTAAAATTTAGAGCATCATCTCCAGTGGTTCATTCTGTGAAACTTGACAAAATAGTGCTATTTAAGCTGGAATGAGTGACAACACATGGACATCCAGTCAAAACATCTGTGCAGGACTGATCAGCATCATAGCTGAATGCTACCAGATAATAAAACATGATGCAGCTGCTGATGGGCTGCTTAACATTACTTCCAGCCAGTGTAGACAAAATGTTAAATTACAAATGCAAGGAAGATTTAAAGCACAGATTTCCAAGCGATAAAGTAATGTGAGAGAGGACGCAATCGAGCTTAACAGATACTTTAACAACATCTCTGTCTGGAGTAATGAAAGCTTTATGTAATAACCCAGAAGATGAGAAATGGTACCTTCTGACATGTTTTTATTACGTGAAATAAGACAAAAAAAAAGAAAGCAAACAGGGACTAAATCATAATCAAAGAAAAAAAAAAATGCCACAAGAAAGTATCCCAGAGTGAATATCCTCTAGGTGTGTTGCTGTACAAATCCAGAGTTTCTACAGCGTAATTAGCATTTGATGATGCACAAAAATAGAATTGCCTTACATAGTTAAGGTTTTTAAATTTCACACAGCACCAACAAAACAGTCCAGGGTTAAGGACTTGAAAGAAAACTAAGCTAAATACCACAACAAAAACATACTGTATTACAATTATCTGTGAAAAACAGAGATCATCAACCACAAATCCTAGAGGAGAGAGGAACACAAAGAGGAGTCATGTTTTACATAACAAAATACTGTAATTATGTTTGTTCACTCATGGGTTCGTCTGTTTTACCAGCGACGGTTGTAATGAGGGCAACAACCCCACCAGACAAGTCTGGCTTTAGTGGGTTTCTGTCAAAGTCTTCCAGAGGTGGTCAGATATTAACCTCTGGGGCTTGACCTCTGCTTTCAGCTTTATGGCCTAGATTGTACTGAAATAAATGAAATGCCCCCCCCCCCCCCCCCCCCCCCCCCCCCCCCCCCCTAACTCTAAAAATATATCCATGTGAATCTGAGAAGCCATCAGCTCCGAATAAAAGCATCATTCCTTTATCATATGACCTTATCAAGCCATAAAACTAAGTATATACGGCCTAAACACGGGCTGTGACGGACGTAGACGTCGTGTACGGGAAACCTAATACACCCGCTCTGCATCCACAGGACTCAAGAGTGTCAATACAAGCCAAGCACTGCTCATCAAAGACTCTTTATTTATTGATCATCGGCAGATTTAAGCACCACTTTGAAAAGAGGAAGGTTGGACAGTTTTCTGGGCTACAGCAGTCAGGTGTATTTAACACAATAACAAGAAGGAAAGACATCAGACGTCATCTCAGAGAAGCAATCGTTGCCGCCCATCAGTCTGAGAAGGTTTACAGTATAACGCTGCCTGGACAGCCATCCTAATTATTTTCCTCTTCAGTACAAAAAGAATTAATCTGGTCCCCCTGGATTTGACTTCCTGGGCAGTCCCAACGGATGCAGAAGTAAACAGAGTGACAACCGGACAAGTATCAACAAAAGAAGTGCTGAAATGCTGCGGATTAAGAACACCATTAAATGAGCACAGCTTAGGTTTAAAAAGGTCGCATCTGAACAAGCCACAAGACTTTTAGATCAATATGCACTAGAAAGGCAAGACTGAGGTTTCCTCCACATCTGGTGAAGGCCAAGATCGGCATATTGGCGTAAACATCTCATGACCACTTCAAGCCAGTCTGACTTTTGTTGTCAAAACAGGGAGCATGTGAAACCGGTCTGTGTACCAAAGTATTCAAATGGCAAATGTAAGGCCAACTGTCCTGCAGCTGAATTCTGACTCAAACAGAGACGTCCAACAAGACAGCGATTCCAAGCACAACAGGGGGATAGCAGCAGAGTAACTGGGGCAACAAAAAGAATCGAAGTGTTGATCAACCATAAGAGAGTGATGCACAAAGAAATCCCTGCAAAACTCCAAAATAACATCCAAGAGGAAACGATTACCTCAACTTATTGCTCCTACAGGAGGTTTTGCAAGCTACTGAGCAATGGAGTGCGCTTAGTTTTTCACAAAACATAATAAAATCCTGCAATTTCTTCTGCTGTTCTCCATCTGAGGTTGCATTTAGCTCATTGTAAGAACTGACACGGATCAGATGATTTTTATTATGTGAGAGAATAATAAGAGGGTGTAATTGTGCTTCTCCCGTGACCATAAAGAATAAATAAAGAGAGTACAGTCAAGTATCTCCCTTCAGTGTTGCTTCAGTCGGTGTATAATTATATGTTTGTGTCCCTTTTTGGACATTGGGATGGATCTATGCAATGATGCCTTTATTTTGAACTGTTTTCATTGCGAACAGCCTGTGAAGTCAGTCAGCCTGAGATGAAAGCTCGACATAGCTTTCATATCTTCTCATCTTTACAACAAAGACTCTTCGCACGGCAACGTGGAAGTCAGTGGTAAATCTGGCAATCTCGCTATGAGACTGAAGTGTGTGCTCGTGAAACTTTAAACACAAATATCGCTTCTTACTCAGATTTTTTTTTTAATCACTGCAGAAGTAAATTCTGCTAATGCTGAAGAGTCCATTGGTTCCCATCACAAAGTCAAGCTAGAAAACAGCTTTTTAACGAGTTTCACAAACGATTTGTTCGTTTGTAAGCATTGTATTGTGTGTTTTGCATCAACGCGCAGCATTTGTAAGAGCTGAAAAGAGAATCAAAATCCTACGTTGAGAGTATTTGTCATTGCTCAGAATGCCAAAAGGGGGAGATGATGGATGCCGAGCTGGCTTTCCTGCTTTGGGACAAGTAAAAATACTTCAGAAAAGTAGCTGCTTTGTCTTCTACTGTTGCTCTTGATGCTTGACTATGATTGCAAAGTTTTTGAACCAGCAGTTTTGATTTATAACTTACTTAGCCCATTTCAGCAGACGTTTTGCTGGAATGAGTTAACAAACTTGCTTTTCCCTGCACTCAAAAATTGCTTGAGCTCCTTTCCAGTACTGCTGGGTGGTCGATAGATAAGTTGTTATTTTTCCTCTTCTTTTTGTATGCAAAAATTGCTGCTTCACACACAGTATCCTGGAATAAAAACACAAACTACTGTTAATAATTACTCAACCTTGATAGCCACTGTGTTCCTTAATACTAGAACTGTCTTTTCCGGTGTCTCATCTGTTCAGCGAGTTTGTCTGTAAAGTTCATTTACGACAGCAGCAGTAAATTTGCACTCCAAACCTGTCAGGGGCTACAAAGTCGACAAATCCTGCAAAGTCGGCACTGCGGGTCTGAGTGGTTACTTTTCAGCCATCAGGTTTATGAATCAGTCCATATTTGTAACCATCTTTGTGTGGCTGTTGACACCATCACTAAAAGCACATAAGAGCTCCCGGCCGTCTGTCTGTCCTGCTGTTACAGCCTCTGACAGGTTTAGTGACACAACTGCATTAAACCATTACAGAGGAAAAGAGCTGAGTCTGCCAGACCCCACTTCCATTTCCGCGACTGATCTCAAACCGGACAAAGCCCCACGCTTTGATCTCTTGAGTGAGCTCTGCCTGGATGTCTTAACTGCCTCCGACTTTCCTCCCAAGTCTGCTCTGCAGCTTAGACGGGTGTTTGTTTTATAAAACACCAAAAGAAAATGGAAAAAAAAAAAGAAGAGCTGAATGGTTTGACTGATGTTATTGGCTTATTTTCAGGTAATGCTCAACACTTCTTTTTTCCTTTTTTTTTTTTTCTTTGCTTATGCTACTTTCAAATACCACTTTATTTTACACAACACAATTTACTCGTTTATAGGCCTTCAAGCAATATATTTATTCATAATTTAAAATGTCTAAAAGTATAATTTCTACTTGGCTAAATTGTTTATTTTACTTGGAATTGGTCCAATGACTTCAGATGTTGACTAACCAGCAAAGTAAAACCAAGCCAAACATTGCTGGATTCTGTCCCTTATTCTTTTTAATGAAGTATAATTTTATTATTGAATAATTTCTTTCTAATTCATTTCACCTCACACAGGTGCAATGACAATTTTGTTTTCTGTTAACGGGACTGAAGGTCATATATTTAAAGTAATTGTTACTCAGAATCAGTGTAATTATATTGTTGAATAGCCTATTAAAATCTTTGTTACAGGTTGAGATAGACCTTGATTTACCCCCGTCTCTGTGGACTTTCCTGCTTTTGTCTTTCCTTACAGCCTTGCATGAGTAACGCCATTGCAGACGCACAGCCAAACACACATCACCACCACTACAGCAATCCCATCTGCTCTTGTCATGCTGGTTGAATAAAAGATACATGCCAACTTGGAGAAAAGACAATTCTAGGTGTTTGCACTCCTGCATACTGAGGTTATGGTCTGGGGAAGCTGATTAAATACCATGGGAGCTTCTGTCCAACCAGTTCAATCAGGAAACTATAATAAGTGGGTGCAGAGTATCCTGTAGTGTTCACACTGCCCATTCTGAGGAATGAAATTAGCCACACATCCCACAACCATAAGTCTTTCCATTCTCAGCAATTTCCTTATGTGCTTTCTGTTAAAAACAGTAATTATAGGAGTTGTGGAAAGTTATATATGTTACCAAAACTCTGTTCTATTTAAAGAACCCCACCCAGTTTCAAAATAAAACACCTTTTTTTTATATATACATATATATATATATATATATATATATATATATATATATATATATATATAAAGTCTACCGCCTTACGATGGTCCTGTCTCCTCCTCCAATGACGTTATGATCAATGACGTTATGACCAACGACGTTACGACCGATGACGTTATGACCGATGACGTTATGACCGATTACGTTACGACCGACGACGATACGACCGACGACGTTATGACCGATGACGTTATGACTGATGACGTTATGAACGATGACGTTACGACCGACGCCGATATGACCGATGACGTTACGACCGAGACGATATGACTAATGACGTTATGACCAATGACGTTACGACCGACGCCGATATGACTGATGACGTTACGACCGATGACGTTACGACCGACCACGATATGACTGATGACGATATGACCGATGATGTTATGACCGATGACGTTATGACTGATGACGTTATGACCGATGACGTTATGACCGATGACGTTATGACCAACGACGTTATGACCAATGACGTTATGACAGATGACGTTATGACCGAAGACGTTATGACTGATGACGTTATGACCGATGACGTCATAACCGACAATGTTATGACTGATGACGTTATGACCGATGACGTTATGACTGATGACGTTATGACCGATGACGTTATAACCGACAATGTTATGACTGATGACGTTATGACTGATGACGTTATGACCGACGACGTTACGACCGAAGACGTTATGACCGACGACGATATGACCGAAGACGTTATGATGACGTTATGACCGATGACGTCATAACCGACAATGTTATGACTGATGACGTTATGACCAATGACGTTATGACTGATGACGTTACGACCAACGCCGATATGACTGATGACGTTATGACTGATGACGTTACGACCGACGACGTTATGACCGATGACGTTACGACCGACCACGATATGACTGAGGAATATATGACCAATGACTTTACGACCGACGACCTTACGACCGATGACGTTACGACCGACGACGATATGACTGACGACGTTATGACCGATGATGTTATGACTGATGACGTTATGACTGATGACGTTATCACCGATGACGTTATGACCGACGACGTTATGACCGATGACGTTATGGCCGATGACGTTATGACTGATGACGTTATGACCGAAGACGTTATGACTGATGACGTTATGACCGATGACGTTATAACCGACAATGTTATGACTGATGACGTTATGGCCGATGACGTTATGACTGATGACGTTATGACCGAAGACGTTCTGACTGATGACGTTATGACCGATGACGTTATAACCGACAATGTTATGACTGATTACGTTATGACCGATGACGTTATGACTGATGACGTTATGACCGATGACGTTATGACCGACGACGTTATGACCGATGACGTTATGACCGACGACGTTATGACCGATGACGTTATGACTGATGACGTTATGACCGACGACGTTATGACCGATGACGTTATGACCGACGACGTTATGACCAAAGACGTTATGACTGATGACGTTATGACCGATGACGTTATAACCGACAATGTTATGACTGATGACGTTATGACTGATGACGTTATGACCGATGACGTTATGACCGACGACGTTATGACCGACAATGTTATGACTGATGACGTTATAACCGACAATGTTATGACTGATGACGTTATGACCGAAGACGTTATGACTGATGACGTTATGACCGATGACGTCATAACCGACAATGTTATGACTGATGACGTTATGACCGATGACGTTATGACTGATGACGTTATGACCGATGACGTTATAACCGACAATGTTATGACTGATGACGTTATGACCGAAGACGTTATGACTGATGACGTTATGACCGAAGACGTTATGACTGATGACGTTATGACCGATGACGTTATAACCGACAATGTTATGACTGATGACGTTATGACAGATGACGTTATGACCGATGACGTTATGACCGACGACGTTATGACCGACGACGTTATGACCGATGACGTTATGACCGAAGACGTTATGACTGATGACGTTATGACCGACAATGTTATGACTGATGACGTTATGACCGATGACGTTATAACCGACAATGTTATGACTGATGACGTTATGACCGATGACGTTATGACCGATGACGTTATGACCGACGACGTTATGACCGACAACGTTATAACAGATGACGTTATGATCCATGACTTTATGACCGAAGACGTTATGACGGACGGCGTTATGACTGATGACGTTATGACTGATGACGTTATGACCGACGACATTATGACTGATGACGTTATGACCGTCTGTCTTCACATTTTGAAGTGAAGTTATTTTCACACATGTTGTTGCACACCGCTACACCAGCTTACATCGCATCAGTGTTCAGTCAGTGTTTTATGTTCACAAGTGTTGATTTCAATCACAAGCCACTGGACAACCGTCAGTACTTCATTGGTCAATGTCAGTTTTGACCGGCTGTCTTGTTTCCATGACAACCAGTCTGAGGCAAAGCCTAAAAAGCATGGCTACACAACGTCTTTTTTGACCTATACATGGTTATTTGTGTCTATATTGTTTTTTTTTTCCAACATGGATGAAGTGTACACTTAGTAAATAAAACTGTGCACTGTGACTGGAAGAGTTTGCAACTTCTACTGTTATTTTCTTTTGTTCTAATTTGTTAACAACCCAACATGCGTTACTAGGCTATGGAAGCCTCGTTATCTCAAACTCGTAGCGTACACTGCAAACAGAAATTTTTAAGAAATTAAAGCCTTGTTTCAGGAGGATTAGTTTTATTTTTTGTTTTGTGGCTAGATTATTTTCCTAGTTTTAAGACTTCTAGTGATTTCTTTTTTTATCCCATTGGCAGAGTTATTTTTTGCTTAATATAAAGACAATTTGACTAGATTTAGGAATATTAGGCTCAATTCTTGAGTTACTGTTTTTGCAGCGTACACCCTGTAGTTGGGCCAAATCAAGGTTTTGGAGCTTTTACACCACATCAGAGTTTTCTGGCAGCTTTACTGAGACAATCTCTTCAGAGAGGTTTTGGAACGGCTATTAATGGTGTGCTCCGGAGTTTGGTTCCTGTGTTTACATTCACCCAAGTGAACTGCTCACGTGCTCATTGTTCCCTTTTGGCCGACCTAAATGAGAGGTTGCAAGCATATGATGGAAGCCAGCAATGCAGGTTGAGACAGTATTTTCCTAATGTAGTTTACACCTTCTTACAGCACAATATTGTTCATCTTATGGGACACAGAGTAGCACATTTATAGAGTATATATACAGTATATACAATATATACAGTGTTAGAATATTCAATTTAGGAAAAAATGAAAATAAAAACTCAACTGAAACAGAGAAGAATGCTGCAACAGTTTACAAAGTCAAAGAACGTCTTGTGTTGTAAGTTATTCACCTGTGCTGGAACAGTTTTCTCATGATCTTATGTTATCTCGCAGATGTCTCAAAGTATTTTATTGCATTTTTCTTCTTTAATGAAATGACTATTTTCATACAAAATATTCCACATTTTTCATGAACCCCATCAAATAGAAATGCCACAATATAATTTTGAATTTAGGATACTTATTTTAGATTCATAAATCATAAATACTGCCCATCCTTGAGCAAACAGACACCTAAAACTAAAAGAAGACTCCAAATGTTTCAGCAGCTACACTTACAGAAATATCAGCTCTGAAAATCCTGTCCCAAGTGAACCTGGGAGAAGGCGGGAAGGGGACATGTGGCTCCTAAAATACATCACTTATTAAGGAATCTATGTGTGACTTGTGTTACTTGAGTGTAAAAGACAATATATATAAAATAAATATTAAAAATGGTTGTGAATCCTATACTTTATTGACCAGATTCATTCACAGTGGAGAGTGGGGGACAGGGATCCGTAACTTTGGAAAATCAAAGGAATTGAGGCCATAAAGGGGTCACAAGTCTCACAGAAGGAATATATTCCCCATTTTTTACCAGTCAGAACCTGTTCAAACTTGTGTTCTTTCACAAAGTGGGGATTCACAGTTCAAGGCTCCTGCACACTGCACACCTTTTGCACTCTTATAAGATCATTACATCTCACATTGTACAACTTGGATCGACTTCGTCTTGGGAATGGTGTACACAGACTGTACGATGATGCACTCTTGTGCTGTAGACTACAACCGGATGCGACGGGATGTAGGTCTGGTCATCCACATGTGGTGCAATAAACAACGTGAACATGAACAGCTCTGTAGTAACTTTTATGTATGCTTTTAAAAATACTGACGGAAGGAAAATGGGTCGCATTAGAACATCATTTGAAGTTGTATTTTAATTGGCGAGTCAGTAGATGGAGTCATAGGATCTCTGGTACTGTCGGAAGACTATCCCAGGGAGTCTTTGGTCGCAGGACCAGTGTGATGATGGTCGTTGCATCACTAACATTGTACGACATTAGACTGCCAGTTTGGACCTGCAGTGACAGATATTTCCACGATTCTTTCACAATGGCTATTTTTCATCTGAAATAGCCAGAAATTGTGCACTGTTTAGGAGTCTTTAGCCTAACAACGAACTCCACAGGACTTATGCCTTACGTCTTTACTGGGTAATGCTAGTCAAATGTAAGCAGGTCTCCAGTCCTTCTTTTTGCATTCGTTGCATTTAAAAGCTGTAAGTTTTATTGGCAGAGGACTTCACCATTTGGTGAACTAGAGCCACAATCTGTTGAGTGGCAGGACATTGGATTTTGAGGTGGAGCTAATGCCCCATGGATCCACCCCTTTACCCAACCAAGGAATAAAATATTTGGGAAATCTCTAGCTTTAACATTACATTTTATTTCTGTCAAACAAATTGCCTCAAATGTCATGCACTAGCTCTTTATTAACAAATAAATAAATTTGGGTGACAATGAAGATTAGTTTCTTAATGACATAAACATAAAACAGCATTATAATAAATAAACAGACATGGTACAGTTGAAACAACATAATGGTGTTGATGTTTTTATATGTTGTATTTTATATCAAAGTATACTTGCATTATTATTCCAAGTGTAATATTATAGGTTTCATAAATTATTTATTTCAAACAAATACTGTTGCCTTCCCAATTATATACTAAAAGGTACATTGTACTGTTTGCCAGGCTTTTGACTGTAAATACTGCACCGCAAATGTACTGCCACTGAAGCCCTCAGGGGGTTTCCAGAGATGACACACTGTGCATGGCCTGTGAAGCTATAGAAAGAGATAGAAAAAGCCACGGCTGATCTTCTCTCATTTCAGTGCACTCAGCACGTTGGGCCCATAATGCCTTGAGTGCTTGCCTGAGTTACATGACATCACTCAGCGCAGTCACTCTCCAATTCTCCATTCTCCTCCGATATCCAGGGTAACAAGAATAGAATAACTGGGAGAGAAAAAGGTGTAATAGAGGTTTTGGCAGTGGGGGAGGTAAAGAAAGAAAAAAGCCTGCCTGGGGCAGAGCACACCAGAGAGCTCACACTGGTACACACTAATCTAGCCACCCACTAGTTGCGAACCGTGTATTCCCTGTGTGAGCAGCGAACTCCGGGACAAGCCCACCCTTCCATCACTGTCACATGCTGCACTAATGAGTGCCAGAGGGCATGAGGTCAATGACTAAGCTGATTTGCCTGCTGATAAGTGATCGCCCTGAGGTACTTTGCAGAAGAAAGAGAGGAACTGAAAAGAATTTACCAGGATTTACCAGGACAGCTGCTTCCTGCATACAGGATGGTGCTGTTGGTGCAGTTGGTGTTGGTGCACTTTTTTCAGCTTTAAGAAGTGTTTAGTGCATTAAAAACCCACTTTTTGTCGTCTTACTTTTTTCTTAAAAAAAAAAAAAATGGTGTGGCTTTGTTATTCCTAATTGGAGAATAAGTGATTTGAGAATTAAATCACCCTTTACTGATTTTAGTATGCCATCCACATAGGTGAGTGATAAAAGCCCCCAAAACCCATTTCCATATGATTATGCAACTGTAGAAAAGAGAGTATAGGTGTAATTGTCTGACTTTCAGCACGTAATTACATAGCAATTTCCTTTCTTTGATTGGAGATGCTACAGTGAGAGGTGTGTAAGGGAATTAATTAAAGAAAGGAGTGGGCTGTCTTCATACACACACGTGATCTCAGTTCAAAAATCATCACATTTATCTTTTTCCATTAATGACGTGTCTTTTCCTAATGTATGCAACACTGGGAGAGGTCTGGGCGACATGGGAATGGTTTCCTTTGTTTTCTGTGATGTATTGGTTTCCATATCCTCACAGAGGCAACGTCTACCGCTGCGGTGAAGTAATTATAGTATAGCTTGTGGAGCTGGAGCGATTTTTTTTCCTTTTTTACTGTTGCATTCTATGGATAGCTCACTATCATTATATTTCCATCTATCTTCTGCTCTTTTAAACTCCACCTGAAGCATCAAGGTGGTGATTACTTCAATCTTCTGAAAATGAGGCCCAAATTCACGAGAACGATGGAGCCTGGAGCTTCTAAAATTTCAGGCACCTGCTGGGGTTCACTCAGTAGTCTGCTTGCAGAGGAGCTTAACTTTGTAAATGTAGAAACACAGTTGATACCTTTATTTTGGCAAGACATTAGATATCGGCTGTCCTTGGGGAGACTGGCAGTAGCTGTAATCAATCACGTTGTCTGGTGTCAGGGGAAGACAGCCGAGACCAGAGGCAGCCTGTCCGTCAGGGAGTGTGGCAGCCGTCCCAGACCACAGGGTTAACAGCACTAATGTGCATGAATGAAAAGGTTGTTTAAATTAGTTGGTGCATCCTTTTATGTTTATTCATTTTTAGACTCTTAGTATCATTGAAGGTGGTTAAATAATGCATTGCAGAGAAGGGCTGGGTTTTCTGGCTCCCACTCAGAGGATTTACTAATATCCCAGACAGATTTAGCAGAAAGTGCTGTAGAGCTTTTCCATCAGGATGGCTTCAGGCGAAATGAATTCATGAAGAGATCAGTTATCCTAAATAAGGTGGTTACAGACACTTTTTTTTTTTTTACAATGTTTACCTGGAACTGTTGTGATTGTTCCCCCTTTAAAGTAGAGTCAGAGTTTTCACAGAGAGGAATGCCCATGAAGAGCCTCACTGTTCAAGAATGGGTGTAAACATTTAAATGTAAAAAAAAAAAGCAAGTAAACTATTCAACTGGCCACTTGTGGAAGTCCCACAGGGCTTTCGTGCAGTGATTCAGTAGATTCATTGCGAACTCTGCAGTAGAAGCTTTGTTTTCATTTTGAATGCATTTTGAGGCCATTTGGGTTGAATTTATTCTAGCAGGTGGAGGATGGAGAGCACATACAGCATGCATTGCAGGTGGTGTTTGCTTTGAACCTACCTGACAGCATGTCTATAAGACTAAATCCATTAAAATGTACTCTTTATTTTGTGGTTATTCTGCAAATACAACTTCAAGCCTTTTATCAATGCAGGGGTGACAGTTACCAGACAATAAGAAAAAATATTTGTTTATATGTCTTACCTAGATTCTGTATCCCTGCTTGTTTGTTTTCACTTAGAGAGCGATATAAGAAACTGGGGTTTCAAAATTCCCTCTTTAAATTAAAATAATGTTATCAACTCCCTCCTGCCTCAACCTGAACATGGCATTTATAAGAAACACTGAATAAAACGGAAACACAGTCAAACATTTAAAATGCAAAGCCTATTTTCTTTATACCACCCAAATAAATGCAATGTTTTTCCTGAAATCCAACACTTTCCTCTCAAAACTTTGGATGGATGAAGGTTTGGTTGTGTAGAACACAGACGGTGTCAGAAACATTGTGACTTTACTCCAACTCTACTCCCACAGGACTGAATTTCTCACCCGATCTCTAAGGAACAGTCCAGATATCCTACAGAGGAATGTCCGTGTAGCCACATGTATCCACAATTTCATTTTTGTGGTCCAGTTTGTGATCATACATGAGGCTCAGAATATAAATCAACTGGTACGCTTTTGGCTCAGTTCTCTTTTCACCACAACAGACCAACATAGAATCTGCATTACGTCAGATGCGACACAAAGTTGCCCATAAATACCCCGCTTCCATGTGTGAACAAGCCATAGAGATACTTAAGCTCCACCACCTGAGGCGTCACCTCATCCCAAACTCAGAGAAAGTTTTCCACAATCTTCCAACTGTAAACCATGGTCTCACACTTGGAAGTGCTAATTATCATCCCCGTTGTTCAGCTGTTAACCGCTCCAGTGTGAGATGAAGACTTTGCCAATAGGACCACATCATCTGCAAAAAGAAGAGATATAATTCTGACAGTGCCAAAAACGGCAGGTATCCAGGTGGTGCACTTAACATACTCCCGAAACTGTGTGAGATGATGGACACCTTGATGATGGACGTCTTGCTGACAAGGTGGAGGTGGTGGAAAATCAGTTTTCCGCACCAACAGCAGCACAGTTTTAATCTCATATAAAAGGGGAGTGGTTATACACATGAAAAAGAAAACTGGGTTCACTTTGTTTCAAATTTACGATCAACAAAAAGTCATATTTTGGCTGTAACATGGCAGTAACTTGGGTAAAGAAGCCACGGAAGAGTTAATACAATAGCAGATTTACACTAGGACAACAATGATTTGCACGCTGTGCACGTACTGTAAGTATGTCTGAGTGTACCCATGAAAGTATGATGTTTCAAACATCAGCTAAGCTAATGACAGTGCAACTTGCCCTTCAGATTCAAACATATAATTTTTTTGCAATATTTTAGATCAATCATACTCCTGCTTTCATGATTCTTTATTCTACTGCGTCTAGTACGTCGTCACCAGCCCATTAAAGACTGCAGCTCTCAAACACTGGTCCTGTGTTGCCTCGCTCCCATGACTGAAACAGGAAAGTTAAATAAATAAATGAAGTGGCCATCTGGAAGAGCATTGGCATTTTTGGAGCGAGTGATCCGCAACAAATGTCCATTAATGGTGTGTTTCATTTCATGGAAGTCTGTATTCTTCCAGCTCAACACAGGTCATCCTCAGTCGGCCAGCAGAGGTGATGCTCCACCAACCTGCACAAATCAGTTTTCAGTTTTTACTCTGCATGGCAGATGCTGTTTATGATTGGATTTTTGTTTCTAATTTGCTTTTTTTTTTCCCTTTCTTTTTTTCTTCAATGGAAACAGTAGTAACCCTTCCACTGGTGTGAGACAACAAATGTACAATCGCAGCTTCACACTGTCGCGACGGTGCTGCTCTGCATCCCACCAGCAGAGTATTAGATAATCAGTGCTTAGATCTGGAAGTACAGGAGTCATTAACGTTAATGGATATGAAACAAGATATTAAAGTCGTCTGCATCCAACTAAAAAAGGACAGTTATTTAAAATATCACCTCTAGATGTGTGTTTTGAGCAGTGACTGTAGAGGATGTCAACATCAAACGCCACTAAAGCTGAGAGCAGCAAAAAACATGAAGCGCTTATCGCTAACTACATTTAATGGTCCTAGATTGTACAAAAGCTCAAAACTGCTCGTTGTGACGATGGTCACATGAGTAAGTAAGTACGTAAAATTTTATCTATACAGCACCTTTCAAGGTAAAAATCACTTGCTTCACAATTAAACACAGGACAAAATGTAAAAAATAAAAACTCAGCAAAAGCAAGTTTAAAAAAGATTAGTTTTAGCTGCCTTTTAAACGAGATCACAGAGAATAATGATGTTCACCTGTAACATATCGTATTTATTTGCTTATTAGGGGAATGAAGACAATGTAAGTCTGTTGACCTTCATGCTACATGGCGAGGGAACGAAACCCCTTCTGATACAACATTCTCCACTTTCCTTTTAACTTTTATGCTTATGGTTGGGTTTGGAGTTCAGAGGAAATGGTTGAAGTTTTTAAATAATACACAATTAGGGCTTAGATTAATTAATTAAGAACCGCAGATGCTGTGGTTTGATGTAGACGCTTCTCTTCACAAAACAGCAATCACTTTGCCAATTACATGGTTTAGCCCTGAATTTTAACTACAGTTATACTTTGGGTACATGAACAAGCAGACCTATTTCACATTTTTACGTGAAACGTTTTATGTGATTGCCATAGAAGGACACAGTTGATTAAATATTATTAAAAATCTTTTTTTGCTTAAAAGAAAATTATGGTGAACCTTCACCTCATCTCATGAAAATATAACCAGAACATTTTTATGTTGTCTAGATGTCTGTTCAGGATCCATTAGTAATCTGATAATCTGCAATGCTTGGATTTTGTTTTATTTTAAAAATTTTTTGAGCATCTTAGATTTTAGTTTAAATTAAAACCCTTTTATCTCAGCTTGTTTGTATAGTGCCAAGGCACTCTACACACTGCAATAACATCCCCTCTAGATATAAACATAATATTCCATAAATCTAATCAAAATTGTCTTATTTTAAGCAAAAATATCTTTGTCCATGGGGTAAGAAACTTTTTCTTGACTGGAATTCTTAAAACTAGCAAAATAGTCTAAAATGGTCTTCTAATTTTCTTGAAACAAGTTTTTTTTTCTTACTTAGAAATTAGTTTTTAGAGTGCAGGGACCACAGAAGCTCAATGCAAGATCAGTAAAATACAATCCAATGCTATCAGTTAATAATCCAATTATATTTCAATTAAATCCAATTCATTATAATTCATGTGTGTACTGATGCATTTCCATTCAGTACAATTGTCTTTGTATTCACATAGTACCAATTAATAAAAAGCATCCAGCTAAGGAAAGCAGCAGAATGCATTCACTTGAATCGCTTGATTCAACTCTTCATCCTAAGCATGCACACGGTGACAGTGGACAGAAAAATGACCTATTAACAGGGAGAAACCTGTCAAAGAACCGGACTCTGGAAGGGCAGCCATCGGCCTCAGCCAGGGCGAAGGTGGGAGGACAGGATACCTGCCAACGTAGAGTAGTCCAGGGATGCAAAAAAAAAAAAAAAGAGAAAACACAAAATTAATGACAGAAATGATGAACATGAAGAATGAAAGAGAGCAGAGTGAGGAAAGCACTGGCAGTGCATCTTGGGAGGTTAATCAGCCGCCTGGTCGTACAGAGGCTAAACTAAAGCGATGGCTCAAAACCAGCCCCAACTATGAGCTTTAATGTAACTCCAAGAGTGAACAAGGTCTTTTACTTTCGTTTGATTTTGTTGTTTTGTGTAAGGAGAGCGGTGGACGAGAGAAAACCTGACAGACTTGTTTGTGATGAGCCTGTTGGTCAAGCAATGAAAATAAGCTTAAAATCTACCTCTACAGTTTTAATGTTTTATTCATGCTTCGGGTGAGTTTGAATGAAATTGATCTTTACATACTCTTTTAATGTGTAGTTATGACATTCATCATTATGTTTTATTGTAAACCTTCTTGGTTTTTTTTTTTCTCATTTTTTCATTGTTTCACTGTAATTTGCATTTTGTTTCGCCGTAATTTGTATATGGTTTCTGCACCCCTAAAACAGACTGGGGGCTGGGAGCAAGTGTTGGGATTTTAAGGAACTTTGAGGGCTGATAGACACAACAGAGCTTGGCCCTTCAGGGCTCTTTATACGCACGCAGAGTTTTACTCTCTATCCTGGGAGTAACATGACATTTTTCTGTGTAATTTTGGGACAGCCTTACAATAGGGAAGAGTAAGCCGATCTTGAAGCATGAAATGCACAGATGAGTTTGTCTGCATTACTCTGATACAGAATGTCTCAGGATGTTTCACGAAGAGCTTCAATGAATAATGAGAAGGAAAAAAAAACATCACCATTTGGAATGAGTGAAACACTATTCCTTCACACATTCAGACACATGGTGGAATAAAGAAAGCTCATTTATCTTCTATTTTTTTTTTTTAATTAAAAACATCAGTAATGTCGTGTTGTAAATTCTAATTGCTAACACATTAAAGACGGGAGATAAACTGAAGCTCCAGGTAGCAGCTCATTGTGGCTTTTCCCAGTTATCTTTGTGTGTGAAAAGAATTTTTAGATTCTTTGCTTCATGCATACAAATAAAGGCAACTCAGAACATTATCCTGCCAAAGGTCCAGAAATACTAATTACCTGCTGTTTACTGGGCTTTATACACCCCACCTTCTTGGGGAAATCAATAATTACATACAAAGGCCGAGGGAATGAATTCACCCTGATAACCATTAGCATGAAAGAGGATGAAGTTCATTAGCAATTCTGTGAGCATGACAAGTAATATCCAATATCGGAGACAACTAGCTCTCCTATGCCTTTGTTTTTGTTCTCATCTGCTGAAGAAGGCACACAAGATGGTTTTCTGTGACAATTAATTACAACCGTACACGCAACAGGCGAGATGGACTGTTTATGATACATCTTTATGCAGTTTACAAATGCTCTGGCTCATATTTCTTGCTTTTGATCTGCCAAACTGACTGGCATTTATTATGACTTGAAATCGTAAGATTCTTTTTGTTCAGGTGCTACAGGTTATAAATTTGGATAAATATGTTTTTAATACAGGAGATTAATATCAAAGAAAGTAAAAATTGTGAAGGCGGGATAAAAGCGTAAGTTAAAAAGAACTGGACACTCTACCTGTGACATCACCTAATATGATTGATTGACAGTTGGCTAAGCCAGTGGCTGTCCACTATCAATATTTTTGATTTTGCCATTGAGTCAACATGTTAAATGATAAACAGCTACGAATGTCTGACGGTAGCTCTGAAGCTGGGAGTGGGCGTGTTCGCGTGTTCCTCAAGCAAAACCTAGGCGCCTTCGGAAACTACCGGGTCACATGACCTAACGCTTCGTCCATTGTTTCCTACGATCTATGTATCCAAGTAGATACAAACCTGGTTTAAAACAACCTAATAGGTAATATGTTTACCCCTGATGTATGAAATAATATATTTTTAAGTAATACAATTTTTTGATATTAAAAGAGTTTATTATATAATTGTTTGTGCCACTATGCATACATTAGGTAACTGGTTTTATTTCTCTATTTAGTGTATCTTTTTTCATAATGTTTTTCAATTGTATAACTCTTTACTATTATTATTGTTATGATTCTGGGGCTGGTGCAAACATTTTAGATAAGTATGTGTCAAATATAATATCAGGCATCAAGGGGTTAAACCTTTGACCAAGTTAAACTGTTTCAAAAAATTAACAGATTGCTTTCAAAAGCATTTCAAATATAATAATTGTGTTTATTTTTTATCAACTAAAATATTATTCTTCAACAGATCTCCATCTTTCCCCTAAATGCTGCTCTAGTTCAAAGTCTGCATCTAAATTTCAAAGTGAGAAAGATAACTAGCAGTTTTCCAGGGAAAGTCATGCTTCCCTCTGGTAAACCTGGATCTTTTTTAAGTTTTCTCATTTGTCGTTAAAGCAATAGGAACACCTAATTTTTGTTTGTTTGTTTGTTAGTTTGTTTGTTTTCTTCAAATCACGTGGTTTTAGCACATGGTGAGGTTTACTGACGTGAAAAACACTGTTCAGGAGAAATTCTTTTATAAAGCAAATATACGCTCTTTTTTTTCTAAACTAAAACAAAACAGATGCTTTTATTTTGCTTTGCATTTGTATAATCACTGTCCAAAGACCTATCACTATTGCTTGGAGGACTTTTTTTTTTTATGGCTTCATGTAATGGCCAAAGATAACTTACGAACATGCACATTCATTTCTGTCAGATCCTTCATGAAAGAGTGTCTCAAGAATAGAGGGGTGTTAAAGTGCTCCGAATGGCCTTCCGTAGACACTATCTTAAGTGAGGCTCATGCTAAGTGGACAGGAACAGAGTGCAGAAAACACCGCAGAAAGAAAGAGCGATAGCATTGATCTGGAAGAAAAATAGGACTCCTCTTCAGAGTCATTTATCATCACTGTGATGTGCTACTTAAAGTCTGCACTTCTCCAAAGGATGTGTGACACTGATTATCCTTTTCTATGCCAGAGCAGAGCAACTTCAACATGTTGGTGACTTTGTAAAAACCATACAAGTGTATGTGCATACAATGAACCCAAAAATGCTCAATAATTTGAGGAAAATTTGTAAATCAGACACACCCTTTACAAAGGAGCAGAAGCTACTTCTTCTAGCTCTTCTGGGTAGGACACCGAGGTGTTCTCAAGCCAAACAAGAGATGAGATAATCTGGTGAGTTCAGGGTCTGCCACAGGGCATCCTTCTGTGGCAGACCTCCACCAAGTATCCTGGCCAGATGCACAAACCTGCTTTGATTTTGACTAAACTTGTGAAAGGAGAGGAGACCCCGAAATACTTGACCTCCTCTGCCTTAGACTACACCTCCTTCCCAACCCAGAATGGAAAATCCTCTCTTTTCCATTAGAGGTCCAATGACTCGCATTTGGAGGTGCTGATTCTCATCCCAGCTCTTAACACTCAGTTGCAAAACATCCTAACATCTGTCAGTGGTCTCCAACAGGACTACATCATCTGCAGACAGCAAAGATGAAATTCTAAGTCAAACTTGAAACCCTTTACCCCTTAGTTGCCCCTAGAAAGACAGATTATGACCAGAAGAACAAACTGGAAAGCAATGCAAAGCAAGCGACTACTCCAGCTGTGTCAGTCATCTCCTTTCCAGTCAAGTCCTTTTGGATAGTATGTAACCTCTAAAAAAACACACACAAAAAAAAGTTAACAAATTTTAGAATTACATTCTCAAACTTGACTATTTCAGATAAAATGCATGAATTTCATATTATAGTAGAATAGTCGGCATGGCATGGATTTCCCCTTGAGACCCCATGGTGACTCTTTCCTGTTGCAGCTGCAGCAAAGCCACTCAAGGTAATGTTTGCGATTCCACCCGACGCACCACTGTGTGTTTTTAGAGGCATCCCAAAGGCAGCTCTGTGCACCATCCCACTAAAAGTGTGTGTGCCTAGTCTAAAAATGGACTGACATCAACCTCCACCAAGCAAATGTATCTGGCAAGAAGGAACACACAGAAATGACTAAGAGTATCCAGTCATTTCTTCCAAATCTGTGCAGAATCCCAGTCATGTGCCACAATATTATGTGCATGAAGAGAATCTGTGTAACCAGGCCAGAAAATAACAAGCCTGATGCAGGGTTATATGGCACAGCAAACCATTCTTATCACAGCACCAGAACCGACGGAGGTGAGGAATTTAATATCTGGGTTTTGGGTGTGGGAGCTTCCAAATCTTCTAGATATGTGTCAAAAAAAAAAAAAAAAAAGGGTATTTATTCTGACTTGATGACTGTTGATGTTACAATGGGGTTAAATGCTGTCTGTCAACAGTGATCTTTTAGATCTTTTAGTCACCATAAAGCGTTATTTTAAAGCTCTTTGAAATGATAAACTGTAGGAAACCTTTTATTAAGCTTTTAATTTTGGTGAATATTATCTGAAAGCTTGAAGTGAAGCACAGCTGACTAAGGACATTTGAATATTATACAATTGAGAAAGGATTATGTTTGCCTTCTAAACAACACAACAATGGATTTAAAGTAGAAAAAACATCATGTCACCAAAGTGTAGACTTTTAATGTTAAGAGGTTTGACAAAATCATGGCATTTTTAAAAAGGAATTACAACCATTTTAATCAAAGCACTCGATTTTACGGGGCTCCGTCACACCGTCAACACCACTGAGCCTATTTCACTGCTGGCTGTAGAAGCCCACACCATAACGCTGCCACCGCCGTGTTTGACACACGATGTGGGATGATGTGAATCGCGAACTGCTACTTTCCTTCTCTGTACATTTCTCTTCCAATCCTTCTGTTTTCAAGCTTATCTGGGTTTCATCTTTTCAGAGATGCAGGAAATGGGAGGCTTTTAGATGTTTTTGGCAAAGCCTGACTTTCTGTTCCTGAACGTTACCAGTGGTTTCCACCTGGCTGTAAACCCGCTGTGTTTATATTCACGAAGGCGTCTGTTGATTGTAGATTTTGACAACGATCCTCCATCCTTCTCCAGACTATTGTTGACTGGTGCTGAAGGGTTGTGAAGGGTTTTTATCTTGTATTTTAGTTGTTTTTCTGTGGTCTTCCAGGGCTTTTGACACTGTTTTGCTCACACGTGCTTTCTTTCTTTTTGAAGAATATCCCAAACTGTTGATTTGGCCACACCTTAAAGTTTTACTATCTTTCTATTTACAGTTTTATTGTTCAGCCTAATGATGACTTGCATTGACGTCTCTTTGGTAAAACATGTGCCAGATCCCAACTCAGTCCCTGATAAACTCCAAACCTTTTACCTGCTTCTTTGTCTTGAGGTAACAGAAAAATGGACATTAGCTGGCAAATTAAAAAGTTTTTTTTTGTTGTTTTTTAAAAAAAATGTACTTTACTTAAAATGGCTGTAACTCCTAAATGATAAGTGTCGTATTTTCCTAGATTAAAGCTTAAAGTCTCCACTTTGATCGCGTCTTAAGGGTTATATTGATATATTGGTGTAAAATGCCAGTGTCATAAAAACAGTCTTTGTTCAAATGCCTCTGTCCTAAGTGTATATTTCTTTTTTGCCACGCCGTCACTCCTGTCATGTGTAACATTATGAGAAACCTCGGTTTTTTTGATATACCACAAATAACATTTACTGAACTTTTGAACCCACTCTAAGAGACTCAGATGCTGGATCATATAATCTAAGGCTTTTTGTTTGTTTGTTTGAGACCTCAGAAGCTGGATGCTCACAAGTTGCAGATGCACTTTGATCCATTGACCTCATTAATTACTCAAACCCATGTGAGCTGAGATGCTCTCCCATTATGTGCGCAAACATGTGACCTAGAACGTTTCCGTGCCATTAAGCATGCTGGGGATTTAGCAGGAGAGCTGAACAGACCTTAGCTTTTAGCGCCTTTTCACCGCAGGCATTTTTCTTACAATAACAGAGCAGAGGAGTTCTGTTTGAGAAGAAGAAAAAAAAAAACTGTCTTATGAAAGAGATATTTCAGTCATTGTGCGTCAAATGTTTCCTACTAAAGAAAAAAACAAAACAAAAACAGTCCAATAAATAAAAACCTCACAGATTTGCAAGTGGAACATCCCAGTCTGAGGAGAAACTACTTCAGTGTAGCCGCGGTGCAGTTTTTTTAGTCCGTGAACAGCATCTGAAGTTGTTTGCAAGAAAGGGAAAAAAAAAATGTTTGCTTTGCTCAGTTCTGCTCTGTTATTCGTTCAGACTCCTCGTCCCAGCTGGGTTGGCTGCAAATCTGTGATCCAGTTTAGAAAGGATGTGTTTTTTTTTTTAATCTTTCGAAAATGACAAATGTCATCAAAGAATCTGAAGGTTGTGCTAGTGTCTGGCTTTGCCTTTCTCAGGTAATTAAAGTGGGAGGACAGCTATGTGCCTGGTGTCAGAAGGGGTTTGTTATCACTTTTGTTGGGTAGTCTCAACTGATCTTATCTGGTTTCCTCACTCTGGCTTAAGTTGCTCCTTTAGACATTCTGGACCCATGACTGGATCATTAAAAAGGTCAGAGGCACACGACAAGAGACAGATCGCGCAGCCACCTCTCAACAGGAATCATTTCATCTTGTTTACAGCGCAGTGGGTCGCTTTCACAGTGACACACTCAGGCAGGTGACGTGGCCAACGGTGACAACTTGAAATGTACATAAATCACAGCAAGAGCGGGCCTTCCATCTCGGCTGCTAAAAAAGAAAAAAAAATGTTTTGAGATGCAAATTTTTCATTAAGTGCTGTCACGCCTCACATTTTTGACAGCGCTGTCGCATGACTGAGTCCCGCTCTGAAACCATTCAGCCTAATGATGTTGCTGCTAATGAGGCAGTGTTTGATGGCGCTGCTTAACATCCTCCAGCACGAGCATAACATACATGTATGGAAATGCAGGTATGGAAATTAGGTTATTTTTAAACTTTAAAAAGACGACAACATTTTTTGTAACTAATGCATGTGATGCAGTTAGAGATGTGACTAAAGTGTATTTTTAAGGCTGGGAATCTCAACGAACACGGACTTACTGAAGGTCTACCATGTTCGAGATCAATTTAAAAGTTAAAAACAGATATATTTCCTTTCAGTACTAAGTGATACGTGAGGAGGGCTTGCAGAATATAAAAAAAACAACACGAGTGACTTCGATTTCCCTTTTTTTTTGTTATTATAGTTAAGGAAGACTAAAACTGACACTAACAATAAAAAAAATCCTATTGACTAAAAAATTGAAAACTAAATAAAAACTACAATTGACAATGCGACACTAAACAAAACAGAATCGTGGGTAAATTATCTTAGTTTTAGTTCAAACGTAGGCTTCATTTTTCTAATTCTGATGAGAGAATAAAGACGTTTTTTTTCCTGTTCGGCATTCTTGAAAGGATTATTTCATCCTTTTTTTTTGTCAATAGCTTAAAAACTAAAACTCACATTATAACTAACTGAAAACTAACCGATTTGTCATCTAAAACTTCCGACGTGCTTGTCAAACTAAACGGAAATAATCAGAGGTGGCGTCTCAGAGATCAAAACAAACCTGGATGTAAGTAAACAGTTTTATTTTTAGTTATTTGTTGTATTTCAACTGATTAAATTCTTTGCATCAAACAAAAGTTTACGAACATTGATTGTTCTCAGTGATCTGTAGGAAAGACGGGAATTAGGCATTACAAAAGACAAAGAGTGGGACCTGCAGGATAAGGTTTCACCGAGCTGCAGCCGTGTCGCTGCGTGTTTCCACGTGTGCGCGCTCCCGGATCGTGAGTGTGTCTTCACACACATGCTGCGTCCTAATAATACCTTCACGCGCATATCATCGCAAGTCTTTCTCTCTTAGCCAACTTCTGGCTGATGGCTGGTGTAGTTGTAATTTACACCGCGGGTTTCTGGATCACAGCAAAGCTGAAAGTGACTCCCTGTAAGGACCACGCGCACGCGCACACGCGACGCGGTTCTGTAACATAGTGTCTTGGCAAACCACCAAAGCTGAGTGTCATTTTAAAAAGTGCCACATCACCAAGAAAAAAAAAAAAAAAAAAAAGAGGGGTAATTAAACCAGCTGCATATGCTGCGACTGAGCAGTGTATCAGATGTGCATATAATAGCTAAAAGAAATGAAAATAAACCTTCCTGGCCAGTGTTGTGCACGTCCCGTAGCTCTCACTGACATTCAGGGACCAATGTTTTTGCTTCCCATCAGTTTTCCTTTTTTTTTTTTTTTTTTTTCCATGTTTGGTCTCAACTAAGGAAATGAGCTGTTTTGTGAGACGCGAGCTGTCCGACTTCAAAAGCCCACTCGGATATTTAAACATGCGAGGATTTTGAGATGGTGCTCAGAAAGTGAAAAGAAAGACCACCACCACCTCCTCCTCCCTTTGCTGCTTTCTCGTTCCTGTTCCTCACTTCAGTGGTGTTTTTATATGACAAACACCCCCCACCCTCCACCCTCCCAGTCTGCCTCCCAGTCTTTCCAAGCTTATAAAGCTTTTAAACATTGATGGTGCCTGCAGAGGGCACAGATTTTCACGTGGGAGGACAGTTGGTGACCCCAGGTGATTTTGAGCACCTGGCTCTCAGAGGAGAGATGGGCGAGGAGTGGCTCTGCAGTTTGCTTTTAGACAGATGCGTGCTGCAGACCCACTTTCTCTGGCTGCTGATGAATTCTTTTTCTTCTCACCAGTCACAGATGTACCTTTGATCACCGTGTCTATTTTCACAGTCCTTCATTGTCACAGAGAAGTAAAACTACCAGAACATATAAAGAGACCGCTATTTTGCTGCATGGGAATCTGGGAGAAAAGAGTCTCTTTGTCAGTAGATCTGAGGGGGATCTCAGATGTCTGACAAGAGCATGTAAATGTGCATCTTCAGCTCCGTGTCCTGTGTCCGACTCTCTTCATTGTTTGTTTGAAGCGTCACAGACGACGCATCACGATTAAATGAAGAAGATAGGCAAGCTTATTTAGGGGGTTCAGCACATTTTAGAATTTGTGGGATTACTCCTCTGCAATCTGAATTCAGCTGACGCTGTTTGGTGAAGAATTTAATGACAGCTTGTTTTCTAATGCAGCTTCATACCGTATTTCCAAGGATGAATGTAGTCATACCTCATTTGGTTGGAGGACACTTAACGCTCTTAGTTAGTTTGTCTTTCCCATCATTCATTTTGATAATGATTATTGCCTGCTTTATTCCCAGATTGAATAATTATGGCTTACGCAGCACAAGCATTCACTGAACCACATGATTGTATGTGATCCCCAACAAAGGACATCTTCCAACAGCTCGCTGAAGCTGCACATCAGAACTGGCTGTCACCCAACATTCGTGGCAAACAGCGATTTAGATGTCAAAACCGGCTCCGTGCACTGTTACGCTAAAGCAGCATAGATATGCAAGTGGTCAATCATGGAATTAGTTACCCAAATTCCCTGAATTTGTTGGGTTTTAAGGGATTATCGGGAGTACACAGCTCAGCACTACTCTAAAACTCTAAAACTTCCAGCTCTTTTATATCTGATGGTTTCTGTGTAATTTAAATCACTGGCTGCATTTCAGTGTCTGTAAATCTACAGTGTGCAGCTCATGTATTGTAAGTGACTGACTGCATATACATATATATATATATATATATATATATATATATATATATATATATATATATATATATATATATATATATATATACATATATATATATATATATATATATATGTATGTATATGTGGTTTCATAATTCACATTAGTCATATACCCTTGATGCCTAATTTTATTTACAACTTTGGGTAGAAACAGTGAATTTATAAATGAGGAAGTAAAATCATTATAAATTACAAGATAAATGATGTGTATTGTTTCATAGTGTTTTGGACTTTTAAATATTTGCTAAGAAATACAAGAGAGAGCAAGAGATCTGACACATCTGGGAAACGAAACCTACCGTGATTTATTTACTCTGACTTCATTAACAAGTGTTTCATCTTCTGTAGCTGTATGTGTGTGTGTGTGTGTGTGTGTGTGTGTGTGTGTGTGTGTGTGTGTGTGTGTGTGTGTTTGTTAGGCAGCCCCGTCAATTCAAATAAATAGCAGAGAAAAGAAAGAGACATTTTTGTCCTTGATGTGAAATCATTCTCTGAGAAAAAGTTATATTTTCTAAATAACATCATCCTTTATGACCATCCTCATAAAAAATTTAAATCTAACAGCGATCTAATGAGCGGCTTCTCTAAGCTCTTGCTCATTAATAGTTAATGAAAAATTGATGGTGTTAGCATTTAAGCATCAGTTAGCAATTAAAGGAGGGACAACAGTTGTGCCCCCGGTTACGAATGCTGCCGTATGATTCAGGCCAACAGTGAACCCGGTGGCCGCTCTGCTAGTGTCTCTGAAACAATTTCTCACATTTATCAGGACCTCCCTTTAATATTGTTAAAACCAAATTGGTTCAAATTCATTTGGGATCATCCATCAACCTAACATGGATGTTTTTTGTGGTAGCAGGACCAGGTCCACACAAGCGCAGTGAGAACGTGCAAATACCCGGGAGTCGGCTCTCAAGCAGCACTGCTAACCACCCCAACGCAGCAGAGGGAAAACTTTTAAGAACTAAACAGAGAAGTATTCCCAATCCAGTCGTTCCATCAGCCTCCATGTGCTGAAATGTCCTCAGACTCGGTGCAGAGCCAAGACCTTCATCGTTTTTTCATTTTGTTTTTTCTCAGTAGGTTAAAACATATAACCTAATTACACATTTAGACTTTCTGGTAATTGTATAATAATAATTAAGGCATTAATACACATGTGGTACTAAACATCATAAATACACACTTGTATGAGTGACTTTTACTCAGTGGCAGCGCTGAGGCTTTGGTGTGTAGAGCTGTTGCTTCACAGAAGGTTCCTGGTTCGACTCCCAGCAGGGGTCTTCCTGTGTGGAGTCTGCATGTTCTCCTTGTGTCCGCGTGGGTTTTCCAAGTCCGGCTTCTTCCCACAGTCTACATATATGTCAGGTTAATAGGCGATTCTAAATTAATAGTAGTGACCGTGTGTGTTTCTGTCTTTCTGTGAGAGATGTGTTCGCCTTCAGCAGACCCTAAATAGGAATAAGCGTGTATAGATAATGTTTGAATGGATTGATATTTAATGCACTGTTATTGTCTTATATGAATTTAATTTGTACCCTATCCTTTTAGTCCCTGCTTCTCTTGATGAAGAATTCTTAAATGTGGGTGCTGGACAAGAGGAACCGAGAAGCCCTGTGGCCCTAAACACTTTAAATATGAGCTTAATCCTAAACACAACAATTAAAGTTAGTGTCTGGCACCAGGATGTTGGCAGTACATCATCTGGGCCTCCTTGAATTGTGGAGTGGGATGTCTGTGGGTTGTGATTGGTTCCCATAGTAACCAACCATAGGCCAATGTAGTGAGTGGTTACTGGTTTTGTAAGACGGGCTTAATAATACAAATGACAGGAGAAGGGTCAAAGGGTGGTGTAGATATCTACAGTCTGGATTCATGTCTGCGTTTGTCTAAGGTGGCGTCGACAGAAGTGGATCAAGCACCTTATAGGGAGTGGTGGCCTAGTGGTTACAGTGGTGTGTTTGGGCGTGGAGGACCCAGGTTCAAGCCCAGGTGCAGTTTGACATGTGTGCAGTGTCAGTCTACGAGAGCTGCTTAAAGGATGTTAAAAAGGACACGTTATCCTGAAACGGAGTGAGGCCCTGAGTGAGGCCCTGAGTGGGAACGGCCTCCCTCTTTCTGTGAGGTCTGACAGAACTCTTAATGATTTAAAAACAAATTTCTTTACACAGTTAAACTTTTAACTGCAGCGATCATGATTAGTAGGCCAGTCCTTGCTTTATCTTTCGTTTATTTTAGAGATGTTGCTTACTGCTTTTATTTATGGTTTTATTTGTTGTATCTTTATTCACCTGTACAGCACTCTGGTTGCCTTTTGGCACGTTAAAGCGCTTTATAAATAAAGTTTTATTGATTGATTGACTGAAACCCTTTTTGATGCAGAAGATAACAGAAGCACACAATGACATCGCTGAAAGTGCTTTTTAAAGCCTCAGACTACACTGGACACTGTATTTATGCCAGAATTATTGGTGTTCAAAACTGACCTCTTTGTATACGTTAACATGGGGAAAAAAATCCATCCATCACTCTCAGCAAATGGTTTTCCCCATGTTTGCCCTCCTCATTAACCAGCATAAAGCGTGCGGTGACAGAGTGGGTCATCATTCCTTCAACAGATGTCTATTACTTCACTTTTAATGCAAAAGCACACAGTTTTTATACTAGACGGCTGAATTTAGCAGCTAATTGTGCACTCGGAGTTAACAGAGAAGTTCCTTCTGACGATAAACATTTTCACCCGCCGCAATTTGCACAGTCAGAAGACACAAAGCGGCTCCACATGTTCATCTTCTCATGAGCTCTCAAGCATGTTTTGTTCCCTACCCCCCGCCTGGTAATTCATCTCACTGATAAAATTACTCAGAAACTTAAAGTGGACCGTGAGGAAAATGGAAGAGGGAATGAAAGAGGGCCTTTGGACACAAGCAATTTCTGCAGAAGTGATGATCATAGGATATCAGAATAACAAGAATGCAGCGCTTGTTGTATTTCAAAATATGAAATGGGAAGAGAGTAGTGTGCATGAGTGCACGAGGAGCCCCACTATGGTCTCATTGTTGTAGAGCACAGTAACGTGTGAGCTGTACATTGTTCTTTCGGTTTTTTCTGCTGTGATCATATACTCTCAAAGGGCTGCATTGTTTTGCTTGAATAGTCCTCATCTTCGTCTTTCACTTGCGACGTGAACAATCCATTACTTGGTCAAATACACTGTTTTAGAAAGGAAGACAAACATTCATTTTTAATGATATTGTTTGTTTCTGACTTGCTTGTTCGCTCTCTTGAGTGCCATCTTACAGTTTGTGTTGCAAGTGTATAGTGTTTTGTTTTGGGTTTTTTTTGTTCATTTTTTTTTTTAAAGGTGTCAACCTGTGAAAACGTGCTCTTTAATGCGGCACGCTGATTAACCCGTTAAACTCTCAGAGCGGGATGATTGCCTCGAAAATTGACATAGAGCATTAATCATTCATTTTCTGGTGTGCTGAATGATTCAGGCTGGAGATTAATGTTGCGTTCTTTGTTTAGTTGTAGCTGCTACAGTACATAAACTCTGATATTGCGTAGGGAACATCAGGTTTTATAACTAAACAACCTCCAGCGCCTCAGGGTGACAATGCAAAGACGTTTCCGAGTGAAATGCCAACTGTATCCTTTATAAAATCCATAATTCCTACCCAATGTATGTGATTTCCCTTGAACAGTGATTTCACGTCCCAGGCACTGGAAGCTACGAGGACATAAAGTGATATCATGTGAAGTCGAGACGTTTGTAACTCTGTATATATTATCTGAACTGCCAGTTGAAGCCTCACACTGGCACTCAAATGTTCATCTCTTCCTGAATAGTCGGTCAGGGTTCATCTCTTTTATTGGCACAAGTCCTCTAACTATCCGTTTGTGTCTTATTATCCCATCAGATTAAATCTTTTAAATCTTTTTTTTTTTTTTCTAAAGCAGCCTGGCCTCACTTTGAGCTGTCTAGTCAGATTGTTGTTTTCAACAGTTTATTGTTGCTCTGACTTTTTTCCAAACGTATCATCTGACAAGGTTTTAAATTCTTTGACCAATTAATGTTTTTTTTTTTTTAAAAAGTGTCCTGATTTAGTCACCAGATAATGAGTGTCGCTGTGACACTTTTCAGTTTGGACTTTGCAGACGGGGAAGACAGGGCTGCACTGGCCTTGCTTTTTTACAAATTGAACCATTTTCATTCTCTGTTGCCATCTTTGTATTAACAATATTAGCAGTGTATTCCTAATCTGAGCAAAGGTTAGGCGAGTGCAGACGGGGGAACAGAGTGAAGCTAAACGTGCTGGCCGGCTCGCATTTTAATCTCTTATTATAAGGTTTGAAACACAACATATTTCTTCAAAAGTCAATAGCAGGGGAAAAAAGGTGAGGTGAAAAGGTCAGGTGATGTTTTTGTGGGAATGGAAAGTTGCGTGATTGCTCTGTAATTGAAACTTGACATCACTCTAGCGTTTTCCTCAAACTGCTCACTGGAAAAGGTTCATTTCTTCCCAACCAAAGCCTCCTAGTACCAGGGGCAGATGACACAGAGATCATTCAAGCTACTTTTAAATCGCATAAAGCATGATAGAATATACACACCAAACGAACAAGAAAAAGCTCAGTTTTAAGTCTGCAGAGACCTTTTCCAGGAAAGTACAATTCCAGCAGCGAGCGGCTAAGTGAATAAGACGGGAATGCAGCAGAAGAAAGCCCCAGAAAACCACCACTTCCAACAGTCTGATAATCACCACCCTGCTACAAAAGCCCATTTACACTTTATATTTCTACCTTTACCTGCTCCCTGTATGTGACTACCACTATTAAAAAAGCATTTTGATCACCTCCTTCTTTCTCCTGCACCTCCTTGCACAAACGAAATAGGGGTGAAAAAGGGGAGACAGCTCGTGCATGTGCAGAGCGCCCACCCATCATTGGCTCAACATGTAAAAACAAACCAAAAAAAAGTGTTCAATTGGTGGGACACCTTGTAAAAACCATAGCAAGCTCCTAAAAAAAAAAATCAGACAGCAACCAAACAAGTGCAGAAAAAAAAAACACCTTAAGTGTCTCACTGAATTTAGTTTTGCCATCATAAATCATATTCCACGCCAAACCTCTGCTTTATTCACGTAATCTCAAATCTTTGTAACACATCAAAGCTCTTTTTCCCCCCTTTCAGTCAGACCACTTCTATTTAGGAGCAGACAATACCTAGCTGGCATCTTGGAAATGTACTTTCTCCTGACTGGATAAAGCCTGGAGTGATGTGGATTTGTGAACTGCCTATTGATTCTATTGGCGGTGAAGACTTCAGAGAGATACCAGTTATTCTAATCCGTCAAGCCGTTCCTGAGATATGACCTCGCACACACACCTACTGCTGAGTAAATGCTCCACAGGTGGCTGCATAGTGCCCACACTAAAGAGACCAGGTCATACAAACACCACAAACAGTTATATTACCAAAAAAAAGGAATAAATTGGCTGACGTATAAAATAAAACAAGTTCTAATGTTAGGTACCTGGAAAACCTCAATGCTCCGGAACGCTTTAACGTGCCAATAGTTTTACTTTTGCTGTATTCCATCATCAGCTACCTTAGCCTGTATTATTCATATTTAATGTTTATTTCGTCTTTTTCTATCTGTTTGATACAACGCACAGAGCTTCAACAAAAACTAGTCCACTATTCAGGCTGTTAGGATCATGGCTGCTCAGCTCTTAGTTTGATATGTAGAACCAATAGCTGTGCAGAAAACATGACAGTCGGAGACAGCAAAGGTCAAAGGCTTTGATGTGAAGTAACTGATGTCATGCATCAGGTCCTCAGAGGTCTCCACGATGTGCTGAGCAGCTCAGTCTTCTCCGGATCTTTGACACTACAGCAGACTAATTGCTGTAAAATACTGTAGAAATGACCTGATAACATAACATGTCTGGAATCAGCCCATGGCATATTTATCATTAATTGGCTGTAATGAGGTTTTATGCTCCATTCTGTATCCTAAATAGGATTTAACTGCTTTGACTGACACCGGCTTCATATTTTCCTTCACGAGACTTCACAAGGCCACCCTATCGTGGCAGCTATCAAAACACTTGTGCCTATGAGGGGTAATAGCCTCACCATCTTCTTTGTGCAAAACTGAAATAGCTCCAATCTGTGGGGATGAAAGCTGTTTAGACACGATTTATTCCAGTACAAGTACAACATACAGATCATGCAAGTTCCCAGAAAAAAAGAGCAGCCCTGAAACTTATTTCCTCTGTGGCCTTCGCATATAGCAGACAAGCCTGATGACAATTTACTAAAGATATGGCTATAAGACAAAAGTATTTATGGTTTTATCCCTGTGCCATCTCTCAACAGACCTAAGATACTTTGATTTTGTAAATTGTTTTGCAGAACGCTAAGGGTATTCCAGACAATTTGACTGCAATTCCCTGCAGAAATCTTGAGTTTGTTGATCTGCTTCAGCTCGCTGTTGTTCTAATGACAATAAATCTCCATGACGTGCAGTCAAGCCAGTGAAATAACTAGGTGTAGGAAGACAAGTAATGTGAAAAACTAGCTTTGGCACAGCAAGCCTTTCTTATAGTACACTGCTAACAAGAAAAGATGCAGGTCCTAAACATAGATGACAAAAGATGAAGGCTGCAGTCAGCAGCTCTGACGCTGAGGAATGTGTCACCAGTAGAAACGGTTGTAATCATGTATGTGGAGCCTGGATGGCGACTTTAGGTTCTGGCCCTGAAATTTGTCATCGTAAATAAAGCCTGATGTAAACAGGCTCCGTAATGCAAGTGAAAACACAACAGGCATTCTGAAAAAGAAAACCAGAATTAAACATTTAGGATCTCAGATTATAGTCTGGGGACGTCTGCTGAAACAAGCAAGTCCCAGTCACGCGCTTCTCTGTTATTCAGCGAAGCAAACTGCCTTCTTCTTCCACGTTATCCAATGTTTCATTAATTGTGAAGATGTTATTAGTCAGTCTGTCCATTAAGAGGATAAAATTAACTAACCTGATGCAACAAGCTTTTTGATATCCGTCCTGAGTCATCGAATCACAGGTTGATTAAGCGTCTTTTTGCACCTGAAACTAACAAGTGTATAAATATGCTTCTTCTGGTATGACAGTTTTGTTTTTTTTTTTTAAACAGATGAAAATACAACAATGATGGAAATGAGAATCTCAAAACATGGAAGTTAGCAAAAGGGTTCAGATGGATTGAAACAGAAACGGGCTATGTCTGAAATTGAGAGAAAACGGGAGAACCGAGGCGGCGACTCAACACGGTCGGGTCGAAGAGGTTCTGGTTTTCTGTAACTGTCCGTTGTTATGACTTCTGTTTGTAATATGACACTGTTGTTGCACCAAAGACTTCGTCCTTCCTAATCACGGCCGACGTCGACGTCCCTACTAAAACAAGCGCTGTCGGCGCTGAAATGTGGACTAGCGGAGCGAGTCAGATTTCATTGCGCCCGGGCGTGTACCTTCTAGGTGCGTTCTCGCCTGTCGTTAAAGCTGTCCGCTTGTGATTGGATAACTAAAGACGGATTTAAAACTAGGTGTACAAAGCTTAACTATAGGGAAACAAATCTTCATGAAAATGAGAAATGAAACAGCATAATGCCTTTGTAGAGAATATACACTTTGTGAGCTGTTTGATGTATATGTTATATAATGTTATCAGGGCTTTTTGTGTGTTTTGTGTGTATAACCAAGGCCGCTGTTTCTCTATAAAGTTATGCACAAGTATACAAGCTGATAAACCTGTCAGGTGTGGGGCAAGGGGTTTATCTCAGCTGTATTAGCTTCTATTGTACTTCTGTTATTTTCCTTTTTTCTCTTTTGTGCTCCTGCTTGAAAATGGCCAAGAGGAACAACAATGATATGTCTTGACAGGTATTCAAAGCCACTACAAAACGGCTTCTGTTACAGACAGTGGTGTTGGCTTTCAGGGTCTGCACAGCTCACTCCAGCTGAGAAAAAGTGTCAAGGTTGTACGCAAATTCAGCGCAGGGAGGGGTGGCGGGTGGGGGTGGGGGGTGGGGTGCACGCTCACAGCCAAGCGCTTCTCTGTCATGGTCTCTACAAACGACAGCTCGACGGGACTCGCTGTCACATCGGCTCGCAGCAGAGGTGGAGGATTGTCTAGGGCCAAGAAACACGCACTCGAAAACACAGCAAGACGGTGTCATATCATCAAAACATCACCAAACATGCTGCCTACAAGAAAGTGGCTTTTTTTTTTTTTAAGGATAAGGGGAAAATAATATTATCCAACATTAAAATTGCATCCTGAAACAAGGATTTATTCGACTTTTGAAGATATCAGCAGCTGCAATGTAAACATGTTTTACACGCTGGTTTAAAATGCAGATTTTTTTTTTTTTTTTTGCATGAGATACAACTATTTGTGAGGATCCTGTAAAAAAAAAAATAAATAAATAAAATAAAAAAGATATCTGAAACTTGAAAAAAAACAAATCATGGAGTGTATTATTGGCTCATATTAGCTAGCTGTAACTTGTTATTATTCCTACTGCTCCTGAAGTACACAATCATCATGGCTTGTTCCAAAAAAGATGAGGCGAGTGTTCCCCTGCCATGCCAAAGCAGTGAGCACATCGTCTGAAGTCGGCCTGCTGTCCGTTACTGACAGAACCCACAACAGCAGAATCATCTGAGAGTTGAAGATGATAGGACACTAAGTTTTACTGGAAGCCTGGGAAGAAGAGTAAAGAAAAGCAATGAGTACGGTCCCCTGTTTCTGAGCTGCTGGCCACCTGCTCAGACATAATTCTTTCATCTCCAGAAATTTTAACCGGTCTGCCAGGCACTCAGAAATCCAGGCAATTGTGGAGGCATCCACCTGTGTTTTTCTGGAATTTCTCACATTACAGTAAAGGCTGAATTGATTAAATATACTGAAGTATGATCCTTGCATTGCTACCTTCTTTGTGCAGATGAGTGTAGGCGCTGAAGCAAGCAGATGATGACATCTTCAGCACCCACCCCGTGATGGTAAACAAACTGCAGTGGGTCCTGAACAATACGTTTGTGCCTATTGAGTGCATTGATTGAAAGTGAATGAGGTTTCCTTACAAACCAAGACAGTTGTCTCCCGGCTCAGCTGGGATGAGGAGTTGCTGTAGAATCCAACCGAGCTGCTCCACGTAGGCCTTTAGGACTCTGGGGCTGACACCATCTGGACCTGCAGTCTTTTTCCAGTCCTGTCTCCCTCACTCCCTCATCTTGACAGCTGGAGGCAGACGACTGGAAGCGTAGATGCAAAGGGGGTTTCAGTGCTTCCTGAGGTGGGAGGAGGTGACAGTGGTTCTGTATTAGAATCCATGACTGAGGCGCAAAATGGGACTGTCAAGACGTGACAAGGAAGTTGATGGTCCAGAGAGGGTGTGAGGTTGGTGTGGCTGTGATGAAAGCTCTGCCCAGGATTCCATCAGTCTGGTCCCTGTTCTCCTGGAAACCAGTTGTGGTTTCTCTTCCCTTACCATCCCTCCCGTACGTTATTCTGCTTGCGCTTGCTCTCTTGCTTTTTTCTGTTCACCCTGCTTTTAACTTGACTCACATTCGCTTGAAACATGACATTAATAGCATCCTTAAGTGTATTTGCGCGTGTTCTTCAGTGCTTTGTTCAGACGTTCCCACTGCTCTGACAGAAATTAGGCAGTACATCAAGTGAAGTACAACACCACAGTCCAAAGACTTTCCTCACAAAAACAAACCACATTGCTGTAAATTCATTTTAGCCCCACATATTTACTGTGATTTTGTAAAACATGTCAATACTGAGCAGGATAAGTTACAAGTATTGCTTCTGCACTTAAATTTAATGATCAGATGGGGATTGTGAATATATATATATATATATATTTTTTTGATGATTTACTTGTTTGTGTTATAGAAACTTTAGAGCAGAAATATTTGCATGTATTTATTTCTGATTGACTTAATCTGTCAGTTTGCTCTAAAAAGCAGATCGTACACCAATGATAAAACAAGCATTTCTTGTCAGTGTTATCGTTATTATCTGTAAATGTGCATCTTGTTGCTCTTTAATATTTCTTATAACACCTTATTGTAAATGAATGCTGTGATGCATCAGATTGCAGATTGAACATCTGTTCTGAGAGTAACTGGGAAATATCTGAGGTGCACTATGTTGCTTAACAGTAATCAAATCATCATAATAAGTGTCTGATTTGATTTCTTTCATGTCTCCGACATAAAAGAAAACAGAGTCTCGGGTACACAGTTAACATGAAGGGTATACAAACATACCAGGTAGATCTTTTAATTACCGGTATCATTTAGAGAAAGTCTTTGCCCTTTACATGTTGGCACCTCAACACCTGGCTTTTAAATTTGTCTCAAGTGGCACTCAAAAACAATCCTGATTTCTTTCAAGCAAGTCTTTGTGGAGTTAGTCAAACTAAACATTTATGCCTCACCAAGCACTTAAGGAAGACAAAAAATTAGAAGTTCCATTGGGAGCGTCTGAGAGCGTGGTCATGGGATTAGTTGGGTTTGTCACAAGCTGCGCATTAAATCATCATGAAAACAGAGTTGTTTTTGTTAATTATACAACATCTTGGGTGCTATCAGGACAGACAAAAATCTGTTTAGTAGCAGAAGTCTGTAAAATAAGTATTCTTGTCAAGCAAATGTGCTTTATTGTGATGGTACCTCATAATTTTTGGCCATTTTAACATTTAAATTGTAAAAATATACGCACAAGAGGCTTATCTGAATTCCTTCTGACAGGCGCGAGGCTGGTCACTTCAGGGTTTTTGTCTGAGCTGTGACAAATAATGAACATGCAGCGGGAGAATAAAGCATCCTTTAATAGCCTTCTGTCTCACTGAGTTAAAAGTCAATGTGGAGGCCGTTTATAATGAGGGAATCATCAGGTGGAGCCTGTGATAATATTGTTTCTCACAAATATCCTGAAATTCTCCTGGCTCACAAACCTACCCCGAGACATGCAGCTGCTCTTCCTGAGCTGGTCGCAGCTGGAGAAACTGACAGCACAATACATTCCCATGCTGTGTGTGAATATTAACAGGAAACGTGCAAATTGCATTGGTTTTCAGCGTGCCAATCAGCTGCAGGAGATTGATATTATACTTCCCGACAGGCTTTTAACTCTTGTGCTCAGGTACATTAACTGTCAGTATTAAAACAGACATAATTTTACTTCATCCGGCGTCGTCCCCAACTCTTAGTGGCAATGTTTCTAAGACATTAGAGCAGGCTGATATTCATCCCGGAAGCCAGAAAGCATTAACTCCTTGCAGAAATGAATGATAATGACTAACGTTGAGAAGTGATTACGACACAATGCGTTGACAGAAATGTTCATGACCTGAATGTGGTGGATGTATTCTTTACAGTTGCAAAAAAAGAAAATAAAAAAAAAAAAACCATCATCCAAGTGAACCAAAACAAATTTGCTGAGTGAGTCTCTGACAACACAAGGCCTGGAAGGAGCACTGTGAGTTAGGGAGTTCAAAAAGCACGGAAAGATATTCAGAATGACCTCATTTCCCTCTTTTATTCATGCCAGGTAGTAGGTGTTGCGGAAGTCTAACTTCCATGGAGAGACTGGAGGATGAGTGCATCAGAACAAGTGGGAAATTATTTCAATAGTGTTTTTTTTGTGTTTGTTTTGTTTTGTTTTGCTTCTGTGGCACTTGGAGCATGTTATTCTATACAGGGGATTAAGGATTTTACTTAAAGAAACCTGCTCCCACAGCGGGAGATGAAAAGCAATCATATGAGCTGCTAGTGACTTGCTGATGTAGGTCCTGATTGCCTTGATTTCTCTGCTTCTGAGAAGTTGTGAAGACATCTAGAAAAAAAGAGGTTTCCTCCCCTGAGGGCGTACAGGCACTGGGGGAGGACCGCTGGGGTAGTCTGGAAACTGGGATATCACTTTTCTCTCCTGACTCCTTCGGAGTTCATGATCTACTTTTAATCTCTAATGAAATAAGAAAGTCAAGTAAATTGCGTTCGATGTTGAATTTTATTTTTGTTCTTCAGTTTATCTGAGAGCATGTGGCATGTGTCAAAGCGCCCCATCATTTCATCCTGAGTCAGCTACACGTCAACAATGTGCTAAACCACACTAATATCTGGCTGCTGGACGTTTATAAGGAGCTTTAAGTATCACTTATCGGGTGATCAAAAACTTCATATTACAAAAAAAAAAAAAAAAAAAAAAAAATTAGCATAAGATTGGTTATGAAATGATTTCCGATCAAAAGCTATCAACAGCTAAAAGCTACATTTCTTATCACATAAGAAATGTTAGATCTTTCACTGGCACAAGTAATTGGCTTTTTATCAAGAAATAGTCACAGTTAGAGTCAGCTCCCTCGACGTTTGTCTAACTTCCTAACATCAGGAATTTGAGCCTCCCATGAAGGGTCTGTGGAAAGGTTCAGCCCAGGATTTGGGAACTGGTGATCCGATTATTTTGATCCAAGACATTTGACCATGTCATCGTAAAAGGTAATAATGTTACAGTTCATTTCAAATTCTGACTGACTGGAACAAGTTCGGTTGTGTCTGAGTTGTGGTGCGGCGGGTTTTTCTAGAAAGGCAGCAACGATATAAAACATGAAAAACAGCAGGTTCTGTTAGTCAAGGTAGTCGACCACCATCTGTGTTCATCTACTAGTTTGAAATCATAATCCGGCCAACAGTGGAGCGAAAGCTCGAGAAGAAGCAGTGCTGGATTGATGAGGAGAAGATCGCAGGGTTGGAGAATGATCACCAGTGAAACGGCGACGGGCCAAATGGCGGACCACAACAAACTGTAGACCAGCTCAACCATAGATCAGACACTGCTGTAAACAAGTGGCTATCTTTGCAAAAAATGTGTAGTAATTATGAAGCTTTTGCTGCTTTTATACGTAAATCCTGTTTGCATGTACAAGAGTCATTTAGAAATCAAGGTATCCTCTCCCGTTACCCATGGCGTCCAATTTGATTCATGAGAGGGAATTACTGTGAAATTACATGAGCTTTTATTTTATGTTAGGAAGAAGGTTTATATTTACTGCTGTGTAACATGGAGAGTTCATGGATCGATCGGCATCCTGTTTAGACCAAAGACTGTTTTATGAGGACGATGCATCGGTAAAAGGTTTACAGTTTTTAATATGTGTGGCAACATAGAACTGGCTGCACAGAATGAAACCTGCAAAATGACAGAATAACAGTACAAGGTCTTCTATTTCTGTCTCAGGAACTGAAAAGCTATTCAAATAACTGTAATATTGTCAAACATAGTTTTTCGTGTATGCTTTTGTTTTGTTGTGTTCACGTAAAAAAGGACAGAAAAACAACTCCTACCTTTAACTATTACATTGAAAGAGTTCCTGCATCAGAGTCGGAGGAGCACAAAGAAGCTGCGATGCTAGTTTGCTCTGCCAAATCACCTGATCACAAGGCTTAATTGAATACTGATGTGAAGTGCAGAAGGCTAGAGATAGCAGAACAGATTTCACAAGTAATTAAAACATGCTACTCAGCCCATATGGATAATTTGCTTTAACTCATTTATGCTCCGTGTTGGATGTGTACCCACTTTAAGAGCAAGTTATTGATAAGGGATTTTCATGTCAGCAGTGCATTCATTTCTCAGCAAATTAATATGCAGTCAACTATGCAGAAAAGCAGCAACTGTTCTGCTGTATAATTAAACAAGTTTCAAAAAAGGTGCTCTTTTGATATGTTTTCAATTAGCTATTGAAATCAGCGCTCTTCCTATAGACATACAATTAGAGTGTAGGCTCCAAATGTGCAGTTAATTTACATTTTAACGCGTTAAATATTGACGAACATGCTACAAGGAGAACAGCAACTCAGTACAAGTCACAGCGCAGCTTTGCAAATATGCATTTACTGTATCAGCTAATGTGTACCTGTATATGTGCATAGGGATGCTGTGATTCACAGCTTGATTCTCAGTGCATTATCCAGTCAGCAGGTTTTCTTTGGCAGACATATATGATCCAAATAAACGGCCAGGGCTGGCACAGGTTTGGTGATGAATAGTGACTGAAATTTGGTCCGTATCTCTCATGCCATGAGAAAAAAGTGAACATTCACCAGGGTTTTCTGCAGAAATCAATTTAATCCTTCAGCCTGCGGAAACTGGTACAGGAAACTGCTTCTGTACGGAGGGAGAAGTGTTGAGCAGGTGGAGGTGCTGCTATGGAGAAGCTTTGTCATCCCCAAAACATCAAACATCTGAAGGCAAATAGCTTCCATGGTGTTACAGCCTCACCACCACATATTTGATAATCCTTTTTTTTTTTTTCTTAAAGTACCCGGTCATCAGTGGTATTAGTAGTTAGGAGTTACTCACAGGATGTATTTTGAAATTCGTTTTCACCTCCATTACATACCAGCCCTATTCATCCAACCTAGCAAATAGTTTATGCAGAATACTATAACATTTGCTGTCATATTAATACAAAGCAAAAATTCGGCTCAAATTACACATATTAAACGCTGGCACTCCAGCTATTAAGGAAGACAAACATGAATAATGGTTAAAGTTTTCCATATAAAAATAAGGATAGGATTTTAAAACTGTGTAACAGTATTGATCTGGGCTTTGGCTTCAACAATACGGCAATTAAAAGTGAAACATACAATCTTTTGATCACATCCGCCCATCTAGGTGACTCAGAAGTGGACAAGTTCCCAACAGAATAATTTGTGTGCAGGGCAGCACACATATTTTTAACACCTTTGGCCTCTAAAATAATTGCAAACTGGCAGATATTCACTGGGACACTCAGTCATGCCAAGATACCTCCAGGATCATTTTATTTATGACCATAATGTTATTGCATACTGTATGTACCCAACTACTGAGCCAAAGCCAAGTGTAATGAGTCAAGCTAGTCTACTGTCACATCTAGTGCTGAACAGAGCCAATCCAGGCCACCCTGGACCCTGATGCCTGGCTTTACGTTTCTGTATGTCTAAGAAGGGTTGAATAAGGCTGGAGGCCATGTCAAGACGGGAGGGTTTTTTTATTCAGCATCTTTCCTGTTTATCTAACAGCTACTCTTAACACCCGTATATATACGCTTACTTTGCTGTTAAACACTGTTTTAGATTAGGTCTACTTACCTGCTGCCATGGTCTCTCAGTGTTTATTCACTCCCTTTTGTTCCTTGAGCCTGTATACTCCTCTGTTGTTGCTTTTGCTTTTGCTTTATGGCTTTAACTTGCCATGCTTTCAGTAATTTCTTACTTTGTTGCATTCCTCCTTCATTCCTTATCGATCTGACCTTCTTCAACTAAAACAAGACTGAGTAGTTACTGACTCAGCTCATGATTCACAGGACAATAATTTTGAGCCAAGAATCTCAGCAAACACAGTAGATTTCTATTAAAAATCTTTACATTTTAGAAGTTTCTTCGTTGAACATTGTAGATGAAAACTGGTTTGCAGTTAAGCATTCACCATCGACTTGTAGAGCCTGATTCTGGCAGGTTAAGCGGCTGATTATCACTCATAGTCTAATTAACTGTTACATATGAGAACGTTCACTGAATGGAGTACTGATCCTAATGAGGCAGCAACGCCTACGAGACTCTTGGTTCCCTTATGTGCCAGCCTAACCATTAGATTTTTGTGATGATTAAGAAAGTCTGTTAAAATAATGTTAGGTGTATTCACCTTGTGCTAAGTCCTGTCTTCTATCAGGGGGGACGGGGATACCGATTCATGATTCACCACTCGTTTTCTTGCAGCAAAACAGTCATATTTGTTCAGTTCTGTTCATAAAACTACATACATCTCAAGGATTAGTCAAAAGTCCCTTAAAGAGATGTGTCTTGAGTAGCTTTTTTTTTCCTTTGGTAAAAAAATATCTTGTAATGAAAAAAGGAGTTACCTACGTGTAATGCCATATAGTCCTTGCTTCTTGTATTTCCCATTAGGGATTGCCTTCCTCACTGAGGCCTCACCCGATGCCTCGTTCTCTCATTGGCTGTTGCTCAAGTAGGGATTCCCTCAATGGCTCCACTTATTTTGCTTCTGTAATATTTGTTGGTCATAAACAAGAAACTAAATTACTCATCTTCTTCAAGAGTCTTTGAGCTGTCACAGATTGCCACCAACATATCGTCAAGCTCTGGGACTAAGCTGTGAAGTCTGAATGAGCCATCAGGTATTTGCATGATTTCATTGCTTATTGGTAATTTTTTTAAACTGGCTCTTTGTATTGTCATACTTGGGTCAATATTCAGGTGCTTAGGAGCCAAATGCTGGAGACCAGGAGGCATTGTCATGATCCTACAATCTTGGATTTATTTTGGGATTGGTTTTCTTGTGCTCTTTTGGATTTCCATTTTTATTTCCTTTGGTATCCAGAAAGTACTCTCACTTTTCTGTGTGGCTCCTTGTTTGACTTCCACTGTTGGTCATCCTTGGTCTCCTGATGACTGTTAAATAGCCTTCATTCTTTTCTCAACAAATTGCATTACTAAATTATTAAGAGCTGGTTTTCTTCGTTTTATCGCTCATATGTGGCGTTACCATTTAGAGCTGTCAAGTTCGGTGCACTGATCACCTCAATAACAACTACAAATAAGTTCTATAAAGTAGTTAAAATCTAGTTCTTCTTATCATTCCTCCTCATATTTCATCAAGTTTTTAGGTTCCTTCATTACTTGATGAAATTTGTTTTCTTCACATTAAGAGAATACGGCAGAATATGCAAGGACAGCAACAGAAAAGAGCCTTTGCAGATTAAAGTTTAATATTTGGTTTTATTCTATCTATAAACATTTGACACATTTCTCTTTAAGCTCTCCCTCTGGCAGCTTGGATTACATGAGCTAATCTGTATATCTCTAAAACATTATCCTGTATTTGTGATGTGGTGTTTACGGCAGACTCACTCGCTGCATCGAACTACCTCTGCTGGGGAGATTAAGGGTGTGTACTGGGGTTTACTGGAAGTGCTCAAACCAGATGCTCAAAAGGGCCGAGGGCTACATGGAGATTCATTCAAGGATTACATCCTCGTATCTCCGCCCATCTTGAGTATTGAAAACCAGCGACATGTTCAGTGACGCGCAACAGCCATTTCACAGCTGAGGTGTTGTCTGTCCACTTCCTCAATGATAATGAATATCTTTCTTATGAGCTGGCACCGTAACCATCTGAAATAATCCAGAACTGCTATAATGAACAGGTTCCAACTCTTGTAGGTTTTTTTTTTTGTCTTTTTTTTGTGCAGTGAGATCTGTAGATGGCGTTCAGCTAATATTATAGTTATGAGTGTTTGAGTCTATAAGAGTGGGGAGAAACTTGCCGTGCTTTGATCTTGAAAATGATTAAATATACATGACAAAAACCAGAAAGCTCAAAAGCCATGATATGAAGCCATTTGACTATAGAAAAAAATAAATAAATAACATTCGGTAGGGTGGTTGCTTAGGAGCTATTTTCATGTTTTCTTTCTGACAGCACACTGAACCCACTCATACTGCAAAGTTTGGTCATGCTCAAAGTGGACTCCCCATCTAATCCTGTCTCTTATCCCCTCAGTCTTTACAGCTATGGAGCTCTGCAAAAAGAAGCAACCCTCTGAGATTATGGTGTTAGATTAAATCTAACAGTCACTGAATAACCAGCCATTATATGACTGTAGCAAATTAATTTCCCCAGTGCCGTGTCAGCTTGGGTAACACGTCCTATGTATGGAGCAAACTGTGAGCTGCTGATATCGGATTTAGTTACTCTATGCAGACCTGTGCTAAAACAGCTGGTTTCTTTTCAAAAGTCTCAAGAAAAACAAAAATTCCTCCTACACTAAGAAGAATTTAAAGGAGACAAACAGTGCATTTGCATCCAGTTAAGTAATAAATGCACCTTAAAAGTGCTATAAGCCAGACATAAGGTCCATGTGTCTCTAGCATTAAAACAAAATTTAAAATAAAAACTAATCTGCACTTGCCTGTTTCTTATGTTGTACATATAACTCTCGCTCAACTGATCTAAGTACGATGTAACTGACAGCTGCAGCTATTAAGCTTGTGTCAAATAAAAACATGCTTAAAGCACTTTCAACTGGCCATAGCTTGCATTAACACAAGTGTAATATCCACCATAAAACTTTGGGAGTGAAAAAATAAAATTCTCAGTTCTTGTGCATGCATAATACGGGAGAGATAAACATCTTATACGTGATAGCAGCTCACATGGCAGGTGAACTGTTTCATCTCTTCACCCCTCCCAACAGTCTGTCTGAATTGAGCAATCTCTGCCAGCTAAAGCATAATTTGGATTAGCAAAAGCCCTGCTGATAGGTCAGCTTAGCCTGTAATGGAGCGGTTTAGGCCTTGTCTGCATGATTATAACATTCTTAGCATGCTATTTCCTCACATCCAGATGTTACAGCACAATCACCACAGCCTGCCTTTATGCCCAACACAAAGCTGAATCACTGCAATATAAATGATGCACCACTTTCATATAGTTGTTGTGTGCATTTTGACAAGAAACCTTAGATGGCCCATGTGGTGTCTCTAATAAATGTGTAAAAGATCTTTTAAGCTGTAGAATTTTTCAAGCCATAATTCTTATTTATTTGCCATAATTCAATAGTTGTAAAAGTTATCCTGGATGAAATTTTGTAGCTTCATCTGTTAGCATAATAAAAGCTGCATAAAATCAAATTTAACAGGATTTTAACTACTTCACATACAACTGCAGACGTTTCAGTTGTCACGCTTCATTTCCTAATGCTGGCAGGAGAAATGCATTAATTGATGTTTAGCAGCGCAGTTATTTTGCACCCTTTTTGCATCTAAATATCCATGAACTCAGCTTCAAAAATTATAATCAGCTGTTTTGGTTATCATTTATCATTTATTTTCTATTGAGCACTTCAGTTTGTGAATTTTAGACTGTTTCAGCTTTTCTGAAAACACACCGGTGGAAAAGTGAATTTATACGCATGCATGTGCGCGCGCATGTGTGTGTGTGTGTGTGAAACATAGCGAAGAGGATTCAAGGATGCACACTTAATAATGATCCATTGTGATTCTCATTTCAGCACAATCAATAAACTGGTTCAACAGTTCAAGACAGGGTTAAAGGTGTTTAAGGTCCATAAATGGTGTTGTCACTGATGGAAATCGGTTGAAAGTGAGATTGCTTGAAAAATCAATAGTTTGTTCTTGCATATGACAGTTTCAGTGTTTATGCAAACAGCTTTGTGGTTTAGTCATTTCTAAAGGACCCAAGTCTCTTTTGAACATGGCTTTCACTCAGAAAACTTTTTATTATTTAGTTAACTGTAATTCAGCTTACTATGATAGCACTTCTGCTATTCAGGGATGTTTTTTTACAGAAATGAAACATGCACTCTTCAAATATACTTATTGTATAAAAGGTTCATGGCCTTTTAAAAACTACTTTACTTCAATTTTTTTCACACATCTTCCAACATTACTGTGAAAGCAATACACAGAGGCAGTAACAGCTTTCACTCTGAGGACTTTTCATTATTTAACTAACCAAAGTTCAGCTACCACGCTGGTACTTCTGCTATTAAGGAAGACAATCTCACAGAAAAAAAACATGCTCTTTTAAATCAGCTTGTTCTTTAAAGGTTCAAGACCTTCTAAAAAGTACTTTACTGCTATTTTAGTGCAAACTGACCAACATTATAGCATACAGGCAGTAGATTTCACTCAGATGTTTCATTATTTTAACCAACTATAGTTCAGCTAACCATGCTAGCATTAAGTAAGACGTCCTGACAAAAATAAAAAATCTGGGGTTCAAACAAGTTGTTTCAAGTTTCATGGCTTTTAAAAAACTATTTTATTACACTCTTCCAACATTACAGTGACTACAAAACACACAGGCCGCGTTTACGCTGAAGACTTTTTATAATTTAGCTATTCGTAACTCTGCTAACCATGCTAGCTTTTCTGTTATTAAAAGGAGACAAGCTCACAGAAATAAAACATGTGCCGTTGAAATTGGCTTATCATTTATGGGTTCATGGCCTTCTAAAACTTACTTTGCTGCTAATTTAACACAGAAGCTTCCAACATTGCAGTGAAAGCAGCACATACAGACAGCAACAGCTTTCTGCCAGATTGCTGCAAGGCAGCCTAGAGCTTTGTGAATGCAGGAGGCAGGGAGATAAATATTGTACTTTTGAATGCACAGAGTAATTCCTTAGGCTCAGAAAACTGGGATAATCCTGAAGCATTTCTTCTGCATAATCTGGGACCACTTCTTGCAGTTTGTGAAACAATAAACACTGACTAACCGGTATTCTTGTTGTTCTGCAACACCCTGGAATCAGGGTTTAAAGTTCTGAACTGATTAAGAATTGCATGGAATAATGTCATATAGTAGAGGAAGAAACAAGAACAAGCAGTTTAACCTTCAAAACAGTCTTTTTCTAAATATTAAAAATATTCTAAGGTCTTAGACATATATTTTTATACCTCTCTCTCTTTCAAATGCTTGAAAGATTGATGTCATCTTTAATATTTTAATCTCATTTGCATGGGTCAAAAATCAAGACACATAGCACTAATTGATTTGCTGATGGTGATTTAACCTGCTGCTTGGAACAATGACCTAAATTTAAGAAGCCGCAGGGTATTCTGAAATGAGCACTGATAACCACCTTCTTTCCGATGCCAGTTCTACTACATTCTTGCCTTACACCAACATTACAGAAAGTGTTTTCACCCTTTCCTAACTTCTTTAGCTGGAACCAACATTAATATTTTACACTAAGTACTAAGATGGGCTAAATGGCCTGCCACAGCAGCTGAAAAGAATGTAACTTGTGCCTTCATGTTTGTCTTGTATTAAAGGTGCCTGAGGAGCACAGCAACACAGTTAAAACAACACATGCTGCAAATAGAGACAGTGAGCAAGTTAATCTCCCCTACAAAAGTAATAGTTACAGGGTTTTTTTTTTCATCGTTTTTGCATTTTCTTTCACCTGTTCGGAGAATAAAAGAAAAAAATCTTTAAGGCTGTCCAAGTGCGATGACCAAACTGACATATTCTAAAGACATGAGACACACATGAGAGACACTTCTGCATATGATATGAGAATTAACACCTGCAGTGCAAAGGAATAACAGCAGAAATAAAAGTCAGACGGCATGTGACATCATGTGACACCATCTTATCAAACAAGAGTCAGGTCATATTCAAAATGAAATACAGCGCTTACAAAGGGCTATCAGCAAAGTCTCATAAATATAATGCACATCAGAAATCACACACCAGCAAGATGCCAGAATAACCAGATAGAGTCGACTCACCCTCTTCCTCAGCAGATAAAATAATTTCTGTTTGTCACATTTAGTTGCTGACCAGCTGCAGCTATAAATTGCTGTGCCACCATCTTACATATACCGGGAATTTTGCTTTGTGAAATATGTTTTAAGGCCCTACAAGCAGACGTAGCAAAAGTACACACAGTCATTACTCAAGCAGGAGTGTGTACACTTTCTGTACAAAAAGAAGTAAAAGTGAACAGCCTCTTGTCACTAAAATGTGCTTAAAGTATGAAAGTAAATAAGTAACCCCTTTAAAGACCACTCCAACAGCAAGATCCAATCACAGGCTGCCCTTTAAAACGCCCGTTGGTCTGAATAGATGCATGTGTTGTACATTTTTTAATGCATCACGCAGGATGGGTTTTGATACCAGGTGTAAACAACTCCGATACGATTACCCTTTAGGTTGCATTTGTATCGGAAGAACTTTAAACATTTAACTTTAAATACTTAACTTCAATAAATCTGAAATTTGATGCACCTCAGACGTGTCAGAATTAACTTGTGCTTTTATCTCCGTGAGTTCAGTGTAGAAAGTAGGAAAATAAATAAAACAGCATTCAGATTGGCTTTTATGTTTTGCTATTAAAAGCAAATTGTCACGAGCAGTTACATGATGACATAGTTTTCTTATCTTAACCCAGACATTAACTAATCATTTTGAACCAGTATTTTGTCTTATCTTCGGCCAGATGAAAAATAAACGAAATATCTGATGTTTACTTATGAAAAAGCCTCTCTTTGGAAGGATGTAAAAGCTGATGACCCAACCAAATAAAAATCTAACTGACGATAACATTTTCTTTGATATGTCACTGACAAAAGTAAGCTGTTAATGTGAGGTTGTTTTAATACAGAATTAGCTTTGGGTCTGTCTCTTATCTGATCTAGGTGACATGTTTGCATCTGATAAATACCAAAAGATGCACTGACACATTTCTCTAAATGTGATGACCTGTTTGCGCAAGTTGAAACAAGCCTTGATTTAGGGAAAGACGCGGAGATTCAAATAAGACATTTTCAATCATTTTCCACAGAATTAATGAAAACAAAGAAAGAATTTACTCGAAAAGGAAATGTATTTCTAAAATTGAATTTGAAAAATGTGTCAAAGTGGAGAATTTAAAAGTACAAATACTAGACATTTCTAACTAAATATTGCAACAAAGTATTTGTACATGTTGCTCTCAACCTTATGGGTAAACGTTGCACCACAACTCAAATAACTAAATCAATATGGCATCCAGAGCCGTTCCTGGTCGGTGCAGCGGCTCATGTGGACTTTATCAGTCAGGTCAAACACAAGTGGCCAGGCCCTGGGAGTGCTTCCAGTGATGGAGACACCATGGTGGAAATGGAGTACAAAATGGAGTGGAAATACTTATGATTCAATTACGTTTTTTATTCAGCCCACTGCTGTTTTCATAAATCACCTCAATGCTTCAGTTTAGACGGAAAGAAATAAAATAGAAAAGAGCACGAAGGACACCGCAGAGTTGATGATTCTGAATGTACCGTTTGTGGGAAAGTATGTTCCATATTGAAGCTGACTTGAGGTGTAAAAAAACAAACATTACCTTCCTCTGGACATCCATACATCCATACATCTGCAAAACTGTTGACTTCTGACTGACTTCACTGTCACTTTCCAACTTTTGCACTTTCAGCTGCTACCCAAGATTTACCCTTGTTTAGTCTTTCTCTTGACTTCCTAAAAGTAAGCATCTATTGCTCCAAATTAACTTAAAAATGATATTTTCACATGGAAAAATTTCAATTTTGCTAAATCAGTGGTAAAATCTGCAACCAGTAGTAGGTAGTACCTTTATAATATTCACAATAAGCCAAAAGCAAGCGCTTTCCTGTTTAAACCACTTTATAGTAAACAACACTAATCTTGGCTATTTTTTTAAAAAATAGCAAAAGGTCCAAGTTTGCCAGCAGCAAATCTTTCCAAATATTGATCTTGACATTTTGTGAATGAGGATAAACCTCTCTTAAAAGTTAAAGCTGCCAAGTCTTTGTCTTTGTACCATTGGACAAACTCACTGTAGTCACACAGAAAAGTTTCTGCAGTCTCCTCCTGCGGATGTCACGCTGACCTACAGCTTCATAATAAATGGGGAAAAACTGTGGGGAAGTATTGACTGTGATAGGTAATATTCTGCCATTGTCCGTGTCCGGTGTTTAACTGCGAGCGCTGCCAAAAGAATTCATTTTTTGGATTCAAAGGCTTTCTATTAAAGTTTTCACACTACACCGAGACCCAGACAGAGGAGAACCCAGCACAAACCATTATATGTTTAGCTACATATCATACTCAAACCATTCCCTTCGGTTACAGACAACAACATCAGAATCTGGAAGTTGTTTAACTTGCTGACTTTAATGATCCAATATTTTTCATTTGTTTCTGTTAATGGATTCAGCCATATGGGATTGGTCTGGTGAAAAATGTTTTTTCTTTTTTAATCATCTGTGGCCACTTGTCCTGTTAGATGATGCTTATATGCAGCATTCACTTATAAACTGGAAATTTAAAATGCCAGGAATGATTTCGTTTTGAAAGCTTGGTTTTTGAAAGCCAAGGTTGCATTAATATTTTGCCACGTCGTGTACCACACATATGCCTGATGAAAAAAAGAAAAAATATGTTACGTGTGAAATGAAATTAGGAGATTTTATGTGAACTGTTGCCCCATATGCTACAGCTAAACAGATGCAGTTTTGTCTGCGGTCAACTTAAAATGATTGGATGCTGAGGTACCAGTTATTTTTCTCAAGGCAAGGAAATCTATCATGTGCAAACTGTCATATTAATTGGTTCTGCTTAACTGAGCTGGATCTGCATCATTTCCAGGATGTAAATTTTAGCCTTTGACTCTGACGTACTCAGGTGTGACTTTCAATTAGAGTCAGATGTTTTGTGCCTCTCTTTGAGGCACAAACAGCCAATATGCATTTTGATAAGGTTTCACAATATAAGTAAATACTATTGGTTTCATAAAAGACCCCAAATCAGAAAAAGTTGGAATTTCGTTTAATACGTGTAAAATTTTACAGTATACTTGGTGCAGTAGAGCTTTTACCAGTTTGTAATGTTATCATTCCTTCTCATAATACTCTTGACAGCAAAGATCCCAATTGATGAAGAGCTGCAAATGTTGTTCCTGCAAATGTGTATTAAAATATGCACTAGTGCATTGTCACAGTTTTCTTTTAAAGAATTCTCCACATATGATGGACGTGTCTGCGGGTGGACCGGTCCAGCACCTGTACCTCTTCCTCCTCAGGCAGGACTTTTCTAATGTGTGAAGAATGTAGTTTTGGATTGTCTTGTTGAAAAATGCATACACATCCTTGCAAAAGCTGTAATCTTGAAGGCAGCATATGTTGCTCTAAAATCTTGGTGCACTTCTCTGAATTAATGTCGCCATCACAAATGTGTGGAAGTGTAAATGAAAACGGGTGTGTCGTGTGGGCTGCTGTGGACGTGACCGGAAGTATGCATCCACTCTCCTCCACTAAAGATACACGCCTGGATGGTCTCGTTCAGCTGTAGTCCAGAGTTTACAGCACTTTCTAAGAATAAAAGTCTGAAATACGGATTCATCTGACCACAATACATCGTGTCCACTGTGTGGTGGTCCCGCACAGATCCCTCTGAGCCCACAGACATTGGCACCATCTGGACAGGGTTTAGAGTTGGCTTCTCTGTTGCTCAGTTTTTTGGTTGGATTTTTTTTTAAGGTTTCCCGCAGTAACTCCATGTTTGTTACTAAAGCAGCCACTGGTGAATGCCAGTTCTGGATGCAGTACCGACGAAGGAATCAGAGATCACTATAGTCCAGTTTAGGCCCATGCCCATTGTAAACTACAATTACTTAAGATTCCTACAACTGTTTATAATTTAATACATCCCTCTGTTAATATATCTCTTTGTTCCTTGCTCCACAAAGATTTTGTCTTTCATGAATACCGCTTTTGTAACATATTGTCATTACTATTACGTGTATGAATCAACATCATACACGTAAATCACTGCAAAAACAGATGGATATAACAAATGAAGTTGAATTAAAATAAGAATTAGTTGAATTCTTACTGTTTTATGGACCAGTATTTGCAACAAAAAAAAAAAAGATACAGTATTTTGTTAATAAGTTATATCCTTGGTAAAAGTTTTCTGCGTCTGCTCCAAGCGAACGAGGCGAGAGTCATTTATTTATTTTCTTTGTGGCTGTGTTTTCTGCTGCTGCAGTGCAGGCGCCAGCATGACATGACAGCCTGTTTTGTTGTTGCTACATCAATAAAAAAAATTTTGAGGGCAATACTGATCAAACTGAGCCAGTGCGGCCTAAAGCAGTTTCATCAGCTCATTGAAAGGCAAATACACAAACAGGAAATAAACAATAAAAGAGCACAATCTTCTTTATGAGGACAGGAAAACTGAAGTTGTTCTACTAAGATTAATCATTTTTTTAAGGAGGTTATTTTAGGTTTACAGCTATTAATTTCTAGATATATGAAGAGAAATCAGTTGAAAAAAATAAATATTTTTTGAGATAAGATTGCATTTTATCTCATGTCTATTTTACCAGTATTTGGAGGCAAGATGGTACATCTGTACGCAGTCTCCTAGTTTTCCCTCATTGTCAGGCTTGTTTTATGTCTAAAGGCATCTGAATGCAGCATCACATCAGTGCACTGGCATGTGGTGATGCAGGGAAAGAAGTGGCTGGCGTGTCCACTGTTGGAAGTGGGATGGTCTTACGTGATCTCAAGAAGAGAATAGGGAATAAAGGTTTGATCAGGACAAGCTGTCACTTCTGTACTCCGCTATTCTGCTGAAGTCCACGTTCCTGCAGACGCACACCTATAATGGGCTTATTTAGAGTGTGGGGCTGTGCTGTGTTATAATTAGTCTCGTGGTTTTTGATCTTGTTGAAATGCAACACACGTATTTCTCGCTGCAACAACTTCAGTCTGAAGACAATAGGAGTGATATTGCTGAAGTTTATAACAGGATAGGTAGACATAAATACGCTTGGACAGCTGTAGCTCGGCCATTGTGCCAGCTCTCTACACACGCTGGATGCTAAATACCACGGAGCCCCGAGATTCATTGCAGGCTAGTTAATCTCCAAAAGCCACGACTCAAAAACACCAATGGCATCCTGAATCAGTTTCTCCTGCTTCCATTGATCCAGGGAGCAGCGTCAATGGAAATGGAAATCGAATCCAGAGAAAACAAAATGAATTATTTTAATCAAAGAGGAAAAGAGTTAGGATGGCTGGCCGGGCTGGGCATAAATCCTGCTATGAGGCAAAGCTCAACATTCAGATCAGCACTGAATGCAGCCCGCGAAGCACTGTGCACTGTGTCGTAGAGAGAACATATACCCATACAGTTTCAATGAAACGCAACATTAAAAAGTGCACACACTTTAAATTCTGATTCATGTAGTCTTACTGTCAGCCCAAATACACATTTTTCCATTTCTAGACGTTATCAATACTGATTTTTAAAACGGTCAACGATCTAGCCTGAAATGCATCTCAGCTGTGATTTTTACAGCTGTCTGTCAGAGTAAACACTAGCTGCTCCAAATGGTTTTCAGAGTGTCTTGCATCAGTCGTTATGCTGGATCCATTCAAAACAACAGTCTTTTAGTTCCTATAAAAGCCTTTTTTTTTTTTTTTTTTTTTGTGCACTTACCTGCTCTGTAGAGGAGTTTTCGGGGAAGGCAAAGCTGGAAAGAACGTGTATTATAATACTGTACCCCCCGCTGTGCTGTGATTGACATCTATGCTGTTAATATAGCAGCCCATATGAATAGGCGTACGGGTGAAGCACTGCATCCCCAAAATCAGTTCTGAGAAACTATTCTGGTTTATCAGCAGTATTATATAATCTACATGATTACAGAAATATGTTACATCACCTTTGGCCATTTTTTTTTTTTTTCAAATTAGTGAGAAAAGCCCAGAGAAAAACACATCTCAATTAAGAATCAGGCCAAAACTCTTAACTGTGGCTAAAAAAAAACAACACATTTGTGTGCAGAAGGCACAATGTTGTAATGATTAGGTGCTGTCTGATGAGACAAGTTTGGTTTAAAGGCCATGCAAATAGCCGGATGTTGTTTTACCTCATTATTGTACAGTTCAAAAGAGCCCAGATACTTTGTAGAGTAACAACACGGATCAACAGAACACCACAAATTACAGAACAACTTCCAAAAGGGCTGTAAAGCTTCTTTCTCCGGCACATTGTGGAGATGCACAAAGCAGCATCACTGATTAGTCTGTTTTGTTGTAATATGAAACCAAACCGTATCATACAATAGCTTGTAACTGCATCTGAGCTTTTCATGCTTTAAATGTATAATGTAGCCATTATATATGCTTTTCTCTGAGCCTTGTATAGTCGATCCCCTTCACTATTTTCCATTTTTCTGGGATTTAAAAATTTATCAGCTCAGACTATCAGCTCAGTTTCAGTCACCGCTGTTTGAAATACACGACCAAACTCAACACTGATGTGGAGAAAACCTGCACGCAGCAGAAAGAAGAAATAGAAATGCACACTTGCATCATTTATTGCATGTAAACGTAAGCAGAGCTTAGACACTCTTTGAAAAAGAAAGTCAATATAGATGTACTTATTATAGGACTGCTGTAAAGTTACGAAGGTGAGTTAGGTCAATTTAGTCTTAAGACACAGTAAAAATGTTAAAAAAGGTAAAAGGTATAAAAGGTATTCATGTTTGCAGTGAGACACTTCAGAATTCATCTTATTTAGTTTAAAATACCTTTTGGATGAAAATTACAAGGTAACTAAAGGCAGACACTGGATAAGGAAGGAGCCGTCAAAAGAAAAGAGTTATTTGTGATCATTTGTGTGAAGGTATTGATGAACAATAAGGGAATAAGTGTGTGGTTAAAGGCAAATTTGCTTTTTAGGCACAATTGAAGAAAAATAAATGAAATACAGCACATGACTTAATGAAACACGTTCCTGCTTCATGATGATGTGAGTCTGTATGATAATCATCAGTATAGCTTATATACGGTACGTTACACATCTGTATCTGTGACCGCCAGAGGGATTCTTTCAGCACATTCAAGTTGATGAGGTCAGTGTCGGGTTGAGAAAAAAACTAAACAAACCAAGCTCTCTGCCATCATTTCAGCTTGGAAATGTCTGTTTACTATGTATTTGTTTTCCTCTCTGAAAGTTGCACCTTCACAGTGACAAAACAATACCTCCCACTCCACAGCGGACCCACCAGGACCCCTCGCTCTGGCCTGCGGGCTTGTTGTTGTACGTGCCAAATATGTGCGCATCCCCATTTTCAGAACAGAGCAGAGAATGACTCATTTGTCCAGCCTTTGTTTTTTTTCTTCTTTTCTTTTTTTTTTTTTAAATATCTCCACTTTGCAGTAAAACCATGTCTGCCTTTCTCCACCGGGCTGTTGTAATCACAAACATGTCACTCAGGGTGAAATAATTGAGTTATTCATTGCAAGCTGACCACGGTATCACTCTCGCTTCAGACGCACAGACCGGCTGCTGATGAATAAGCGCTTACACCCTTGGTTGATATCTATCGTACGCTGAGTAATACAATATATGAATTGCCATTCATTACATTTCTATTGTTCGCCTGCAGTCAAAACAAAGGCACTGATTCAAGGACAATAACGCAGTGAAAAAGTATTTTAGACATAAAGCAAACTGCAGCTTCTATATTTGAACATCTCAATTACAACATGCTTTTATTGTACTATGTTTCTTCTTCATTACTGAGTTGATCCTGGCAGGCAGTGTAAAAGGAGACATTTGTATAATTCATGTTTGAATATCATCACAGTACTTTTTAGGATTAATTTAAAGAGATTTCTGCCCGCTTCAGTGGAACCGTCTCCAAGCTGTGCTCTCCAGTGACCATGGAGCTTATCACAAGTCTTCTCCTTTAGAATAATTGATTGTATTTGACATGACGTGGAGGAAGTTCAGCCGATTGATACTCTGCAGTAGAGATATGATCAATCCAAGCGAGTGACTGACGGGGCTTTCATTCGTCTGACAGAGTTTATTAGAAACAAGTAAGCATTTTTTTTTTTATGTTAAAGACACTCCATTCCCCCAGAAACAGCTCAGACCTATTAGTGTCTGGGAATGTAAATTAGTGTGATCCCTCACCTCATCATGCCTCCAAATAATCCCCGCACACCCGTTTGACAGAACGTGATGAAACATGGAGTTAAATGCTCAGGCACGTTCCAGAAGTCTTCTGCAGTGGGCATTTAGGCTCAAGGAGTTGTAATTATCCACAAAGATAATTAGTTTCTGTCCTAAGAAACACTAAAGTGTGATGTAATTATATATGATGCACATCCTGAATGATGAATCAATCTTTAGAAACGACTAGGCATTCTCCAGATTTGAATTTCATGCAGAGCTGGTGTGAATTACACAACCTGAGTACAGCTCTGAAAAGCTCAAGCATCAACCTTATTTATATAGCAACTTCCAAACAAAACTGCAATTTATAGTGATTTATATATAAAAAATAAAATTAAGTATGGCAATTCGTCATCTTTATCTGTATCGTGCAGCTTCACAACAGAAGTCGTTTCAAAGCGTACCCAGGCCAGCAGCTTGAAAGCTACAAGGTCTTCCTCTCATTCTGGACTGAGGAGAATGAGAGGAAGACTTGAATGGTTCTAGTAGGAAATTGGTCCAAGTCCAGAACCCTGTGGAACACCGTGACCAGCCATAGAATGTGTAGTGGGCACACAGATAAATATGAGTTAAATCAGCCTAAAGCACAACCTTTGATCCCAGGTAAGTGTTTACGTCTAGGTAATAAAGTGTTAGGATAAGACAGGACTTTATTAATCCTGAAGGAAATCCTTGTGGCAGAGGATGATTTAAAAAAGCATATGCTACGAGAGCAAAATGACAAAAAAATAAAATAAATAAGCAAACTATCCAAATAAATAGTTAAGCAGGACAAGGGGTTTCTGTCACATTTGATGAGCTCCTCTCATATTATTTTTCATTGGGAAGTATTTAATTAACTATTTTCTGTGGACACATTTACATTGTAGAAGTGTCATTATTAGTCCTTGCAGATATGTTTGATATCCCGTTACAGACACAGATCAGGGAAACACTCAGATCCAGGTTGAAGACTCACCTATTCTCAGCTGCATTTGAATAAAGCTCCCAATCCACATCGCTTTATACTTTCAAGCTTAAGTTTCAAAACTTGATTACATTTTAACCACTGATTTTATCTATTGTTCTTTTTTTTTTAATTTACATTTTAAATCATGCTTTTTACTAACGTGATGTTTTAATATCTCCGTAAAGCACTTCGAACCACCTTGTTGTTGAATTGTGCTATGCAAATAAACTTGCCTTGCCTTGCCTTGCCTTGCCTTGCCTTGCCTTGCCTTGCCTTGCCTTGCCTTGCCTTGCCTTGCCTTTCAGATTCTGAAAAATGCCTCACATGGTGGAGATCATTTAACATTTGTCCAAGTATGAAGCACATTTATTGACTCTTTAAAATTCTTCTTCTACTCTAAATAAAGGTTTGGACATGTGTTAAAATGTAGGAAAATGAATGTTATGTGTTGTGTTCTCGATGTGAGGCGGTAAACACCAGATGGTCAGGAAGGCCTATTTAGCGCTATAGACTTGATCTAACTACCCACCTGAATGACCCGTGTTGAGCTGAGCAGCCGATGCAAAGAAAAAGGAGTGAGAGTTAACCGTTTGCTCTTGTTTACTTCACTTTCACTTGACTGCAAGGCCAGGGGAGACATTTATCATGCATGGATAAATAGCCTGTTTATAGCCATTTTGATTCCCGCCCCACCTAGTTGTCCCACTTAGATTTTTTTTTCCTCTTTCTGTGCGTACATGATCCATAACTGACTTTCAAGCAAAAGCACACTTTGCTGTTTACATAGTTGTAATTGTTTTACGATTGCTGCTTAAGATGATTAGGGAAATGCTATGTGCATGCTTTTGGAACATAAAATTGAACACAGCACATCTGCCCTGTCAATTGGATACGCTACAGAGATTACAAGTGGGGTATCCACCTCGTGTCCATAAAGTAGGATGCTTCAAGGTGATTTCTCTTTTACTTTATGGCGGGGCTGCATCCCTCAGACCTCCCACTGTACTTTGAAGTTAAATAGCAGCCAGGGTAGAAGTCCTTGAAAGGTTACAAAGAAAAAAATCTTTATTCATTCATTACTGTTATGAAGAAGTGTGGAAAGTGAAGGAATATAATACAAACTAATACTGTTTTTAGTCACCAAGCTATCTGCAGATATGTTTGATATCCCATTACAGGCACAGAAGTAAGCACAGTTCTATACTGCCAAGAGACAAATGTAATCCAGAGGGAAATTACCCATCAGGAAGGCAATACTCTTACTGAGATGCAATTACCAGGCCACTTTTGAGACTTTCAGCCCAGTGTCCATGGATGCATGTGTGTGAGGGTGGTCGATATGTGCATAACAGCTCTTATGTTGAGCAGAGTAAATTGGATTCTTTGTTGGAGAACAGTTAATTTAGAATATGTCCAAGATGCAAATGATTGATGTGACTGTCTTGTTACAACTGTAGGCTTGTGGTGCAGGGCAGCCCAATGGAAAAACATATTACATGCAAAGAGGAAAAAGCTTTTTAACCCAGAATCACAGAGAAGTTCATCCACTACCTCCGTAAGACTCCAGATGGAATAATTGGGAATTTGGCTGGCTGTTTTTTTACATAAATTTTTGAGCAAACATTACTTAATTGGGTGTATGCATAGATCTCTGCTTCGTTTTGCATTATATTGCAGGGCTCCTGTGTGTTTGTATTTGCTAGTAGTTAAATAATCTGCGTGTCTCACAGAGGATTTAATGTACCAATTTAGCTCTGAATCACATAGCCTACAAACAAAGAAAACAGTACGGATTTGAATGAACATGAGTGTAAACATTTGATAAGGATTCGCTAGAGGCAGTTGCTATGCTTTATTACTGATACAAAAATATAAACCGCAGAAACATGACTTGCTTCCATGAATGCGCACTCGCCCCTCCACTGCGACTATCGTACGACTCATTCTCTCGCAGGCCAACCAAGTTGAGCAGGCAAATGACTCCGCATAACCTCTAGGATAAATATATACATTCAATTTGGGACATTTCTATACAACAGATTATCTCCTTGAATCTAATAACTAATCATAACTGTCTTCAATGAGAAATCTGTAACTTTAAATGGAGCACAAAGATGTAAAGACAAGAGCAGCCGGCACCCATTGCAGGGGAAGTGAATGTGGATAAGAAATAAAACTGCCTGCACAGAGTGTGAGCCTAGCATGCATAATAAATGTATGACAAAACAATACCCCAGGCACCCCAGTATTAATGATATGCAGTGAACTCATTATTAAAGTTCCAAAACAGCTCCTGGAGTAACACAGATGGAGTCAATTAAGCAATGAGCATACTTGCTTGCCTGCCGTTTCATCTTCCTTCTTTTATCTCTTGCATATTACTCCGTGGATGTAATTAGCTGTATGTTTCTCCTCACAACATAATGTCCAGTGATAATAACAGTTATTTTCACTTGTAATTTCAAATAATGCTCTGCTTAATAAATGTACAAAATTTGCTTGCACTATGTCCTTGGGTATTTCATTTGCAGACTAAGGTGTTTAGAATAATACCACCCTAAGCTGTTTTTTTTTTTTTTTTCCTCTTCTGCTGTTTCTGTTTCCAGAGACCTGATGCCTTCAACGCTGGAGGGGCAGATCACCATGGAGAAGACGCCCAGCTACTTTGTGACTAACCATGCCCCGAAGCGCATCCACTCCATGGCCAGAGACATCAAGCTTATCATCGTGGTGCGTAATCCTGTCACCAGAGCCATTTCTGACTACACACAGACTTTGTCCAAGAAACCTGAAATCCCCACCTTTGAGGTTCTGGCTTTTAAGAACCGGACGCTGGGTCTTATTGATGCCTCCTGGAGTGCGTTGCGTATAGGAATATATGCGCTTCACCTGGAGACGTGGATGCAGTATTTCCCCCTCTCCCAGATGCACTTTGTCAGTGGGGAGAGGCTCATTGTGGATCCCGCGGGGGAGATGGCCAAAGTGCAAGACTTCCTGGGACTGAAGCGCATCGTCACAGACAAACACTTTTACTTCAACAAAACTAAAGGATTCCCGTGTCTAAAGAAGCCAGAGGACAGCAGCACCCCCAGATGCCTCGGCAAGTCTAAAGGGAGAACTCACCCTAAAATCGATGCGGATGTGATTCGGCGGCTGCACAAGTTCTACAAACCCTTTAACATGATGTTCTACCAAATGACCGGCCAGAACTTTGAATGGGAGCTGGAAAAGGACAGTGAATCGCGTAGCTCTCAGGACTAGCATGGCACCACTCAGCCACACCACCAGCCTTCTCTCACTAAAACTACCGTTCTCCCCGCTTCATCTCGAGAAAGAGTGCTCGAGCACGCCGACCAATCATGGCCGTCCTTGCAGTGTCGATACCCATTAGCAAGAGTTTACTGACTGGCAAAACCATTATTGTGTATAATTAACAAAAAAAAATGTATTTATATTTGTGTAAATGAGAAGATTTATTCCTTTTTGTTTTGAGAGCATTGAAATGATAAAAATCATGTTGACTATGGCAATGCATGCGATGAGTTAAGTGTCCTTACCTCATGAGCCCTAAGGGTAAACTCTGCCTGTTTCTTCTCCCTTTACTTTCCTGCAGTTTGTTGCCCTCACACCCACTCAATGGCACTCTGTACAAAAGATATTCTATTTCAATGGTTGAGACCATGAAGTGCTTTAGATTTATTTTATTTTTTTATTTTTTTTTTTGCTTTCAGCACAGCCCTGCTGCTTTAGAAGACAGAGAAAGGAGAACATATATAGTACTATAATCCTTTGACATGTGCTTATCATTTTATTGTCCATATTCTGAGTGGAGACAATCCTTTTAAGTTTGCCAAAGTGTTCATTTACTCTGTGTCACTGTTCTGGTTGCTCGGCACTCATTATTTGCACACATATTCAATAGCAGAGCTGATGTATATTGGCCATCATTCAGTAATTGGATTGTTTCACTGCACAGTCAAACATTAGCATACTGATGACCGGGCACTCTGATGCTTTGCAGTGTCACTGGTTTTGGTATAATTTCACAAATGAATCCATCTACTCCCTCATCAGACAAATCTTACATCTGGACAAAAATACTTTTCCTGTCATGGGAACGCGCCTAAAATATAAGTTTGCCGTTCTGTTTCGCCTCGTGACCCTCTTCTTGTCACAGTAACGCATGTCAATGGAGGGGACGAAAATCACAGCAACGCCGCGCAGAAGTTGGTTACCGAACATCTGCAGCGACGCGGCCTTCTGTCATTAGAGATTAATGGTGTGTTAAATAAACTGCTGCTGCTGCTGGAACAAAGTCAATGTCAGAGAAAATTTGCTGTCAAGGTAAAGCCACATACATGCCCAGGTAAATTACCAAGCCATTACTGTATGCGCTTAATCTGACTGAGAGCATTTCTGCCAGGAGAATGTGCTGTTAACGGAAGTTTATTATGAACATGTGACAAACAGGGTTTTGTTGTGAAATTCTTATTTACGCATCCATAGAAGTAACAGGAGTCATCTTATTTTCTTTATTATTATTATTATTATTATTATTATTATTATTTTGCATAACCCACTGTGTGTCTGTCTATTGTCTCTGGATTTTCCATCAATTGAGACAATCAATACAGCCAATGAGTCAATAAATACAGTCTGCTACACATCACTGGCTGTTGCAGCTATGATGCATTGCTCTGTTAATCCTTCCCGTTTCCCCCGCCATGGATGGGTAGCTTGGTTCACTCTGCAGACCTCTCCAGAACCCAGGGAGGCCGACACCAGCAGCTACTTACACTGAGCAATTTATCCAATCTAAGAAGGTGCCATGCCGCCTTTTGTACCGCCAAGCCTGATCACTTACCTTGGACTCGCAACATCCCAGACTCACAACTTTCAGTGTGAGGCTGTTCTGTGCAACTGTCTTTTGGTGTTTTCTTGGAAATCTCACCGCACTTTTACCTCCCTTTCCTCTTTTTTTTCTCTGCATCTCCTCACACTTGTCACCCTTTGAGTCGATAGCATGTGTTGGAAAGCAGCTTCAAAAAGGTTATGCGCTCTAAAGATAACTCGGCTGCAAGAAAGACACATTAATCATACATTAATGAGAGTTTTATCATAATTTATTTGTGACTTTTTACCATGTACAACCCATCCCCCAAACTAGACGGTTCCTCCTACCCCGTGTAAGGATGCTCAAAGAAATCTACAAAAGGCCCTCTGTAGCATCATTAGGGCAGATGAGGACTCCATTTTCTATCCATGAATATGCACTTTTGCTCTCATTTGCATTTTTGAATCACAAGCTTGAGAGAATACCTCTCCAAACTGAAAACCTGAATCCAATCTCGTATTAAGTCAAGCACATGCACACATACTACTTTTTCTTTTGCATCTCCTGCTTGTTAGTTGCAGGTCGAGTGTCCTGGTACATCGTGTCAAGCTTACTGGCCATGTTATCTGGCGCAACTGTGTTTCCAGTATCACTTGAGGAAGATTGTTACAACAAAAGGAAAAACATATGGTCATAATTGACGGGTTTTAAACATTTGGTAGAGACTTATAACTCAGTCATTCCTGACGACTTTCAGTTTATTATTCGATTGCAAGGAGTGTTTATGTGTTTGAAGCAAGGTGGCAATCAAAGCAACTCAATGCAGCTTGACAACCTTAAAATAATGTTTCCTAAATCATTTTAGCGGTAGATCAAGTCTTAACAGGATGAACTGCACCTCTGCCAGAGTCTCCTGCAACAGGACTATGTAATGTTACTCGTCTGGCAGGTACCAAAATCCCGCTTTCCAGCAGCCAATCAAAGTGTGCAACCTGCTTTGTGGCATACGTTTATTGGTGGCTGAAGTTAGCAGGCAGCCAACTATAAGAGGAGGTTACCTGAATTTGCATTCTCCAAACCAGCGCCAAGTCAGAACCAGTGAAGAAAGCAACAAGGATTTTGTCAGAGGAGGTAAAGATGAGAGCGAGTGATCGAACAAGAACCTGGACCAGTCTTAGTTGGCCAAACTTGAAGAGACAAAGAGCTGCAGCTTGGAAAGCCACCTGGCTTTGCTGCTATTGGATTAGTAAGTTTTGTATATTTTTCTTACATTGTATGTTTTGTGTTATTGAACTTGGTTGATATCATGCTGTGTTACTGAAGTTGTTCATTTGCTCACTGGTTCACAGTTCATGTTTGGTAATGTGTCCAATAGATTAGATAATGCTGGTGGTTTTGATCGCAGCGATTTCCACTCTGAATTTGTTTGAATGCAAACAGGTTCAGATTATATTACGTTATCATTTCTATGTCATATTAGAGTTGCTAATTAGCACACAGCTCCATTGATCTGTTACAGATAACTTGGGACCTTGTTGAAGTTTCTCTCATGTTATTTTTGATTTACTGCTTTGAGATCTGTTGAGAAAATGCTTTCTGTCTAAGTGTTACTGAGGAAGAGCATCATAACTGCAGATGAAACTGTCAGTGATTTGAGGATAAGCCATAAGTCTTGCTTATGGCTATTTTTCCCCCTGTTATCTACCCACTTTCTTTTCTTATCGTATATTTCAAACTTATATGACTGTGTTTATGTTCAGTGTTGATAGGACGAGCAGTAGATGAAGATGATGATTGTGGTTACTTTGCTTCAGTTACAGAGTGTTCCAGATACCAGCTTCATTTGAAGCAGATATATGTTGAAGGGTAGTAGCAGCTGCCAGTCCAGGAGTTCATGTTTTGCATTTTTGTACGTTGGTTGGTTGTTGGTGGTACAACCTCCTAGTCCCTCTTACACTGAACAGCTTCACATGATACAGTAAGTATGGATGAAACTGTACTCCTTCTTGTGGTACCTGCTCCCCCCCCTCACTTGTCTGGGCAAAGAAAGAAATTCTAGCAGCAGCTTATTTTTGCGTATACTGTCACATCTTGCATTCAAACCGGCACAGTGAGAGACCAGACCACATCCTGCCTGCAATGAAAGACACCGTAAATCATTTCTGGTATTGTTGCAGCCAAGCCCCTTCTGAGGAGCAGCTCAAGGCATTTTTTTTGTGGTGAACCAAAGTTTTGGAGTGTATAGTAATTTGTTTTATTTCTTCAGCTGAGGTGACATGCCCTCCTGCACCATGTCTGCTATCAACACGTACGGACAACTGATGTGCCAGCGGCTTACGCCACTCAGGAAACACCACGGACAAGGTAGCTGTCATCACCTTCAGGTATGCTCTCTGTAGTCCTAAATGTTTGCAAAAAATGTCTAATTTGACTTTTAACTTACAATTTGGTGCTTGGACAGGAATGTCTGGTTGGCAAATCATAGCAGTAACCTCAATGAAATTATTAATGTCTTTACAAAAAAATATGCATACATAAGATGTAAGTATTCAGAATTAAAAACAGATGTTACAACCCCTTCAATACAGATGGTTTTTTTTGTCTCTTCTCTTTTTTGTTGGGGGGGGTCTGGGTCTTGAGCACATGCCACAGACCCCTAATGTCCCAATCAAACCAGATTTCAAAGCAATTTTAACTTTTTATTATGTGTATAATAAATGAATAAAAAACTGTTTGTTTGTACAGGATTCTCTGTCTGGTTGCTGTCACCTTCTAACAAGTCTGTATAAATCAAATATCGATGTATTTTCAAACTACTGTCAATAGACACAGAAGAAGGCAAGTTCATGACCTTGATAATTTAGTATTAACTACCAGTTATCTCTGATGACACACCGGTATGGATTCTGTCCTGCAAGGTGGATTTCAACGGGTCACTCTGCCACTCATTTGTTACCACAAGTATCCATAACAACAAAAGGTTGCTTGCATGTTGAAGTCTCAGATTTAGCTTTCCAAAAACCAGCTAATGATCAGAAAAAGACTAAAAATGAGCAAATGAGTTGAAGAAGAGCAGTCAAAGTTGTAGAGCAGGAAAAAAAAATTAAGAGCCAAAAGGAAGCTATTCTTCTACCATCATGGGGAATGTGGATGGAGGAACTTGTAGCACTGATAGACAGAATAATATGTTGTTCAAGACACGCCTGCAGGTTCTGGATTCTCTCTACATACATTTTGGACAAAACAGATGGACTAAAAGACTTCAGATAGACCAACAGAAGTAGGTTGGAGTGATGGTTACCAATAGATACTATAATCCTCAGTATATGACTGTGAAGGATCACCGCTGCACCCCAAATTCTTAATGATTGCTGGCACTAGATTTTTACCCTGCAAACACATTTTCTGAAGATACATTTTCAAAACTGCTTTAATTCACGTTGTTTTGGTCCCTAATGAAAGTTAAACGCTTCTTTCAGACAAAAGAGCTGGGATAGTTGAATTGCTGTAAAGCCTATGAGTTTATCTTTCACATCTAAAATGAACTGATGAAATGGAAATTTTCCATGGGTTGCCTATAAGGTTTCGGTGTATTCAGCTGCTACCCATGCACCAGATCAGACGGATCATCAAGTTATGCATTAATCGATCCATCTTCTTCATAATTTTCAATATCTTTATCTTTGCATGAATGTGTGTGTAATTTAGTGTTTGCAGGCGGAGTTGCCAAGGGCAACCCATGCTATAATTGAGCACTCTGAGCTTCAAAACTCAAACATCTATACTTTTTCTTCAGCAAGGCTCCAAATTTCCATCTTAAATTTATTCAAGTGGTGCCCTGCTTTGTGAAGCTGAAGCGATTTTCCATGCATTTCACTGTTGTCACAAGTACTGAAGTAGCTCTAATAGTTATTACAAAGTCCAAAACAGCAGGGCTAAAACAATTTCAGAAACAATCTTCTGTCACACACAGTTCCAGTAATTTCAGATCGGCCGTTCCTGCCATTTTCCCAGACCAGAGTCACTACCAGAAGTAATCATTTTCATCTAGCGCTGCTTCCGGAGTCAGGAACTTCCCCTTTAACCACCTCAGGAGAGGAAACGCATCCGCTCATAAATCTTGACTCGGTTCTCTCGTCTGAGCTGGGATGTGTGATTTCCCATCCCTGCTGGCCCGCTGCATTCTCTGAGACTGCCTTTTCTCACACAACACTGACTGATGTTTTCACTCCAGGATTTTAATCTGCTTGTGATTCTGCAGAAAAAAAGTGTTACAGACTCCCAATTAAATCTAAAAGGCAAAAAAAGTCCAATATATTACAATAAGGACGTTCTGTTTTTTTAGCCTCATCTGGGTAATTACTGATTCAGGTTTCTATGTAGCCATAATTAATTAACGTTTGTGTCTTCATGGGAGATATTGTGCAGTTTTTAATGATTTCACTTTAAAATGTCTTTAGTTAACACCTTATTACTAAGTAAAAAGCACAGATCAAGATGTTGAAAATGTAGACCAATAAAATATATCTTCATAATTCACGTATGTTAAATTAAATTGTCAGAAAAATCACATCAAGTCCCAAAACTGTTTTATGACAATGCGCAGCAATCCAGCTGCATCTGAATGACATTAACCCAGCAGATTTTCCTCTTGTGCTTCATTCATTCCCACAACATGGAGCTCCCACTCTCAAAACAATTTGATTTTCTATCACTTCATTGCACTCACTTGGAGTTTTGCTGCATTAAAACAAAACAAAAAAAAAAAGTATTTTCCTATTTTCATTCATTCCCATTTTACCCTATCAAAGGGATTCACGGGATTACTCATGAAGCTGGAATGGTTTTTTTTTCAGTAACATTCCTGTTTTTATTCAAAATCATTTCATGAGAAGTGTGGCATTGATACATATTAATTACATAAAAATGACATATACATAATATACATGCAAGTATCTTTAACTGCTCATAGATATGTAAGTATACCAATATAAAATCAGACAAATATAATCCCTCCACCTACAGCCAATAAATCTAAGTAGGTTCAGTTTCACACGTTCAGCTTTTATACATTTTGCCATGTGTGTTATATAAATCAAATCTTATCTTTTCCAAAAGTTTAAACACAATTCCAATGTTGGAATCACTTAGGCTACTATGTACTTAAAAAAAAAAAATAAAAAAAAAGATGTGCGGAAACACAGAAAAGGGGCAAATAAGAAATTGACTCGCCAAGACATGTTATTAACTGAAGCACAATAGTTATTTGGAGAAGATCCACCATAGACAGGAGGCGAGGCGCCGCTGATGTCCTCTATATATATATATATATATATATATATATATATATATATATATATATATATATATATATATATATATATATATATATATATATATATATATCCACACTGCAGATCTGCAATTATGCAAACAAAATGCTTCAAGACTGAACAAAGATCAAGAAAAGATCTGACATCACACAGTCACTCCGGAGAGAAAAATGTGACATTCATGATGCGGCTGTCATAATTCTCGCTCTTCCAGGCCGGTGTCCTGTAAACGTTTGATCCTTCCTGACATTTAACAAGCCGCACTTGGTCTGTATGCACTTTGAACCAAGTATGGCACATTAACTATTGAGGATGATCAGACAGAGGATCACAAACTTTAAAGGCACCTGCCCTCTGGGGGAAACCACTGACCGTCCAGGCTGCAGACCAACACAGATAATCTTGACGCCTGGTGCTCAGCAGGCACAAAAAGTTCTGTTAAAATGTCCACTGTCAACTGGAACGTAGCTTTTGTACATAGAGGAGTAGAAGAATAAGCAAAAAAAATCCTAATTACTGAAGGCCTTGCAATAGTTCAGAGACTGTTATTTTTTAATTTTCTTTTTTCTATACTGTTCCTCAAATAATTGCTTATATGAAGAAAAGGTCAGACGTGTTTTTAAATGAGCTACCTATTACCTATCCTCATATTTTAAGATTCAACTGATTAAAAGAAACATGATATTCAATATTGTGCAAGAATGCTGTAACTAGGAACCGTGAAGGTCAACAAATCTAATACAACATAAAAGCAAATGTGCTTGTGCAGTGGTCAGGATTCCTGAAGTTATACAGTAGATGTTTGTGATGTCTAATAGAAGTGCTAAAACTCCGATGGTAAAACGGGTGTTTGACCAGGTCGGGGCTGTCCTTTGACACCGATTCTGTTCTTAGGTTTTATTGTCATCATTTCTAGGAGCAGCCGACGGGACAGAGGAGGTCTGGTCTGGTCATCTCTCCATGAAGCTACTATCCTCAGCTCACTTGAGATCAGTTTCCAGCAGATTGTGAAGCAGCAGAGACGAGAGTCAGTATCTCCAAAGCTGACATGATTGTCATTCAGAAAAGGGCAGAAAGTCCTCTCCAGGTTGGGGATAAGGTGCTGCATCAAGCGCTGGGTTTAAGTGTCTTGGGGTTTTCTTCACAAGGGACTGAAGAATTGAATTGGTGTGGCATCTGCAGAAGTGCAGAGTCTGTACTGGTCCGTTGTGGTTAGTTAGGATGCCCCCTGGACATCTCTGGGAGGTGTTTCAAGCATGTCCGACCAGACGAAATGCCCCAGGGTAGACCCAGGACATTCTGGAGAGATTATCTTTCAGCTGGATTGGTAGTCCTTCAGCACTCCATGGGAACAGCTGGGAATGGTGGGTGTGGGGGAGGGAGGTCTGGACCTCTCCGTTAGGCTGCTGTCCCCACCACCTGAACTGGTATAAGCAGAACTTAATAAATGGATTTGATTATCATTTATTTGAGGAATGTGATTAAAAAAAAAATGGTTAGTGCATTTTTTTTATAACTGAATAAACCAGAACATGTCCACTTTTAGGGGCAGCAGGACATGTTCTCCTACAAATAAGCCTGAACACATTCTGTACAGTGTGTCTTGCAGAGCATTGAGTTTGCAGTGACCTCTTTGATCCGGGTGATCACTTCCAATCAAGCAGAGAAGAAATCCTACAACAAAGCTTTTTCTTCAGAAAAACACTGCTCCAAGAACAGAGAAACCTGCTGCAGACACAGTGGATGTAATTTTACCATAGTTACAGGTAAGATCGTGGAAAAGAAGCTCTATGTTTCACCGATAAACAGATACATTTGCCTTGGAATAATTTTATGAAGATATTTCCAGCTCTACACACTAAAGCTGGGTAAACAGGTCCTAGTCTGAAACATTTTAAAAGGTGTAAAACCAGTGAAAGTACACAATGTAACTGTTTTTATTCGAACACACATCCATATATGTATTGATTTTCATTTAGAAGGAAATCAGAGACGGCCTGCAGCAACCATAACATAAATGGTCCTAAAAGGATTCTTATACAGCATGCAGATGTTGGAGCAAACGGAAATGGAAGCAGGAATATATGCACATAAAAAACACAAACGAGTGAGTGAGTTTGAGTGATTTTTCTTTGCAAGCACATTACAGCGATCATGAAGTAATACACTTGTTGTTTTATTTATCCAGTTTAATTGGCATAAAAATCAAAAGAAGAATTAAAAAAAAAAAATCCTGTCATTGGGTAATTAAAGTTTACTGTCCTATCTAATATATGATATGGGCTCAGAAATTAATGAAAGCTTGCTGTTTCCAAGAGAAAAGGGTATTTAAAATAAATAAAAACATAAACCAATTGAACATTAATTAAGGCATCGTCCTGTCAAAACGCAGTACTCTTAATGTATTAGCCTAAACTTGTTCATAACATGTTTATCACAGTACAATCGCTCACATTTTCTTTACCTGATCGCCAAGTTGATGCTTAGTGTGTAACTCCAACATTATTTATACAATCAGCTCAGGAAAACACAGAAGAAATCAGCAGTTTTATACTGCATACCAGTGCAACAATTATACACATTGTTTAGATTAATAATAAATTAATAAGACAATTTTGTAACAAGGCTGAAATTGGAAGTCATTCCTGGACAAAGGAAGGTAATCAGCCATTAGTCTTGCTTGTAAAAAACTAAGGTCTTTAATCCTGTGAGAATGAATAAATCCACATTTCTGTGTCTGATTTGGTCTGACTGCTTAATTTTGAAGTGCCATTTGATGAGGAAACCAAATAAACCAGAGTCTATTCTGAGAACTCTGAGTTCCTGTCAGCGGGAAAAACATATAATTTTCCATTACAGACGTAATTTCATGCACATAAATAACTGCTGATGATAGTTCTGTCTGCTGATAGTTCAGTTCTTCAAAACAACAAAATGAAAAGACCGGAAAAGCGTTGCCTTTCGGTCTCAAAAAAATAAAAATAAAAAAACCCCAAGCCCAGATAGATGGGGAGGGTTGCGTCAGGGAGGGCGTCCAGCATAAAACTGCCACCAACTCATGATGGCGAGGAACATGATGATCTGCCGTGGTGTTCCCCTACAAAGAGAAAAAGCCCAAATAAGTTGCAAACAGCTTAAAATGCCTTTAAGATTTGTAAAATTAAACTTCATCAACACCCAACGCCAGGCAGTGAGAACTTTTCAGTCTTTACACGAACGACCTGTGGCCAAGGAAATTAAATTCCTGACCTGTTTTATAAAGGTCAAATTATGAATCTGCATCAAGCAAACTAAACAGCTAATAAGACTCCTGAAACTGCTAAAGAGAGCTGTTCATGGCATTAATGAAACCTGGAAGATCATGTCTGGAGATCACTGAAGTCTTATTGAAGAACATCAACAGCAGGGCTCATCGGAATGTTTATAGAAGAAAGTACGGCCGATTTTAAGCTCACAACCAAAGATAATTCAAGGTAAAGGAACAAAGCAGCTGTGCAGCGTCAAAAAAGCTACTTATCTGTGAGGCTAATTGGAAAATAACGCTTCAATTTGCCAGGAAGCACAAACACTGGACTTTAGTAACAGAAAAAGGTCATAATCTTCCGAAAAATGTCCTGATTTACCCTGTTCCAGGAAGATGGGCGCTCATCACTCATGCACCCGTCATGCCTAGTTTCTACCGTGCCAACGTCTGGGGACGGTATTGGGATCAGGGGTTAATGCAGTTGGACAAGTCTTGGTTGGGCAACGATATTTTTTCTTCTTCCATGACGGGATGAGTATATTCCTAGATGACAATGTCAGGATTCATCTGGCTGAAACCGTGGAAGAAGGTTCGGTAGCAGAGACTTGGTTTTTGTTACATGCGTACAGGCCAGCGCAGAATCCTGACCTTCAGTTGCTGAGAATCTTTGTTGACAACGTTCCCATCAACAGTACAAGATCCTGGGGAAAAGCTAATGCAACTCCAAGCAGAAAAAAATGATTTGATGTGGTGTAATCTTATCAAAACATTAGAGAGTATAAAGCATGTCATAATCAAAGCTGAAACTGGTCCAACAACATATTTGGTGGTGTATCTTTTAAAGGAAAGCTCATCTTTCTAGTCTGAAGGACATTTAATTCCAGTCCTCACTGCTCCATCATTGGATCAAGGCGCAGACCATCTGGTCAAGGGCTTCACCTACTGATGCATTATTTTTCAAATCAATATCGCCACATCCCAGACAGTCCTGCTTAGAAACAAGACTAATTTCGTTATCAATCCATGCAGGTAATGATCTCATTAATTCACTGTTGATTCATTTTCAGCTGAGTGGATATTAACCTTTTGCCAGTAATCATTAATTCTCTGTGGGAGAGGTGTGGTATGTTGTGATTGGAGCTGCATAAACAAAAACAATTCATAGGCTCTGCACAGCCGAGGTCCTTCTTGATGTCCAGCTGACTTTCACTCAAATGATCAATTTATGGATCCCACTGCACTTCAGAGAGCTGCTAATCGCTCACCTCACATGGGAAAAGTTCTGGCCCAGAAGTGACAAGGGGAATTATTTGGGCTACTTTGTCCAGCCATGCGTGCATTTTTAGGATAATTATCATGTTCTGAATATAACTCTGTAGGCATTTGCTTTCCAGCACCTGGTCACCACAACCCAGTTAGCCTCAAAGTTTAACCTCGTTTCTCAAAAAGTTTGGATGTCAAATAAAAATGCAAACTAAATTTAGCATCAAACTGGTGTCTTGTACAATGACAGCAAGATCAAACTGAGAAATTAGATTATCTTTGGAAATATACAGTGTTTATTTGAAAATAAGGTCCTATTGTGGAAAGATGACAGTGTGAAATGTTGAAAAAATAAAGTAGAAATTGTGCCGAAACTGTGGAGCAGCAAAATCATCTATTAAAGAAGCACAGGAAAACCTTTCGTCTCCAAAACTGTTGCTACTGCTCTCCTCGGTTCCCAAACAGGGTTGTTGAAAGCAGGATAGATGCAACACAGTGATAAAGAAGCTGCTGTCACACATGCTTTGAAATGTGTTCCTGCCATTAAATTCAAAATGAGCATACATTCTTCAAAAGTAATAAAAAAAAAATTGTACCAGCTTTAAGATCTGATATGTTGTGACACTTTCTGCAGGGAGTGTCACAACATATCAGACTCACAAAAAGAAAAAAGTATTTAGTCATTTAATTTTTCTGCTGTTAGTTTCTCTATGTGAAGTTTATTTATTTATGATTTGATCCTGGACTTTTGTTTTGATGAAATCTTTGCCATCTTTCTTGGACTATACACATGGAGCAACTGTTAGGGAATATACTTTATTTATATTAGATGTAAAAGACATGTGAGGTGTTGCTGTATTTCATTGCAAATAAATAGTGTAAACTTTATTTTGGGGCTTCAACTAACTACCTCACAAGGTGGGGATTGCTTGGGGACAGCTTCCGGTGTCATGATGCCACCAGCCTCAGAGACTCAGCTGGTATAGTGTTAAGATTCATATGGATACCACATTCCGAGCCCTTCCCGAGTCCGGTTCTGCCAGAGGTTTCTTCCTGTTAAAGGGGACTTTTTTCTTGCCACAGTCGCCTGCTGTTTGCTCAGGATGAGGAATCGTATCGAAGAAACGTTTTGCAGCAATCTTTTGGTTTTCCTTAGCGATGACATAACAATTTTTTGTTATCTTATTGGCTTTATATTAATTGGACTAATTTTTAATCAGTTGAACTGTATTGTTGAAATGCCTTGGATGAGGTTTGTTGTGATTTGGCATAAATAAAGCCGAATTGATTTGAATGGAAAATTTAAAAGCCAAAGTTTGACAGCGCACTGAAGAAAGTGTGATCAGCTTCTACTTTGTACAAACTGTTCAGAGGAAATATCTATTTAGTTAAAAAAAAAATAAACATTTGATCAGCCCATATGACGTCACGTGCTGTTTACAAAGAACGGCTTTCCCAAGTCACCTCTCAAAGGTTAACGTTATCGCGACTTGGTTTAGAGCTGTTCCTGTTCTGTTCCTGACCATAGACTGTATAAGAAGAACTGCACAAAAGGTTTTATGAGGAGCGCTTTTTAAGCAGGCCTGGAAGCCGGCTGGATCACGCCCACAAAGGTTGGCTGTTTTAGCTTGGCAGGCTTAGTTTATGTTAACTTATGATGCTATTTAATGTCGCCTTTTATTCATTCTGATCAACTCTGTCCAAATACATTTCAAATATCACTCTCCAAACGACATCCAACCAGCGTTCTGCCAGAGTTGAAACAAAGCGCTCCACTGGGACCTGCCGTAACTTGGCCTGTCGGGCTCGGGGCGAGGTCGGTCGCAGTCGCCTGTGGGTCGGGCAAGCCCACTGACCGGCCTGCAAGTCCAGAGCCAAGTGACAGCAGGTCCCTGCAGACCGCCGCTTGGAAAAGCTCTGAAATGACTCACCAGGAGCCGAGAAGTCCCTCTCAGATGATCTGGAGCAGCACGTTCCATTTCAAAAGTCACTTTGGTGGCAACATGAGAAATGACTGCTGATGCAGACGGCTCCCTGGGATAGTGTTCCCAGATAGTGTTGGGTGGATGGGTGGGATCCACCTTTCTTTGTGTGTTTTAAGCACTTTGTAGTGCATTTGAATGTACGAAAAGTGCTATTTAAATAAAGCTTGATTTGATTTAGCTGATGTACGGTTTGCACCGAAGCAAAGCTTCATGCTCGGAGACTTTCATTTTAACTTTACAAAAACGAGCCAAAATGCAAAAACATCTAAGTACACCTTTGCTGCCCACATGTTAATTAAGGGAAATGAGTAATAATCAGGTTTTACTAACGAAATGCAATTGATTATTTGATCACTAGCAAATATATACATCTGTACAAAAGCAGACATTTAGTCACTGTGCCAGGCTGAAGAATTTAGGTCCAAGTTTAGACAATTTTAAGGATTAAAGAGAAAAGCAGTGATCTGGGAGAAGTAATTGTTGTTCCTCATTAGTCTGGGCAGAGTTGAAAGATCATTTTCAAACAATTTGGTTTTCATTATTTTAAGAGGAATACATAATATTCATAAATCTAAAACATTTAAGAAAGCTTTCTGTCCTCCCAGGAGTGAACATCCTGGCAAGATCACCCCAAGGTCAGAAAGTGCAAAGCTCAGGGAAATTACAAAAAACCCCAAGAGCTGTGTGTCAGGCTCTGCTGGCTTCAGTAAGTATTAAATGTTAAAAGTTCATGACAGCACAATAAGAAAGAAATCTAAACCAGTGTGGCTTGTTTCGAAAGGCAGCCAGGAGAAAACCTCTTCTCTCTAGAAGCCGAAACTCATAGTTTTTTTTCTTTTTTTAAGGTTTGCATCCAATCAAATCCCAAGATTTAGGGAACATCCTCTTGACAGATGGGATCAGAATGGAGATATTTGAAACAAAAACAAAACAAACAAAAAAAAAAACATCCCATGAGTACAATCCCCCGCACCTCATTACACACTACAAAATACTTTAAATTAAATTTACTTCACATGTCCATTGTGGGTTCCCCATTACAATATCCCTCTCATTAATTTTTACTGACTCCTGTTGTTGCATCATTAAGCCTGGCAGTCTGGAGCTGCACCCCCAGTGATTTCAGAACCGGCTCGGATCTCGAGACACGATGAATATTAAAAAAAAAACAAAAAAAAACATATCTATTCTGGTCATAAGTCAAACTCCCCTAAATAATAATATGGTAATAAGCTATAATTTGCCCCCCTAAAAAACAGATTTATGGAGCACAGAAGCTGCATCTGCCTCACACTCACTGGCCCCATAGACTGCCGACTGCATGCAGGTATTTCGTAAAGACGGAAATAACGAGAGAGTAAAGAGGTGCAGGTGAGACTGGACAAGATGAAGAAAATATCTTCCCCTGTTACTGAAGTGTGGCGCTGCTTCATGCACGCTCAGGCTGGTGAGGAGGAGTGAATGTTATCCAGCTGGTCTTGCTCAGAACAAAGAACTAATGATAAGACCGAGCATGGGAAAATGTTTAAAAAGAACTCGATAAGAAAAACAAACAAAATAATCATTAAAAACACACACACACACACACTAGTTCTAAATATGCAAAGCCAAAGAAAGAGAAAAAGGTGGTGTTTAGACATTTAGTCACAATTCAGTTTTTATTAGTAGTTTCAGACTAAAAAAGTTAAAGTTGAATAAGAAGTAAGATTATTATTAATGTTTGTTTGATTTTATGTTATGAGAGTCAGCCAAGGCTTAACATCAAAATAGCCTTAAATATTCAGAAAAAATAAGCTGTCCTATAAAAATCCAAAGCAAAATCCAAAGGTGGGTGCAGGAGCCCCTGGGGTCGTGAGATCTGAGCAGCACCCCTGCTCCTGTGAGCACAGCTGCCGTCGGAATCTATAAGTGATTTACAGGCAAAAGATTTCTGCGATGAAAGGCAGGTTGTCGACTGTTTTGTGGCCCAGCCGGTTATTTAGAAGCAGTGGGAGTCGTGGGAGTCGTGGTCGGTGGTCGAAACACCTCTGCCATCTCTGCCAGCAGCGAGTCGACACAAGTCACACTTCAGCATGAATGTTTCATGTGTTGCTCTTTGGCACAATGCTGAAATTTCAGGGAATCAAACACTCACGGGTTCACCAGTAGAAACCATTTAGTACAGCCAAAAAACGTGTAACATGATTAGGGTTAAAAAAATAATAATAATAATAATACCACAAAGACAAAGGACAAGCGGATCAGGAATTATTGGGGTAAAACACTGAGGTAAAGCAGTGAGGCCATTGTGTCGGTCTGGTATATGAAATATAAATGAATGATGTGTCACTGTAGCTCCCTTCGCATTAAATCCAATCCTGGTCAAAAATTGATGAGGCAGCTGACAGCTGCGTCTTTTCATCATGCTTGATCACTCATC